>OY740772.1:72710483-73372370 GCA_963513935.1 Aphrophora alni
TTTGTTTCTAAAGAGGTGTATTTTATCCACTATACTGGCGCCATCTGCAAATTAATTTGTTCCCTCATTAGAAAATAACACATTTTAGTTGTTGTGCTCACCTGCTTTCTTTTATGCTTGTTTCTGAACATGAGGGATTAGTGTACTAAATTTAAAAAAAATGAGGAGTTAATTATTTCTGTTTAATCGTAGAGGGGGGGGGGGATTTTTGGGAAAAGCCTGAGTGGCACAAAATTTACATGTTCTAAATTTTTTAAACTCGCCGTACATCTAACCGTCCACCGACTGTGGCTCATTTTACTACAAAACTACAGAGACAATTTCAATGAAACTCTGCACAAAATATTCCTAAATGACACAAATGAGTTCGAAAATTTGAGAAAAATAAAAAACCATTTAAAGTGATCGCCATTTAATTTTTGTTAGATTGTAGATCTTGCAAAAAACTACCTACTATCAACAGTTAATTTTATACAAATTTTACATTCTTGTTTCCAATAGGTTAGCATTTAGGATAATAAATATAGGAGTTATGACATGTAGAATTTTCACCGTGTCATATAAATTACAGGAAATTTATGGTTCGACTTCGCTCAAAATTTTACACAAGTATGCATGAGGAAGCAACATTTTGATTTCATTAGTAACTGTACTTACTGTGATAGTACCTCTATAACAGTAGTTTTGCACTAAAGCTATAACGTAAGTTCCTTGTATTATATCCTTGAATAACCATTTTACAGTGATTTCGTAATCACGTGCTATTGTAATAATGACGTGGTATAAAAAGTTACATTTATATAGACTACACAAAAACATCGGGAAATGTTAGGTTATTCAAGTCACTCCTTTGTTGATTAGTACTACAGTGCAAGCAGTATAGCCTGAAGAGTGTAATAGGGGGTGGTTAGGGGTAAAGAGGGTGTGGAATAATTGCAATAACAACTTTAAATTCTCCTTTAACTATAGGAGGAGGGAAATTATTTTGAAGATTAACAAAATAACTATTTCAAAGGAATGGGCGCACTGATATACGGACTACTGTGATCCTATGACATTGGAGGGGTGGATTAATCTGTGGCTGCATTCAGGAAAAGTGCTTTGTAGTAGTTAAGCAGAAACCATCCAAGGTGGCTTTACCCCGGCGTAATTTGGATTTTAAACCTACTAATTAGTTTTTAATTAGTAAGAATGGATAACTTTCATCATAGAAGAAGGTAAACTGTGGATAAACATTATATACACCTTTGCATTACTCACACAAAAACCCAAGTAATGAGCAAGAAAAGCTAATCATCGTATTCTCCTGAAAAATGCCAGTTCAAGATATATGTATTAAAGGATGAAACCAAGGAGATAAAATGTTGAATATGTCAAAATCGATTCAATCATTTCGTGAAGGTTTAGATCACAAACAGTAAAGAAAATATAATTATAATTCACGAGTGATTTTACAATACTAGATGTCTGGATTTATTTGTAGTTTCTTTTCTCAAATTATATAACAGCTTTATTTTTATTTTACCTGCAGTTTCACACTCAAATTAAGGACATTTAACCGAAATATAATTCAAATACTTACTGTTTGGGCACTTTAGCAAAATATAACGGAATTTTTTAAAGTCGATTTCGAGAAAATAGTAATTTTGAGTTTTGGTTTCAAGTTAGCTTTCCCCCATAAATTTTGAGTTTATTAGCATTTGATTATGTGTATGTATTGTGCATAATTTATTGTACTTTAACCTTTCTACAACTGTGCAAGACATAATTTTGGACATGGGAATATCTTGATTCCGCCTCCAGACTTCCTGTTCCGGACCGGAAGTGTAGGCTTTTAAGATTCCCCTCTCGTCACCCACATCTGTCAAACAGTTCTATCTATGTTTTGCAGCCAACAATAGATCCTAGACTCCTAGACCTAGAGAGGGTAGCAATTGTGTTTTGATAGACACCCTAACATCTTGGGAACCCACTAGTTGCTGAGAGTTCCTACTGCTGTATGAGAAGTAATTCATATACAACAGAAAGGTTTCGTATATGGAATTTACAGTTACACCGGTGGTAAAGGGGAAAAAAACTGTTCTTAAGAGATGCTTAGAATTCTTTTTATCGTATTTGTTGTAAAAGAAAAGTACGTACAAATTTTAAATGTAGAATTCAATTATTTAATTCCAAAATTTTTTTCAACATCCCGTCCGTCCGCCATCGAAGTACGTAAACACTATAGCTGCAAGAAAAGTTAGGATAGAAACATGCAATTTGGTATAGGGTACTCTAATGTGCTGATATAGAATCCTTGGGAATTGTACATGTCAAAATGGCAAGTCTTATCTCGTATGTTATAATACATTAAATTAGATTAAAATTTACAGATTTTAATTCTCCATGTAATGATATCAACCTTAGGGTCTACCTATTTATGATGACTAATAGCAAAGTTGAGTCAAAAATGTAATTTCGAGCCCTGAAATCTTTAGAAAATGTGATATTTGTATAATTAGTCACTTACCAAGGCTGAGTGACGGACACGAGCGTAGCGAGTGGAGGCTTTTTCATATATGTACAACTTTGAGGCCAACAAGGGCCGACACAGTTGTACGAACGAAGAGGGCTAACACATTTAAACAGAAACACAAATACGAGGCCCGTTGGCTAAGTTGTCGTCAAAAAAAGTAGTAAATTCGCAATTACGAGGTTAGAAAACTTTGTAACAACTGTTTTAAAAAAACGTACCCTACTATGCAATAACCCTTGATCTACCAATATAATTTAATATTTCTAACACGACCTAAAAAGCCAACTTTTGAGAATTATACTTTGAGGATTTGCTTGTAATACATTGTACGATAGGGCTAGGTAAGTAACATGATTGCGCCCACCAACTAGTTATGTTATTAATTTGTTTATTGTAGAGAATGAGGCGGGTTTGACCCACTAAGTACAGTAAAACAATGTACATTTATATTGGCATGTCTATAGTTTGAATAAAACTGGAAAGGGACTGGGGTTGTGGTGTGGCGGGGGAACAGTGTTGCCAAATCAAATTTCATTATTTTCAACAATTCTTAGTCATATGAATAATGATTTTTAAAACAATTTCCGTTTAAACCTAACCTAACCTAACCATATCCGCTTTTACTTCCATAGAATCCCTTTCCAGTTTAAATCAGACTGTAATACAGAACTCATTACCATACGTACAGTATCCTCAAGGTAGGAATGTGCCTGGGGTGGAGAGGACCCCTACACTTCGTTTGTTGCGTTTGCTTTCAGCGGTACATCCCCAATAAAAAATATAGATCTCAAATGCTTCTGTGTAAACGCCTACCATACTTTCGTTTCTTTTATCGGTGTAAATAAGAATAAAACGTTTACAAAATTAAACTTTTAAGAATTAACTTGTACTTAAACTTTAAGAATTAAATGTAGCTAAGCAGTAATTTCTGTACCTAGGTTTCTTGGAATGGATTGTACCGTCAAGTCAGGTTAGGGAAACAAGTAGAAGGGAGAACACGTCCATTACACCAGACACACTCCTACTCTGAGGCTACTGTATTTTCCATTACGATTCGTTGTCCACTTGTGTTGTTTGTATACAAACATTTAAACGACCACTACATTCTTCTTAAAACATGTCCCAGGTCAAACTGGCAAACTGAATCGTACGTGATCAAACTTCTTTATGAAAGAAAGGATAAGAGTTAATGTTACACAATGAAATATTTTATATTCCACGAAAACTGTTAATTTCTGTTATCTCCTGCGATGTGACCTGAATAAATAAACTTACAAATATTTGTCATTAACTTAATGACTACAACATTCCTGTTATGAAACAGATAACACAGGCTATATCACGATATGCACTTTGGTCTCGCAATAATATTGAATGTAGCGTATATGATGCCTGACAAACCATTTCATAATAAATAAATTAATTAATGGATGTCCTTGTAGTAATTACTCAGTTCCGTCATGCAACCCCTGCTGTTTTATTGAAACTCGTACCAATAAGTAAAAAGAACAACTTCCACTAGCTATAGCCTCGTTTAGCTGTACGAGTGGCGCTTTATTGAAATTGACATTTACCCTTTATAAAATCGAACTACCTATTTCTACATCGCTATATGTAAAAACTTATTATTAACCTTTAATTATTGATTGTTTGTGATTGTTGTATTATTTCAAGAAAGAATAAACCCACAATGCTCCTGGTGGAATTTTCGGAGAAGAGTGTATTTTTGACTCCTACGTACTCCCAAAGCTGTCTTTCATTCGCACTCGTTAAAGCGATTATACAGTACAGTATCATCAAGGTAGGAATGTGTCTGAGATGGAGAGGAAAAGAGGGGCCCCCACTCTTTATTTGTTGCATTTACTTTCATCGGTACAACCACAATAAAAAAATAATAAAGACCTCAAATGCTTCTGTGTAAACGTCTATCCTACTTTCGTTTCTTTTATCGGTGTAAATAAGAATAAATAAATCGTTTTCAAAAATCTGTCACGAAGGTGTAACTTTAGGAATAAAATGTAGCTAATTTGTGTTCCTAGTTTTCTTGGACTGGGTTGTACCGTTAAGTCAGGCTAGGGAAGCAAGTAGAAGGGAGGACACGCCCCTTACACCAAACACAATCCTAGTCTGAGGGTACTGTACGTTCGTGTACTGTAAGGAGGTGACATTAATGCGAACCAGGGATGAAGCAGAGTGCAGAGAAGACACCACCCCTCCGTTTCCCTCTCCTACCTCCTCTGCCACCGTTTTCCCTTCAGTTGACCCAATCGACTAGTCACGTTAAACAAGCCCAATGGATTTAGATCAGCAGAGAGTACCAGTAGAAAACACATTCTTTATGCTAATAATCAAGTAATCTGCCTACTAGGTGACTCGGCTCTGCAACTGTACATAGTAAAAAGCCCTCCACTCTTTCCGATTGTGTCGAAGCTTCGGTCCGAATGACCCCCTACCGTAACTGTACGATATATATTTTCTTAAAAACGTTCAGAGTACGACTTTATAACAGAATTTAATTTTATAAACAATTTTTTTCAGTACTGTATTTCAAAATTTGTAGACCACATTTAAAATTTTGTAAAAATACTTATAACTTTTCATTTAAGACCTAAACAAATAGTAGGATGTCCGGAAATCCAGATCTAGTAGTTACACAACCTAAACGGTTGAACCGATTTTCATACCACAAATTATCTGAGCTATTTTCGTCCGTTTTCAAATTTTAAAACGTACGAAACGGAGTGAAGATACTATTCCCATAATTGAATTCCACAACCTATTCAATAAAGTAGTCTGTCTGCTCCCCTAGATCTATGCTCATACATAGAAGTGTTTGAAGTGCGTTGTAAACATTGTAACCATCAATCATTCTAGTTTCAGTATGTTTACACAATGGTCTACAGATGACTGCAGCAAGTGGCGTCACAACTTTGTAAGCCATGTTTGTTGTCATCGATGCATAATTCATACATGCCACTAGAATGGGTTTATTGTACAAACTGTTGACATTGACGAGGAAGAACTGTGGTAGAGGATATTTTTAAACTGATACAAGTTTTCCTCCGATAATAAAAGAAGTTACACGAACAAATGGAAACAATTAAAAATTAAATAAAAATACAAATCTAGGTCGGCATCAAATGACCTAGACTGGCGTGGAGCAAGTTTCTTTGTTAATATACGAGATTGTACTTTATCGTATATTGAAACCATTAAGGAACTCAATCTTCGTGTGGCAATTAGCGTGGGAAAGCTCTTTAAAATGATTTGCATCTGAAAACATACAAATAGTGACACAGAAATAATATCATCATGACATCCATTAGAAGTTTCTTAGATAATATATTTGTAAATCTTGATTGTCGTAATTAAAACCGTAATGTCATTGGGTTTTGTCACACACAAAAATCCCATACCAATAGGCCTGTATGTGACGTCAACAGAAATAATATAATTATAAGCTGATTTGGGAGTTCCTATTGTGTGTGTTATTTAAAAAAAATTAAAAATCCACATTTCTCCTTGTCAAGTTGAAGTTTTCAAGATGTTTTTCGAGTTACTGCGTTTCTTGCATTTATATTCCAACCCTCTATCAAAGAAGCTCAACCTGCTCAACTCAACTAAATATGTGTCACAATACTCTGAAAGTGAGTTTCATTGGCACACAAAAAAAACCTCAAAGAAAATACGTTTCAATTTTCTAAAAAAAAATATGAGGTTGATTATAAAAAACAAATAGCGAAATATCCGTAGGCTAATATACAACAAAACAGTTATGTAATTAAAAAACTACTGATAAAGCTGTATTTTCTAATAAAAATGAAAAAAAAAAAAAAAATCCAGAAAGTAAGTGTCAAATATTAATTTATAGACATGGATATATCTTTATAAATACCAACCGTTATTTCTTTTGTACTTTTGACAAAAGTTTTAATAAACAGAAATATAAAGCGTTTTCTATTTTAACTTTTTTAACAATTAAGTTAAATATTTATTTATAAAAATTCAACAGTTATCCCTAATATTGAAGGGTAAAAATAATAATTAATTACTGTATACGGTTTTTATATTTAATGTAACAGCAGATATTAATTTTCTTGTTGAAACTCCATATAAAGGATTAAATCCTTTAAATTTAATCCTTTAGGTATAAAGCTGATTTCGGTGTAGAAACCTTTACCAAATTTTTGCAATTTGTTTAGGTTATATTATTTGTTTCAGGAATATAGGCTACTGTAAGTTTTTGGGCTGTAGAAATACACACCGATGTCTGGACAACCTTCAAGTTTTTGTACAGATTTTTCTTTTTGGTATGAAACGGAAATTTTGATCATTTTTACTTTTCTAGTAACGAAGTATAGTGCAAGTTTGGCAATAGTAAAAGATCAACCTTCGATTTTTGACTGATCTTCACGTTTCACGGCCTCAGGAAACTGAAAAAGATATCTTCGTCCGTACGTAAACGCTATAAAATTTAAGATAGGAAAATGAAATTTGTTATAGGGAACTATAGTGTTATCATATAGAATCCTTATGCAATTTAGAAAAATCGTATTGGAAATGTCAAAATGGGAGCCATTTAAACATTTTTTTTTGTTTATACTCATATATCTCGGGTGTTATTCAACTTATAACATACTGAATTAGATACAAATTTGCAGATTTTAATTCTAACATAACCCCACTTCATTACAATGTCGTATAGCAAAGTTACTGTAGTCACCGATACATATCGATTGGAGACCCCTCACATATTTAGCTTAGCCGATATCAATAAGTAGTACAGTAATATACACACAATTACGAGGTTCAGAAAACCGTGTTAAAACTGTTTTAATCAAACTTATCCTACTATATAAAGAACACTTGACCTACTAACAATTCCTACAAACCCCATAAAACCGACTTTTTGGGAATACATTTAGAAGATCTGCTTATATTACATTAAATTAAAGTGCGACCATCAACTTGGATAAATTTACTATGTAAATACCGAATCTAAAAATGTGCAAAATCCGCAAAAAATTAATTGGCCTAATCAATTCAGACTATTTGCACTGTCGACTAGTGTGGAATGTCATCTACTATTATACTGTAAGCAGTATTTTACTACTGTTTAGCAAACATCATCTTTAAAGCTAAGCTATTCAGACTTATCTTCAAAATATTTTGAAGGAAGAAGGATGTAATAATGGATCCTCCCCTCTTTCAGAGAGGTGGTGTAAGTTTCCTCCCAAATCCCAACTAAAAGTAAACAATTTCTTCCTTCTATATAATACTCAAAATAAACAAGTATAAAAACAGACATTCGGCGTCATTTATCAGAGATTGTACACAACTAGGTTTCACTTCTGTTTGGAATATCATTAAGTAGAAAGAGACAGGTAATATACCCACACAGTACACCCACTCTACATTGTTACAATGAACTTACTTTATGGGATATGAGCAGACATAACACGTGTCCACACAAATCTAAATAAATAGTGCACAGACATGCACAAGATTTCTCACCAATACATTTACAGTATAGGCAGAGAGGGAAAAAACATTAAAGCTAAACACTACTGTTTACAAATGAGCTGCCTTGCCGAGTTCACGTTAAAATCAAAATTTGTCTAGATTGGGAGGGGTGACTGATAGTTCTTGTCTTAATAACAAACACTTTTATTAGATTTTCTCCACAGATTCGAGTTTATTGGTAATGTGTATTTTATGCAGTGACCGGTCTCTGTTAGAGTGAGTTGATTGAGTGACGCGTTACAGATCGAGGTACAGAGTGCGGCAGTTTTCTTTCTAATACCATATATTTTTTTTGTCATACTGCCTCAAAAACAGCTGATTTCAATACATTCATTGAGATGCTAAAGTTGTTCTTTTTGGTCCTAGGACCTAAAAACAACACCTGAGGTCGAAGTCATCAGCTGTTACTTCGCTTATACGAATTAATTAACGATTGTAAAGCATCTATAAAAACAACCGATACTCTCGATTGTATATAACCGTTAAAACAGCTGTTACCATCGATTTGAAGGTAAATAGGTTATAACATTTTAGTTTTTGTGAAATTGTTTTCTTATATTATTTGCAGTATAACGAAAAATATAGTTCATCACTTGGACAGAAAGAAGCTTTTCGATCTTCGCCCATTTTCAAGTTAAACTTGAGCTTGTATTGAAAAGCTTCATTTTTGGTCCTAACGATGAAATATACTATTTTGTTTAATGGTGAACTTTGCTACAGCAAGTTATTATTACTTTAATTTTCAAGCAGTGTTTACTTTACCGGTTAATGACTGTTTAGGTATTCCAATTGTATTTTCAGCCAAACAGTTTGTTTATTTTCGTTCTAATTTGTCACATATATGGAGAATTAAATTTAGTGCTCAAGCAAAACAATTGATGTGATGCACCAAAAAAATTCAATTTTGAGACCTCCTGAATTCGAAAAAGGGGTTTTCTAATGATATCTGTCCATCTGTCGCCTGTTATACGTGCCTTGCTCTTTAGCCCAATTAGATGAATCGATTTGAACAAATTTGATATGTATTTTGATCGTATCTTATGGTGTTGTTTTTAATAACACAAAATTTGGAAATACTTCCCACAAGATCTAAATACAAAATTTAGATTTATTCAAAATTATGTCCAACGATTATCCCAAATATAGCCTCCAATGACTTAAACAAAACCTATTGGTCAAAATTTTTCCAAAAATGTTAGTATAAGAAAATCTTTTAAAAGCAAAGATTAGGCGATTGTGGAAAATTTCAAATAAGGAAAATTATACTTTAAATGGGAAAAAACGAAATAGAACCTTGACTACTGGCATCTTTAAAATCTTTATTTCAGTAAAATACTATTTAAGCTGAGTCCAGTTTATGGGACAACCGAAACGTCTTTAAGCTGCGTATAAATGAATGCATTCCCCCCCCATTGGATTTTTATAAATTTGAAAACGTGTATGGTTTTGTTTCATTTTGAATGCTAACTTCAGAACCGATGATTAGGTTTTATGGATGAGCGTGTGAGAAAGTTTGTGCACAGATTATATAAGTAATTAACGAACATAATTTCTATTCGATGTTAACAAATGTAAAATATTCCAAGTTGATTTAATCCTCCAGAATTTAATCTCTTCCAAAAAGTAATAATGAACTTTTAAAGTAAATACAAGAGATTTGAATAAATTAAATTTGAGTAGAAAAGTCAGTAAATACTCGTGAATGTAGAAGAGACACGAAGGACTTGGAAGAGAACAAATTGGAAAAAGTTTGGGATCTCTAAAGCTGATTACACGGTCGTGTAGTAAAATATACATCAAATGCATCCTCTGTGACATATGATGTAGCCTATATTAATATGTTAATTTATCTTGTGATGATGTCCACGTATTAATGAGTTATGCTAATAGCCACTATAAGTCTCTCTTCAACCCTTGATTTAATGTAACTCTATATGCAATCCATCTGATAACGAGACATATCATAGGTATCCACATGCATTAGTAATTAAGGAATATTTTTAGGAGTAAATATTTAGCGAAATTTCTTATGAGTTTAAAATCGAGAAACAAAAAAATCGGTTTCAAACCAAACTATAATATTATACTAGTTATTTATAAAGTTTATTATTTTTATAATAACAAAATAAAAGTAAACAATGTAGTGCTAAGTGCTACGAGGTGAAAAAATTGCAAATTTTATAAATAATAATTGTGTTTTTATCTTTTCCTATCTGTCTTTGAATAATCGAGCAGAATTTAATTAAACTGTTACTATTTCTATCCGTTATCCACTATTTAAAAATAGTGGGTTGAGCAAATAGCTACTCAATTACCCACAACAATTTACCTACACCAATAACTAATTTTATAGTCTCCATTTTTGAATCAACATTCCAAAAGATTTTGATTTTGGTTTGTACATAACTGGTGAGTAGAAGTTATGTAGAGAAATAAGGTAAATCAAATTTATTTTTTTCAGTTTTGTTAATCATCCCATTTAATATGTTTTCAACCAAAAATAAGCTTTCCATTGACCCGTACCCTGTGTAAAAACTAGTATCTTAACATTTTTCTGTTTAGCCGCTCTACAGATAATGCGTTATATATTCTTCTATTCAGTTCCCTTCATAAGTTCTATATCAATCGGTATATTAGTTCTTGATATGTCAATATCTCACTCAGTCCTAGCGGGTCTCGAAGCTGTACAATGTGTGACGAAGCTCTGCCAGATAACGTAATTATACAAACATTACATTTTGTAGAGAGGTTAGGGTTCGAAACGACAACGACGAGGTACAGATGTCAAGTTGGAAATTACTCTTTCGGTTCCCAGGTCCATGAAAAGTATAAATTACTCAAAAAACGGAGGTAGAAATCATTTACGATTACCAAACTTACCCTATACACTACTTAGTAGGTTAAATCCAATATGGCGGAGTAGATTCAATATATGGAATTTATAGGGTAAAGATTTATACTACTATCGTCTTACGCCTTCAAACAGTTGAGATGATAACCCTCAATGCTGTCCTGTAGTGCGGTAACCGGAGTAGTATCTACCTGATCATTGGTAGGGGCATCTAATAAATACATGCTACGTTATTATTTACTGGTGAAGTTTTGGTATTTATTTCAGGGTTTTGGTATTTTAAATACTAAATGATTCCACTGTACAACAATAATTTAGACAATAGATTAAAACGAGGAAAAACAATCAAATTCAAAAGTTGAATTGAAGAATAAAGTCGTATAACAGTTTGTATTTACACCTTTTGTAGGGGTAAGTGTTCAACTTATTTAAATAAATCTTAATTTTTACGAAGATCCATTTACTTATCAAAAAAGTATATAACTAAGCATTAACTTTTCAAGTAAGTATATAACTAAGCATAAACGTATCAAGAAAGTATATAATTAAGCATAAACTTATTAAGGAAGTATATAACTACGCATTAACTTTTCAAGAAAGCATATATCTACGTATAAAAATATCAAAAGTACATAACTGCACATAAAGGTATCAAGAAAATATATATAGCTATAATTAAACATAAACTTATCAAAAATATATAACTACGCATAAAATGATCAAGAATGTATAAACTTATAAAGAAAGTTTGTAACTTAGCAGAAGGTTATCAAGAACGTATATAAGAATGTAAATAATTATGTATAAACTTATAAAGAAAGTTTATAACTTAGCAGAAGCTTATCAAGGACGTATATAAGAATGTATATAATTATGTATAAACTTATAAAGAAAGTTTATAACTTAGCAGAAGGTTATCAAGAACGTATATAAACTGTATAAACGTTTCAAGAAAGTATATAGCTATAAAGTAATTGATACATCATAACGATAACAATTTAACTATAAACTTATCACGATTTATCATCTATCAGTAACATCCCTCATTACATTACAATCTTACTACATGTCAAATTTGATAGAACCCACTCATTTATGTGTTTTATTACATTCCATATACAACAGTTCAAAGTGGACTATTCTTTATTTAATGGTTGTTAATACATCAGAACACCCAACCCTCTTGCTCAACCCTAAATTTCGTCACACCCTGTCTATATTATAATGGTTCATAAATCTTGCATAGGGTCACATTGACCTTGGTTTTGGGATAATGTGTCTTTGTGAGACTCTTTTAAACCTCGAGGAAGAAGGCTACAATGTTTCTCGGAGAAGGCTACAGAGGCTCGAGGACGGACTACAATGTTTCTATTACGAATTCTCTGGAGACATTTGAATCCTTGATAGGCTTTCTCAGAAATTAGGAATAAGAAAATACTGCTGCCCCCGTTATTAATCAGGATACTGAGCTTAGGTATCACTCAATAACATAAAAATGAGAGAGAATGACAAACAGATAAGGGATGGATAAACATTGAACAAATGTTCCCACGTACAGGTAGCGTAGTCTAGGAATTTGCCTAGTCAGGAAAACATTACAGCACAAGAGAGTACGTTACCCTATTGTTGAATGCACAAGTCTCTTCATTCGTAAGATGGTCTATGTGATCTCCTTTTTAATTTTGACTTGAAACTTTTTTTCTTTAATTAACAGTAATTTTGAAGGACTTTTGTCCTTAACAAGAATTAATATTTTCACAACAGCCACATATATAAAATGTATTAAACATAAATATATGAACTGTTTATTTTTAAACAATATTAGAAATAGGTCACGTCGAAGAATTCAAAAGCTGCATTCTTTACAGACAAGGAGTTTATGAATTTTTAAACGTGATATTAAATGAATACGTCATTGAACGTTCATAACAATTTATTTAATTAATTTTTTTATTAAAACAATAAATCATTAAAGCTACTCTCTGAAGAACTAACCATTAATTGTTATCAAATTTACCCAAATAAACTTAAATCTCAAATTCTGTTACGGTAAAACTATTGAGGATTTAGTTTATTCCTTAAAACCTTATTTTGAAAGGATTGTATTCTTCTAACATGACACTGTTTAGTACACCCCAAAGTTAAACAGATTTCGTAAGTCCAGATGGTTTTTTTATCTGGCCATATTATTCTAACTTTATATATAGAGAGTATTTCTTCCCACATCCAATACATTTTCTAACGCCCAAATCATAGCTTTAATTTTTTTAATGTTTTGCAATCAAGGAATTGATTGCAGAGAGAGAGAGAGAGAGAGAGAGAGAGAGAGAGAGAGAGAGAGAGAGAGAGAGAGAGAGAGAGAACGTGTGTATTTTTTCTTTTACAATTAAATAAATTAATTGTAGTAGTAGTAAAGGTGATGGTGTTCTCCATACCACCATTCCTCTCAATATAGTTAAATTATACAGACTCATATTATCTCTATTACCACATGTTATAAAGTATTTGAAAAACTAATTTCTTCTGCCATTGATGTAATTTAGAAATTTATTCCTTACGTTTTTTATTTTTAATTAGATATGCACTTATTTCTGCTAGTTTAGTTTTATTCCCCAGTGCTGCGTCCAGTTGGTTATTTGATTACTTGAGCTCTGTAACTTATTTGTATCATCTGCTCAATGTAGCTATAGTGACATTTTCGTAAAAAGGTGGAGTACAGGGTCTAGTAGGCTTCGTGTTCTTATTTCTTTTAATTCAGAGAAGCCGTCTTGGAAGCTGTCTCAGATAAACAGCGTGTGGAGATGTACGATTTCAATAGTTCAATATTTTGTTTTGCCACCATCATGTTCAATTAATTTCTGAATCAAACCTTGGAAAGCCTGCGAAACGCCCAGCAAAATATTTGAACAAACTAACTATTCACAAACACTTATTCTATTATGTCAGTGATGCCCTGTACTTCATCAACTGCAAGTGCATTACTCAGCTCGTACTATATAGTGAGTCTCTGAAAGTAGATACCGGTTCAGTGGACTTCTCATACAAACCCCTACGTGTGTATTTAGCCTTTACTCATGCTGCTATACCGGGTCTTTCATCCGTCAGTGTACTCCATAAAAAATTCATTATTGTGTGTAATAATTTGAGTTTGTTATGTTAGCAATTATAGTTAGATGTTATACTGGTGGTGCATTATCTGTTATTAATTTGATATTTTCAAAAATCTTTGAAATTGTAATTATTTGAATACTAGTCTACAGGTTGTTAAAAAGAAATATTTCAGAAACCTGTATTGTTTATTTGTTTTGTTGATGCTTCCAAACTCCCTCTGAATCATCCAATATAACAAAGTCGTTATAAAATCTTGAAAGCAGAAACATATAATAGCCATCCACCCCCATATGACTGCACATTACACCTTGTGTGGGGTGATAGGGTGTGTCTTTAAACCAGACCGTAGATACTCTCTCTCTCTCTCTCTCTCTCTCTCTCTCTCTCTCTCTCTCTCTCTCTCTCTCTCTCTCTCTCTCTCTCTCTCTCCACGATTTGTAATGAATTTAATTTACAAAATCTTTTTATCTGGGAACACATTTCAATAAACGAGCGAAATATATTAAAGATTCTTGGTGTTCTGAAAAACTCTCACTTCAGCCGACCACTATGTCTAGCATTTTATTAAAATTTATCAACACAACCCTACATCAAAAACTTCATTTTTTCATAAACTACATCACATTGTAAATAACTCAGGAATTTGGCTTTTCAATACTTTCTGTAATAATTGACTTCCGCTGAAACTAATAAAACAACTACAGGCCTACAATCGCAATGCATAATATCACGGCATCGTGCACGAGATCCTATATTCCATAATGTCAGTGAATCAGTTTTTTTTTGGAAATTGGTTGTATCGCTCCACATTGACAGGGTTGGTGGGGAATTACCCATGCGGGAGCTAGAAGCATTCACGGCTTGTGCTATATACTGAATCTAGTAAAAAACTTTAAAAAAAAAATTATAACAATTTAAAAATATAAAACTGAATTTCAATATTAATAAAGTTAAACCAATATTTTATAAACTGTAATGAGCGTATTTCCCGTTAAACCTTCTGCACTTCAAGGCCCAGAATCGGGACCATGAAATGTGTTCAGAATCTTTAAAACATTTCGGTATAGGTTACTTTTTACAATATCTTGGTTAATTTCGTTAATCAGAAAGAACAAACAAACCAATACAAAATGGCGGTGTTTTTAAATTGCATTACATTTATTTGCAACGCAGAGATTTTACTAGTTTATTCTCTACAATGGAAACATTCAGATTGGTTTTGTAATAAATAATAAGTTATTGAAGCTTCCGAACTTAACCCTGAGAGTAGGGTGCATAACTTATGACACAATAGAGTGAGTCAATGTCCTTTCTTTAAACGATTTCTCTTATATTGTGGTCACCTTCAGCAGCGTCGGTCATTAAACTCGAGACGGAAATAAATTTTCATAATTACAAATATAAAACTTTTCAACAATCATTCTTGTTCAAATTTGAAATAACAACATTTTTCTTTAAAAAATAACCAGCCAAGATTTATTTTAACATTTCATCCAATTAACGATAAATCATGATTTTCTTTGACATACTGAATTTCATTTTACAAAATTAAACAAAGTAATTAATATATTACGAGACATTCTATGACATTGTCTAAAGTTAGTTTTCCTTATTTCAGTGAAATCTCATGTATTGGATTTTCGTGCAGATAAGTTATTTTGTTTGGGTCTACACAAGTTACAGTATCCTCAAGCTATGAATACTTCTGGGGTGTCGAGGAAAAGAGGGGCCCCCCACACTTTGTTGCGTTTACTTTCAGCGGTACAACACTAATAAAAAAAATATAGACTTCAAATGCTTCTGTTTAAACGCGTACCCTACTTTCGTTTCTTTTATCGGTGTAAATAAGAATAAAACGTTTACAAAAGTCTGTCACAAAGTTGTAACTTAAGGAATTAAATGTAGCCAAGCAGTAATTTATGTACTGTACCTAGTTTTCTTGGAATGGGTTGTACCGTCAAGTCGGGCTAGGGAAGAAGTAGAAGGGAGGACACGCCCCTTGCACCAGACACAATCCTAGTCTGAGGCTACTGTATGTGTGAGCAGCAATGTTATTAAAAACTGAATCAAGTGGTTTTTAGAAAAATGGTATATTGTGATTTACGTTTTATGTTCGAGAAATTCAATTTGTTAAACATTTGTCAATCCAATCCTACAGCTAAACATAATCTTAACCATTTTCTTACATTAAATTGCAACAAAATTTGGTCTGTTGGAACCGTACACAGACGGACATTTTGTAAACTCTATTCTTTAACCAGAGAAGGAGGGCGGGGATGAGAGAGAATGATACTGTTGCTATGGTTACGAACAGTGATTCATACTCACGCAATGACTTTAATCTGAATGAATCATGATACCTGATAACGTATTAATAATATTTCCTTGAAAACACCAATTATTGTATTGTTTGATAAAATTAACGTAACGTAATAAATCTCTCGACTCATTTCATCTTGCCCTGATTGCCGGCCATTTCCCATTGCTCATGCCCCCTCCCCTCCGGTCCTGTTTCCCCATCATATAGAATATTATATCTAATCAATCGTGCCAAGTTTTTATGATGACTGAAATATTTGTCCGCCATAAAATATGTAAATGTTAATATGGTCGTGTGTTAAAAACAAGATTTTTCAGCTGTGAGTTCAGTGGTACAATCTGTTTTTGTCATGTTTTCTTTTTCCAGCTATTCACGAAAATCTACATAAAGTAGTTTCTTTTAATAATGGACAGATGGGTACTCCGAAAGATTTCAATGATGGAATCTGTTTTTTTATTTTAACGACTTCATTTTCAAGCTAATACCATTTATGTTGAAATAGCGTAGATATTTGCAGTATCATGTGACAAAATGGTTTAAATCTGATTTTGGCGGAATTAAAAAATAATATATTAATGTTACCTACTATAAAAGTATAACAGCCAAAAATTGTAAATATAAAAAGTAGTACGAATGACAAAGTATAAACATGATTTGGCCCTAAATCGATATTATGTAAATTGTTGAAAAATGGGGAGAGAGAGAGAGAGAGAGAGAGAGAGAGAGAGAGAGAGAGAGAGAGAGAGAGAGAGAGAGAGAGAGAGAGAGAGAGAGAGAGAGAGAGAGAGAGAGAGAGAGAGAGAGAGAGAGAGAGGATCTCGTATATATAAACATATGGGGTAAAAATGTAGATAATTTTAATAGGGATCAAAACTTGTTTTTCAACATTTTATAAAAGATTTGCGGTGTAAGCGAGTTCCAATTCAGGCTGTATGAATCACTTTAGGTTATATTGACACATAAACAGGGAACAAACATTGCACTAACTTTCTCAAACACTTATATTGCTTAGTGAGTACGGGCGTGGCATTCCCGAGGTACCTAGCTGGATCTATCCGTGTGATCTTGGGTTAGATCTCTCTCATTATTTTCCTGTCAGGTCTTTATTAACTTGGCTCTTATTCTCTTCCGACCCTGATGATATTAAAGTATACGAAGGCTCGGGATATTTGTTCTTTTATTCCTTTTTTAAATGCGGTGCGATCGAAAGGTTTTTGTCTTTATACAAAAAGGAAAAAACATACTGCTCAATAAAATTGTACACTTACCACCTTCATCTCCACAAATGCCGGTGCGATAATTTAAATGGAAAATATCAAATAAATTTTAATTCGGTACACGCAATATTGATCTAATATTTTAGTGAAATGTACAAATTTATAAACCGAACCAATGTGTAAAGAAAATTACAGGATGCAAGTAAATGGGAGAAGGAAATAGAAAGATAAATCCGAAGACCGTCTATTAGTTTAATTTACCATTATATTTGTTAGTTTAAAACAATTTTTGTGGTAGTATGCTATAGCTCTCAATTTAGAATCTAATATAAATCGTACAAGAAAGAGTCAATTCAAGATAAAATAGGCTACTTCACCATCATGACTGAGAAATAGAAACTGATCAGCTTTTTACCTATTCTATTTTTTCCTGAAATAGAATCAGACCGAGTGTGATGTTAGAACCTGATTAGACAACAGATGATCACAGCACTGGCTACACCTTACACAACCTCTCAGTCCATGAAACTTCTATAGGACTGTTTTAAATAAAACTTCCAATAATAAAATTAATTAAACTGCAAAAACATTGTGCTAGCTTACTCACACAAACTAAATACTAACCAAAAATAATATTCGCCCTCATTTTCTCAAAATGTTTTTACTACTTATATATAAGAAAAGGAAAGGAAATTGAATTTCTTATGGAAGATAAATTTGTTTACAAGACCTTGATTTAATATTTTTATAAACTATATTTCAATAGAGTCTAAGTTTGTTCCCTTTTACTATAAACTATGCCTAACTATAAATCGTATTTAATTGAAGGCAATCAAGTTCATTTTTGTTCGGATTATTCCTGAACTGTAATTTGGACAGTGCTTTGATCATTAATCATTCAAAATTTAAACGAAATTTCTAGAACCGATTTTTAAAAATAGAGTATTTTATAACAGCTGCATAGATAATTTTTTTTTCTACCAACACAAGAGCCAACATATGGGATAAATTTTTTTAGAGGTTACATTTTAGCAAAATTTTAACAAAATCGTAGAGATTTTGAGGTTTTGGTGTTATGGCAGTTACCCAAATTTTAGTCGAAAAAAGTCACGAGAAATGTTTTTGGATTAGATACTATATTTTAATCAAACATATCCACAAAAACCATTTCTTTGGGCTCTGTAGATATCAAAACAGATATAGATGTTTTTTACTCGTTATATAACTTTATATTATACATATGTGAACCTCCATCATTATTAACCGCGATTTCATAATCAAAAACCCTTTTATTTTTTGT
Source organism: Aphrophora alni (assembly GCA_963513935.1). NCBI lineage: Eukaryota > Metazoa > Arthropoda > Insecta > Hemiptera > Aphrophoridae > Aphrophora > Aphrophora alni. The sequence goes on from OY740772.1 coordinate 72,729,321, forward strand.
GTATGTGGGAGTTGTACGTGTTTCTATTATGATTCAGTAATTATTGTTTTATTACCCAACGTGTATTGAGACTTTATACTGTATATGAGTTATCACGACTTTAACCCTTGATTTGGCAATGTTAATTTTCTTGACAATTCTTCGTTTGTTTAAAAATTAATAAAATATATTAATATATAACAAAACCTAACTTATAAGACATCATTTTTCTCAGAAAGATGCATATAATTTATCTATGTAATAAAAAAAATAATTTTTGAAACGGTTTTGGAGTAAGTGTGTTACATGTCAAAAATTTATGTTACCATTTTTCAGAAATACCTGTATCACCCAAAATCAAAAGCTTACAACCTTTTTCTAAGATGTACAAAAATTTAGTGATATATTTGTGAATACATTTCGGAAAAAATATATCAAAATTTGTTACATTTTGAATATTTAAAAAATTGTTTTACAAAAAAAGAGGAATGGTCCAGCTTATTTTCAATAAATCACCAAAATTTGTAATATTTATGGAAAACCAACTTCTAAATATAATTATGTTCAGAAATGTTCATAGAATTTAGTAGTGTAATTTAAAAAAAGATTGAATAATAATTTTGGAGCCAGTATTGCATAGAACAAAAAAAAACACGAAAATCCAAGGCCAAATTTCACTTCAAAGTCCAATTGAGCGTAGAAAATCTATTTTTACATTTTTTACGAGTATTACAAACGTTTTCTAGTATAAATATGAATAACAATTGGTAAAAAAAAAATCAAATTCTGAAATTTTGAATATAGAAATTGTACTTACCCGTAATAAGTTATAAATTTTGCAAGGTTTACCCACTAACGCCTTTTTAGTAATGTTTTGTACACCTAAATCAACATTCACTAGATTTCACAATTACAATAACACAATAGATTCTACAAAGAATAACACACATATAAACTTATATAATACATTTTTATAATCAATGAATACACTCGATTTATCACAAGAAATATGAAGAAAGCGACAAAAAGAACGCCATTTTGCTTCAGTTTGCAACCGTCAATCCGAAACAACCACGTTGTCTTTAGGTTCCATATGACTGACTAAAACTTGGTTTATATCATTGGAAAGGTCTGTATTTTGTCTATACAAAGAGATAAGAACCTGTCAGATAGGGCAAATGTAAAGCTATATTTAGAATAAACAAGGAGAGAAGTAGGTTACAGTTCTTTAGCCGTCGAGTGCAGCAGTCTGCCGGAGAAATAGGGGACTTCAAAGAATTATTGTATTTTGTCTAAATGTAGCAAGATAATCAAATTTCATAACCTCTAAAAGCTTGAAATATGAGCTTTTCAATGGTGTATAATTCATGTTTCTAAGAATTCATTTACTAGGGTAAAGTGGACTTGAAGAAAACAACCATTTTTTTTCTCTAAAACTGTTTTTTTGTGTTGAAAAAAATCTAGAATGAAAACCATTTGTCTTTCTGACATGTGGCGAACTCTGTTCGATAGGTAAACATTTGTACTAAGAACAGTATAATTGTCAAGGAATATGGTTGGAAAACATTATTATCACAACGTCCTAAAGGAGGACTCCATTTTGTATTCTTTGCCAACCGTCATGTTTCTGTCTAAAACACGCCAAACTTTACCAATTAATTAAATATTTTTATAGCGTTTTATGAACTTTTGATTACATGTATATGCATCTACGAAACGTCAGCTTTACAATGGTATAACATTTATTTCGATAAGATGGTTTTAAGTAACTCTAATGACGAGTTGCAAAATGTGAGTTTTTTACAGTTGTCCATCTTTCGTCAGTGGTCAAATGACAGTTTCTTACCCAACTGCCAAATAGTGAGTTAATGACAGACTGACATAAGAAAGATGTATTGTAACTGTGACGTCACGCTCTCAAGACAAATTCAGTAGCAATCCTGACGTCATCAAGTCGTGCAACATGTTTTTATGCGGTTCTGACAAATCCATCTGTAGTGGATCTGTCATTTCATTTTAAACTGTTCTTTTCTCTGAAATTGTAGGAACAGAACATATTATATACTAGATATGTGTGTTTAAACTTTTAGATATAAAAATATGGGTGTACTTTTTATAAAAAATAGAGAAGAAAATATAAATAAATAATTGGAACATCTCATAAAATCCATCTTTAGTTGATATTTGTCATTTCATTTTAAACTGTTATTTTCTCTGAGAAATTGTAGGAACAGAACATATTATATACTAGATTTATGTGTTTAACCTTTTAGATACAAAAATATGGGTGTACTTTTTATAAAAAATAGAGAAGAAAATATAAATAAATAATTGGAACATCTCATAAAATCCATCTTTAGTTGATATTTGTCATTTCATTTTAAACTGTTATTTTCTCTGAGAAATTGTAGGAACAGAACATATTATATACTAGATTTATGTGTTTAACCTTTTAGATACAAAAATATGGGTGTACTTTTTATAAAAAATAGAGAAGAAAATATAAATAAATAATTGGAACATCTCATAAAATCCATCTTTAGTTGATATTTGTCATTTCATTTTAAACTGTTATTTTCTCTGAGAAATTGTAGGAACAGAACATATTATATACTAGATGTGTGTTTAAACTTTTAGATACAAAAATATGGGTGTACTTTTTATAAAAAATAGAGAAGAAAATATAAATAAATAATTGGAACATCTCATAAAATCCATCTTTAGTTGATATTTGTCATTTCATTTTAAACTGTTCTTTTCTCTGAAAAATTGTAGGAACAGAACATACTGTATTTTATTCTAGATGTGTGTTTAAACTTTTAGATACAAAAATATGGGTGTACCTTTTATAAAAAATAGAGAAGAAAATATAAATAAATAATTGGAACATCTCATAAACGTCACATCACGTTGCCTTTATTTTCATTTTTGGGACGACTACAGCTGAAATTACTCAAATAAAAAATATTCCGGTAAATAAAAATTTTAAGAAAATATTTTCCCATCCGTGTTCATTTTGGTATTTTTCAATTTACTCGGAATCCGCAATTTTCTTTTTAACTCAACGGTTTGGGTCTGAAACCTTCAAATTTCATTAAAATGCGTTTGAAAAGGTTTAGGATCATTCCAAAAGTTTGAGTTTAACTTTAAAAAAATGAAGTTTACAAGCGAAATATACCCACACACACAAAAATGAACAATATTGATCCATATGAACAGACAGATAGACTTAATATCAAAGCACGGTTTGGCACTAATTTTCCAATAAAATCTCAAAGTAAATTTCCGGATGATCACAAGCCTTTCCCTACTTTTGTGTTGGAACATCCTTACATTAGTTTGATATAGACTAACTGACAAGACTCACCACAGTCAGACTATCCAGTTCCCCCAACCAAGCGTTCAGAAGACGTTCCGGGTCGTCGGGATCTGATTCTGGATCTGAATCTACTTCTGAATTATACGACGAATCTTCGTGAGGCTCCATGTTAGACCTGGAAACAAAAACAAATTTAAAATATATTTAAATGTTTCATTTTAGATATGTGCTCTATTATATATTTCCAAAAATAACGATTTAGATGAAATTTGTGTTCAATTACAAGTCTAGGATAATTACTAGTAAACAATTTCCAGTTAACCAAAAGATTTAGCCTAAATAGCCTATTCCCATTTTCCTTAATTTTCGGGATTGTAAAACCGATTAAGATAAAATCTCCGGATGAAAATGTCTGAAGCATATTGATGTGGTAAAAAAAGGCAGTTTTAAAGGCCACATGTATACGATATAAAGTAAATAGGCTCTTCAGATGAAATCTTATTCACTGAACTAATTTTAATGAAGTTTTAGTTAAAATAAAGACTTACAAATATAAAAAAGGCGGAAAATGCAACAATTAATGGAATATCTACTAGAGAGATAAAAAAAATCTTTGACATTTCTCATGTAAATCATTTAGACCATTTATTTAGGTTTGTATAAAAGATGCCATACTGAATTGTCAATTGTAGGGCAAGCACATCTTCCACAATATGTCGTGGATATATTATGGAATAAATCACGAATATTAAAATAAATGTTAAAGTTTTGATATGTTTATCCGATATCTTGAATCCGCCACATTGGACTCATCTTTAAATTTTACATTATATATGTATCATTTATTATAAAATAACAAATTTAATTTTAGGACAGAATAAAGTACAAAATTTTTATTGCAGAAGAACTAAAACCTTCGATGAATAAATCAGCTTATTATTATAAGGTTACTCTAAACAATATTAAAACCTGATTAATACTTATCAGCTGACTAGGTACTGAACATTTCTTGTCGTTGACAACTGATGTTTTCGTGGGAATTCAATCTGCCATGTTTTGTAGAATTACAGGTTTAAAATACAGTATATCAATTAGCATATTTATGATAGATGATATTTTTGTGAGAAATTATAGTTCAAAACTGTGCAGATAAGGCTTTAAAGTGACAAATATCGTTTGACTATACATTTTTTGAATAATATTTGTCTTGCATTTAGAATAATTTAACGTTATTTGTTCGTATAGTATTGAACAGTTTTAAATTCATAAAGTATCAATTATTATATCTTTCTTTGGTGAATATTTGTAGGCATAGACTAATCGCTATTCTTATAGTTTCAAGAAGAAAAAACAAAGTTGTATTTGAGAAATTTTCGTCCTTACACATTTTAACCCTCTTACAGGTCAAATGATTTCTAGAATATATCAAATGATTTCTAGAAATAAGTTTTTAGATATTTGTTTGGGAATTATTTCAGAGAAAAAACAAATCGATATTTCAATTAACGGCTGAGAAAAAAAAAGTGGAATTCTATTTAACCCCATTACCCACATTAATCCATTGGGGGTGGATTTTCGAAAAATCCTTTCTCAGTGTGCCTCTACTTAATAATGCGAATGTATCTTCAAAATTTCACATTTCTAACTTTAATAGTTTTTGCTGGGTGTTGATATGTTAATAAGGACAACAACTCATATTATATATAACTTATTATTATTAACTGAAATTATTATTATTATTATTGCATAACTGAAATTACTGCAATCTTTATATCACATTTTTGTAGTGCAGAGTCCGATTTTTAAAACACTACCAAGGATAAAAATTTCATAATATTTGATTTTCTACATACGAATTTAAAATACACGTAAAACGTTCTAGAGCCAATGTGTACATTTTATAAAGAGAACTGAATTTTATTCATTACTTAACTTGAGATTATTTAAAATATCTTAAATTAAACTCCGTCCATTTTGTACAATGACGTAGTTGCAAATTATCGTGCATTAACGTACTGTATTATATAAAATTATTGCATTTATTTATCAACATGTTTTTAAAGTCGTGATAATTAAGATAACAGATTGATTGATAGCCTACATATTTACATTCTGAAGTATTATATAATTTTATCAATTTATTTATCGGTTTCATGTGGAAAAAAATACATTAGTTTTCCTCATATACCCATTTACAAAAACAATTACTAACCAAAAATAACATTAATCACGAACTACCTAATAGTATATTTCACAACTAGTGGGAAAAATGAACAACTGGTGCGAGTCGTAGACGAGCAATTTAAAGAGAACGAGCATCAGAAGAGAACATTTTCCCACGAATTTTGAACACTATTTTTCACGATACTACAGCAAAAAATATTGGGTGCGTAGAGACTACGCGCGTTAGAAGTGAATACTTATATAAACCCTGTTTTTACCATATTAGCTTATTGATTATCTCGAGGTTAAGTAATATATATTTTGAAACGTAAATTTAATTATTTATTATTTTTAAAATTTAATATCATAATTATATTTATATTTAATAATTGAACTTTTACTTTAATAAAAATAGTAGATTATTTAAATACGCAGCATAACCGTTGTTGTACGTATACTGTTATTATTATTTTCGTGACGATTTTTCTTTTCACCATATCGATTTAACAGCACCAAAAAAATTGCCTACCGGGCGTAAAGAAGTATTCACTTCAAAAATTATTTGATACAACAGCATAAAATATGATTATTACAAATTGAAAAGTTTATTTACTCTTATTTATTACAAACAAACAAAAAAATTATGTTTTTACAAAATCAAAATGTTACTTCATTGAATAACAAATAGGCAATGTTTTAAACAGATGGGCATTATTTCAATATTGTATTGTATTGTTAGGCTGATTTATCCTCATTAGTAAGAATATAATTTATCCTCACTAGTGCGGATATGGCGAACTTTATCAGGTAATATACGCAATAGAAAAGCAACTGATATTCCAGTAGTATCGTGGAAATATATTTTTCGCCATACCAAAACAGCTGTTTTCATCAATACATGCATTGATATGCTAAAGTTGTTCTTTTATTCCTAGGTCCTAAAAACATCAGCTGTTACTTTGTTTATACGAATTAATTATTGATTGTAAAGCATCTATAAAAACAACCGATACTCTCGATTGTATATAACCGTTAAAATAGCTGTTACCATCGATTTGAAGTCAAATAGGTTATAACATTTAGTTTTTGTGAAATTGTATTCTTATATTATTGGCAGCATAACGAAAAATATAGTTCATCACTAGGACCAAAAGTAGCTTTTCGATTCTCGCTCATTTAACGGCCTCGGCCGTTAACTTGAGCTTGTATCGAAAAGCTTCACCTTTGGTCCTAGTGATGAAATATACTATTAATACTACTATAAATAAAAAATTAAAATATATATTTTCCTTCACTACTGTCTTTTTCTGCGTCGTATTAAAATTTTATTAACTTTTATAACATTTCATTAAAAGATATTTTTGAAAGTAATTAAAAAAGAGTTAGTTTCGGTTGTGCCATAAACTCTTAATAAGCGTAAATTGTATTCAATTGGAATCAAGTTTATATTTAGGCAGAGATTTTTTTTTTTTATTCTAGAACCAAACGGTTTGAGTCATCAATCTTTACATTCCACCAAAGGTTGAACGAAGTCGATACAGTTGTTTTTTATAAATTAGGTCTTTTTATACACTTCCTTAGTATTTTTCTTTGTTCTTTTACCGTTAACTCCTGAAATTAGGGTAGATGGCGACTAGTACATTTAGGATATTTTAGAAAATTTTGATTGAATCAATCAAAACCGTTAAGAGGCAATTTTGAACGAATCGGAATTTTTAGTTTTGTTCTTATAACAATTACATCCACAAATGATACGTCATGACCTATCTCGAGATATGGCCAATATATTTCCACATAGCAATTTGTGTAACCTTAAAGTTACTATTTAACCTTAGCCTAGGGACAACATTTTGGAGCGATATTGCTTTGACCCATCCCCATTTCGAGGTCTAAATCACCCCTCCCCTCGCCCACGCACCAGCCTTACGTTTATTTTAAATTCATAAATTGGCAACCTTAAAAATCTTAATTTTTATCGCTATGTTATGAAAACATTTATTAGCTTAGACGATGTAATTTCTTGGGAAATTATTCTGAGTGTGTACCTTAGTTTTCATTGTGAGTCATTTTCCAAAATTAATACAGTTTCTGGAACTACTAAACAACCTGAAAATAAGCATCAGACAAAGTAAAGTTTGGCACGAAGTTTTGTTTTTTTGAATGAAAATGTTGGCAAACAGTAATTCATTGAGAAACGGAACTTGAATCATAGTGTGACAAACATTTCCAAGTGTTAGTCACAACACATTAAACGTAGACCTGTCATCACTCGAAGTTTACAAAGATATTAGGCCCTACTTTCAGTTGTGCAATTACTCCTGATAACAGATTCAGAAAACTGTTGACATCTTCTGAACCACTTAGGGAGATAGCATGATGTTAAGTACTTACATTATCAACTTACTATTGTTAAATATTAAGAATCACTAATGAAATTCTAAGAACAGAAAATAGTCCTTACAACGTCGAGAAATCTGTTGTTGCGTAGGAACATTTTATATTTTTGTTTCAAAATTTTTATACATTTACAATTTTTTTAAAGTACTGTACAGTCATTTTTCGTTTTAGACCTAACAAAACCAAATCAACAAACAAACAAAATCAGAGGAAACATTATCGTTTCTACAGACGATGAACCTGAACACCAAAAACCTTAACTAATTTTCATAGAATTTTCTCTAATCTTTTCCTTCAAGGTGTAGTTCAGGTATATTAAATACGCTTTTTTTTGTTTTTAAGCCCCCAAAACAATGAACCCCTAAAAAATTTTATAAGGAGACTTTCTATACCTACTCTCCTACCGTTTGATTGTTTATAGTTATAAAACTTACTAATTCTATGACCATTAAAAGTACGAACAAATATTTATTCTACTTTTGTTTTGATATTTACACTCATTACTACTTGTTGATTTATACACTCATTAAGTTGAACAAATTTTGATGTCACGGTACTGTACCTTATAAATAGTATGGTATTTATGACTTCCAATAGAGATGTTACATTTTATATGTCACTCATTTTATATACACTGCGTTCACAAAGTCATGATACAATTTTGTAATAGCAATTCTTTGGAATTAAACAGAAAGACACTTAAAAAAGTAGCCAGTTTAATAATAAACTCACTGAAAATTTTCCATGTAAAATTTGGTGGTGGAGGCAAAGCGGCAACCACGATAATGCAATAAAATAAAGCTACCGTACGAACACATTTTTAGAGGAAAGTGTGATGCGTTTGTGACAAAGTTAGTATCGGGGAGTGTTTAAGGGGACAGAAAGCTGTCTGGTAGGCTATCTGCAGTGGTGGATCCAGTTGAAGACATTAAACACAGTTTCATTCGCAGTACTAAGAAATCAGTTCGTAAATGCACTTAAGTGTTTAGACTCTCAATAACTACAGTCCATAAGGTTTTCGTCTACGCTTTACTACTTATAAACGTCCATTATTAAATAAGATTCACAAAGATGATAATTTCCAAAGATAGAAGTTTTCTGTTGATATGAGTGAAATTGACAATACAGAAGAGTTTGAAGGTCGTGTAATTTTCATAGATCGAATACAAGGAAGAGGGTTGATTAATTAATTAGGCTGGACATGAGATTGATAAGCCCTACCGTCATGTGTGGTTCAGTCTGGCTAAAAATCGTGTGTTCAGTCAGTTTTTCTTTGCGGAATCGCTCACTAGAATTCGAAAAGCTGTTTACTCTGAATCAGTGATGACAATGCGATCTTTCAATAAAAATGGTGCTTCCATGATAAGACATTTGATAAGACATGATAAGACAAAGCTGGATTGAGAAACATTAAAGGTAAAGTACGTGCATACCGATGTCAAATTCAAGCTCCTATTTAGATAAGGATTGTGAATTTTATTAAAAAATATGATAACATTTTTAATGTTGGCGCACACTACAAAGCGATTATGACAAAAATATAATCATTCTCTACACCAAACTGCCAAATTGTGAGTCATACGAGATATGGTTTACAATCAATTTTTACCCTAAGCCATATCTATTCATTTCATGGAACACCTACCCCACACCAAACTTTATACAATCGAACCAAAAACGTCTACAGACAGATGGACAATTGAAAATGCTCTAAATGTGTTTCCACATACTGCAAACGTCGAATACCGTATAAAACATCATAACTATATTTTAAACATCACACACTTATGCGGGGAACGTCAGCCCTGGTTATTGGTAAGGACCAGACGTTTGCACCGCTCAAGTTCCGGAATGGGAGTTTTGGAAAACGTGCTAGGACTCACCCGTTAAATATATTCGGACGTTAATTACGTTTAGTCTCAACCCAACTAAACACCATGTTCACAGCCAGCTTATAATGAGATATTATTAAATTACTACACTAACTAATTAATTATTATAACTTACTTATCGTTTAGAACTTACGGTTAGGGACAGGCGTGATGGGAGAATTACGTTAACCCTTAAAGGTCATAATAATTCCTTGTTAATTTTAGTCGGATGACCTACTAATGACTACGTAACACCCGGGGGTCGATCAGACCCCGCAATTGCGGTTTAGGTAGCCATTTAGATTTATCACCCAAAAGTTAAATTAATCAAGCGCTACTCACGTCCGCAGACCTCGGCGCACTGTGTACTGATGGGTCCATTAGTCTGTGCGCGCGGCTTGCTATGGCGCGGCGGGGAAGAGGGGAGTGGTTATCGCTCATTTCCAAAAACATGTGGTCCCGCGCGGCGCGCCGGACGTAGATTATTCACCTGTCTTCAATGTAGCTTCGAGTTGTTTGTAAACATCATGTTTCTATATGCACTACAAATCTTGTAAACTGTAATTATGTGTCGCGAAAGGTAGACATAGTTGGGTGAGCGAGCCCTACTTTTACAGAACGGCTAGTAGCGTCAGAGCCGCGCGCACAGACAAATGGTCCCATCAGTACAACTGTCCGCTTGTCTTGGCCACATGTGCGCACGCATCAGATATCTTATACCGTGATCTTAATACGGCGGTGATCCCCGAATACCCGTGGAATTACCACATTTAATTCTCTTATTTTATAATTGTAAATGACATGAATTGCTGCCATTTTAGCCTTTGTTGGAATGGTTTCATCAGATGGGCCCTTAAGAAACGACTTTATGTCTGGAACTCCACGTAATTTCGCAGCAATTTGGGATAAAATAATAGGCAAAGCAGTGGGTTATAATTATAATAAATTAGGAAAGTCATAAGAACCTATGATATAACCACAATTCCTTTGACATTTTAGTTCGGGTGATCCAACGACATGATCTTTATGATGTTTATACTAACAGTGATTCCCCCATTAAAATAAGCCTAGTAAGTAAAAGCGAATTAAAACCAAAATACCAAATACCCTTCACTCTTATTAACCTACTCTCGAGGTACACTATAGTGAATACTAGCAAGGCAATCCCAAAGTACCGAGATGGAGCTAGTCTTTTTACGTAGTCTTGAGTTATAACCCTCTCTTTCATCTTTTGTATCAGGTCCCTCTTGACCAACTTTTCTACTCTTCCGATCCTGACGCTATTAGAGTATTCAAGGGGTAGATGTCTTTATTTTATGTTATTTTTTTATAGGGGGATGATGTTCGAGCAGCCTTCGCCTTTAAAGAACAAGAAACAAAAACGCTTATGATCTGTCTTAAATGCTCATATACACGGAGTATTTAGACAAACAAATATTGATTTAAGGAACACCGAGTATAGGTTTGTGTTTTTAGTCTCAGCAGTGTCACAGATATTAGTGAAAACAGAACAGAAGTCATTCCAGTGGCTGAGGCTGTAGAGCAGGATATTTAGTTACCAAGTAACTGGCACCGAGAGATTGTGGTTGATTTTGGAACAAGTAATTTGGACTTCAGGCTTAGCACGAGTTTTATATTACATTGTAAACAGTTACATGAATGAATTTTCGCTCAATCTAACAGAAAATATATAAGAATTAGTTTGGAGGTTGGGGCGGGGATTATACAAGAAATAAAACGCGTCATGAATCCAAGACAATAGTTTTATTCGTTCATAGATCTAACCATATGGCCTCGGTTTACTCATTTCGTACGTTATCTCATCTCGACTATGGGTCAGTTGATAGGGAGCTGTAGACCTCGGTCTTTAAAATATAGGACATTTACAAATTAGTAATTAAAAAATTAACATTTACAGTATTTATAAAGTATAAAACACAATGAATTCAGCAATATAATACAAAAATCAAAAAAAAATTGTTACAAGTATTATAAACGTTTAATATGGTTTCATTTTATTTGTATAATTTATTCACCTTTTCCGAACAGTTTATTATATAATTTATATGTAACTTTTTATGTGATGGCATAAGTCGAAATAGATTTTATACCAATAACATGAACAATCCGTCATTAACCAATAACTTTAAAAACAAAAGAAACCCTCAGGGGCTCATTTATAATAAGTAGGCCTATGAGTGTAGAATTCCCAAGGGAACCTAGGCTGGATTTACACCTTCTCTTTCATCTTTCGTATCAGTTCTCTCCTTGACCAACTGTTCCGACTATGATTTTATTAAAGTATTAGAAGGCTAGGGGTCTATATTGTATGATCTTTTCTTCCTTTGTTTTACGAGACGATGACGACCGAAAGACTTTCCGCTTTTAAGCGACAAGAAAAAAAGATTTTAACAGAATGTTTTTTAAGACAATTTTAAATTTTATTATGATAGTTTTTAGCTTTGTGGGTGGATGTGTAAGAAAGTTTAAACAATATTCTTGCAGTTTATTCCATTAGAAATAATGAGCTATTTCATACATAATGCAAGCTTTAAATATAGTTTTAAATACTATACCGCTGACCACACAGCGGCGAATTTAAAAATTAAAATTATACAGGATAATAAATAAACGTGAACACAATTCTCACAAAAATACGCCTAAGTTTCAGACGCGTTTCAACGACAAGGTCGTCCTCTTCAGTGATACATGAGCTACACTAATCAAACTATAACTATAGTTATATTGATTATAGATATAATCATAATCAATTATAGATATTTGTTTATTATCCTGTATATAAACTATTGTTTAAAATAAATTTAACTGAATAATTCTAGTTTTCAATTTTATAATTTTCTAGTCTTGGTTTCATTAGTATTTGTAGTAAAAAGTAATTCTGAAATAATTACGTTAAATAATTCTATAGATATATACATTCATTCTATGGGATCTAACTTTTAGAGAAACAAATATTATGGCAGAAATATGTTCTTCATGTAATGATGGGACCACTGGGATTGTTAATTGTACCCACGTAACTGTCCAACACGTAAATTCAATTTAAGAACAAACATTGTCTCGCAATGTTTACAAACAGATATTATGACTGGCAGAAATATGTCCTTCATGTAATGATGGGACCACTGGGATTGTTAATTGTACCCACGTAACTGTCCAACACGTAAATTCAATTTAAGAACAAACATTGTCTCGCAATGTTTACAAACAGATATTATGACTGGCAGAAATATGTCCTTCATGTAATGATGGGACCACTGGGATTGTTAATTGTACCCACGTAACTGTCCAACACGTAAATTCAATTTAAGAACAAACATTGTCTCGCAATGTTTACAATCAGATATTATGACTGGCAGAAATATGTCCTTCATGTAATGATGGGACCACTGGGATTGTTAATTGTACCCACGTAACTGTCCAACACGTAAATTCAATTTAAGAACAAACATTGTCTCGCAATGTTTACAAACAGATATTATGACTGGCAGAAATATGTCCTTCATGTAATGATGGGACCACTGGGATTGTTAATTGTACCCACGTAACTGTCCAACACGTAAATTCAATTTAAGAACAAACATTGTCTCGCAATGTTTACAAACAGATATTATGACTGGCAGAAATATGTCCTTCATGTAATGATGGGACCACTGGGATTGTTAATTGTACCCACGTAACTGTCCAACACGTAAATTCAATTTAAGAACAAACATTGTCTCGCAATGTTTACAAACAGATATTATGACTGGCAGAAATATGTCCTTCATGTAATGATGGGACCACTGGGATTGTTAATTGTACCCACGTAACTGTCCAACACGTAAATTCAATTTAAGAACAAACATTGTCTCGCAATGTTTACAATCAGATATTATGACTGGCAGAAATATGTCCTTCATGTAATGATGGGACCACTGGGATTGTTAATTGTACCCACGTAACTGTCCAACACGTAAATTCAATTTAAGAACAAACATTGTCTCGCAATGTTTACAAACAGATATTATGACTGGCAGAAATATGTCCTTCATGTAATAATGGGACCCCTGGGATTGGTAATTGTACCCACGTAAATGTTTAACCGTAAATTCAATTTAAGAACAAACATTGTCTCGCAATGTTTACAATCAGATATTATGACTGGCAGAAATATGTCCTTCATGTAATGATGGGACCACTGGGATTGTTAATTGTACCCACGTAACTGTCCAACACGTAAATTCAATTTAAGAACAAACATCGTCTCGTAATGTTTACAAAAAGATATTATGACTGGCAGAAATATGTCCTTCGCGTAATAATGGGACCCCTGGGATTGTTAATTGTACCCACGTAACTGTTTAACCGTAAATTCAATTTAAGAACAAACATCGTCTCGTAATGTTTACAAAAAGATATTATGACTGGCAAAAATATGTCCTTTGCGTAATGATGGGACCCCTGGGATTGGTAATTGTCCCCACGTAACTGTTTAACCGTAAATTCAATTTAAGAACAAACATCGTCTCGCAATGTTAACAAACAGATTTTATGACTGGCAGAAATATGTCCTTCATGTAATGATGGGACCACTGGGATTGTTAATTGTACCCACGTAACTGTCCAACACGTAAATTCAATTTAAGAACAAACATCGTCTCGTAATGTTTACAAAAAGATATTATGACTGGCAGAAATATGTCCTTCGCGTAATAATGGGACCCCTGGGATTGGTAATTGTACCCACGTAACTGTTTAACCGTAAATTCAATTTAAGAACAAACATCGTCTCGTAATGTTTACAAAAAGATATTATGACTGGCAGAAATATGTCCTTCATGTAATGATGGGACCCCTGGGATTGGTAATTGTACCCACGTAACTGTTTAACCGTAAATTCAATTTAAGAACAAACAATGTCTCGCAAAGTTTACAAACAGATATTATGACTGGCAGAAATATGTCCTTCGCGTAATAATGGGACCCCTGGGATTGGTAATTGTCCCCACGTAACTGTTTAACCGTAAATTCAATTTAAGAACAAAATTTGTCTTGCAATGTTTACAAACAGATATTATGACTGGCAGAAATATGTCCTTCGCGTAATAATGGGACCCCTGGGATTGGTAATTGTCCCCACGTAACTGTTTAACCGTAAATTCAATTTAAGAACAAAATTTGTCTTGCAATGTTTACAAACAGATATTATGACTGGCAGAAATATGTCCTTCGCGTAATAATGGGACCCCTGGGATTGGTAATTGTCCCCACGTAACTGTTTAACCGTAAATTCAATTTAAGAACAAAATTTGTCTTGCAATGTTTACAAACAGATATTATGACTGGCAGAAATATGTCCTTCGCGTAATAATGGGACCCCTGGGATTGGTAATTGTCCCCACGTAACTGTTTAACCGTAAATTCAATTTAAGAACAAAATTTGTCTTGCAAAGTTTACAAACAGATATTATGACTGGCAGAAATATGTCCTTCGCGTAATAATGGGACCCCTGGGATTGGTAATTGTCCCCACGTAACTGTTTAACCGTAAATTCAATTTAAGAACAAAATTTGTCTTGCAATGTTTACAAACAGATATTATGACCGGCAGAAATATGTCCTTCGCGTAATAATGGGACCACTGGGATTGTTAATTGTACCCACGTAACTGTCCAACACGTAAATTCAATTTAAGAACAAAATTTGTCTTGCAATGTTTACAAACAGATATTATGACTGGCAGAAATATGTCCTTCGCGTAATAATGGGACCCCTGGGATTGGTAATTGTCCCCACGTAACTGTTTAACCGTAAATTCAATTTAAGAACAAAATTTGTCTTGCAATGTTTACAAACAGATATTATGACCGGCAGAAATATGTCCTTCGCGTAATAATGGGACCACTGGGATTGTTAATTGTACCCACGTAACTGTCCAACACGTAAATTCAATTTAAGAACAAACATCGTCTCGCAATGTTTACAAACAGATATTATGACTGGCAGAAATATGTCCTTCGCGTAATAATGGGACCCCTGGGATTGGTAATTGTCCCCACGTAACTGTTTAACCGTAAATTCAATTTAAGAACAAAATTTGTCTTGCAATGTTTACAAACAGATATTATGACCGGCAGAAATATGTCCTTCGCGTAATAATGGGACCACTGGGATTGTTAATTGTCCCCACGTAACTGTTTAACCGTAAATTCAATTTAAGAACAAAATTTGTCTTGCAATGTTTACAAACAGATATTATGACCGGCAGAAATATGTCCTTCGCGTAATGATGGGACCCCTGGGATTGGTAATTGTACCCACGTAACTGTTTAACCGTATATTCAATTTAAGAACAAAATTTGTCTTGCAATGTTTACAAACAGATATTATGACCGGCAGAAATATGTCCTTCGCGTAATAATGGGACCACTGGGATTGTTAATTGTCCCCACGTAACTGTTTAACCGTAAATTCAATTTAAGAACAAAATTTGTCTTGCAATGTTTACAAACAGATATTATGACCGGCAGAAATATGTCCTTCGCGTAATGATGGGACCCCTGGGATTGGTAATTGTACCCACGTAACTGTTTAACCGTAAATTCAATTTAAGAACAAAATTTGTCTTGCAATGTTTACAAACAGATATTATGACCGGCAGAAATATGTCCTTCGCGTAATAATGGGACCACTGGGATTGTTAATTGTACCCACGTAACTGTCCAACACGTAAATTCAATTTAAGAACAAACATCGTCTCGTAATGTTTACAAACAGATATTATGACTGGCAGAAATATGTCCTTCGCGTAATAATGGGACCCCTGGGATTGGTAATTGTACCCACGTAACTGTTTAACCGTAAATTCAATTTAAGAACAAACATCGTCTCGTAATGTTTACAAACAGATATTATGACTGGCAGAAATATGTCCTTCGTGTAATAATGGGACCCCTGGGATTGGTAATTGTACCCACGTAACTGTTTAACCGTAAATTCAATTTAAGAACAAACATCGTCTCGCAATGTTTACAAACAGATATTATGACTGGCAGAAATATGTCCTTCGCGTAATAATGGGACCCCTGGGATTGGTAATTGTACCCACGTAACTGTTTAACCGTAAATTCAATTTAAGAACAAACATCGTCGCGTAATGTTTACAAACAGATATTATGACTGGCAGAAATATGTCCTTCGCGTAATAATGGGACCCCTGGGATTGTTAATTGTACCCACGTAACTGTTTAACCGTAAATTCAATTTAAGAACAAACATCGTCTCGCAATGTTTACAAACAGATATTATGACTGGCAGAAATATGTCCTTCGCGTAATAATGGGACCCCTGGGATTGTTAATTGTACCCACGTAACTGTTTAACCGTAAATTCAATTTAAGAACAAACATCGTCTCGTAATGTTTACAAACAGATATTATGACTGGCAGAAATATGTCCTTCGCGTAATAATGGGACCCCTGGGATTGGTAATTGTACCCACGTAACTGTTTAACCGTAAATTCAATTTAAGAACAAACATCGTCTCGTAATGTTTACAAACAGATATTATGACTGGCAGAAATATGTCCTTCGCGTAATAATGGGACCCCTGGGATTGGTAATTGTACCCACGTAACTGTTTAACCGTAAATTCAATTTAAGAACAAACATCGTCTCGTAATGTTTACAAACAGATATTATGACTGGCAGAAATATGTCCTTCGCGTAATAATGGGACCCCTGGGATTGGTAATTGTACCCACGTAACTGTTTAACCGTAAATTCAATTTAAGAACAAACATCGTCTCGTAATGTTTACAATCAGATATTATGACCGGCAGAAATATGTCCTTCGCGTAATAATGGGACCCCTGAGATTGGTAATTGTACCCACGTAACTGTTTAACCGTAAATTCAATTTAAGAACAAACATCGTCTCGTAATGTTTACAAACAGATATTATGACTGGCAGAAATATGTCCTTCGCGTAATAATGGGACCCCTGGGATTGTTAATTGTACCCACGTAACTGTTTAACCGTAAATTCAATTTAAGAACAAACATCGTCTCGTAATGTTTACAAACAGATATTATGACTGGCAGAAATATGTCCTTCGCGTAATAATGGGACCCCTGGGTTTGGTAATTGTACCCACGTAACTGTTTAACCGTAAATTCAATTTAAGAACAAACATCGTCTCGCAATGTTTACAAACAGATATTATGACTGGCAGAAATATGTCCTTCGCGTAATAATGGGACCCCTGGGATTGGTAATTGTACCCACGTAACTGTTTAACCGTAAATTCAATTTAAGAACAAACATCGTCTCGTAATGTTTACAAACAGATATTATGACTGGCAGAAATATGTCCTTCGCGTAATAATGGGACCCCTGGGATTGTTAATTGTACCCACGTAACTGTTTAACCGTAAATTCAATTTAAGAACAAACATCGTCTCGCAATGTTTACAAACAGATATTATGACTGGCAGAAATATGTTCTTCGCGTAATAATGGGACCCCTGGGATTGGTAATTGTACCCACGTAACTGTCCAACACGTAAATTCAATTTAAGAACAAACATCGTCTCGTAATGTTTACAATCAGATATTATGACTGGCAGAAATATGTCCTTCGCGTAATAATGGGACCCCTGGGATTGGTAATTGTCCCCACGTAACTGTTTAACCGTAAATTCAATTTAAGAACAAAATTTGTCTTGCAAAGTTTACAAACAGATATTATGACTGGCAGAAATATGTCCTTCGCGTAATAATGGGACCCCTGGGATTGGTAATTGTACCCACGTAACTGTTTAACCGTAAATTCAATTTAAGAACAAACATCGTCTCGTAATGTTTACAAACAGATATTATGACTGGCAGAAATATGTCCTTCGCGTAATAATGGGACCCCTGGGATTGGTAATTGTACCCACGTAACTGTTTAACCGTAAATTCAATTTAAGAACAAACATCGTCTCGTAATGTTTACAAACAGATATTATGACTGGCAGAAATATGTCCTTCGCGTAATAATGGGACCCCTGGGATTGTTAATTGTACCCACGTAACTGTTTAACCGTAAATTCAATTTAAGAACAAACATCGTCTCGTAATGTTTACAAACAGATATTATGACTGGCAGAAATATGTCCTTCGCGTAATAATGGGACCCCTGGGATTGGTAATTGTACCCACGTAACTGTTTAACCGTAAATTCAATTTAAGAACAAACATCGTCTCGCAATGTTTACAAACAGATATTATGACTGGCAGAAATATGTCCTTCGCGTAATAATGGGACCCCTGGGATTGGTAATTGTACCCACGTAACTGTTTAACCGTAAATTCAATTTAAGAACAAACATCGTCTCGTAATGTTTACAAACAGATATTATGACTGGCAGAAATATGTCCTTCGCGTAATAATGGGACCCCTGGGATTGTTAATTGTACCCACGTAACTGTTTAACCGTAAATTCAATTTAAGAACAAACATCGTCTCGCAATGTTTACAAACAGATATTATGACTGGCAGAAATATGTCCTTCGCGTAATAATGGGACCCCTGGGATTGGTAATTGTACCCACGTAACTGTCCAACACGTAAATTCAATTTAAGAACAAACATCGTCTCGTAATGTTTACAATCAGATATTATGACTGGCAGAAATATGTCCTTCGCGTAATAATGGGACCCCTGGGATTGGTAATTGTCCCCACGTAACTGTTTAACCGTAAATTCAATTTAAGAACAAAATTTGTCTTGCAAAGTTTACAAACAGATATTATGACTGGCAGAAA
This sequence comes from Aphrophora alni, assembly GCA_963513935.1. Lineage (NCBI taxonomy): Eukaryota > Metazoa > Arthropoda > Insecta > Hemiptera > Aphrophoridae > Aphrophora > Aphrophora alni. The sequence goes on from OY740772.1 coordinate 72,748,864, forward strand.
TATGTCCTTCGCGTAATAATGGGACCCCTGGGATTGTTAATTGTACCCACGTAACTGTTTAACCGTAAATTCAATTTAAGAACAAACATCGTCTCGCAATGTTTACAAACAGATATTATGACTGGCAGAAATATGTCCTTCGCGTAATAATGGGACCCCTGGGATTGGTAATTGTCCCCACGTAACTGTTTAACCGTAAATTCAATTTAAGAACAAAATTTGTCTTGCAAAGTTTACAAACAGATATTATGACTGGCAGAAATATGTCCTTCGCGTAATAATGGGACCCCTGGGATTGGTAATTGTCCCCACGTAACTGTTTAACCGTAAATTCAATTTAAGAACAAAATTTGTCTTGCAAAGTTTACAAACAGATATTATGACCGGCAGAAATATGTCCTTCGCGTAATAATGGGACACCTGGGATTGGTAATTGTCCCCACGTAACTGTTTAACCGTAAATTCAATTTAAGAACAAAATTTGTCTTGCAAAGTTTACAAACAGATATTATGACTGGCAGAAATATGTCCTTCGCGTAATGATGGGACCCCTGGGATTGGTAATTGTCCCCACGTAACTGTTTAACCGTAAATTCAATTTAAGAACAAAATTTGTCTTGCAATGTTTACAAACAGATATTATGACTGGCAGAAATATGTCCTTCGCGTAATAATGGGACCCCTGGGATTGGTAATTGTCCCCACGTAACTGTTTAACCGTAAATTCAATTTAAGAACAAAATTTGTCTTGCAATGTTTACAAACAGATATTATGACTGGCAGAAATATGTCCTTCGCGTAATAATGGGACCCCTGGGATTGGTAATTGTCCCCACGTAACTGTTTAACCGTAAATTCAATTTAAGAACAAAATTTGTCTTGCAATGTTTACAAACAGATATTATGACTGGCAGAAATATGTCCTTCGCGTAATAATGGGACCCCTGGGATTGGTAATTGTCCCCACGTAACTGTTTAACCGTAAATTCAATTTAAGAACAAAATTTGTCTTGCAATGTTTACAAACAGATATTATGACTGGCAGAAATATGTCCTTCGCGTAATAATGGGACCCCTGGGATTGGTAATTGTCCCCACGTAACTGTTTAACCGTAAATTCAATTTAAGAACAAACATCGTCTCGTAATGTTTACAAAAAGATATTATGACTGGCAGAAATATGTCCTTCATGTAATAATGGGACCCCTGGGATTGTTAATTGTACCCACGTAACTGTTTAACCGTAAATTCAATTTAAGAACAAACATCGTCTCGTAATGTTTACAAAAAGATATTATGACTGGCAGAAATATGTCCTTCATGTAATAATGGGACCCCTGGGATTGTTAATTGTCCCCACGTAACTGTTTAACCGTAAATTCAATTTAAGAACAAACATCGTCTCGTAATGTTTACAAAAAGATATTATGACTGGCAGAAATATGTCCTTCATGTAATAATGGGACCCCTGGGATTGTTAATTGTACCCACGTAACTGTTTAACCGTAAATTCAATTTAAGAACAAACATCGTCTCGTAATGTTTACAAAAAGATATTATGACTGGCAGAAATATGTCCTTCATGTAATAATGGGACCCCTGGGATTGTTAATTGTACCCACGTAACTGTTTAACCGTAAATTCAATTTAAGAACAAACATCGTCTCGTAATGTTTACAAAAAGATATTATGACTGGCAGAAATATGTCCTTCATGTAATAATGGGACCCCTGGGATTGGTAATTGTCCCCACGTAACTGTTTAACCGTAAATTCAATTTAAGAACAAACATCGTCTCGTAATGTTTACAAAAAGATATTATGACTGGCAGAAATATGTCCTTCATGTAATGATGGGACCCCTGGGATTGGTAATTGTACCCACGTAACTGTCCAACACGTAAATTCAATTTAAGAACAAACATCGTCTCGTAATGTTTACAAAAAGATATTATGACTGGCAGAAATATGTCCTTCATGTAATAATGGGACCCCTGGGATTGGTAATTGTCCCCACGTAACTGTTTAACCGTAAATTCAATTTAAGAACAAAATTTGTCTTGCAATGTTTACAAACAGATATTATGACTGGCAGAAATATGTCCTTCGCGTAATAATGGGACCCCTGGGATTGGTAATTGTCCCCACGTAACTGTTTAACCGTAAATTCAATTTAAGAACAAACATCGTCTCGTAATGTTTACAAAAAGATATTATGACTGGCAGAAATATGTCCTTCATGTAATGATGGGACCCCTGGGATTGGTAATTGTACCCACGTAACTGTCCAACACGTAAATTCAATTTAAGAACAAACATCGTCTCGTAATGTTTACAAAAAGATATTATGACTGGCAGAAATATGTCCTTCATGTAATAATGGGACCCCTGGGATTGGTAATTGTCCCCACGTAACTGTTTAACCGTAAATTCAATTTAAGAACAAAATTTGTCTTGCAATGTTTACAAACAGATATTATGACTGGCAGAAATATGTCCTTCGCGTAATAATGGGACCCCTGGGATTGGTAATTGTCCCCACGTAACTGTTTAACCGTAAATTCAATTTAAGAACAAACATCGTCTCGTAATGTTTACAAAAAGATATTATGACTGGCAGAAATATGTCCTTCATGTAATGATGGGACCCCTGGGATTGTTAATTGTACCCACGTAACTGTCCAACACGTAAATTCAATTTAAGAACAAACATCGTCTCGTAATGTTTACAAACAGATATTATGACTGGCAGAAATATGTCCTTCATGTAATGATGGGACCACTGGGATTGTTAATTGTACCCACGTAACTGTCCAACACGTAAATTCAATTTAAGAACAAACATCGTCTCGTAATGTTTACAAACAGATATTATGACTGGCAGAAATATGTCCTTCATGTAATGATGGGACCCCTGGGATTGTTAATTGTACCCACGTAACTGTCCAACACGTAAATTCAATTTAAGAACAAACATCGTCTCGTAATGTTTACAAACAGATATTATGACTGGCAGAAATATGTCCTTCATGTAATGATGGGACCACTGGGATTGTTAATTGTACCCACGTAACTGTCCAACACGTAAATTCAATTTAAGAACAAACATCGTCTCGTAATGTTTACAAACAGATATTATGACTGGCAGAAATATGTCCTTCATGTAATGATGGGACCCCTGGGATTGTTAATTGTACCCACGTAACTGTCCAACACGTAAATTCAATTTAAGAACAAACATCGTCTCGTAATGTTTACAAACAGATATTATGACTGGCAGAAATATGTCCTTCATGTAATGATGGGACCACTGGGATTGTTAATTGTACCCACGTAACTGTCCAACACGTAAATTCAATTTAAGAAGAAACATTGTCTCGCAATGTTTACAAACAGATATTATGACTGGCAGAAATATGTCCTTCATGTAATGATGGGACCCCTGGGATTGTTAATTGTACCCACGTAACTGTCCAACACGTAAATTCAATTTAAGAACAAACATTGTCTCGCAATGTTTACATACAGATATTATGACTGGCAGAAATATGTCCTTCATGTAATGATGGGACCCCTGGGATTGGTAATTGTCCCCACGTAACTGTCCAACACGTAAATTCAATTGTCGTATAGATTATCCAAATCACCTATTGTAAGAACAAACATTGTCTCGCAATGTTTACAAACAGAACAACTTCTTTGTGTGAATGAATAAACTCAGCCGTTCTATTTGTAGATTGTATATCTATCTATTCTTAGCATCTCCCCTAAGCCTTGACCATAAACCGCTTCGACATATAAGGATAGCAACCAGTTCTTTCTTTCCTCTGAATCCTTGCCTTAATTGTCATGATCCACATTCTTTGATGACAACGAAGCAACGGTTACTAGATACAACGTAGACCTGCTATTTAAATTCCAAATGCGATCATTTTTAATTTAATAACCTACAGAGTTATATTTTTCTATATCATTATAAATTTCCTTATTGAAAATAAATTTATTGCAACCTTCTTTTACATTTTCTCCTTTGGTAGTCACAATTTGTAACCCAGCGCAAACAAATTTACTTTCATTACTTTTTCTTGCATTAGTTTGTTTACAAAGAATGAATCTGATAGACTGAAGTTGGTTTTGATGATTCGTTTTAGAATGTGGTCGATTATACCGATTTATATTTATAAAATAAAGTTAAGAGTTGGCAGGAGTTGGTCTGTGGATGACCAATCTCCTCACATCTAACTACGGTATGTGTACAATTTCCGCCTTGACCATGTTGAGGATGAAGATATTTTTGCTGCGGTATGACTCCAACTTTATTGTTTACTCTGATCAAGTGAAGTCATACGCGACAGAATGGCGGTTTTATTTGAAAAATGCATTAGTTTTGTTCTAAAATAAAGTAGACGCTCAAATAATTTTGAAGTGACGGAACGAAGACTAATTCGGATTAAAGAAGTGTCATGAGGAGATTTGTCAGGTTTTGCAAATAGTACGATTTCAGAAAATTTCCATTGTACTGAAAAAGGAATAGTTCTTAGGATTGAGTTTCTGTCAAGACTAGAACACCTTTATATGGTAATTGTTTCAGGACCTATGCAGATATTAAATCATATTCAGCTGACTTTGTGAATATTCACCAATTTGAATATTACTTCTTCCATAGATAACGATTTTGATGCTCAAGAGAGTGGTAAAGCAGAAGAAATATATTCTATATATTCTCTGATATGATATGTGAAGGTGTCACTGTATGTCTGCATGAGGTTTAAATACTTTAGCTAAATGATATGAAAAGAGATCTCTGCCTTTTCCTGATCTGTTTTAGCCCAAGATTGACCTTGAGGTCGAAGCGGAATGGAAGGTTGTATGTGTTTTAACATACTGTACGTTTCATTGTCTGTCATAAACTTCCATCATCTCTACTAAGTGTACTTGGATGAATATACAATTTTTGTCTTTTGAAGTTGAGAATTTCCTTTTCCAGATTCTTTGAAAACCTATTAAATGCAATTTAAACATCAGAAATTCTAGTTCGATGCCGCCAATTTCTTGCTCTTCGTTTTTCTTGAATTATATTTCTTAAATATCAATGATAATTGTAGGTGTTTATTTTGTAACCAATAAAGATTTCCATGCGGCATCTTGAACCGTTATTGCAATATATTTCACAGATTTTTCTATGTATATCTAATGATGTTTTCAAAGATAAGTTGTAGATTCAAGTTACTAATATGTTTTGAAACCTTTCCCAATAAACTTTTTCTGATGTAAGGAGAGGGTCATTGAGGAAAGGTTAAGGACTTGTTACCTAAAGTTAAAATTATAGGAGAGTGGTCAGAAGAATGGTCATTTAAATTTATAGTAAACTTATGTACGGAATTAAAGGATATGATAAAAAATCTAATAAATCTGGTAATTTAGAAGCTGAATTTAGTCATTAAGTTGGAATTTAAGAAATTATAAGTAGAGTGTACTACAGTTGAGGACAAAAATGGTGGGGGTACCCCCACCCCACCCCTCCCCCCATTTGCCCCTCCCCCTTTGCCCCTCCCCTTTAGGTCCCTTCCCTTCCCCTTTGGTCCCCCCACCCCTCCCCCTGCCCCTTCCATGTAGGCCCCTCCCCTTTAGGCCCCTTCCCTTCCCCCATTGGTCCCCCCACCTCCTCCCACCCCTCCCCCTGCCCCTCCCCTGTAGGCCCCTCCCCTTTAGGCCCCTTCCCTTCCCCCATTGGTCCCCCCACTCGTGACGTATTGTCGAGACACACACACACACACACAAGACGCCATACACACATGACGTCATACACCTAACTTTTTTAATACCGGTGGGATTCGAACCTGTGAAGTTTGGATTTGAAGGCGGACACGCTACCGACTGAGCTATCGTGCATAGTATTACAAGTCGGATAATTAACGCAGTATATAAGCCGCCATGTTGTAACCGCAATAATGTGTTATATATATATAATGTGTTAAGATAGTTAACCTAACCTATAAGTGTCCTACTTTTGCCCATCCACAGCCTATCAGCTGTTACAATAATGTGTTATATAATTATATAATGTGTTAAGATAGTTAACCTAAAGTTCCCCACTTTTGCCCATCCACAGCCAATCAGATGTTACAATAATGTGTTATATATTTATATAATGTGTTAAGATAGTTAACCTAACCCCATAGTATTACAAGTCGGATAATTAACGCAGTATATAAGCCGCCATGTTGTAACCGAACGCCAGAACATTTCGTAGAAGTTCGGACACGAACCCCTTACCGTAAGACTTACCGAGTTTTTCGCGACCGCGAAAAACTCGCGTACGTCTTACGGTATGGGTTCTGAGTCGTACCTCTAGGTTACTCTGACAACAAATAGTAGTGTCCAAATTGTAATGTGCTTGTGTTAACCTAACCTATAAGTTTTTGCCTACCACAGCCTATCAGCTGTTACAATAATGTGTTATATATATATATATATAATGTGTTATATATTTATATAATGTGTTAAGATAGTTAACCGTGTCCTACTTTTACCCATCCACAGCCTAACAGCTGTTACAATAATGTGTTATATAATTATATAATGTGTTAAGATAGTTAACCTAAAGTTTCCTACCTTTGCCCATCCACAGCCAATCAGCTGGTACAATTAATGTGTTATATATATATATATATATATATATATATATATAATGTGTTATATATTTATATAATGCGTTATATAATGTGTTAAGATAGTTAACCTATAAGTTTCCTACCTTTGCCCATCCACAGCCAATCAGCTGTTACAATAATGTGTTAAGATAGTTAACCTAAAGTTTCCTACTTTTACCCATCCACAGCCAATCAGCTGTTACAATAATGTGTTATATATATAATGTGTTATATATTTATATAATGTGTTATATAACGTGTTAAGATAGTTAACCTAACCTATTAGAGTTTCCTACTTTTGCCCACCACGACCTAGGTACATTTAATGTGTTAAACGTAGTTTCCGATAGTTAACCTAACCTATGTATGAAAAGTTTTTACCTATGTTCACCACAGCCTACTTGTAACAGTTGGTACAATCAATGTGTATTTATATAATGTGTTATATATTTATATAATGTGTTGAGATAGTTAACCTAACCTATAAGTTTCCTACTTTTGCCTATGTTCACCACAGCCTACTTGAATCAGCTGGTACAATTAATGTGTTATATATTTATATAATGTGTTATATATGTATATAATGTGTTAAGATAGTTAACCTAACCTATAAGTTTCCCACTTTTGCCTATGTTCACCACAGCCTACTTGTAACAGCTGGTACAATGTGTTATATATTTATATAATGTGTTATATATGTATATAATGTGTTAAGATAGTTAATCTAACCTATGTATGAAAAGTTTTTACCTATGTTCACCACAGCCTACTTGTAACAGTTGGTACAATCAATGTGTATTTATATAATGTGTTATATATGTATATAATGTGTTAAGATAGTTAACCTAACCTATAAGTTTCCTACTATTGCCTATGTTCACCACAGCCTACTTGTAACAGCTGGTACAATAATGTGTTATATATTTATATAATGTGTTATATATGTATATAATGTGTTAAGATAGTTAACCTAACCTATGTATGAAAAGTTTTTACCTATGTTCACCACAGCCTACTTGTAACAGTTGGTACAATCAATGTGTATTTATATAATGTGTTATATATTTATATAATGTGTTGAGATAGTTAACCTAACCTATAAGTTTCCTACTTTTGCCTATGTTCACCACAGCCTACTTGAATCAGCTGGTACAATTAATGTGTTATATATTTATATAATGTGTTATATATGTATATAATGTGTTAAGATAGTTAACCTAACCTATAAGTTTCCCACTTTTGCCTATGTTCACCACAGCCTACTTGTAACAGCTGGTACAATGTGTTATATATTTATATAATGTGTTATATATGTATATAATGTGTTAAGATAGTTAATCTAACCTATGTATGAAAAGTTTTTACCTATGTTCACCACAGCCTACTTGTAACAGTTGGTACAATCAATGTGTATTTATATAATGTGTTATATATTTATATAATGTGTTGAGATAGTTAACCTAACCTATAAGTTTCCTACTTTTGCCTATGTTCACCACAGCCTACTTGAATCAGCTGGTACAATTAATGTGTTATATATTTATATAATGTGTTATATATGTATATAATGTGTTAAGATAGTTAACCTAACCTATAAGTTTCCCACTTTTGCCTATGTTCACCACAGCCTACTTGTAACAGCTGGTACAATAATGTGTTATATATGTAACGTGTTATATATTTATATAATGTGTTAAGATAGTTAACCTAACCTATTAGAGTTCCTAACCTATAAGTTTCCTACTTTTGCCTATGTTCACCACAGCCTACTTGAATCAGCTGGTACAATTAATGTGTTATATATTTATATAATGTGTTATATATGTATATAATGTGTTAAGATAGTTAACCTAACCTATAAGTTTCCCACTTTTGCCTATGTTCACCACAGCCTACTTGTAACAGCTGGTACAATAATGTGTTATATATGTAATGTGTTATATATTTATATAATGTGTTATATAGTTATATAATGTGTTAAGATAGTTAACCTAACCTAAAGTTTCCTACTTTTGCCTATGTTTACCACAAGTTTCCTACTTTTGCCCATCCACAGCCAATCAGCTGTTACAATAATGTGTTATATATATATAATGTGTTATATATTTATATAATGTGTTAAGATAGTTAACCTAACCTATTAGAGTTTCCTACTTTTGCCCACCACGGCCTAGGTACATTTAATGTGTATAATGTGTTAAACGTAGTTTCCTCCGTTGTCTACCAGGGTGTAGCACATGTGTTTATGTATCGTGTTAAAATATTGTTAACCTAGACTTAATTCCTACTTTTGCCTATTAACCTAACCTATAAGTGTCCTACTTTTACCCATCCACAGCCAATCAGCTGTTACAATAATGTGTTATATAATTATATAATGTGTTAAGATAGTTAACCTAAAGTTTCCTACCTTTGCTCATCCACAGCCAATCAGCTGGTACAATTAATGTGTTATATATATATACTGTATATATATATATAATGTGTTATATATTTATATAATGTGTTATATATTTATATAATGTGTTATATAATGTGTTAAGATAGTTAACCTAACCTATAAGTTTCCTACTTTTACCCATCCACAGCCAATCAGCTGTTACAATAATGTGTTATATATATAATGTGTCATATATTTATATAATGTGTTAAGATAGTTAACCTAACCTATAAGTGTCCTACTTTTACCCATCCACAGCCAATCAGCTGTTACAATAATGTGTTATATATATATATATATAATGTGTTATATATTTATATAATGTGTTAAGATAGTTAACCTAACCTATAAGTGTCCTACTTTTACCCATCCACAGCCTATCAGCTGTTACAATAATGTGTTATATAATTATATAATGTGTTAAGATAGTTAACCTAACCTATAAGTTTCCTACTTTTACCCATCCACAGCCAATCAGCTGTTACAATAATGTGTTATATATATATATATATATATATATATATATATATATATATATATATATACAATGTGTTATATATTTTATATATATATATACAATGTGTTATATATTTATATAATGTGTTAAGATAGTTAACCTAACCTATAAGTGTCCTACTTTTACCCATCCACAGCCTATCAGCTGTTACAATAATGTGTTATATAATTATATAATGTGTTAAGATAGTTAACCTAACCTATAAGTTTCCTACTTTTGCCCATCCACAGCCAATCAGCTGGTACGATTAATGTGTTATATATTTTATATAATGTGTTAAGATATAATGTGTTAAGATAGTTAACCTAACCTATAAGTTTCCTACATTTGCCCATCCACAGCCTATCAGCTGGTACAATTAATGTGTTATATATAATGTGTTAAGAAATAATGTGTTAAGATAGTTAACCTAACCTATAAGTTTCCTACTTTTGCCCATCCACAGCCAATCAGCTGTTACAATAATGTGTTATATATATATATATATATATATATATATATATATAATGTGTTATATATTTATATAATGTGTTAAGATAGTTAACCTATTAGAGTTTCCTACTTTTGCCCACCACGGCCTAGGTACATTTAATGTGTATAATGTGTTAAACGTAGTTTCCTCCGTTGTCTACCAGGGTGTAGCACATGTTTTAATGTATCGTGTTAAGACATTGTTAACCTAGACTTAATTCCTGCCTAAACCTATGCTTACCACAGCCCACACGGGTGTTAGTCTGGCCACTATTTAACCGAACCGAAATTACCAACCGATTTACCAACCGATTTACCAACCAAATCCAGCCGATTTACCAACCAAAACCAACCGATTTACCAACCGAAATATACGTTTACCAACCGATTTACCAACCACAATATACTTTTACCAACCGATTTACCAACCAAAACCAACCGATTTACCAACCAAAACCAACCGATTTACCAACCAAAACCAACCGACTTACTGTCTGGAGTTAATATAAAACCACTAACTCCGCTTACAAAACCATTCCGCGACAACATAATGCTTGTTAAAATAACCGACAGTTCGGATTGCGAACAAGGGAAGAGCCTCGTAAAGAAGAATATCTGTGGAGTATTTAACAGTTATCTTCGTGGGAAATTTACGGATTATGTTTCCGCAAGACATGGCGTAAAAGTAAAATTACCATTCCCTTTGAATGGAAAGAGACCTATGGCGAAACGTGTATGCAATATTATTGGAGCAGATGGGATGCAAGCCATTGCAAAGAAATTTAAAAATCCCATTCCAATCCCCTACAAGGTAGAGTTAGCGGATTTTGAGTTGGCTACTCTACAGGAAAAAATGCCCGAAATACTATTGGAGCTGCAAACCCACGACTTCTACCTTATGGATTTGGACATTACACAAGATTTTGTGGGGATCTTTAACAAGCGAGAGATGTGTGAGCATTTAGTACGTCATTAAAAATAAATAAATAAATGTTTTAAAATAATATTCTTTGTAATTTGTTACCTCCATTCCACCAAAACTCTTTTTAGTAGAGAGGAAGATATTTGATGTGACCTTGGAATTGTAGCCGAAAACGACACGACCCCCCCAACCCCCATTTTTCCTTTTTAAATATATTATAACGTCGTAACGTTTGTTAGGAACCGATTTACCAAACCGTAGATAAAATTACCAAGATTTGGTTGGTAAATTGGTTGCAAAAAGTATATTTTGGTTGGTAAATCGGTTGGTATTGGTTAGGTTAGGTTAGGTTAGGTCTGGTTAGGATAGGTTAGGATAGGTTAGGTTAGGTTAGGTCTGGTTAGGATAGGTTAGGATAGGTTAGGTTATGTTAGGTTAGGTTAGGATAGGTTAGGTTAGGTTAGGTTAGGTTAGGTTAGGATAGGTTATGTTAGGTGAGGTTAGGTTAGGTTAGGATAGGTTAGGTTAGGTTAGGTTAGGTTTTTAGGAGAATGGTTGTTGGGTTAGGTTAGGATAGGATAGGTTAGGTTAGGTTAGGTTAGGATAGGTTAGGTTAGGTTAGGATAGGTTATGTTAGGTTAGGTTAGGTTAGGTTAGGATAGGTTAGGTTATGTTAGGTGAGGTTAGGTTAGGTTAGGATAGGTTAGGTTAGGTTAGGTTAGGTTTTTAGGAGAATGGTTGTTAGGTTAGGTTAGGATAGGACAGGATAGGTTACGTTAGGTTAGGTTAGGTTAGGATAGGTTATGTTAGGTTAGGTTAGGTTAGGTTAGGTTAGGATAGGTTAGGTTAGGTTAGGTTAGGATAGGTTATGTTAGGTTAGGTTAGGTTAGGTTAGGATAGGTTAGGTTAGGTTAGGTTAGGTTTTTAGGAGAATGGTTGCCACACGCCTACCAACCTCCACCCCATCCCTACCATCTCCCGGGCGTGTGGCAACCATTCTCCTAAAAACCTAACCTAACCTAACCTAACCTATCCTAACCTAACCTAACCTAACCTAACATAACCTATCCTAACCTAACCTAACCTAACCTAACCTAACCTATCCTAACCTAACCTAACCTAACCTAACATAACCTATCCTAACCTAACCTAACCTAACCTAACCTAACGTAACCTATCCTGTCCTATCCTAACCTAACCTAACAACCATTCTCCTAAAAACCTAACCTAACCTAACCTAACCTATCCTAACCTAACCTAACCTCACCTAACATAACCTAACCTATCCTAACCTAACCTAACCTAACCTAACATAACCTATCCTAACCTAACCTAACCTATCCTAACCTAACCTAACCTAACCTATCCTATCCTAACCTAACCCAACAACCATTCTCCTAAAAACCTAACCTAACCTAACCTAACCTATCCTAACCTAACCTAACCTCACCTAACATAACCTATCCTAACCTAACCTAACCTAACCTAACCTAACCTATCCTAACCTAACCTAACATAACCTAACCTATCCTAACCTATCCTAACCAGACCTAACCTAACCTAACCTATCCTAACCTATCCTAACCAGACCTAACCTAACCTAACCTAACCAATACCAACCGATTTACCAACCAAAATATACTTTTTGCAACCAATTTACCAACCAAATCTTGGTAATTTTATCTACGGTTTGGTAAATCGGTTCCTAACAAACGTTACGACGTTATAATATATTTAAAAAGGAAAAATGGGGGTTGGGGGGGTCGTGTCGTTTTCGGCTACAATTCCAAGGTCACATCAAATATCTTCCTCTCTACTAAAAAGAGTTTTGGTGGAATGGAGGTAACAAATTACAAAGAATATTATTTTAAAACATTTATTTATTTATTTTTAATGACGTACTAAATGCTCACACATCTCTCGCTTGTTAAAGATCCCCACAAAATCTTGTGTAATGTCCAAATCCATAAGGTAGAAGTCGTGGGTTTGCAGCTCCAATAGTATTTCGGGCATTTTTTCCTGTAGAGTAGCCAACTCAAAATCCGCTAACTCTACCTTGTAGGGGATTGGAATGGGATTTTTAAATTTCTTTGCAATGGCTTGCATCCCATCTGCTCCAATAATATTGCATACACGTTTCGCCATAGGTCTCTTTCCATTCAAAGGGAATGGTAATTTTACTTTTACGCCATGTCTTGCGGAAACATAATCCGTAAATTTCCCACGAAGATAACTGTTAAATACTCCACAGATATTCTTCTTTACGAGGCTCTTCCCTTGTTCGCAATCCGAACTGTCGGTTATTTTAACAAGCATTATGTTGTCGCGGAATGGTTTTGTAAGCGGAGTTAGTGGTTTTATATTAACTCCAGACAGTAAGTCGGTTGGTTTTGGTTGGTAAATCGGTTGGTTTTGGTTGGTAAATCGGTTGGTTTTGGTTGGTAAATCGGTTGGTTTTGGTTGGTAAATCGGTTGGTAAAAGTATATTGTGGTTGGTAAATCGGTTGGTAAACGTATATTTCGGTTGGTAAATCGGTTGGTTTTGGTTGGTAAATCGGCTGGATTTGGTTGGTAAATCGGTTGGTAATTTCGGTTCGGTTAAATAGTGGCCAGACTAACACCCGTGTGGGCTGTGGTAAGCATAGGTTTAGGCAGGAATTAAGTCTAGGTTAACAATGTCTTAACACGATACATTAAAACATGTGCTACACCCTGGTAGACAACGGAGGAAACTACGTTTAACACATTATACACATTAAATGTACCTAGGCCGTGGTGGGCAAAAGTAGGAAACTCTAATAGGTTAACTATCTTAACACATTATATAACACATTATATAAATATATAACACATTATATATATATATATATATATAACACATTATTGTAACAGCTGATTGGCTGTGGATGGGCAAAAGTAGGAAACTTATAGGTTAGGTTAACTATCTTAACACATTATTTCTTAACACATTATATATAACACATTAATTGTACCAGCTGATAGGCTGTGGATGGGCAAATGTAGGAAACTTATAGGTTAGGTTAACTATCTTAACACATTATATCTTAACACATTATATAAAATATATAACACATTAATCGTACCAGCTGATTGGCTGTGGATGGGCAAAAGTAGGAAACTTATAGGTTAGGTTAACTATCTTAACACATTATATAATTATATAACACATTATTGTAACAGCTGATAGGCTGTGGATGGGTAAAAGTAGGACACTTATAGGTTAGGTTAACTATCTTAACACATTATATAAATATATAACACATTGTATATATATATATAAAATATATAACACATTGTATATATATATATATATATATATATATATATATATATATATATATATATATATATATATAACACATTATTGTAACAGCTGATTGGCTGTGGATGGGTAAAAGTAGGAAACTTATAGGTTAGGTTAACTATCTTAACACATTATATAATTATATAACACATTATTGTAACAGCTGATAGGCTGTGGATGGGTAAAAGTAGGACACTTATAGGTTAGGTTAACTATCTTAACACATTATATAAATATATAACACATTATATATATATATAACACATTATTGTAACAGCTGATTGGCTGTGGATGGGTAAAAGTAGGACACTTATAGGTTAGGTTAACTATCTTAACACATTATATAAATATATGACACATTATATATATAACACATTATTGTAACAGCTGATTGGCTGTGGATGGGTAAAAGTCGGAAACTTATAGGTTAGGTTAACTATCTTAACACATTATATAACACATTATATAAATATATAACACATTATATATATATATATATATATATAACACATTAATTGTACCAGCTGATTGGCTGTGGATGAGCAAAGGTAGGAAACTTTAGGTTAACTATCTTAACACATTATATAATTATATAACACATTATTGTAACAGCTGATTGGCTGTGGATGGGTAAAAGTAGGACACTTATAGGTTAGGTTAATAGGCAAAAGTAGGAATTAAGTCTAGGTTAACAATATTTTAACACGATACATAAACACATGTGCTACACCCTGGTAGACAACGGAGGAAACTACGTTTAACACATTATACACATTAAATGTACCTAGGCCGTGGTGGGCAAAAGTAGGAAACTCTAATAGGTTAGGTTAACTATCTTAACACATTATATAAATATATAACACATTATATATATGTAACACATTATTGTAACAGCTGATTGGCTGTGGATGGGCAAAAGTAGGAAACTTGTGGTAAACATAGGCAAAAGTAGGAAACTTTAGGTTAGGTTAACTATCTTAACACATTATATAACTATATAACACATTATATAAATATATAACACATTACATATATAACACATTATTGTACCAGCTGTTACAAGTAGGCTGTGGTGAACATAGGCAAAAGTGGGAAACTTATTGGTTAGGTTAACTATCTTAACACATTATATACATATATAACACATTATATAAATATATAACACATTAATTGTACCAGCTGATTCAAGTAGGCTGTGGTGAACATAGGCAAAAGTAGGAAACTTATAGGTTAGGAACTCTAATAGGTTAGGTTAACTATCTTAACACATTATATAAATATATAACACGTTACATATATAACACATTATTGTACCAGCTGTTACAAGTAGGCTGTGGTGAACATAGGCAAAAGTGGGAAACTTATAGGTTAGGTTAACTATCTTAACACAATATATGCATATATAACACATTATATAAATATATAACACATTAATTGTACCAGCTGATTCAAGTAGGCTGTGGTGAACATAGGCAAAAGTAGGAAACTTATAGGTTAGGTTAACTATCTCAACACATTATATAAATATATAACACATTATATAAATACACATTGATTGTACCAACTGTTACAAGTAGGCTGTGGTGAACATAGGTAAAAACTTTTCATACATAGGTTAGATTAACTATCTTAACACATTATATACATATATAACACATTATATAAATATATAACACATTGTACCAGCTGTTACAAGTAGGCTGTGGTGAACATAGGCAAAAGTGGGAAACTTATAGGTTAGGTTAACTATCTTAACACATTATATACATATATAACACATTATATAAATATATAACACATTAATTGTACCAGCTGATTCAAGTAGGCTGTGGTGAACATAGGCAAAAGTAGGAAACTTATAGGTTAGGTTAACTATCTCAACACATTATATAAATATATAACACATTATATAAATACACATTGATTGTACCAACTGTTACAAGTAGGCTGTGGTGAACATAGGTAAAAACTTTTCATACATAGGTTAGGTTAACTATCTTAACACATTATATACATATATAACACATTATATAAATATATAACACATTATTGTACCAGCTGTTACAAGTAGGCTGTGGTGAACATAGGCAATAGTAGGAAACTTATAGGTTAGGTTAACTATCTTAACACATTATATACATATATAACACATTATATAAATACACATTGATTGTACCAACTGTTACAAGTAGGCTGTGGTGAACATAGGTAAAAACTTTTCATACATAGGTTAGATTAACTATCTTAACACATTATATACATATATAACACATTATATAAATATATAACACATTGTACCAGCTGTTACAAGTAGGCTGTGGTGAACATAGGCAAAAGTGGGAAACTTATAGGTTAGGTTAACTATCTTAACACATTATATACATATATAACACATTATATAAATATATAACACATTAATTGTACCAGCTGATTCAAGTAGGCTGTGGTGAACATAGGCAAAAGTAGGAAACTTATAGGTTAGGTTAACTATCTCAACACATTATATAAATATATAACACATTATATAAATACACATTGATTGTACCAACTGTTACAAGTAGGCTGTGGTGAACATAGGTAAAAACTTTTCATACATAGGTTAGGTTAACTATCGGAAACTACGTTTAACACATTAAATGTACCTAGGTCGTGGTGGGCAAAAGTAGGAAACTCTAATAGGTTAGGTTAACTATCTTAACACGTTATATAACACATTATATAAATATATAACACATTATATATATAACACATTATTGTAACAGCTGATTGGCTGTGGATGGGTAAAAGTAGGAAACTTTAGGTTAACTATCTTAACACATTATTGTAACAGCTGATTGGCTGTGGATGGGCAAAGGTAGGAAACTTATAGGTTAACTATCTTAACACATTATATAACGCATTATATAAATATATAACACATTATATATATATATATATATATATATATATATATATATAACACATTAATTGTACCAGCTGATTGGCTGTGGATGGGCAAAGGTAGGAAACTTTAGGTTAACTATCTTAACACATTATATAATTATATAACACATTATTGTAACAGCTGTTAGGCTGTGGATGGGTAAAAGTAGGACACGGTTAACTATCTTAACACATTATATAAATATATAACACATTATATATATATATATAACACATTATTGTAACAGCTGATAGGCTGTGGTAGGCAAAAACTTATAGGTTAGGTTAACACAAGCACATTACAATTTGGACACTACTATTTGTTGTCAGAGTAACCTAGAGGTACGACTCAGAACCCATACCGTAAGACGTACGCGAGTTTTTCGCGGTCGCGAAAAACTCGGTAAGTCTTACGGTAAGGGGTTCGTGTCCGAACTTCTACGAAATGTTCTGGCGTTCGGTTACAACATGGCGGCTTATATACTGCGTTAATTATCCGACTTGTAATACTATGGGGTTAGGTTAACTATCTTAACACATTATATAAATATATAACACATTATTGTAACATCTGATTGGCTGTGGATGGGCAAAAGTGGGGAACTTTAGGTTAACTATCTTAACACATTATATAATTATATAACACATTATTGTAACAGCTGATAGGCTGTGGATGGGCAAAAGTAGGACACTTATAGGTTAGGTTAACTATCTTAACACATTATATATATATATAACACATTATTGCGGTTACAACATGGCGGCTTATATACTGCGTTAATTATCCGACTTGTAATACTATGCACGATAGCTCAGTCGGTAGCGTGTCCGCCTTCAAATCCAAACTTCACAGGTTCGAATCCCACCGGTATTAAAAAAGTTAGGTGTATGACGTCATGTGTGTATGGCGTCTTGTGTGTGTGTGTGTGTGTCTCGACAATACGTCACGAGTGGGGGGACCAATGGGGGAAGGGAAGGGGCCTAAAGGGGAGGGGCCTACAGGGGAGGGGCAGGGGAGGGGTGGGAGGAGGTGGGGGGACCAATGGGGGAAGGGAAGGGGCCTAAAGGGGAGGGGCCTACATGGAAGGGGCAGGGGGAGGGGTGGGGGGACCAAAGGGGAAGGGAAGGGACCTAAAGGGGAGGGGCAAAGGGGGAGGGGCAAAGGGGGAGGGGCAAAGGGGGGAGGGGGCAAAGGGGGAGGGGCAAAGGGGGAGGCGCAAATGGGGGGAGGGGTGGGGTGGGGGTACCCCCACCATTTTTGTCCTCAACTGTAGTACACTCTACTATTATAATTTCATGATTATACGTAAGAGTGGTTAACACGGCGTGATTCCCCATTGGATATGTTGGGCATTATAGTCACTTCCTGCAATAAATCTGGACCCAATGAAGTAGAGTTTTTGAAACTGATCTGCAGAAATTTTGAATCGTGTGGCAATATATGGGACGAAACATGTATTTGGTAGTTTTTAGAAAATCCTGTTATGTCCGATGCTTGAGGATAATTGAGGTGGGTCAATGGTAAAGTGATGTGGATGATGTTGAAGTGATGATTTAATAAGAACTGCTACACCATCTTGACTTTCATTGTCAGAACGGTAAATTTGATAACCTTTAATATAAAAACGAGAAGAGTAATTAAGGTGAGTTTCTGTAATAAGTTTATCAAGTTTCTGCAAAATGTAACAGAACTCCATCACCATTCCAAAGAAGATTGGAGAGAAATTCTCATGATGTGAAATTATTTGTCATTTTTGGTATCAACAATTGAATTAATTAGGTCAATAGTGTGATATGGGAGTAAATATGTTTCTCTAGTCATTTAAAAATTTGCCATCTGTTCTGAAAAATCAATAGAAAGTGTTTGACTGACAATCGTCATTTGAAAAATATCTTGGTAGAAGTGAAGGAACACATTTTGTATTGGTGGAAACATTGTTTGAAACTGTTGTTAAAGACGGAAAATATTTTGTATAGTCCAAATTTAGAAAGCTGTGAATACGCTTAATTTGATTTTATGCTGTAGATTTTGGCGTACGATGATTTTGTAAATCTCGACATACGGTTCAACCTCGCTAGTTGAGTGGATGAACAGAGTCTCATAAAGCACAAGTTGCAGGCGTACCATGAGGTTTCTTACATAATGGTGACTTGTGACTCTCTCCACATCTGACACATTGGGGGGGGGGGGTAATTAGAGTAAGTTTTTGTATGTTCGAATTGTTGACACCAATACACCAATGCAAGAAATTAGAAATATTTGATCAAAATAGCTGAAACAGATTTTATTATATTTTTTATGATAACTACACCCAAATTTTGAGTGATCGAAATAATGAGGAAAAAAAGTTCCAAAATATTGTCAAAATATGAACAGACAGCTTAAAAAACAAACAAACAAAAAAAAAAACACTTTTTGAATTCGGGAGATTTCAAAACGAATATATCCGGCAAAAATACAACCTAGATTTTGACACATCTCATAAACGTTCTCTATAATACGTTTATGTGATAAAGTAAAAAATCATCGCTTATTTTATAAGTGGGAAAAATCTCTTCATCTGGAAATATCCCCTAGAGAGCAAGATTATTCGCAGTTAGTTGTGGCATATTTATAACGTTTCTTGCATCTATAACCCTCAAGTAAAATCCGCACAGTAGAACAACGCCATTGTTTAGGCTTTAAACAAAATTAAAAAGTATTCCCACTAGTAACATCTATTCCGTATTCAGTGTCACCTAAAAAAAAGCAATAGTCAAACCTCTATTCATCCAGACAACAAGAGATGCTGCTTACCCCTACTCTATTCCAGTCCATCATATCAGTGCACTATCCATAGTGAGAAGACCATTTAAAGAGCTAAATGTAGGAAGTGGTAATGCCAAGGAAAACGGGCTAGGCCTAGGCGGACCCAAACCTACGGCCGTACACTGCGCTGCACCTACACCATACGTGCCTTGCTTTCTCATTCGGCGTCTTCACGTGTGCAACTAAGTGAAACGGTTTTATAAAATAAACATATTATATCTCTAAGGAGTAGTTTAATCTTGAGTTGCATTTCGCTTCTGTTGAATGTATCAGGAAGTAACGAAAGAAATATTGATATATTGGCAAAAATTTCAAACAACAAAAAATTGAGAACAATATTAAACAAGAAATACGTGTATATACAAATAATAAACATATTCAAGAATGAAATCTTGTAAAATATCAAACAAAAAAAGAAAACGCACAAACACAACAAAGTGTGTGTACATATAAGAACTGAAGATGATTACTTGGTCGTTGAAACGTCGTCTTGTTACAAATATAGTGCTTGGTGTGGAAATTTGTTGTTTTCTTTCATTTTTTTGATTGGAGTTCCCACAAGTGTAAAACATTTCAAGTGGGAAAACAAATTATGCCAAAAATATCAACACAAGGAACATACAAAAAATATAAATAAATTCACAGCTTTCAAAATTTACAATACATAGAAAGATGTACATTAATTTATATTATTTACAATCTATTAATTAATTTCCCTTTACAATTCTGATAATTTTACAATGTTTAAGTAGAGGTTATTAATTTTCTAAAAAGTTGGAGGAGATGTGAGGTAGTTTTCTTAGGGAAAAAATCTGCCAAAGTGGCACATCATTTTAAAAGTCAGTTATAGTTGAAGTCGAATTATTTTTATTAATTTTAAAAATGCAAATGAACGTAAAATTTAACATTAAAAATATTTTAGGCCGCCATTTTTAGTAGTGAAAGAAAAAACCTTTATCCCAAAATGTTTGCTTTAACCTTTAAAATACGTGATGTAGTTGATGCTCAATATTCGGGTCCTCAAATTCGATCAAAAAAAAATTTTTTTTTTTAATTCTAATATTCAAATTATTGAACTTTACATCAAGTTTCTAGCTCAAACTGTTTCCACATACTGTAATACATTTTATACGACAGTTTGAAAAACCCAAAATATACAGGGTGATTCACGGAGAAACATTCAGGACGAAAGTAGGCTACATATAAACATGGGTCTCAAAAAGCTTAGTTTCCCGTCCATGCTCCGTTATATTTATTACCTTTGGAAATAGATAAGATATTGAGTTAAAATTTAGAAGACGCACTTTTTATTGTACGGCCTACAAGTGTACAAAAAACAAAGACTTATTTTGTTAAATTTTATAAATTTCCAAAACGGTAGTCGTTTAACATATTGAACTTCACACAAAAATTAAGTGAGAAAAAATATTTTCCCTTTTTAACGACAAATAAAACTGTTTTTTATAATTTTTTCTGTAGGTCAAAAAATTAAATCTAAAAATTTAATTTCTTGGAAAGTGTAAAATAATTTTCCCTGGTATTACAGTGACTTTTGGTTAGGTTTTTGATATTTTGAAATTGCAGAATTACTCAACTCACTCCAATACAATTTTATTCATAAAGTATAAAATAAAAAGATTCAGAGATAAATTTATCAGAACTCTAAAATTTTTGGTTTTAGATTAATATTAGTTTTTAGACATTAATAAAAAAATTGAACTCTTAGTTTTATGTTGATAATTCGTTTATCCTTTGTTTTATAGTTTAAAAAAAAAAAATTATTAACGGTTTCGAGATATTTGACGTTGAGTATTTCAAACTATTGTCAGTTTGAAAATATAGAAAATAAATTTTTTGTTTTTAGTAGACTTGTAAAACGTAACATAAAGAATTGGTGTATTAAATCTGAATACAGTATCAAAATTAATGATTACAATAAGGCGGATAAAAGCGAAACTAAGAGTTTTGGAACCGAAGTTCATATGAACTTTTTCTTTATTTATTTTTTAGCATTAATACAAATTCAGTGTTGGGGGGGGGGGTTCAAGGCTAATGTGAATGAGGGCATCTGGAATAGCTGTATATCTGAAGGGAATTCGATACAAAATAGAATGCTTGATTCTTCATAAAATCATATATATTGATTAAGAATATTATAAGAACGAATTTTCAGGCTACATTAGATATTTCCGATAACAAAAGATATTTAATCTTATAGTGGAAATACCCACATGTGAGTGTTTATTTCCGAAACAAATCAGGGAATATTTTCTTGACAAAGCACTACCAATGATGTAACCCTACTTCGATTCCAGTTCATTTCATTTTATAAAGTGGATCCAAGTGCGTTATCGATAGCATCTCCTTGCACATCCCCCCCCCAACCAACAATTTAATTTGTCCAATGTATGGAACGAACACACGGGCGTTATGAATTGTTGATGTTACAAATGGAAGGATATATCCTAGCTCTCCCTATCATAAATAAACTCAACTAA
This sequence comes from Aphrophora alni, assembly GCA_963513935.1. Classification (NCBI taxonomy): domain Eukaryota; kingdom Metazoa; phylum Arthropoda; class Insecta; order Hemiptera; family Aphrophoridae; genus Aphrophora; species Aphrophora alni. The sequence goes on from OY740772.1 coordinate 72,771,420, forward strand.
ATGCATACACTTATCTGTACTGTCAGAATCACTCAACCGAAGCCGCAAGGATAAAAATACTCTACTGTTGTAGGGGAGGATCCTATTTATTTTTATACCAAAATGACTTCGAGAAACTAATATAGAACTGTCGGGTCCAAGAAAATCTTGTGCTTATATGGTGTGTGCTGCTAAGTACAGTCAGAAGAAATCACAGAATTGTTCAACTAACTGATTTATAAAGAACTAACAAACTGCAATTGAATATAAAACTTTTACTTTTTACTGTACACATGCCAGAAAGAAAATAACTGCAAACAAGTTGTACAGTTTTTCACTCACCCATAACAAAACTAAGCATGTCTTTGGAAAAAATATTTATATATTTAAATAGAGCAATTAGAGTCTAAACTTGCTTCTCTTATGTCATAAATCAAACTTTTAATGACGGTTGTCAAAGTTCACCTGAAACATAATCATTAAATTTCTCATCTGATTTTGAGAATTACATATTTTAAAACAATAGATTTTTTACCGAAAATACCGGCATATTTAGAGTGTGATGGCATTCAATAAGTTTCGTTAGGGTCCCTTAAACCATTGCAAAATTCGATAAAATTCATGAGCCTATTTTGAGAAAAATCGTAATTTTGTGTTTTTTATCGTATGGTAGCTACCTACAAATTTCGAGTTTTATAATTTTGGAATTGTTGTTCAAAGAAGAAAAATCTCTCGCTCATCATCGCCTTATAAAAGAGTAGAAAATATCAGAAAAAGCATGAGAGTTTGGTCAAGTGAACAAAAATGAAAAGAGAGTGATCTAACCCAAGACTACATGGAAAAATGTATTATCCGGCTAGGTCCTCAGGATTGCCAAGTCCTATAAATGACTCCATAAAACTGTCCCAAGATATGGCCATAATATGCCCACAACAAAAATTCATTAAATCGATGCACGCGAATGGCCGTGGCACTACACATATGACAGATCATTCTAAAAATTTGTCTGGACTTAAGACAGCTCAAAACTAATATATCCATAACAAAAAAGTCAATATAGATTTTTGGCCCATCGCATAATTTTCTCTATAGGTCTACTATGTATATGTGAGAAAGTAAACAATTGTGATTGTAAAAAAGTTGAATCTGAAATAATCTGAATCCGACAATATAATTTTAATCTGTCTTCTAACCTCAACATATCTTGTGTTCTGTTATAGATAGTCTGTAATTATATTGCAACCATTGTATATTTGTCTGTAATGTACGTTGTTTTACTTGCTCTGTATATCATTGTTAATCTGACAACTTAAATGTTTACTGCATCTTTGCTGCTATTTGAGGGTAAATAAATACTCTAATAATAATGGCTAATTATGTATTTTTTCAACGTTTATTACTTCAACTACAAAATACCTGCAAAATCAGAAAGTGTAACTCATATGATTCTTGAGATATTAATAATTATGTAACAAACACAGACAGACAGACGGACAACAAATCGAAATAGCCTATATTCTCAGAGGAACTTTTTTGTTTGTATTGATGTATAGAAACGTTTCCTAAATATTCTGCAGAGTTTTTGAGCATCCGGTAGAACACTACTGAAATTCAGAAATATCATTGAAAGTGACAAAATGTCAGCCATTTTTTAAAATGTTTATGGTAAAATCATATCAGGTGTGTAATTCAACTTTATATTCGATAAAAGTTTGGAGATTTCAATTTTGTATTTAAAGGTACCAACCACATAAATCTCTACGATAACAAAGAGAGAAGTTATCAGCAAAAAGGTAATTTCGATCCCTGAAATTCCAAGAAAATGATACGAGATCCGACAGGACCGAGTCGCAGACGCCAGTTTGTATATCACCTTCACGTATGTATATCTCCTTCACATATGTATATCTCCTTCACATATTTATATCTCCTTCAAGTATGTATATCTCCTTCACGTATGTATATCTCCTTCACTATGTATATCTCCTTCACATATGTATATCTCCTTCACGTATGTATATCTCCTTCACACATGTATATCTCCTTCACGTATGTATATCTCCTTCACACGTGTATATCTCCTTCACGTATGTATATCTCCTTCACATATGTATATCTCCTTCACACATGTATATCTCCTTCACGTATGTATATCTCCTTCACATATGTATATCTCCTTCACGTATGTATATCTCCTTCACGTATGTATATCTCCTTCACGTATGTATATCTCCTTCACACATGTATATCTCCTTCACTATGTATATCTCCTTCACACATGTATATCTCCTTCACGTATGTATATCTCCTTCACACATGTATATCTCCTTCTCTATGTATATCTCCTTTACGTATGTATATCTCCTTCACGTATGTATATCTCCTTCACACATGTATATCTCCTTCACTATGTATATCTCTTTCACGTATGTATATCTCCTTCACACATGTATATCTCCTTCACTATGTATATCTCCTTCACGTATGTATATCTCCTTCACACATGTATATCTCCTTCACTATGTATATCTCCTTCACGTATGTATATCTCCTTCACACATGTATATCTCCTTCACGTATGTATAGTCTCCTTCACGTATGTATATCTCCTTCACACATGTATATCTCCTTCACTATGTATATCTCCTTCACACATGTATATCTCCTTCACACATGTATATCTCCTTCACGTATGTATAGTCTCCTTCACTATGTATATCTCCTTCACACATGAATATCTCCTTCACGTATGTATATCTCCTTCACACATGAATATCTCCTTCACACACATATATCTCCTTCACATATGTATGTATAGCTCCTTTAAGTATGTATAGCTTCGCTAGGACCGATACACTAACAAAAGCGAAGCGAGTAGAAACGTTTTAATATAGTACACACATTTACGAGGTCCGTTAGACACTTGCCAACTTCATGAAATTAGTGATATACACAATTGTGAGGTTCAGAAATCCTATATTATAACGGTTTTAAACAAACTTATTCTACTCTTTGATCTACCAATACAGTTTAACATTTCCTATAAGGCACAAGAAACCAACAATTAGGCATTACATTTAGAGCATCTGCTTGTATTATATTGTATGATGGGTTAGGTAAGTATCATGATGGCGCCCAACAACTTGTTATACGCTAATGATAACTGAGAGCTTTCTTGGCTTTAAAAAAATATGGTTACAACACTCTAAGGAAAAGAAATGATTTAGAGATTTTCCGTACTGTATGGAAAACCAACGGCAAACTGTAGATTTAAGACACAATATGAATGTGAATTGTCCTGTATTTATGATACAAGCTCTTAAAAACCGTAATTTGCATCAAAAATCCACAAAAAATTATACAAATATTAGTAACTGAAATTCCTTAGACATATTTGTTAGACAATTAAATCACATAATCTGATTTTCATTTCCAAATTTTGATCTTTCAATTTGTGTCCAATTTTGTATAAAAATTTGCAATGGTGCAAATAAGCTTTTCAGCCGATTTATCATATTTTATAGTCTTCTATTCATAAAAATATTTGTTGTGGACTTTATTTAAATAGGAATATATAGACAAATAATTTCAGACTTTATCAATTTTAAGAGTTTTATAATTCATTATATCCACTATTGTTAAAAGGTGCCTACATCTATGTAAATTCTATTAGAAACAATGAAAATATCACGACATCGTTTACACATAAGCCGTGTTGATGCAACTATCCTGTTTTATTAAAATATTTTAATGAAAATACAACAGGATCGACACTGCAATACTCTTGCTTACGTCATATCGTAGACTCATAACGTAACCGTACATAATAAAAACAAAATTAATTCCATTACATATTCTAACAAATTACCATCCTTTTGTTCCCTGTTCTGTGCTTTCATAACTCTGGTAAGTGTTGCAAAAACGCGACATTACACGTTAATATCAAGTACAGATGAGATAATTGTTGTTAGGCAACATGTAACATGTACCTGACGCTCATGTAACATGTACTCTACGTTCACGATCATGGATATAGTCAGTCCAGGTTTTATGTCTGACTACGTAACGGCCGTAAATTTAATGTCAACAGTTTATGAAGGTACCGCCTGCGTTGTTGGGTATTTTGTAGTACTGCATCCTTTCTTTAGCTTTATGTTGGTAGACGTTACGATTTACCGTGTAATTGGAAAGAGACTAATTGAAAAAAAAAAAGTGTATTTCATCACTTGGACCAAAAGTGAAGCTTTTCGATACAAGCTCAAGTTTATCGGCCGAGGTCGGTAAATGAGCGAGGATCGAAATGCTTCTTTTGGTCCAAGTGATGAAATATAGTTTTCGTTATACTGCAAATAATATATGAAAACAATTTCACAAAAACTAAAACGTTATAACCTATTTACATTCAAATCGATCGTAACAGCTGTTTTAACGGTTATTTACAATCGTTAAGTAATTCGTTTAAACGAAGTAACAGCTGATGACCTCGACCTCAGCTGATGTTTTTAGGTCCTAAGACTAAAAAGAAGAACTTTAGCATCTCAAATGTATGTATTGAAAACAGCTGTTTATGAAGCAGTATGAAGAACATTTTTTTTAATGTTTAGTCGGTCAAACGTTCATTTTATGTCTATTTAAAATTAATTTTACAGAAATTTAAAAACTATTCCAGCTTCCATTATATTTAAAAAAAAATACAAATAGTGCCTGCATATCAGACTCATTTCATGGAAAATCTGAGGATATTCTATATTCAAGAATCTGATGATGATTGACATGTTTCGTTGAAACCAGTAATCCTAGAGATTTAATAAAGGATTTTTGATGGAAAGAAGATTTAGCATTCTATTCAAGAATAACACGATTTTGGCAGCTTAAGCGAACAAAATTATTCATTGCCGTCTCCCCAACAAATGCCTGTTGACCAAAAAGTTAAATGTGCCATGACAACGTCTTATAAAACGCAAAATATCTAAATTGGCCAACCAAACCAAGAAATATTGCAAATCTGATGTACAATAATGCTGCTTCAAAAACAGATATTTCCAATACATGCATTGAGATGCTAAAGTTTTTCTTTTTAGTCCTAGGACCCAAAAACATCAGCTGAGGTTGAGGTCATCAGCTGTTACTTCGCTTATACGAATTAATTAACGATTGTAAAGAATCTATAAAAACAACCGATACTGTCGATTGTAAATAACAGATTAAACAGCTGTTACCATCGATTTTATAAATAAGTACAACTAACACAAACTAAATAGCTGTAATAGCTGCAAAATTGTGTAACTTGTCCAAACTTTTGAAGGTAAATAGATTACAACATTTTAGTTTTTGTGAAATTGTTTTCTTATATTATTTGCAGTATAAAATATAGTTCATCACTAGGAACAAAAGAAACTTTTCGATCCTCGCTTATTTTCCGGCCTCGGTCGTTAAACTTGAGTTCGTATTGAAAAGCATTACTTTTGGTCCTAGTGATGAAATATACTATAATATGCTCGTGGCAATAGAACACTGGTAACGAAAACCTTAATGTTTCCCTGACCATATATTATTTCTTCCATAAATAGAACATTTTTTGTTTATCAGGATTAATTTTTTTACAACATGTTTAACAAAATAATTGGAGACCGCAGGAGGTTTGTGTACATGTAAAAACTGAAGATGATAAGTTAATCATTGAAACGTTATCTTGTTAGAAATAAAGTGTTTATTGTAAAATAAGGTTTTCTTTTATTTTGTGATTGAAGTTACCACAAGTGTTACTCATTTTAAAGTAAATTGTTAAATATATATAATATATTAACAGTGTGATAAATAGTTGTGAAACCAACTGTTTGAAATTTGGTGTATCGTAACAATTTTAATGACAAAACACAACACGATTTATTGCAACTGCGTACAGACAAGCACTGAGTGTACTTAAAACTTGGGTACCTTAAACGTGTATATAACTCAAACAGGAAATGTAGATAATTGTGACGTCAGTAACTGACTAACAAACAACTTAATGTTCTTAATTCAGTTATCAGAAATCATTTCTACACTGGTTTATTACATGCCAAACCTTAAGTGATTTATATTATTTTATATCTAAATATCAGGCCTAACACGTGTGACTCGTAGTGAATCAATATAAACTTATCTGTTATATAAGTTTCTGTATAAGTAACAAATATCAAAGCGAAAAATGTTGTTTCGCTATGTGATCCGTTATCAGCTGTTTTGTGAGGCGATACTACTCGAATTTCGTACGTTTACAAGCCGATACATTTATGGTTTAAAATGATCGCAAAACAACACGGTTTTTAGGTTACGATATCAACATATTTTTAAAGCACGACTTTCATAATTTTAATTGCTTAAAGCTCATATGCGTATCTTTAAATGAAGATTTTAAGCTACATAAAATGATCAGTGGGAATCTTGTATAACATATAGAACCAAAGTTATAGTCGAAAAACAATTTTCAGCGGGTGCCGAATTAAAATTTACAAATTAATTTTCTCCACGACCTCATCAGATTAGCCTTTAGACATTTGTACTAACTGGTACAAATTTAGTGTAAATCGGATTATTAATTCGTTAGTTACAAAAGGTGGAGTTTTACATTATAGTTTTAGCTTTCGCTAATACTCATCTCTGTCACGTCGAATAATTCTAGGAAACATAGAGTCCTTTCTCTTTCATATCGATTCATGGAATAACAAGAGAATGAGATGGAGGGGGAGGAAAGAGAAAACGTATTGATAAAAGATACGAGAATATAAAATCTGATTCATTATGTTACACACGTTCGAAGCTTTTCGCTAAAGTAAACAATTATTAACTAAATTCCAAACATCTTTATCAAGCTTCCGGTTTATAAGAAAAGTGTAAATAATCTATTATTAACGACAAGGTGAGTCATGTAAACGTCAATTCCTGTTTTTACGTAATAGTTTCTCACCATAAAATAAAGTATGGAGAACTGAATGTTAAATAGTTTCGAAAATTCTAGTTCTGAGTTCTGACGATTATTGAAACGCCGACCCCAGAGTCCCACCTATTATACCCTTTATATATATTTGGGATTAATTCTGATTTTTATTCCATTTCTTCTTCAAAGTAAAGTCTGACACTAATTCATAAAATTGTTATAATGTATTTGTCTTATTAAAATGACTGAAATCATACTAATACAGAACTTCAAAATGACAGTCGGAAATTTGTATCTGCTAAAAATAACTTGTATTTTCTGTCTGACAAAGCCGAAGCGACACAATGGTAAAATACATCACTTAAACATTATTCCAAGCTAAATATATAAACAATAAAATATTTAAATTGATATTCAACCCGTATAGTTTCTATTTCATGACTTCCGGTTGCAGGGATTTGTCATTCCGGATTTGTCTTGTGTCACTTCCTCGCTCGTCGCTTCCGTTCCCTTTTCAAACAATGTATATTTTTTCCAAAAGATTTAAACCCAACTACCGTAGCTCTTCCTCTATTCATTATCTAGAAATGTTATAAATTTGTTTTACGTTCACTGTACTGATTTTAAATTAAATTAGTACTACTAGATAACTGAAAAAGTGGCAACACCGCTCGACCTTATTCACTTTAATATAGGAAGTTTGGGCTATCGAATTGTTTAATTACTTACCCTGTAGACGATGTATAGGGTTAGTTTGATAATATTAACAATTCGACAGCAGTTTTTTGACTGATCATCACGTTTCATGGCTACAGGAACTACTTTGAACGAAATATCTGAAATCAGTTAAACCGTTTATTAGCTTGGTAACGAGACGAAGAAAATATAATAGAGACTCTTTGAGCTAAAATAGCTGAAAAATAATACTTTTGAACAATATTGAGCGTTGTGGTAAAAGTTTTTACATCACAAATCGAAGAATGTGAGTGAGACCAAATCGTGGAGAAATGTGACGATTTTTAACTATAACATCGCAAATAACAGAAAATTACAGTTTTAGAATTATTTGAAAATTGCGTAATGAACCTTGACTGCAGGGTTTAATTTTAATTGTCCACTACTTCATCCCACCCCCAATATAATAACGTGATGAGTTCCTTACTTATGATTTCTTTCTGTTTGCTGTCATTGAACCCATTTTTCATAATGTTCCATGGTTTTTCAGTTTTTATGAGTTAAGGAATGAACCGTGATAATATTGACATTACAAATTTTAGTGATTTATTTGTCTTCTTGAATGAATTAATCCACACGAAATTTCAGAGCTTAAGTTTAAACTTCAATTTGTAATTCCTGTTAGCTGTACATCAGTAACATTTATTATACCAACAACATATCCTATACGAAGCATTCGAGAGTAAATGTCTGTTGGTTTTCAAGAGGACTAGTAATTGTTGAACGAGTGATAAATATGTGAACTGAAGTTTGCAACTATTTTACATTTATGAAAGGTATGCAAACTTATGACTACATATTACACCCCCCCCTCACGTTTCATGGCTACAGGAAACCAAAATAGTATATTTCATCATTGGAAGAAGTGAAGCTTTTCAATACAAGCTCAAGTTTAACTGCAGAAAATAAGCAAGGATCGAAAAGCTTCTTTTGGTCCAAGTGATGGAACTATATTTTCCTCTTAAAACCGGAGTACTAACATTTACAAAAAAAAAAAAAAAAAAACTAATGTCCAAATTTGTAATTTTGTGGTTTGCTTTTTATATTTTGTAATACAATTTATTATGGTAAATTTAATATGATTTAAAATAAATATTTATTAAAAACAGAGATTTAAAAAATATATTTAAAAAAAGGGACATCTTTTTTTAAATTTATTTTTTAATCAATACATTTTAACGATTTCGCTAGATTTTTTCATGTAATTTTGTTTGTACACTCATATTTCAACCATTTCAAAATTTTTTAAAGCCTACCTTAATCAAAATAGTAGATTTAAATAAAAACTACGAAGACAATTAATTTTCCTGATAAGATTTCGAAAGCAGTTCCGATGAATCCAACATAAAATATAGCTTTGAACGAAATATCTGAAATCAGTTAAACCGTTTATTAGCTTGGTGACGAGACGAAGAAAATATAATAGAAAGACTCTTTGAGCTAAAATAGCTGAAAAATAATACTTTTGAGCAATTTAGAATTAGTTTTTATTCAGGACTCAAAACTGTCTCTACAATGGATATGAAAACAGTAAAATTGCAGTGAATTCAAAAGAAAGATCAGCAATGGGAATCAGCATCTTCATTTTTGCCTTTTAAAAAATTCAAATTAGTTCACCTTGAGTCTATTAAAAAAGTCCTAAACCTATTTTTACAAATGGTACATGGCAAACGAGATGGTGCATTTCCCTCGTATTTAAAGATGGCAAACGAAAAATACAAAATGTTAAAAAAAAAAAAAAAATTAAAATTCTCTTCACAATTTCAATATCCGTTATCCCAACTGTGTCTCGTTTCATACACACTCCGTATAATCTTTTGTATCTACTAACACGTAATGATATGTATGGAAAGTGGCCAAACATAGCAAGTATTTTAAATAAAATGTAAACAGCTGATTTAGATTAGCCCAGCTGAGTAATCTAACAAAGCAAATTGAGGTTAGGTGCACACTAACAATAATTGTGTCTGTATAAACAGGTCAATATAAACTTAACGTACTGTGAGATTATAAAATATAACGATATATTAACTTTCTATAATCATATAGTCCCAGCAATCAAATGACATTATTAAAGTTATAAGTGGTATTTTTAAAGAGCATAGAGTGCATTCAATAATTGGTTCATAAACTATAAATTACAACGTATTATTTTCTATAATTTAAACGATTATAATTATTATTTCAATGATCTCATATGGTCTAAATTTGATCTAATTTTATTATTGTAATTAAAAATAGATTTCGAGAATTAAAGATTATAGATACAATAAAGAAGGCCGTATAAAAGACAGCAAAGGAATTCACTTATGTGGCCATAAATAGAAATGAAAAACTCGAGAAAGTTAAATATTTTTTCGAGTGTCGATAGTCTGGAAATAACAAATTTTACTAAAAAATAAGAATTATGAGTTTATCCCATTTATTTCTTATACGAGAAAAGTAGATACAGTAGACTGTTACAATTTTACTACTATATTTAAATGTCTCATCAGAAAACTCATCATAAAATTAACTAGGGGGTTGCAAGACTTTTTCCTCTCTCTCTCTCTCTCTCGAAAGAGAGAGAGAGAGAGAGAGAGAGAGAGAGAGAGAGAGAGAGAGAGAGAGGAAAAGTCTTGCAACCCCCTAGTTAATTTCTGAACGAGTAGAGATGAAAACTTCTAACCTTCGCCAAACTTCATAGGGTTAGTCCTTTCACTTTTTATGAGATATATACGTTTTGGCTCCTCATTAAAAGAGGTTAAAGGGGGGGGGTCAATTTTCAAATATCAATATCAACCTTCATCGTGTGACATATCATTTTGAAAAAAAAAACATTTAAAAAGAAAAGATTAGTGCCGTGAAAAACTCTGCACTATCTCTAACCGGAATTATGGGGCTAGTAGTCAAATTTTAAGAGCTTTTTTGTTTGTCACATATATAACTAAAACACAAAATACCGATTACACTTTTTAACAGTGGACTTAACTAAAGGAACGCGCTTTTATGTAATATTCCTATTTTAGCAAACAGGCACAAATTTTTGAAGGGAAGGAGCAAATGGGAGATTTTTTTTTACCCATCATGTGATATATCATTTTAAAGGGACACTGATGAAGTGTCATCATGTAAGAAGACACTGATGAAGTAAAGAATAAGTCCTTTGTGACTACGTTGGTTGAAATAATTAACTAACCCAACATGAGAGTTAAAAGTAAGACCAGCATTAAAATCAATCCATTTAAAGAATTATATAGATTTATCTATACTTCATCAATTTACTTGACAATTACCCAATTGGTCCCTCCCTTTAAAAAAATGAGATCGGTTTATAAAAATAGGAAAAATATACAAAAGTGTGTTCGTTTAGTTAAATTTTTTTTAAATTAATATTAATGCTAAATAGAAAACTCAAAATCCAACTTCTAGCCTCCATAATTCCGTTTAAGAGATATCGTAGAGTTTTCCAAGGCATTAAAATTTGACTCTTTTATGCCCTTCAAAATGACAATGTCAAAAGATAGGAGTTGATATTTGAAAAAAATAAGGTCCCTTCTTTAAATCCCCCTTAAAAAGAGGATGTTACACTCAGTAGACAAAAAAGTTTTCATGTCTACTCATTCAGAAATTATCTGGGTTGAAAGACTTTTTTCCAAATCTGTATATATTACAAGTGTAAGTCCAAATTGGATTAAATATTGAACAACAATTTAAAAACCAAACACTAAATGAATAATGAAACAGAAATTAAATTCCACTCATCACCATATAGTTTTAATTATATATAGCCACAATCAGTCGTCATAGTTCGGAGTAACCACAACGACCCTTTCCTTTCCATTATTTAAGACAAACCCTTCTGACTCGCTCACAGTGAGTGCGCGAATAGCGGACCCGAAAGGCCCTATCTGAATCTACATCTTTCTTCGTGTAGTCTTGGGTTAGATCCCTCTCTCTTTCCTATTATGTCTCTCTTAACCAACTCTTGTTTTATTTAGACACTAATAGAATATTCATAGACAAGGAGTCTTTATTTTATACTATTTTGTTATTATTTTTGAATAATACGATGATGACCGAGCAACAACAAAGAAAAAATATTAAGATGAAGGTTGGTAACACTGTTTACAATCAGCTAAATCTATTCAACAATATGACGGTTTTATTACACTTTCAAATTAATTTCACATGGGTATTAATTAAAGGCTCGAAGTGTGTATCCATTCAAAAAAGAAAGACTTCTTGTTGCTATTTTGAGTGCATGAATTTCAATGTCAAAATGAACTCTTCGAAGGCGTAAAAGAAAGGATGATTCCGCGTTTTGATAAACTAGTTCAATCACAAACACTTTAAAACAGAAAAAAAGCTTTTCCTTTTGTATCGGTCTTTGTTTTGCTATGACCTGGAACGTCCTCTCACAACTGAATGAATCGTTCTAAAAAGGATCTTCTCTTAAATAAACCAGGAAGGAAACGATCTTCAGAGCTACATACGATCAACGAATCAGATAAAATCATTAAAAAAAGATCTTGGGTTTAAAGCTCAGCTTGCTCAGTCAATGTACATTTTGTCTGAGACCTCGTTAGGCGTTTTAGAATGTTGAGACAAGGAAATTCGCTTTCAGTTCTGATAAATTTTATCAATTTCTGCAAAATATTTATTTTTGGTGTAAAGATGATCTCAATTTTTATGAGGAAATGGAAGAGCATCCGTCTCATTTGATAATGTGGGCTGTGATATAGTATAGAACTTGATAAGAAGATTTTTCCTATGTAGTGTTAACATGGTTCCTAATTAAAATGTATCAAACTTATCCAATATTTCGCATTCTGGGTAAGTAATCAACCTGAGATATGGCAAAAATAAACTCATACCAAATATCTTCAAGTGCTTGTACTGTAGAGCACTTTTTGGACACAGTTAACCTCAAAAACTTACATATCCGCAAAAAAACTAATCACACAACTTTTTTACGTAATTACAATTAATTGTTTTATTGCCTTATATTATAGACTAGTTGGTTAAACCAATTCAATTTAATTGTAAACAGTGAAGGTCATCTCAATCACGTCACTAACTATTCATTCTACAAACTGGTAACAAAAAATAACGTTATTGTATATTATACGCATCATTGATAATAAACATGATGTCATTTTAGTCCTTGGAATTATTAAATCTGTGGATTTCAATTTGTCTGTCGGTCAGTGATGGAACACAATGGGAGATATTGTACAGTTGGAATTCGTATTCAGAGGCCAGAGTTTCGTGTTATCTTTCGATGATAACCCAGCGAGGCCTAAATACTTTCGCTGATTGGCATTTCCTTTATCCCCTCTGATCTTTGTTTGACCTTCGGCAATTTAACGGACGGGTAATCCGACCTTGGCGACAACGATTGAGTAAGTTATAGCGACCACCGGAACGGATTCAAATGAGTAGGTTCTCTGCTTCCTCATTTATTACTGATACAAAATTGTATAATGGATGTTCTGGAAGTAATGGAGTCTTTTAGTTTTTTTATATATATATAATTTAATATAATGCAATGTTGTAGGCTTGACGAGAATTCTAAAAAAATTATACTCCCTTTAGGTACAGTTGGCAACATATATTTAACGCACAGTGAGGTTGTCTTAACAACATCGTTGATTTTTAGAAACTAGTTCTTTATTGGAATTTAATTGCTAATTATTTGGTTTGCTGTCTTTCAGGTAACTATCGAATACAATTTTTGAGAGTTGGCGACCAATACGGTTTGCCTAGGTGGTCCTTATAGACTATAGCAAACTGTGATCAAATCGTTAGACTAGATGTTGAAACTAACTCAAAATTTTGATCTTACGCCAACTCACTCTAAATTTTCATATTTAAAAAGAAAATAAGTCTCCAAGCCAAAATATGCCAACTTCAAAATTTTATCAAAATCCGTTCAAAACTCGATTAGACAGAAGATCACTAACAGACCGAAAACATTTTACATCGAAAATCGATATTTTCGCCTAAAATTCAACATTGACTAATTGAGCCATCATAATACGACTTTTTCGTATAGGCTATGTGAGAAAAAACAAAATCGGGCTGAGTTGTTCCATCTAGACTGTACTGAAATCGTCTCAACAATCGATTCAAGCCTAATACATTTTAATATTGTACAAATAACCTGTTCATATCCTACACTCAATCTTTCAATAACTGGTTACATAAATGGTCTTTAGAATTAAAATGATCTGGAATATTTGAATTAAATCACGACAAACGTAACAAGCTTTCATGTAGTACGTAAGTAATATAACCCTACACAAAATATGGTGTAATCTTTAGTGTTTTTATTTTATTTAATAATAATAATTGATTATAATATTTTCTTAAAATTTCTTGTTTGTTCTGGACTTCGTGTGAAATAATTTTGGTAAAGTGTTACAATTTGATTTTTAAAATCGGCACTAAAAATTTAGATTATTCCCTACTTCTAACGTATTTACAACCCTCCCATACGAACACTTAGGAAAATATAAAAATTACCAATTTATCTAACCATTCTTTTTATTGTTTAGTTTTAACGGCTCAATTTGGTAAGTCTTTAATTTCCTCAGTCGTGCAGTTTGCTGTCTTAAAGTCTACATTTGATCAAAACTGTTCTGACCAATTTTAGTCTTACATACATATTTGTTTTCGCCATTCCGACTACTGATTAATAATTAGATATATTATAAGACTTACCGTCACAATAGTCTATGTTTGTCTGTAGTTATATCACTACGGCCGTTTCGGCTATTCAGCCATTTTCAAGTGTTATGCGGGTATTACCGTTGTCTTAGTTTAAAATCACAAATTACGAACACACGACACATAACAAACACACAAGTTCTTTAAACATTTAAAACATGATGCAGTAGGCCCACTGTCACAACGCGTACTCTTACATCATCTTACCCTAACTTGATTGGTTTGTGTGAAAACGTGTGTACACTGTTTAGGCCTATTTTATACAATACTGTCACATTTAGTTATGTAAATTATTTAATTTTTGAAACTTAGATTCGAGTCTGAAATAAAATTTACATCCAAAATTTAGCAAGATTTTTTGTAAAACAGCAAAATTAGGCTGATGTGTTTTTATCCAATACTGGTACAAAATCCAACTTTAAAAGAACCTAGCACTGTTAAAACTGACCCTTTATACAAAAATGAATAAGTAATATTTACAAGTTAAATTAAATAGTTACTTAAAATCAGTTAAAACAATTATTTTAGAGAACAACTTTAAAACGATAACTCGTGTTAATGCTGATACTAAAGGGTGACTCCATACAATCATTACAAATTACAGCTATCAAGCCGCCATAAACCTAAGTCATATAACAAATTGCTGAGATGCGGATATCTTTATAGTGGATAGATTATCCAATATTGGAATTTTTACAACTGTCAACAATGATAAAGCCATCATTAGCGCTGAGCATGCTAGGTGGTAGGGGGACGGAACTAGACATCATAGAAAAGCACAAGGAGGAGGGACTGACACGAAAATGCTTCTGCAAATCCTCAAGGGAGGGCGTAAAAAATATACAGCAGGATAATAAATTATTAAATCACCAGATGGATCCAACAAGAGAACTGGGTCTTTTTTATCTTAGATCATATTTATCAACCATGTCCGAAAAAGTTTTAAATCGATATGAAAACTGAAATCTTATTTACCACCAACATATAATGAAAATGTCCTTTAATCAATAGATAATAATTATTATTATATATTGAACATGTTTTTTGAACTGGAGCTTTCGCTCATCATCTTTTTTTGTTGAACTTATCATGTAATAACTGTCTTTTTAGTGTTCGTCTGAACAGATGGTTTCCCTGCATTTTGCCAATGTCTACACAATCGAGGATGTATACATCACTAATCCATTGCTGCAATTGATACTGTCATCATCCGTAAGGGCTAGTTTTCTGTGACTTGCCTAAAAAAAATGAAAGGACAATAAGTCTTCCTGTCAATCATATTTGGTCTTACGTGTGAAAACAAAGTGTCCTGGTAAGTCTTTGTTTACTTAACCTAATAAATACTTTTACTTAACAGTTCGCTGAGAAACATAAATATCTTTCACTGCGTGGACATTCTATTTTTTACTTTATGTTTTGTGCCGGATACAACCACTGTTAAACCTCTATTTACTTCATCAACACTACAGAATTGTTGGCTAATCAATCAATGTGCTGGAGATTTATCGCATTGCAGTTTGCCCGCATAGTCTTAAGCTCTTGGTACTGGTACTTCTTAGAATGGTTTATTGTGAAGCCAGTAGAAGAGGGAGATGAGGGGTATAACACCAGTTACACCATGAACTCACATAAGCCAAGTAGTCCAATAGAATATGTCACCAGTCCTCCCTTTTCACCTCAGTTTCACTTCAGATTTAAGTAGAACAAATTATGACTCGTGAGGAAGTCGGATTAAACCAACTGCTCAAAATAAAGACATGTTTTGCATTCGGGATCCAGTTAGTTGAACGCCGTCTTTTCTCAGAATCTTATCAACGGCAGTGGCTAGACGTTACACGGCTTTGAGGGTGGTAGCGATTAGACATGGTCTTTCTCTATTTATGAATTGTATTAAAGTATTAGTTGACAAATTAGCTACATGCAAACATTCAATCCTCGGAATAACTGTATAAAGGCACATGCTACAATTATAAGTTCTTTGAAGAAAGAACATGGTAAAGCAAGTAGAGCTACGCCTGACCGTCTGTCCAATACTCCGGACACTCTTGGATTATCAATGATGTCACTATTGTCAACGTGGATGTACATGCAGTTGATTGATTGCTCTTATTAATCCTTGTAAGAAGGCGAAGAAGAGCATTCTTTGCTATGAGAACTAGGCAATCAGGAGTTATTTCATACGGTATATGAAGACCAATATGAATTGTTTTAAATACTTAAGAATGCCACAGGCTTCATTCGACAATTTTTTACAATACTTAAGAATGCCACAGGTTTCATTCGACAAAGTTTTAGAAGAGTTATCAGAGATGTAATTTTACTCAAGTATTACTTATTGCAGGTTTATGTTAATGACTTCAACAGCGTACACCATCAAAACAATGACGGGCTTGTTTTTGTTATTGCGATATTGGCACCACTACAAAATGACGATAACTGTATATGGATACAGTGGATTCACGTTAGCTGTGTGAGTGTGGGAAACCCCCTACCACAGACTCGGCGTGTATACATGATTTAAAATACCCGACTTGCCCGTAAATATCACCAACTAACATCATTGATTTGAGTAAATCCTTCTTGAATTTAGATTAAAACAATACAACACCTATGCTAAATGTAAGGATGAGTCATATGCTTTTTACAATGGTTACGATTTAGCCAATTAAAGAAAAACACTCCAAAAACAGTCGCAAGATAAGTTCACGTTCATTGCTTAGCTAAAGCGGTTCTAGTGCAAACTAATATTTCTGAAGCGGTGTTCGATTTGTGTGACAGTCAATGTGCCTTCTCGAATAGGCCACCTTTCGGAAATCTCCAAAGTGAAACGAGCCCACTTACACTAATGTTATTTTGAGTTCGGCGACCGACACCAGTGTCTCCGTGTGAAATATGTCCAACTTTGTTTAGGAAAGCATATTTTATAAAATTTTATTAGGTTACTTTCATTTCCATCAAAAAAAAAAAAAAAAAAACTCCACAAATAAACACATACAAAAACAGATTTTCTCAAAACGGATGACTTTTTCCATTAAATTTTCTTATTTTGGTCCCGAACAAAATGTATTCTTCTCTCTAAAACTCCAGCTCTGGGAGTTATTAATAAAAAATAGCGTCATTGAAAATGTGAAATATCAAACACATTAGTCTACTTGAAAATTTAAATATAAAAAGTAATTGTATTATTTGGAAAATATAATCGAAGTTGGTATTTTAGAAACAGCCAAGTGGTTTGGTATTAACTTGGATTGGTTCAGGTTTTGGTTAATTTTTTTTATTTAATTCCAATTTGATCGATATAACATGAAGAAATTACTAGGTAAACAGATTTGCATGGTAACATCTATGGCCTCATTTATGAGATTCTTTATTTGAACAGATAATAATATTAATTTTCATATTTCAATAGAAAAACTGTTTCGAGGAATGGTAAAACGTGAAACAAAAATACCAAAGGAAATGGTACAACATGGAACAGTAATAAAACTTAAATAACGGCTTAGTATAATATTGTAACATTTAATAAGGACGGATTAATTCTGCCTCCTCCTGCTTCCTGAACACAATAAAAGGAGACTTGAGCTTCCTTCGCTCCACTCTACGTTTAGAAGCAAACTAAAGATTTTAATATGCAATGTTCTCAGTTTCCTTTCACAATGAATTAAAGATCTGTTGAACACAACTTTTGTTCCGGCAGTTTATTTTATTTTTAAGAGGTTTTACAAAGTCTTAAGAGATTACTGAAAGACTTGTTTCCGAAGAAAACCACCCATAAACTATCACAGCATTTGATACTCATTAAAAGTAAAAATACATTTTTCTAAATCCCATTTTTCTTCAAACACGTGGAATTAGTTTGATTTGTCTCAAATATTTATTGAAAAAGTATCGTGTTTTCGAATTTTTTTTAAAAAAAAAGCTCATAAAATGTGTGCACCAAAAACATATTGTCGAAGTATTTGTCTATATATTTCAAACACATTGAATTGACTTTAATGTAATAGCAGATATTTCTTGTTGAAACTCCATATTCAAGGATAAAATAAAGCAAAAGCTTAAAGTTTCAAATATTTAATAGTATAAATGAGCTACAATTGTTTCGCCTTGCGGCATCGACGGGCTACTGAATCAGTAGATTTACTGATTTACTGAATCAGTAGCCCGTCGATGCCGCAAGGCGAAACAATTGTAGCTCATTTATACTATTAAATATTTGAAACTTTAAGCTTTTGCTTTATTTTATCCTTGGACATTGAATTGATTTATGCTGTAAAATAGGCTTCATATGACCACATAAAAAAGGTTAAAATTTTAATTTCTTAGCGTAAAAAAACATTGTAGCGTATTAATAAATATTGAGTTTGATTTGTGGGATAATATTAGATAGAATAAAACTTTAACACAAGATCTCACAAAAATTACGTTTACTTAATCAAACGCGTTTCAATTATAGTTAAGTTATTGCAGCTCATGTATCATGAGGATGGCGCCTTTGTCGTTGAAACGCGTTTGATTAAGTAAACGTAATATTTGTGAAATCTAGTGTTCGAGTTTTATTCTATCTGGCTTTTTATTATTAAAAAAAAAAAAAAAAAGTAAAAGCCTAAAGAATTTTAAGAAAATATTTACGTCAAATTGGTGGTCTTCGTATAAGTTTAATTAATTAATTCTGTCCTACTTATAAAATATATCGTAAAACATCCATTGCTTTTTTTTTTTTTTTTTTTTTTTTTTTTTTTTTTTTTTTTTTAATTTGTAGAACTTGAAAATTTATTTTCTACCACAAAACACACGGACTTTGAAATCTCAAACATATAAGATTAAATATAATAAAATAAATGAGTCGGAAAGGATTTTTAATAATGGTCCCAAACATCAAAACATGTATAAAATACGTGTTCCTCGTGTAAAATAAACTGGATTTTATGTAACGACAAGTTCAGAATCTCAAATTTAATTCAAATAGTTCGTCCTCAAAAATATTTTTAGTTTTATAGAAATACTTAAAGTACGGATCCTTTGAATATATATGTATACGTTAAGGTGGGTGATACTGTTTTTATTTTGTTTCATTTATGTCAAGTTTTCCTTTTCTCTGACCGTCAACAAAATGATTCTAATTTTATAAAACTTCAGAACTCCACAATTTCTGAATTAAGAGGGTTTCATGAAAATTGTTTGAAATCGGTTCCAAACAAAAACAAGTTAATACCCTCTTCTCGTATATATTTTGTATTTTTTTTTTAAACTACTAAAAATATAGTATGAATCCGTTATGAACTTCTACAAGATAGTTCCAAAAATGAAGATTATAACAAAGTTTATAAATAAATATAATAAGTACGCAATGTGTTGAAAACTATTAGTTCTAATTTCTATTATAAAGTTTCACCTAAAATAAGTTAGGAGTAAAAAAGACTACTTTGTTATTAGAATATAATTTGAGAAAAAAATCAAAGACAAGTTACGGATACTCCATTTGGATTTAACCACATAAATTAATTGCAAGTATCAAAAGTGAAACTATTCAGTGAATGCGCTACTAGCCAGTTGGCAGACATTGGTTTCCCTTGCTCTATTTTACGTTTCACGTTTAGTTGACAATGATCCTGCACTATTATGTGTCTAAAAAACATTGTGCTAAAACGTCACAAAAAAAGCCTAACAGGTATGTACATTGTATGTAATCTGAAAGACACAAACCGTAAAAAATCAAATATAACTAAACTAAACCAATTTTGTCGAAAACAATACTTTTTCATTTTGACTTGTAGTTTTGAAATTACCATTTGATTTACACAGTTAATCCATTATATATATATTCCTATTAAATAGAAAGTATGTGATATCTGAATTATTGCACACAGAGTTCAACTTAAATGTTTTTAAAATCCAGTTACTGTTTATCCGAGTGTTTCAAGTTCCAACGAGGAACGGGTCTAGGTTATCGAACAATTTAAATGATAATTAAACTGTAATTATAAATCGAAAATTTAATTAATTAAAATTTCCTGTAGAGAACGGAAGACATTCAGAATTTTTTAATAACGCTCAAGGTCATTTTGTTTTTAGGAAAATTATTCTTGAAAAGTAATGTTCCGTATGCGCGGTTTGAAAAGTTTTGTCGCCTTTAATACTTGTAGTTTTTCTCCCCCTTAGACTCACAATTTTAATGAAAGGGTGGAGCTTAAAATACCTTTTGATATCTATATGATTTCTAGAGTTACCTGCGAAATTATAACTAAAGAACCAACTTTAGATATCTGAACACAATACAGCTCATACAACACATTTACTTTAAACATTTTCCAGAATTCGTCTCAATCAGCCCACGCTAAATTCATGAATACTTTCTTTCATATCGAATTATCATAACGATTTTCAGAAATATCCCAAACTTTTCTCCACTTTTCACAGCCAGTTGTTACCCTATTATTTTATCATTCTTGGAAACTCACCCTAACATCACTTTGCTGGCATCCCTCTCTGTTTCATCCCTCTCGTATAAATAACGAATATAAACATTCTTTCAAGAAAATTCAAAACGACAACAATACATCAATATGAGTAAAGTAATATAAATATGTATTGCTTAAGATTACCATACCCCTATACACATTTGTATTGTTGATTGATCAAGCTCCGGAGAGGGTCGATTACCGAGTTATAGTTCCAACATACTACTCAGTTGGCAGTGTGAATTTAATGCAATGATACAAGGTCATTATGTGCTAAAAAAATACCATAAAATAAACAGTATGTACGGAACCCGCCTCTTTATATGATCATTCAACAGATCGAGCTGTGACACTTGCTCAGAATACCATTCAATCTCGCTTCTTAACCACATAGGTTTTATATATTTTTCCATATTATTATATTATGCTGAAAACTATAAAATAATACGTCAGTAGGACAAGCTTATACTTTCTAAAATAGTCAGGTCATTTTAGACTTGATCATTTCCAGGAAAGGTCGTACCTCCGGGCAAATGTCATTCCGTTCATGTGCCACAACGTAACAAACAAAAGGTACACAAAACGTATTAAACTGTATTATGAAAGAAAAAAAGCCTTACTTTTTCATTATGGTTAATAATTATGAAACTTCCATTTAATTTACACAGTCGAGTATTTTGTATACTGCCAACTATACATGAAATGGAGTATAGTATCAGTTTACGTTATGTTCATACAGAGAGATTGAAAGCTTATAAAAGTACCTGGTCCATTATGATATTGCTACACTAGGATCCAACTTGGTAGCGAAGTGTAGCAAAGAAAGTTTGGCTGTTGCGACAACGGAACCTACCACTGAGAGTAATATTGGACCCATCTACCGGAAGAAAAATTTATCGAAAAAATATCTTAAGGTCAGTTGTGTTTATGCTTCCGAAAGTTAGACAATGACAAAACTCAAAGCAAGGTAGAGTCCCACGAGCAGGGCATGTTCAACACTTGTCGAAACATAGAGCAGCGGAGGTGTTTCTAGCCACACCACGCCTCGCCTAGGGGAATAAGATTAGAGGAGGATTTTTAGAAGGTGAGGGTTAGAAGATGGAAAAGGAAAGCGGAGGACAGACAAGCTCTGCAACACGCCCGAGGTCCTTTTGCTGCGATTTTACTTAAATTTGGTATGTAGAGTAGATTTTTGGACAAGCTCGATAACCAGAAAAATCATATAATAAAGTACTATACCTTAATAGTGTGCATATCAGGGAGCCGTAAGATGCGCATCTACAGACTGTGTTTTTAAATGTGTTGTGCGTTATGTGTATGTGTTTGTGTATTTAACGTTTTGACGACCTCCATCCATAGAGGGAATTTCTGATGATGGGATAAAAATCTCGAAACGCGTCAAGATTAAAGAAAAATAAGTTCACTGACGGAAAATTAAGGTATAGTACTTTATTATATATATTAGTGACCTGGATACTGAAAAATGAATTCAGAAAAATCAGTTGATAATTTCAAAATTGCGGCAAATTTCCAAATTTAAAAAAATTGTTTCCGATGATAACGTTCCAATTTGTTGGTTTTACGACATGTGAGTAAAGTTAATTTCGTGCAGTTTTTATTGAATCGATGTCGCCCAAAATGTACGATAAAGATAAGTGGGTTATTACTAAAAATATAAAATGAAAATTAGAAAAAAGAAAAAGTGATGATAATTGCTCAAATAGTAGGATTTTAGGTACATTTCAGTCAAATTTAGCTTGTATATTAGATTGTATCATTCCAAAATAGTCGCACAGTTTCAAAATAACTTCTACATAAAAAGGGGGTTTCTAGCTCATTTAGTGAATGTATTAATATAGAAATTGCGGTCGACAAAACAATGGATAAAAAAAGAAAAGAAAAGAAAGCCGAGTAGTTATTTTATAATTACATAATTAAATGGTATTTTGAAAACAGTACTCGCAAACACAGTTCACAATCTTATTTACACTAAATAGGCTTACCGAAATGTCTGGACAAACAGTGTTACCAAATTTATAAAAATAAATAAAGACAAACAAATGAACAGAGTCAAGTTCAGCGGACATCTTGATAATGTCTCGAACTTTGCTCAGAATTATCTCGTTCTACGTTCCTTGCCTTATAAGGTTGTGCATTAGCTATTTCATAATTATATAATTCTTTAATTAATTGTGTGTTTAGGTCAATATTGTGATAAGAAATATTAATTTGATTTATAATGAGTATATTATTAGCTATTGGGACGTTGACACCAAAAACAACTTGGAATGCAATATTCCCCCTCGACACCCTTACGGGTTTTTAGAAGTAATATTTTATCCTAACCGCACATACATGTAGTCGGCTATAGGAATTCTATGGGTCAAAAATCAATGTTGAGTTATCCGCCAAAATATCAGTTTTTCCGTCTCGTAAGCCCCAAATAGTATATTTCATCACTAGGACCCAAAAGTGAAGCTTTTCAATACAAGCTCAAGCTTAAGTTTCTTACCCCGGAAAATGAGCGAGGATATGAAAAGCTTCTTTTGGTCCAAGTGATGAAATATAATTTTCGTTATACTGCAAATAATATAAGAAAACAATTCCACAAAAATTAATAAAATGTTATAACCTATTAACCTTCAAATCGATGGTTACAGCTGTTTTAACGGTTATTTACAATCGAGAGTATCGGTTGTTTTTATAGATGCTTTATAATCGTTAAATAATTCGTATAAACGAAGTAACAGCTGATGACCTCGACCTCAGCTGATGTTTTTAGGTTCTAGGACTAAAAAGAACAACTTTAGCATCTCAATGCATCTATGAAAACAGCCGTTTTTGAAGCAGTATGACGAAAAGAGTTTTTGTAATCAAATTTGCCGTTAGTACGCTTTACAGCCCAAACAGTTTTATAAGCAAACTGGGTATGTAGGCATATTTCAGTTTTATCTTCCTATTTATTTTTCAATAATCTCAAAATCTAAGAATGTAATTTAGATCAAATTGTGGAGGATTGTGACGATTTATAACTATAGGTAACATCGCAAATAACAGAAAATTACAGTTTTAGAGTTATTTGAAACTTCCATAATGAAGTTTGACCACAACTTTATTCCACCCCTCAATAAAATAACATAATGAGTTCCTTACTTACGACTTCTTTCTGTTTGCTGTCATTGAACCTATTTTGCATATGTTCCATGGTTATCCAGTTTTTATGAATATTGACATTACAATTTTTTATGATTTCTTTTGCTAATAATTCGTCTTCTTGATTAAATTTATCAACGCGAAATTTCACGGCTGAAGTTTAAACTTCAATTTATAATTCCTGTTAGCTGTATGTACATCAGTAACACTTAGGCCTATTCTACCAACAACATATCTTATACGTAAGCATCCAAGAGTAAATGTCAGTTGATTTTCAAGAAGACTACGAGTGATAAAGATGTGCACAAGTTTTACATTTATGCCATCTTACTTTTTTTTTTACTTACTGAGGTATTATTTAGTTTTTAGCCAGCAAGACTACTGAGGAAGGAAAACAAATAACCGAGGGGAAAAGTAACGGAGTTAAGGTTACTCACCGTTACGAAATCACAGCATAGACCATTCGTCTATCGTTGTATGTACTACTTACTGAATTACCCTCGCACATAATGATTAAAAACCCAGGAAAACTGTAATAGACTCTGTCGCATATAATATTTAATCAATACAACTCGTATAATTTTACTGCAACGTGAAGAAATTTGTGCAAAACATGAATCGCATAATAACAGACCTCCTTGCTGAGAATGTACTCAATTACGTAAATTGGCTTGTGTTTGTCGCTGACGTAGAGGGGGAAACATATTTACACAGAAACTGACGCACGATATATCCTAGTCTTGGTGACTTTAAATTAGTTTTCGTCATACTGTTTCAAAAACAGATGTTTTCAATACATGCATTGATATGCTAAAGTTGTTGTTTTTAGTCCTAGGACCTAAGAACATCAGCTGAGGTCGAGGTCATCAGCTGTTACTTCGCTTATACCAATTAATTAACGATTGTAAAGAAACTATAAAAACAGCCGATACTCTCGATTGTAAATAACAGATAAAACCATCGATTTTATAAATAAGTACCACTAACACAAACAATATAGCTGTAAACTTGTGTAACTCGTCCAAACTTTTGAAGGTAAATAGGTTATAACATTTTGGTTTTTGTGAAATTGTTTTATTATATTATTTGCAGTATAACGAAAAATATAGTTCATCACTAGGACCAAAAGATGCTTTTCGATCCTCGTTCATTTTCCAGCCTCGGTCGTTAAACTTGAGCTTGTATCGAAAAGCATCACTTTTGGTCCTAGTGATGAAATATACTATTTTCTGTGAACAAGGCTCTCAATGTAGACCTACACAATTCAGAGCACATGAGCAGTAAACATTTATTAACAATTTATTACCCTTAGAGTACGGGCTTGGCAATCCCGAGGGTGGCACGTCTATCCGGCACCAAATCTGACCACCGCTATAAGGTTAATCAGGCGTTACTAATTTCACAACTTAACCCGGCACCGAGGCAGTTTAAAGGTAGGCGAGCGAGGTTCCCCTTCCACAACCTAACCTAACTTAGCCTATTTCTATAATAAATGTTAAAGTATTAATTTATAATCGTAATAAAAAAACGGCCACACTTTTGTTATTGTCTATCCCTTCGTCTAGTGAAGCTCGGAAAGAGAAAGGAGGGGTTGAGGGGGGAGTAGTGTAGGTGGCTGGTGCCGGGTTGACATACTGTCATGGCGGCCGGTGAAGGGACCAGTGCCGGGTCGACGTGTTTTTTTCTAACATATAATGGTTGGTGCCGGGTTGAAGAACTCCCATCCCGAGAGGACCTAACTATTTTTGAATCTACATCTTATCATGTAGTCTTAGGTTAAATCCCCCTCTTTCATCTTTTCTGTCAGGTCATTCTTGACAAACTATTGTTCTTTCTTTCTCTGACTCTAGTATTCGAGAGTTAGGTGTCTTTATTTTATAATCTTTTCTTCTTCTTCTTTTTAAGGGTGCCGAAATGTTTTTCATCCGTAAAGAACAAAAAACAATATATCAATTTTTAACAAAAAAACTATGCACATAACTTCGTCACACACCTATGTATAAAAATAAATACCAATCAACCCCAAATTTGGGGAAGAAGTCGTCGTAAGATAAAAAATCAATATTGTTATTTTTTTAAATAACTGATAAAATAATCCTAAAATGTTGCTTCTAAGGATCCAAACAAAATGTACTCAACTCCAAAAATCTTGAATATCAGTTTAAATTGGAAATGAACTATAAGGCGTCGTCATATAAAAGTTAGAATATCTCATAATCGGCCCAAACAATTTTTATCAAACTTTGGTGATATGTGAAAATTTATTAACTAAATCAATGTGCCAAATTACAAGTAAAAGAATTACGGTTTGTGAGACATTTGGAAAAACCTGAATAAATCCGGGCCACTATCATTAAAGACCAGATTTTAATCACATACAAAAATGTAGCCTACACATCAAACACTGCATCTATGGTTTATTTTCATTTTTATAGTCGATAACTACGTCATATTTTTTTACAGATTTCAAGGAATACTGTTCGACTGGTTAGTTTTTGGCGTATAAGAAAGTTTGTGTAATGTTTTTGTAGAGTTTATTTTTAACGAGTAAGAAAAAATATTCGTCATAAAGTCATAAACTTTCACATTTTATCAAAATTTATAATCTAAATAATTCATGCCGATTTAAACATAGTAAACATAATAAGACTTATGATACATTTTCACTTTTTAACCTAAAACTAAGAAACACACATTATTATTATTATTTTTTTTGAAAAATGGAGAACCATTGTTTTAGTTTGTGTCCAAAGCAACCACTCAGCAAAATTAATCAAAATAGTTGAAACCAATTTTTAGAAAATCGATTGTTTGTGTTTCATCTTGTGAAAGAAACACGAAACTTCAGTTGAAAACATTTTAAAACGAATATTAGCGTGAAAATCTAACATCGATGTTTTTGAGACAGTACATAACTTTCTCAATAACTAAGTACAAGATATTGTTGGAGAGACTTGCTGCAATTGAAGTGTTGTACATTTGTGTTGCAGTTGCAAGGTTATTTCTTATCTAATAGGCAGTATGTTCGTGCTAATATACAGAACAACGGAAAGATAACGTAACACGGTTTATAAATTATTTATCTTGAAATTGCACTGTTTATTTTTATTGCAAAAAGGTTATCACAGCTGTGCAATGATAAATGTAAGGTTTTATACGAAATTATATACTTCAACTAAAATAGTACCTATTTGACAGGCTTAATTTGTTAATTGAACTTTCAACAATTCAAAGTTTATTATTAGAAAACACAAAACGGCCTTTTAATCGATAAAATTTAAAAATTTTGATCAAGTTCATTGTAATTATATACCTAACACGATATAAAGGCCTAAAATATTTAATTCCTGCGCCATATGGTCTTTACAATAACAGGACCCAAATTTTCTTTTGAAGTTTTTGTGTATCCACTTGTTTCTTGACCTTGAAGTTAATTTACAATAATATACACAACATGAGATGTTATAGGCTAATAGGTTAGTTAAAACCAGT
Organism: Aphrophora alni; assembly: GCA_963513935.1. Lineage (NCBI taxonomy): Eukaryota > Metazoa > Arthropoda > Insecta > Hemiptera > Aphrophoridae > Aphrophora > Aphrophora alni. The sequence goes on from OY740772.1 coordinate 72,798,867, forward strand.
AGGCTAGACTGGTCCTAGATAAATCCAAAAAAGTGTTTCAAACATCCGCCCATTTTACTTACAATTTTATACTTAGACCTCTGTTTTTTGACTCATTTTTCTTGGCTTTAGAAAAACAAAAATGTAATTGTTGTCGATGTTGTCTGTACGTAAGTATGACAGCGGCCACGAAAAAAGAAAAACCATATAATTTGGTATAGTGGACTCTAGTGTACTGATATAAAAACCTTATTTACATTAAAAAAATTGAATGGAAAATATCAAAATGCGGTTATGTTAAACAGTTTTTTGATAATACACATTTTTATATATATATATATATATATATATATAACACATTAGATACAATACAACTTTGCAGATTTCAATTTTTCATACAATAGTACCAATTTTTTTTTCTACGATGACAAATAGCAAAGTTATTGTCAAAAATTAAATTTCGAACTTTGACCTCTCCAAGAAAATGTGATATTCGTGTAATTGGGAGATCCGATAGAGTGTAGAAAGTGGAGGCTGCTTCATATATGTAGAGCCTCGAAGACAAGGTTAGGGCCGAGTCACTGACACGAGTGAAGACTGTCTAATATACATATCTACGAGGCTCGTTAGGGCCTAGCTGCAAGCAGTAGTGATATAACTTCAATTACGAAGTTTAAACCCGTGTAATATCTGTTTTAAACAAACTTTCCCTACTGGGTAAGAGATCCCTTGATATACCAATGCAATGTAACATTTCAAGACCTGAGAAAAGAACTTTTGGGCATTACAGTACATTTAGAGAGTCTGCTTGTATTTCATTGTATAATGGGGTTGGGTAAATATTATGATGGGACACATCAACTTGTTTCGGCCATTTTCAATCAATAGTAAAATTGTTTAAATGTTAAATTGAATTATAATAACTAAAATTCAAATTACTAGAGAAATTGGAGTTGAGTTTTCTTTTTTTAGATTATTTTTTTATGATTTAATAATAACTTTTATTTTTAACTGTAGAAAAACAGATGCTCGCTCGATTTTGCAGGTGTTTAAGTTACACAAAATGAGATAAACTGTTATGGTATATTGCATTGTAGAACCTACCATTTTGAAATTTACTAGCCAATTTTTCATTGTAGGTACAATAATTGAGAACGTTAGAGTTTACCAAGTAATATATTATTAGTATTGCAGTAATTCAGTATCACTATAATAATAATAAAATTCCAAACAAAAATCTTACTTTTTTAAAATTTGTTTAGCTTTTCACTATGTCTTCACTGTCAAAACGTTAGTAATTGAGCAAGATGTAGATTTTATAGACTCATGTCTCCATTTTATGTTCATATAAAGTCTTTATTTGAATTTTGTTTTAATTTAATGAGAGGAACAAAATAAATATAACCATGTTTTTTATTGTGTCATATATTTATGAACTAACAGAAATGAAACGTGACTACGTTAATAAGACTGTAACAAATTTGTACAATCATTGTTTTACACCCCCCCCCTACCATAAATTTTCAATGCCTACTCAAATATGTGAAAGTAATAATCGAAACTGGAAATATTTGTACAATGTGTTTTAGCCTTCCAATGTTAACATAGTCGGCTTTAATCCGCACTGGACGCAAATACAACAGACGACTTTACGATACGCGTTTTATCAGCTACAAAATAAACCTTAACTATGCACAAACAAACAAATATACAACATTCCAGACAATTCCTTAAACTTCGAATATATTGCAGTGGCGCCTGAGAACACATGGTCATCGTAAAGCACGACCACGTTCAGTCGTGCATCCAACTGGCGCCTACCATTACACATGACATATAATATTTGTAACTAATTAAAATAACTGGATTTGATATGTCTAGACAAGTACATGACACTAAGTGTATGGATATGAATTCATCAACGTATTTAAAACCTAACCTTGTCCGTCCGCTGCGACTGTTCAGTAAGTAAAACTGTAAAAAAACTCAATCGATTTTGACAACACTTCCATGTAGATTTCATTGAAATTTTCGATAAGTCAAAGTATGGAGCTATCCGCATAAGAATATTCTCAAAATCGGTTCAAACGATTGTGAGTAAATTTGTACCGTTATATAAGAGCAAATGTACCACCTTAACCCTTCTTACCCTTAAAAACATTACATTTTGTCAAAAGTAACTGGTAACATTTTTAAAAGTAGCCCTACCAAACTAGATTAATTTTAGTTTAACTTTTGATAATGAAAAAAACAATATGCATATTTCGATGAGATAAATCGAATATCTTTTATTTTAAACTTATTTTATACAAGTTTTTGGAAAATCAAAATATTTTAGCTATATCTAGAGGTGTTTATCCCAATCTGATGCATTCCCTGGGAGAAAATAATTATTTCTAAGTTTTCCTACGTATATTTTCTAATGTGAGAGAAGTATATATAGCATGGATCTTAAGTAGAGTTTTTATAATTTTGTTCGGTTTAAAATCCAAATTTAAAATGTTGCTCTTCGTAGTACAAAACTAAATCATCCAAGGAAGAGGTTAGTGAAAAAGATACGAGACAACTGGAATTACATTAACTACATAGTCCGTATATTAATCGATTTTACTATAAATTGGTCTGAAAGGAAAATTTTTAAAAAAATCGGAATATAATATTTTTAATTTTACTAAATAACTTCGCATCTAAAAATTGGAGGAAAGAAAGACGCGAGAAAAATTAATCATATTATTATTTTCCCAAAAAGTTTAATTTCGGTTTGGTTTAATTATAGCCTCCAATCATCCAGAGAACTCACGATTGGCCTAGTAACTAGTGTTCTCCTCTTGTGTGGAGAGGTTCCGTGTTCAATTCCTGTGGGAGCTTAATAATGTTTCGATGTTGACCCAGCGTCCTGACGAAGTCATGTTACGATTAGTAGCAAATCCTGGTGAAAGAAGCTAGAATTACGGCGACGGGAACTCGACCTGTTCACCACATATTACTTGAACAGCTGTTTACAGGCCTATGCCCACAACGGACTCTTATGCTAATAGTTTATTTCATTGATCACAAAATTAATTTAAATTTTAAAGAACCGAAATGTAACTTTTAATATTTGTCAACAGAGAGTAACCCGATTTTGGTCTAGTTTTGATGGAATATGAAATTTAACGATCCTAAATAATAATAATGAACTTTTTAAAGAAGAATTTATTCTTCCAAACTGAAAATTTATTTAATTTAAATCAAAGTCTGATTAAAGAACACGGGGAAACTTAATTTTATTATTAAGAGCCTGATCATGTTCATGGCTTTCAATTATTATTTGGAAAAAAAAAACTCGGATTTAAATGTAATTTGTACAAGAGGTTCAAGATTTACTGAGCACACAGAGTGCACACAGCACAATGCCAATGCCAGTACTTCCAGTTTAATTAAATGTGCACTTGACTGCACTTGTTCTAGATATCTTCAGCTGCCATTTCCTTATTTAAAAAAAAAACTATTTACTTCTATTTCCATAATGGAGTTTATCACGTAAGAGACATATTGGCAGTTTGACTCGAGATAAGTTCTTCCATTATTTAGGACCTTCACAACAAGAATATAGCGGCTGGAAACGGCTTAATATTACAAAACTGAATGATTAGATTATAGAAACATATGCAGATGTGTACAACTATAAAAATACATTTTTACAGAATGTTAAAACTTTGGACACCATCTTAAATTCAACGATCATTTTTTAAGTAGGAAGATATGAAAAATAATTTCAGAAAACCGTAAATTTCCTCTTAATAATACATACATTTTCTAATAACAATAATTTGGAAATACGCAATTAATACTTCATCATTCTATTGTTGCTATTTTTTTAAAGAAGAAAATAAATAAAATATTTTAAAGCGTATTCATTTCTCGCAAGATTTTCGTAATTTTTGTTGCTAATATCTCGAAAACAGGAACAGTTATTGAAAAACAAGATTCACCATCTTTTTCTCATGACATTTTACATGGAAATTATTATCATACAACCATCAAGGTATTTAAAAATTTCAGTTGGATTCTAAATGGCGTACAGATACATACTTCAAATCTTCTAAAAATAATACTTTGGTAGCTGTACACATCTGCATCTGTTCCTATCTATGTCACACTCGGTTTTGTAATATTAAGCCGTTGTAAGAATGTTTAACATAAAGTATGTTACGTTTAAATGAGATCAGTTTACTTGCTCACATATCCGTTTTTTACCGAGTCAAAATTGTAGCACTTAAAGTCTCCGGAATCTGTATGTCTGTCCTGTTTCCTATACAACCCAAAATGGCTGGGACAGTTTTTATCAAATTTGTTGTTCTTTATATACTGCTCATATTTATAGATTATTATTATTATTTAAGTTCCTGAAAATTATGATATCTGTTATAGGCCTATGTACAAAACACAAAATTGGAATTTCTTATTTTCGGCATAACTTATATTGACCGTCTCAATCCTTGAAGAAAACATAAGTTATATCAGTTGGTATATACCTAAAAAAACAGTTCGGGAGTTATTGATAAAAAATGAACGCTGATAAAAAATTATGGACGCTATCTCAGAAGGACGAATATCTCCTTCTATTATGTGGATTGTGAAAATATTTTACTCAAACCAAAATAAATCCTGACCACCGACGGGTTTAATTTTTTGTCAATAAACGTACTGTAACAAACTGTCTCACAAATACATATCCGAGAGAGAGAGAGAGAGAGAGAGAGAGAGAGAGAGAGAGAGAGAGAGAGAGGGGGGGGGGGAAATTGAAGTTTAAATAAGGGGGAAAACACTTCTTTAGGCCTCCATTTGTTAGTAGTTATCATTAAAGTGACAAGAGCCGGGTCCAATTCCCGAGGAGATAGAATAATAACAAGTCATTTCCACAATAGATTCATTAGAGAGGCTAATTTTGGCCTCTTGTCACTACATTGCGTTTTTTAAGTAATTGTGCTCAAAATTTATTTATCGAAATTACCGTTGAATAGCAAATTTCTATAATTGCCAGTGGCATTTTAGAATAGGCTCAGAATTTTAATAAAATTCTATCATAAGAGCCAATTTTGAAAAATTGTTTTCTTTTTTAGGGATTTACTAACGAACCTTGATTTTTGGAGAGAGAGGGTTGGTTAGTTAAAACAGATGTGTTAGTGTAAATATATTTGGTTTTGTTTTTGATAATCACACCAAAGTAAATGTGAGAGAGAAAACAAACTGCTTTAAAACTTATCTTGTGTATAGAAGTTTGGCTCCGAACTCAAGACCTAGATACATGACTCAAACAATTTCCCAGACTTAATTTAAATGCCACAGCTTCTGTCACTGACGCTTAGCCCTAGCCAATTTTTACTGCAGAATTTTTAGATTGAAGACAGATGAAATGAACGGCGCAAAAAACATTGCACTAACTTTTTTACATATAGCAATCTACAAAAGTAACATTCATCGCCATCTACCCAAGAATCTGTCTACACTACTTTTAGGTGAGAAATGAAAAAATGAAGGAAAACTTCATTATAGAGTTTATCTCCAAGTATTATGAGAGATAAGATCACCAGCATTATCAAATTTAAATTTAAATATCTTGAATAGCAAAATATCTAACCTATTTGTATATCTATAAAGATCCCAACTTGTTCTGCTTCCTCTATAAGTTCGTCTTAGCATCATAGTCTATTTGTATATCTATAAAGATCCCAACTTGTTCTGCTTCCTCTATAAGTTCGTCTTAGCATCATAGTCTATTTGTATATCTATAAAGATCCCAACTTGTTATGCTTCCTCTATAAGTTCGTCTTAGCATCATAGTCTATTTGTATATCTATAAAGATTCCAACTTGATCCGCTTCTTCTATAAGTTCGTCTTAGCATCATAGTCTATTTGTATATCTATAAAGATCCCAACTTGTTCTGCTTCCTCTATAAGTTCGTCTTAGCATCATAGTCTATTTGTATATCTATAAAGATCTCAACTTGTTCTGCTTCCTCTATAAGTTCGTCTTAGCATCATAGTCTATTTGTATATCTATAAAGATCCCAACTTGTTCTGCTTCCTCTATAAGTTCGTCTTAGCATCATAGTCTATTTGTATATCTATAAAGATCCCAACTTGTTATGCTTCCTCTATAAGTTCGTCTTAGCATCATAGTCTATTTGTATATCTATAAAGATCCCAACTTGTTCTGCTTCCTCTATAAGTTCGTCTTAGCATCATAGTCTATTTGTATATCTATAAAGATCCCAACTTGTTATGCTTCCTCTATAAGTTCGTCTTAGCATCATAGTCTATTTGTATATCTATAAAGATTCCAACTTGATCCGCTTCTTCTATAAGTTCGTCTTAGCATCATAGTCTATTTGTATATCTATAAAGATCCCAACTTGTTCTGCTTCCTCTATAAGTTCGTCTTAGCATCATAGTCTATTTGTATATCTATAAAGATCCCAACTTGTTCTGCTTCCTCTATAAGTTCGTCTTAGCATCATAGTCTATTTGTATATCTATAAAGATCCCAACTTGTTCTGCTTCCTCTATAAGTTCGTCTTAGCAAAATAGTCTATTTGTATATCTATAAAGATTCCAACTTGTTCTGCTTCTTCTATAAGTTCGTCGTAGTATCATAGTCTATTTGTATATCTATAAAGATCCCAACTTGTTCTGCTTCCTCTATAAGTTCGTCTTAGCATCATAGTCTATTTGTATATCTATAAAGACCCCAACTTGTTCTGCTTCCTCTATATGTTCGTCTTAGCATTATAGTCTATTTGTATATCTATAAAGACCCCAACTTGTTCTGCTTCTTCTATAAGTTCGTCTTAGCATCATAGTCTATTTGTATATCTATAAAGACCCCAACTTGTTCTGCTTCTTCTATAAGTTCGTCTTAGCATCATAGTCTATTTGTATATCTATAAAGATCCCAACTTGTTCTGCTTCCTCTATAAGTTCGTCTTAGCATCATAGTCTATTTGTATATCTATAAAGACCCCAACTTGTTCTGCTTCTTCTATAAGTTCGTCTTAGCATCATAGTCTATTTGTATATCTATAAAGATCCCAACTTGTTCTGCTTCCTCTATAAGTTCGTCTTAGCATCATAGTCTATTTGTATATCTATAAAGACCCCAACTTGTTCTGCTTCCTCTATATGTTCGTCTTAGCATTATAGTCTATTTGTATATCTATAAAGATTCCAACTTGTTCTGCTTCTTCTATAAGTTCGTCGTAGTATCATAGTCTATTTGTATATCTATAAAGATCCCCACTTGTTCTGCTTCCTCTATAAGTTCGTCTTAGCATTATAGTCTATTTGTATATCTATAAAGATTCCAACTTGTTCTGCTTCTTCTATAAGTTCGTCGTAGTATCATAGTCTATTTGTATATCTATAAAGATCCCAACTTGTTCTGCTTCCTCTATAAGTTCGTCTTAGCATCATAGTCTATTTGTATATCTATAAAGATTCCAACTTGTTCTGCTTCTTCTATAAGTTCGTCGTAGTATCATAGTCTATTTGTATATCTATAAAGATCCCAACTTGTTCTGCTTCCTCTATAAGTTCGTCTTAGCATCATAGTCTATTTGTATATCTATAAAGATCCCCACTTGTTCTGCTTCCTCTATAAGTTAGTCTTAGCATCATAGTCTATTTGTATATCTATAAAGATCCCAACTTGTTCTGCTTCCTCTATAAGTTCGTCTTAGCATTATAGTCTATTTGTATATCTATAAAGATTCCAACTTGTTCTGCTTCTTCTATAAGTTCGTCGTAGTATCATAGTCTATTTGTATATCTATAAAGATCCCCACTTGTTCTGCTTCCTCTATAAGTTCGTCTTAGCATTATAGTCTATTTGTATATCTATAAAGATTCCAACTTGTTCTGCTTCTTCTATAAGTTCGTCTTAGCATCATAGTCTATTTGTATATCTATAAAGATCCCAACTTGTTATGCTTCCTCTATAAGTTCGTCTTAGCATCATAGTCTATTTGTATATCTATAAAGATTCCAACTTGATCCGCTTCTTCTATAAGTTCGTCTTAGCATCATAGTCTATTTGTATATCTATAAAGATCCCAACTTGTTCTGCTTCCTCTATAAGTTCGTCTTAGCATCATAATCTATTTGTATATCTATAAAGATTCCAACTTGTTCTGCTTCGTCTATAAGTTCGACTTAGCATCATAGTCTATTTGTATAACTATAAAGATCCCAACTTGTTCTGCTTCCTCTATAAGTTCGTCTTAGCATCATAATCTATTTGTATATCTATAAAGATTCCAACTTGTTCTGCTTCCTCTATAAGTTCGTCTTAGCATCATAGTCTATTTGTATATCTATAAAGATTCCAACTTGTTCTGCTTCCTCTATAAGTTCGTCTTAGCATCATAATCTATTTGTATATCTATAAAGATCCCAACTTGTTCTGCTTCCTCTATAAGTTCGTCTTAGCATCATAGTCTATTTGTATATCTATAAAGATCCCAACTTGTTATGCTTCCTCTATAAGTTCGTCTTAGCATCATAGTCTATTTGTATATCTATAAAGATTCCAACTTGATCCGCTTCTTCTATAAGTTCGTCTTAGCATCATAGTCTATTTGTATATCTATAAAGATCCCAACTTGTTCTGCTTCCTCTATAAGTTCGTCTTAGCATCATAGTCTATTTGTATATCTATAAAGATCCCAACTTGTTCTGCTTCCTCTATAAGTTCGTCTTAGCATCATAGTCTATTTGTATATCTATAAAGATCCCAACTTGTTCTGCTTCCTCTATAAGTTCGTCTTAGCAAAATAGTCTATTTGTATATCTATAAAGATTCCAACTTGTTCTGCTTCTTCTATAAGTTCGTCGTAGTATCATAGTCTATTTGTATATCTATAAAGATCCCAACTTGTTCTGCTTCCTCTATAAGTTCGTCTTAGCATCATAGTCTATTTGTATATCTATAAAGACCCCAACTTGTTCTGCTTCCTCTATATGTTCGTCTTAGCATTATAGTCTATTTGTATATCTATAAAGACCCCAACTTGTTCTGCTTCTTCTATAAGTTCGTCTTAGCATCATAGTCTATTTGTATATCTATAAAGACCCCAACTTGTTCTGCTTCTTCTATAAGTTCGTCTTAGCATCATAGTCTATTTGTATATCTATAAAGATCCCAACTTGTTCTGCTTCCTCTATAAGTTCGTCTTAGCATCATAGTCTATTTGTATATCTATAAAGACCCCAACTTGTTCTGCTTCTTCTATAAGTTCGTCTTAGCATCATAGTCTATTTGTATATCTATAAAGATCCCAACTTGTTCTGCTTCCTCTATAAGTTCGTCTTAGCATCATAGTCTATTTGTATATCTATAAAGACCCCAACTTGTTCTGCTTCCTCTATATGTTCGTCTTAGCATTATAGTCTATTTGTATATCTATAAAGATTCCAACTTGTTCTGCTTCTTCTATAAGTTCGTCGTAGTATCATAGTCTATTTGTATATCTATAAAGATCCCCACTTGTTCTGCTTCCTCTATAAGTTCGTCTTAGCATTATAGTCTATTTGTATATCTATAAAGATTCCAACTTGTTCTGCTTCTTCTATAAGTTCGTCGTAGTATCATAGTCTATTTGTATATCTATAAAGATCCCAACTTGTTCTGCTTCCTCTATAAGTTCGTCTTAGCATCATAGTCTATTTGTATATCTATAAAGATTCCAACTTGTTCTGCTTCTTCTATAAGTTCGTCGTAGTATCATAGTCTATTTGTATATCTATAAAGATCCCAACTTGTTCTGCTTCCTCTATAAGTTCGTCTTAGCATCATAGTCTATTTGTATATCTATAAAGATCCCCACTTGTTCTGCTTCCTCTATAAGTTCGTCTTAGCATCATAGTCTATTTGTATATCTATAAAGATCCCAACTTGTTCTGCTTCCTCTATAAGTTCGTCTTAGCATTATAGTCTATTTGTATATCTATAAAGATTCCAACTTGTTCTGCTTCTTCTATAAGTTCGTCGTAGTATCATAGTCTATTTGTATATCTATAAAGATCCCCACTTGTTCTGCTTCCTCTATAAGTTCGTCTTAGCATTATAGTCTATTTGTATATCTATAAAGATTCCAACTTGTTCTGCTTCTTCTATAAGTTCGTCTTAGCATCATAGTCTATTTGTATATCTATAAAGATCCCAACTTGTTATGCTTCCTCTATAAGTTCGTCTTAGCATCATAGTCTATTTGTATATCTATAAAGATTCCAACTTGATCCGCTTCTTCTATAAGTTCGTCTTAGCATCATAGTCTATTTGTATATCTATAAAGATCCCAACTTGTTCTGCTTCCTCTATAAGTTCGTCTTAGCATCATAATCTATTTGTATATCTATAAAGATTCCAACTTGTTCTGCTTCGTCTATAAGTTCGACTTAGCATCATAGTCTATTTGTATAACTATAAAGATCCCAACTTGTTCTGCTTCCTCTATAAGTTCGTCTTAGCATCATAATCTATTTGTATATCTATAAAGATTCCAACTTGTTCTGCTTCCTCTATAAGTTCGTCTTAGCATCATAGTCTATTTGTATATCTATAAAGATTCCAACTTGTTCTGCTTCCTCTATAAGTTCGTCTTAGCATCATAATCTATTTGTATATCTATAAAGATCCCAACTTGTTCTGCTTCCTCTATAAGTTCGTCTTAGCATCATAGTCTATTTGTATATCTATAAAGATCCCAACTTGTTCTGCTTCCTCTATAAGTTCGTCTTAGCATCATAGTCTATTTGATTGAAATCGTGTTTTTATTGAAAGCTGACTTTCCTTTTTTTGCCAATTATTTAGGAACCGTAATAATTCTTTTGCTTGCAATTTGCTGCACTGGTTTTGGCACATTATAAAAATTTGAATGAAATTGGTAGATTCGATTATTCAGTTCCATGTTCCAATTATAGCCAATTTTGAGCAAATCGAAACTCTTACTTTCTTTTTCTTATAGCAGCTGCTCCCATATTTTGAATTATAAAAAAATACAAAATAAGTCTAGTTATTACTAAAATATGTCCAAATGCCAAATCTGATCAAAATGTATACACTTTGAAATTGCAAAAATCTACACAAATGACGGATATCATATTAAAAACCACGTTTTAGGGGCTTTGGTGACTTCGAAACGGATATTTCCTTGAAAAATTAGAAATCGATATTTCACCCACCACAATAACTTTCTCCAAAATAAGACTTATTAGAACAATAAGATAAGTAAATATGATACAAGCAATGTTATGTTATGTTTCTAAATGTGAAATTAAAGAAAAAAGTATTATATAGTAACTTAGATTACTTTTTTAAATAATGTGATACAATAATTAACTGTAAAATAATTCCAGAGTTTTTAATAAATTGTCTTCTACTGATTATTTCAAAAGTTTCTAGCATTAATAAGATCCTCATAAAATTGTGCATTAAATATTTTAAAATTCACAAGTAATAAACAATATGGTTAAATTAATTCTGTAGCCTTCATAAAATATATGAACTGAAGTGTGATAGCTGGGAGGGGGAGGAGTAGCTTAAAGTATCAACTGAGAAATAAGTACATATAAGTACAATTTCAGACGAAGAAAATATTGGGGTGAAAACAATTATTTCAAGTTGAGATTTTACTGAGAAATGAATATTGATGAATTCTTGTTCTAAAAACTGTCCATCAGTGAACAATAATAGAAATTAAAATAATGGACGTATTAGAGAGAGGGGGGGGGGTAGAAAATGACTGATTTTGTATCAATATTAATTAAAATGTTCACTTCCCTCAACATGGTTGGATGGTAAAAATAAGTATTTTTTCCAAAGGGATCAAAATATATCCATAAGGGAGGGGGGTAGAAAAATGACTGATTTTGTAACAATATTAATTAAAATTTTCACTTTCCTCAACATGGTAGTATGGTAAAAATAAGTATTTCTTCCAAAGGGATCAAAATATATCCATACGGGAGGGGGGGGGGAGAAAATGACTAATATTTATCAATATTAATTAAAATTTTCGTTTCCCTCAACATGGTTGGATGGTAAAGATAAAATTTTCTTCCAAGGGGATAAAAATATAACCATACGGGGGGGGGTAGAAAAATGACTGATTTTGTGTCTATATTATTTAAAATCTTAGCTTCCCTCAACATGGTTGGAAGGTAAAAACAAAAATTTCTTCCAAAGTGATTAAAATATAACCACCCCCTTGTTAGAGGAAAAAGAGGTAATTATAAAAATTGTTAGTGGAGTAGGAAAATAGTACAGGATGATTAGGTGAAACTTATTAAAAATACTCTATCTCAACTCTCAATACACGAACCTAGTGTGCTAAACTGCAGTTTGTATAAGATTTTAATCAATTTCGTAAACACATAAATTTACAATGTTACAGAAGGGTAGAGGGGTTGGGTAAAATGAAAAGTAAGTTTTTGCAGAATTTTCAATTTTTATACATTTAAAGAGACATTTTCTGAAAGAACTATACAAAGACGAGTATTTCGATCCTTGTCACATATAACTTCATAGTTAGTTTAATTAAAAATAAACTTTTATAATGGAAATTCAATTAAACGTTATAGAAATTAGCATCATTTCACAAATTGCATGTTTCAAACTATTTTACTTTGTAAAATACTGTATAGGCAATTTAAACCTTAAAATAACAAACAGCATGTGATAATATTCCTAAATTATAATCAATAATATATTGTGGATAATTCTTACTTCATTTAACTGTATCCAAATAATAAAGCGACAGTTCACTCACAACACACCACTTGCCACTACGCTACCAATACAAGAACTGAACAACAATGTGATGTGTGGAGCAGTAACGGATGTAGAGGGGAGGGGAGGGGGGCACCCACACTGCAAAGTATCGGTATGGTTATTACTACAGATATCTGTTGCTATTTTATCTACTTCCGGTTATAGTTTAACCAACAATTATGTATCGCCGCTTCTATTGTCTTGTCCAGTATTATGTATTTAAAGAGGCATAAACTATTGTTTCAGAATTTCTTTACTGTGGAGGATATTAAAGATAAAAACACACTGTACAGTACAGTACAACTAATAATCTCCTTTGAAAGTTCGTTGTTCTCATCCAATCTGTATGGTTTCTCATTTTAGCAAATGCTCAGAGGGAAAATTTTATTACATAGATCTCACCTGAACTTATGGTCAAAAATGTAATTTCGAATCCTGACCTTCAAGAAAATCGTATATACAGTACTTACGAGATCCTGGAGGCAGAGTCAACAACACAAGAAGGTAAGGAGTGAAGGTTTCTTCACTATATGTACAGCTACGAGACCCACAAGGGTCGAGACACTGATACGAGCGGAGCGAGTGGTGACTTTTAATATAATATATACACAACTATGAGGCCCGTCAGCGCCTAGCCGACCTCAAGAAAGTGGTGATATACACAATTACGAGGATCAAAATATCTGTATAACAAATACACCCTATACAACAGTAGCCTCAGACTATAGTCCACTGCACGAAATCGGGCGGGTGGCTTGTTTAGCGCTGTTGTCACATATGGAACCGGCCTATCGAGGGATGGTCGAAAGTCGCTTACCCCTACGCACTAATTGACAACCTTGAGCGTCCAGTGTTGCCTAGTTCGAGCGTCAGACCATTACTCGTCTGTCCGTGCCTGTCGCTGCTCAGTACATTCGCTATAAGTTTCCGTAATTGTTTTTAAAGTATTTTTATTTTTGTGTGATATTTAATAGTGTATAAATTTTAAATCGTACAGTGTATATATAACGTTGTTTTTTTTTTATTAATGTCGGAAATGAGTTTGCCTAAAAATGAAAAAGAAAATATAGGTATTAATTTAATAACCTTTAAAACATCTAATACATTTTCCGGGCAACTAAACTATGTAAATCAGTTGCTTTTCGATTCGAATACTCTCAACAATATTATCCGATTTCCACCAATTATAATGTTAGAATAATAAACATTTCTCTCAATTAAACGCTTCATGAAACGAACTCGGGTGTGATAATTGATAATAGTATGAATTATCTTTCATACAGCAGGTTCCTGTAAACCTTAACATAACAGGTTCAACCGCCCCTGTAATCTTGGTGACACATTATTTACCATTGTTTATATAAATTTAATACGTAAAATTTACCTTTGCGATTGGCTTCTACAATCGACATTATTTAAAAGTAACAATCATATTAAGCACTCAATGTATAATTTTCTAAACTTTAATGTAATAGCACATATTTCTTGTTGAAACTCCATTTCAAGGATAAAATAAAGCAAAAGCTTAAAGTTTCAAATATTTAATAGTTTAATTATACTATATTATATATAGTATAATATATACATATACTGTACTATTAAATATTTGAAACTTAAGCTTTTGCTTTATTTTATCCTTGTATAATTTTCTTGTGAATGAAACTTGTAAGCTAGTACAAAATACGGGCTGTTCTGACCGTTTCACGAGCCATGTGGCAACACTGCATTTTCAGCCACCCGTCCGATTTCGTGCAGTGGACTATAGGATTGTGTCTAGTGTAAGGGGCGTGTCCTCCCTTCTACTTGCTTCCCTAGCCTGACTTGACGGTACAACCCATTCCAAGAAAACTAGGTACACAAATTACTGCTTAGCTACATTTAATTACTAAAGTTACAACTTCGTGACAGACTTTTGTATACGTTTTAATCTTATTTACACCGATAAAAGAAACGAAAATAGAGTACGTGTTTACACAGAAGCATTTGAGGTCTATATATTTTTTATTGGGGTTGTACCGCTGAAAGTAAACGCAACAAATAAAAAGTGGGGGCCGCACTTTTCCTCTCCACCCCAGACACATTCCTACCATGAGGATACTGTACTTGACTCCTTCATCTACTAATCTAATGTAATATTTCCTATATGGTGACAAACTTTTGGAAATTGCATTTAGAGGTTCTGGAAGTATTTCACTGTATTAAGGGCTGTATAAATATTATGGTGCCACTAATCAACTTATTTAAAGATTTAATTCCGCCACTCAAAAGAGCATTACAAGTATGAAAACATTCTGATTGAAATTTTTATAACTAATCGCTTCGTATTTTCCAAAGCTTAATTAAAATTAAAATGTTTTGCATAGGCTATATGCTATGTTCATAGATTCTTTGTATTAGTATTTCACTATTATGCAAAGAACCTATGAACATAACATATTTTCTATAACATTGCGTTCAGATGTGTGTAGCATATGCATAACAGTTATAAATTTAAAAACTAAGCCATTATATTCAAAAATATATTTTGATATGAGCCATTTATCCGTCCATCCGCTTATGATTAATTTTTTACCTCATTAGCACAAGTGTGTATTAATTTTAAAATCGGTTAACCCGGATACAAAAATAAGCACATACTTTTTACAAGACTTAAAACTATGGCTATTTTTATACAGCAGTTTTCATATTCCATCAATTTAAAAAGCAAAAATTATTATTTCAAATTGAAAATAATAATGTAAATCTCCAAAAATGTAAATAACGTTTCATATAGCCTACATAAGAACAAAAAATACAATTTTCTTCATTCACAGTTCTCCCATGTATTTTATATACATATTTTAATGATGTATATTTAATAAAAAGGTCAAGTGTGCTAAAACCATACTACTTTTAAAAAGTATACGCTACGCATTTTTCATTGTCTTGTTAAATTAAGTTGTATTTGTCATACAAAAAACTATAATATATGATTTCGCACTGCAATTTAATTTCAAATCCAAATAAGTTTTTTTTTCAGATTTGTAGGTCACTTTGTGTTCTAGTTAGAGGGGGACATGATATCTAACACTTTAAATTTGGTCTAGCTGTAACATATTAATTTATTCATCAAATGAACACAGAATTTGTAATCAGAATAACGTCTAGTTTATAATATAAACAAAAAATTCAACTCGATAGTTTTTCCCTAACTACCCCAAGGTCATTTTTTTATTACCGCTATCCAATATGTGGGACAATACAAAGAATATAAATGTAAAGTGCGAAATATAACTCAAAACTCTTCCGGCCGCCCTTTTGAAACTGGAAGTGATAATTATTTAAAACTTTTTTTAAATATTGGTCTTTGTTATACTAACAGGTGTGTAAAGTTTTAAGTTTATACCTTTATCGACTTCGAAGATAAAAATGTTTTAGTAAAAAACACAGACAGACAGACGGAAAACTAAGGGAGACAGGACTATGCTTTATTAGACATTTCTTGTATAATTTGACTTGAAAAATCACCTGGTGAAGTTTGATCCCGTAATTACTGGACACCCTGTATAGAATAATTGTCTTGACTGTGTAGACTGGTTGCGATTTACAGCCAGATGGACGGACATGCGCGAGAAAAAAGGGTC
Organism: Aphrophora alni; assembly: GCA_963513935.1. NCBI lineage: Eukaryota > Metazoa > Arthropoda > Insecta > Hemiptera > Aphrophoridae > Aphrophora > Aphrophora alni. Next base: position 72,815,281 of record OY740772.1, read on the forward strand.
CTCGATTTTACGTAGGGACCCTAAAAAGGATCTAAGTTTCTTTGTGCCAAAAAATTCGTCTTAAAGTGTAAATATGTTATTGACGGCGGTCAAAAGTTGATTTCGTTTTTTAAAAATTATTTTTCAACCGATATATTCTTTGATTGGCGATACTGGTTTGCAAAGAAAATCATTAGAGCCGATATTGAGACATTTTGTCTTTTTAACAGCTTCGTGGAAGATATTTTGATTAGTTTTTTAACGATATCTCATGAACCAGCATTTCTGGAGAGATAACGACCACATTTGTCGATGGTTTCTTACACGTTACATTTGAGCAAAATTTGATTAATACAATTAGAACTGATTATATATATATATATATATAAAATTAATGTCTACGTCCAAATTTCGAGTTATGGAAAAAATAGACGAACAAAAAAGCCTTATCTACTTTCCAAATTTGATCAAAATTTCTCGGTTTGGCATTATAGTACGTTGGCCTAGACCGTAGAACGATTTTCTTCATATTTGACGTTATCGTATTTTGGACACATATCAAGATATTTTCTTTATACTGTACATTTATTCAAACTCAAAATGTTTTGTATCTTTTAAAATTTTTTTAACACAAAAAACTTATAAGAAAGAAACACAATTTTTCTCCCCTTTTCATGTATAATATTATTAGAGACATTCTCGTGTAGATGGCAACGATTATTATTTTTGACTTTTTGGATGGATAATTGAGAAATTATTGGGATATTTTTGCACGATTTAATTTATTCACAAAAATGTACACAATGGAAGGTAACAATAGGACTTAGTACAAGTGTGTACCTATAGCAACCATTAACTGTATATTATTAACATACATTTAGAAGCAATTATTCAAGCAACGAAGGGTTATGTGGACATTGTATGTTCGTGAATTGGATCACATTAAGAGCATTCCGGTTCAGACCTGCTCCGCAAGACCTGTCTTACATAAAACCAATTGCCTATGCAAATAAGTTATTCGTTACTTGCTCGAAAATTGAAAGCAAGGAATTATAGATCTAAAAATGAAAACATTATTGTTGCGCCATTAATATTCGTTTGAAACGATTATTTTACGAGGCTTAAACTATATCGATTAAATTTTAATCGAGTGTGAAGGTCCGAGGGAAGTCAAACGACGGACCTTTTAAGTAATTTCATCTCATAACAAATTCATATTGATAACTGAAAATATGAACGATTTTCATGAACATCAATTTCTAAATATTTTGTAAACACGAAGTTGTTGTTCAACTCGGACCAAAATTAAGATTTCCAAAAAGGGGACAATAAAATTTAATTTTAATAATTGAAGAATAGTAGCACAGATCTAGGAAGCCTCCTCTTTTATTTCGTATTACTATTGTAGTGGAAGTACAGCCGAGTAACAAGAACTGCTCTCGTAAGCATACAAACACAAACTTTCAATTTTTTTCAAGTTACACTGCCTCTAATATACTGGACTGAAAATTATTAATTTATCTAAATTTTAAAACTCGTTTTAGTTGCGTTGCTTCTGGAACATACCATTTACGGATATAAACCTTTAGGAGACCTTCATATACCATTGGGAGACCTTTATTAATAAGTAAAACAAGGATTCCCCGAACCACAAAAAACAAGAAACAAAATTAAGACTGTAATAAATCCAGATATGTTTATTATATTATCTTTATTTACATTTTGATGGCAAAATCATCATTCTTAGGGCTTTACAGCTAAACTGATTCAGATTAAACATGAACCCAGGTGCCAAGTTGTGACCCCCTCCAATTCTTAACCGGCCAATCATTGACCGGATGTGGAAGGGTCAATGCTCTTGGCAATCTTATGGACTACCTGTACAAACGTTACAAATGTACGTCGTTTGTAAAGGTAGTCCATAAGGGTCAATTACCATCAATAAGGGTCAATTCGTTCCACATCCGGATCAATTACCTGAGCAAGACTTGCCTCTTTGTGATTAGCCAGGTAAGAGTGGGACTGGGTGCTTACCATTCGGGTTCATGTTATGTTTGCATTAGTTTAGCTGTAAACCTCTGATGATGATGACTATGTCGTCATCGAAACGTACATAAAGGATAATATACATAACTGGTTTTTATATCGTCTTAATTTTGTTTCTTGTTTTTGTGGTTCTGGGAATCCTTATTGGTAATATCGCCACATTGCTCCTTGGACAATTGAGACCTTTTATGTTACTAATATCAAAACCATGCAACGTTTTAATAAAACATATATTTTATAATCACAATACCTTTCCTATGCTATTCATATTACGTGATCAAAGCAATTCCACTAACCATGACATAAATTGTATTAAAAGCAGAAGTGATACAAAAATCACGTGGTTAGTTCTAGAAACCGTTGAAATATTTTTTCTTAAGGTCAGGGATTGTCAGCGTCTCTATAGCTGCATAAAGGGTGTAATACCGGAGACGCAGAGGTTTTCGACAAATGTGTTACTAAATGCTCTAACGATCGCAATTTTGGTCTGTCTTAAAATTTTCTATCTAGGCTCGGCTTTACCAATTATTAGACAAGACTATTAACAAAAAATATTATTTATGTAAATAAACTTCAAAATCGGACGAGTTTCAAATTTCGAAAAAGTATTTTTAAGTGCCATAAGCGTGTGAGTTTAAAATCGATTAATGGTTTATTATTGTTTTTACCGATTATTTCTGAACCGTAGTGTTTTTTTACTTGCGATTTTGCATACAGGCTTGGCTCATTAATTTTTAACATTTCACTTTTTTGGTGATTTTGAGAAATTATGTCTCTATGGCCGATTATTTGTTTATTTAAGGATAGTTCACCAATTGGAATTTTTTGGAAAATGGTGACCAATACGTTTTGTTTGGGTCCTTAGAGGCTACACTTTAGTACAATTTATTCAAAATCGTTGGAGCCGATTTTGAAAAATTGTAATTTTAGTATTATTTCCTAAGGCAAATAACCCCAAATTTTTATATATATAAAAAGAAAAGAATAAAACCTCCTGTTATATGGTCTGCCCACTTACCAAGTTTGATTAGGTCAACGGGTTTGGGCTGTAGAGACTGTACATACGGCATAAATCGTTACAAAAATCATATGTTGAGGGATAGTAAAAAAAAAAGTTGAAATAATTTTAAAATTCGAAAGAAAAAATAATAACTCTGACGCCGGAATGTTAGTTGGATTTGGGTCAAATTTAGTAACTTCGGTTTTTCTATTATTTGAACATGATTGTTATAACGTTTCATAGTTTGAAACAGTTTTTCAGTAGTTCTCTTTACTAGTTCGAAGGCAGGTTTCTCTGGTATAGAAGTATGTATTTTTAAATTATCGCTGCGACGTGAAAACGCATGAAATTGTGTTCAGAAAATTGTCGCAGAAGCAACGCTGCAAGCTTAGCCGGGTACAAATACGTCAGTCGCAGCGACAAAAATACAAGCTTACTCCTGGCCTTAGAATAATTACAAACGGACACTAACCAATGTTACAATGACTGGAAGTCGGATTCCGCCCTACGACGTCTTGCTTCGCCAATTTTACGTTCCATTTAGCCGCACTGTGGCTGTGGGGTTCGGCTTATTAGTCACCCACCCAACATTGCTCTAATAAAAGCGAACACTCATAATACAGTATACAGGATGATCAGATCATCCGTGCGCAACTGAACCACCTTCGTTTTAACTTAAACATCCCTCTTTCGACCCTAGAGAATTCAGTAAAAATGTTTTCAAATCTCAAAAATACCCTAAAAGTGCTTTGGGGGGGAGGGGGAGGGAGCGGGGGTCGTTTTTGGAAAATTTTCAAATGTAAAGGTAGGTCGAGTGATACCTCATTTTAAAGGTCTCTGTTCACTGATCATATTGGAAAACAAGTTTTAATTTATCTTACTACGTATGTACAGGATGTTCCAAAGAGTACATCAAAAGAGTAGCCTAGTTATTTTACAGTTAGTTTTATTTTTACCACATAACATAGCCTACACAAACCAAATTGTTATCCTAGATTCATGAGAAAATATCCTTTCTAAAAATGCTTAAGTTGCCCCTCACTTAAAAATTTTCAAATACATATAATTTTAAAAAACGGATTAAAACTAAAAAATTCCAAATAGTAATGTTAGTCGTGAAGCACAACATTGAAAAGTCTTTCAAAACCAAACATTTTTTTTTTTTTTTAATTTAAAGTTTGACTTCATCTCTAACCGTCTCAAAAATGATACACCTATTAAAAAGGGTTAGTGCAACCTTTTCCCACCTTTATTTTAAGTTAGAGGGTCTCAAAAACGATACAACTATTAAAACATTGGCGATGCAATCTTTTCCCACCTTTATTTGAAGTTAGATGGTCTCAAAAATTATACATATATTAAAATAGGGAAGTGCACAGTATATTTTCAGTTACAGGAGCACAAAAATGATACATCTATTAAAATAGGGTAGTGCAATATTTTTACACTGTTTCAGTTACAGGGGCTCAAATATGATATATCTATTAAAATAGGAAAGTGTAAAGTTTTACACAGTTTATTTGCAGTTAGAGAGAGGTGTAAACTTTACACTTCTCTATTTTAATTAATAAATATATCATTTTTATTTTGAGGTAACATAGTAAAATGATACATCAACTAAAATGGGGCAGTTACATTTACTAAAATAGGGAAGAGCAATGTTTTTACACTGTTTATTTTCAGTTATAGGAGATAAAAAATAATACATCTATTACAATAGGGAAGTGCAATGTTTCTACATAGTTTATTTTCAGTTGGCGTGGTTAAAAAATAATATATCTATTAAAATAGATATGTGCAATGTTTTTACAACAGTTTATTTTTATTTAGAGGGGGTTCAAAAATGATACATCTATTAAAATACAGTAGTGCAATGTTTTTTACAGTTTTATTTAGAAGGGCTCAAAAATGAAATGATACTACTATTAAAATAAGGAAGTACAATGTTTCTACACCATTTATTTTCAGTTGTAGAGGCTCCATAATAATAGCTACATCTTTTAAAATCTCAGTGTTTTTGCCACCACTATATATAAAGTAAGTAAGTAAACAAGTTTCTTTTTTATTTTTAAGAGTAGAACAAATTAAAAAACGAAAGAAAACTTACAGATCAGAATCTTTGTTTCTCTTGAGTTTTCATACCTAAAACAATAAAATACAAAATTAATTAGTTTAAAAAAATGTAAATGACGATGATAAAAGTTATAAACAACAAACACAGTAAACAAGAATAGAATGCGACGTAATATAGTCCAGGGTTAGTTAATTACATAACGAAATTTGTATGTGAGTTGTAGTGGTGTTTAACATATAAACAGAAATGTCTTAGCTCCACATTATTTATTGATTACTATGAGTGAACTTACATATTATTTCACAACACATTCTCCTACCACTGAGCACTGCAATGAGCTCATTCCAGAGCAAAGAAAGTTATCGATCCTAGCAGAACAAAGAAGAATTCTTTTGGTTGCACGTTGACCCAACTCTGTATAATGTCAATGAATTTCACTACTCTTCGTGTTAAATGTCTTCCCTCCTAAATGTCCTTTAAGAGGGCCGAACATAAAGTCCGATGGTGTTAAGTCTGAACTATAGGGTGAGTGGGAGAGCAAATCCCACTTGAGCTTTCCACAGAGGAGCGATTTGGGAGTGGGTATTCTTCTGTCAGAAACAAATAGAAGATTGGGATACTTTTCTCTTGGAAAAAATTTCCTACTTTAATTTATCTTTTAAAATTATAGTACACAGTGATTGTCCTTTGTATTGTGAGAAAGGCGAGAATAATAATTCCCTGTTATTATCAAAAGAAGGTTGCCATTAAGTTTTTCCAGTGAAAATGTGAAATATTCTTTCCTTGATGAAGATGAATTTGCATTTCGTCACTAAATACTGGCTTGTTTTTATTCTAGGGTGATATAGAGTCCTCATGTTTCATCACAGCTTTATATGCAGCTCCCTCCATCCTTTTCATGAGTTGAGTAAAGGCAATCAATATCTTATCTTAGTTTTCAGACTGGGAAAGGCGAGTTAACCCATCTAGTAGCATTCACTTTGATAAATTGAGACAATCTTTTCAGCACATCCAAAATTTATCTCAAGTATTATCTTAATTCTAACTTCGATTTTCAGTAAAAGGTGAATAAACTTGTTTGTCTACATGGACTGGGGTTCTTGACTGCGTGAGGCTCATTTTATACTTTCTCCCGTTCTTCTTTTTAATGACTTACGCCAATCATATATATGAGCTCTGAAATACACTCAACTTATAACTGATTTTTGTCTTGTAAAAATTCCAAGACTTGTAAATATATTACAAGACATATTGACGCCTTCATTAATAAATAATACAAAAAGTGATAATCATCCGCTGCGCAATTCTTGTAAGAATCAGCTGTCAGACATGCTGAATTCAACCACCTCAAGACTAAGTAATCATATTTTAGTATCAAAGTCCAAGATCAAAAGAATTCCTAAAAGATAAAAGTAAGTTAAATCTGACAAACCGTTTGTGCTCCACAATACAGAGAATGAAAGTGCATAGATTAAATAGAGTGAACCACAGAATAATTATTATTTGACTGAAACTTAATTTGTTTTTATTTCATTATTGTTTCTCTAATACTTTGTATATGAGAGAAAATAAAATACATTTATTTATTCTAATTGAAGACGTTATACTACTGAAGACGGAGAAGTAGCGCTATCAAGCGGACTCAAAGAAGTATAACCTTTCACTAGTCCTAACTGCGGCTAGATAAGAACGAGCTCTACCAACACAACTACGCCGCTCCCTAAAATTTAACAATACTTATAGAAAAATATAAGCAGAAATTATGACAAATACCTATTTTCATGCTCGTTGTATAATACAGGAAACACGGTTTTTTCCAAACCCACTCATTTTTACAAGCCAAAGGATACTTAAAATACACGGTTATGCAAATCGTTGATAACACTAGCGTTAAACTGTCAGGACAAGAAGGCGTATCTTTGAGTAGACATTCCTTTCTAAGCATTCTAGAAACAACTTGTCTATAAAGGGCAGGTGTGATAATGTTATTTGTAAATTGATGTTTAAAAATCCAAGTTTGATAAGTTTGTTTTAAGTTATATAACGACAAACGTTATTTTTAAGTTCTTTGTAGCTCCTCTAACTACATATTTACTAGTAACCATAATTTCTACTCAAGACTATAAAATGTCTATCAATTCTACGATTAAAGTTTTGTCCCCAAACATTGATCGGTTTAAAATTTCTATATAAATGCAATCCAATGCACCCACATTAGTAAATTAAAGTGAGTTTGCCACATCAACTTCGCATAATTAATATCTTGTACTGTACTGGGATAATGAATCCATTATAAAAGTCATCCGGTACCTGAGACCATTACGCCCACTCGGTACAGTATACACCCGGCATTGTAGATCGGTATGTTTTCAATAAAAGATAAGTTACAGCTCTAGGACAAAGAACAACTGGCCATTAGCCAAAACTATTTGGGTACGTAAAGAGGGAAGTAAATGGAAGCATCAAGGTCATTCAGGGATGCGACGTTATAAAAACTAATTTATATCCCGTTCTTACCTTTTGAGATTTTGAGGGTTTCATGATTTTTTGAGGTTTTAAAACACAAATTTAACAATTAGGGATGATACTAGACCACCAACTTACCAACAGGGAGAACTAAATAGTATGCCAATTGGTCCCTATAGAGTCGATACATCCAAATATCTGAAAAATTACAGATTTTTGATTGTGAATTTAGAACAGTTTTTATGAACTAACGCCTAATCCCCTATATCAGCGTATAAAACCCTATTTCATTTTACATATATTGCACCCCCTCCCTTCCGGAGATAACTGAAGTCATCAGATCAGAATATAAAGTGACTTTCCTGTCTTATAAACGAAAATATAAGTATTTCATTCTCAAACATTTACGAATCTGAGTTTTCATCACGAATGCTTAGCCAAGGAGGAGCCTAGCAATGCTGACGTAATCCCTGGGAAAACCTCTGCATTGTGAAAAGAACAAAACTTTAGCACACACCGCGTTTTCAATTCATAGAAATAGGAAGCAGACAAAATAAATATCTCTGTGAAGACGGATTGAACACACCCACCCTCCCGTGAAGTCATTTTATACGAAGTGTTATTGTTGCAGTCTTGTGGGGGAGGAATGACTGTCTTCTTTTGAAAACTTCATAACGACGTTGCTATCAATTTATCTTCATTTTTCATTGGGATATTAGAGAAATTCTAATATAATTTTACGGCCATGAAATCTCTACCGATAAGAAATATATAATTAAAGTTCGTCTCACTGTACTTATAGTGTGTATACAATATGTACATATATATTGTGTGATAGACTTTGTCCATATTTAAATTCGGGTCAGCCATTTTGTGCAGATGACAATCTGTAGGCTATATATTAATATCAAAGTTCAAGAACTTCGCCCCGAATATTTCTTTCTATTTTCTACAATGTAGCCTATATGTAGCTGATTTGCTGTCTTGAAAGGAGGCTAATTTTATTTTGGTGTTTTTTGTAATTCCTCGGACTTGGTAGTTTTATATGCAAATCACACAGCCACACAAAATGAATTATTATACATGCTCATACCTGGACCTGGACGAGAACTAATTACTCCCAAAATATTCTAACAACCGCCATTTTGAAATTTTCCTATTTATTGTTATACATAATGTTCAATGATTGATTAAAATTAACTTACATACATTGACTTAAATTTAAATAAAATTCCTACTATTTCAGGTACTGTATATTGTTAACGTTTGACTAAATTTGATGCTGTTTTTAACGATTTTGTTTTTTTAGTTAACTCTTAGTTTTTTTATCGTAGAAAATTCATTTTAGCAACATGGATCCAGACTTTAAATCTAAATCAAATGGAGTACGTTACAGAAAAAAAAATACTTTCAAAACTAATTTTTAGAAATTCGGAAATCGGTCGCCACTTGAAAATTTACCGGCCAATTTGTCCTATCACATTAAAAAATTGGTTAAATCTAACGTATATACTAATTCAATCTAAATATACATAAAATTCTGGCTACAGAGGTATTTTGACGTTACGTTTGATCGATTTATTTAAAATAAATAAAAAGAAACTCTCTTTATTTTTCATCGTCGAAAATTAATTTTGCCATCAATAGGTTCAAATTTAAAATCTTCTCAAAATGCGGGAAGTTACAGAAGACAAAAATAATAATCCCTGAATGACAAGTTTTGGCAAATTAAAAAATTTAGTCGCCATTTGGAAATTTACCGGCCATTATTTTTGATTAAAAAACACCCTAATGATTTAAAAAAGCGAATCTACAAACTACATTTGAGCAAAATCAGACTAAAATTGCCACCTGTAGAGCGTATAATATATACAGTGGCTCAAAAAATGATATCAAATTATTTCTTAGAATTTAAATATTAGAAATCCCCGAACTATCATATCTTTCCCTTGATGACGATAGTCTGTCAATACTTCAAGAATTTTGATTAAGCTAGTAGGCTATGTGGTAGTTTTTTAATGTTTAATCAATTTACTGTATAACTGAATTGATTCATACTCTCGAAACATCGTGTGATAGTTTTTAAAAATAAGAAATGTTTTATTAAATTATATTAATAACATAATCTATAATTATTCAATAACTTTAAAACCAGAAAACCAAAGTAGCTTTGAAATGAACAATATTGACAAAACTTTACTAAAAGTTGTGGAGAGAGAGAGAGAGAGAGAGAGAGAGAGAGAGAGAGAGAGAGAGAGAGAGAGAGAGAGAGAGAGAGAGAGAGAATCTACGATCTGGTTTAAAGACACACCCTATCATCCCACACAAGGTGTATTGTGCAGTCATATGGGGGTGGATGGCTATTATATGTTTCTGCTTTCAAGATTTTATAACGACTTTGCTATATTGGATGATTCAGAGGGAGTTTGGAAGCATCAACAAAACAAATAAACAATACAGGTTTCTGAAATATTTGTTTTTAACAACTTGTAGTATCCAAATAATTACAATTTCAAAGATTTTTGAAAATACCAAATTAATAACAGATAATGCACCACCAGTATAACATCTAACTATAATTGCTAACATAACAAACTCAAATTATTACACACAATAATGAATTTTTTATGGAGTACACTGACGGATGTAAGACCCGGTATAGCAGCACGAGTAAAGGCTAAATACACACCAAGGGGTTTGTATAAGAAGTCCACTGAACCGGTATCTACTTTCAGGGACTCACTATATAGTGTGTACGAGCTGAGTAATCCCGAGGGACCTAGCTTGATTTACATATTTTTTCATACCGTATTGGATTAGATTCCTCTCTTTAAATCTTTCCTATTTAGGTCTCTCCTTATCAACTCTTGATTTCTTCCAATCCTGACGATCTTAGAGTATTTTTATTAATTTTTAATTTATTGATTTTAACGCTAATACGAACCCAGGACCTTTGGCTTTACGCGCCACTGCTCTACAAACTGAGCTATCCTAACCGCTTCTCCGTACAGGGCCAAAGGTCCTGGGTTCGATTACCAGTCTAGGTCGTATAGCCTATTTTTACTGGAAATATTATAGTATTTATGTTTTCCTTTTTTTTTTAATATGACCGAGAGGTTTTTCGCATTTAAACGACAAGTGGCAAAATAGAGCTGTATTTGTGTTGTACAGACGTCGAAACGACTTTTCTTTTCTCGACCACTGAGCGGCGTTGCTGACGATTGCGACATATCAATCTACTATTATATCATCTGTGATTGTCATATTCTGGCGTAAACTGAGCCTCTTGCAAGCTGAGCGACACTTGGAAATGTTTTAAAAATAAGTTGATAGGTCTGGTAGATCAAGAGGTCTTAGCCAGTATTCGTATTATAGAGTAAGTTTGTTTAAAACTGATGCTACGCAGGTTTTCTGAACCTTGTAATTGTATATCACTACTGTACTTAGTTGACGTCGGTTAGGTTAGTCCCCTATACCAAATATCATGTTTATATCTTAATTTGTATGGCCCCTAACATGTTAAGTACAAACAACGTCGAGGACAACAAACGGACGGGATGTTTAAAATAACATTTTCGTTTCCTGGGACCATCAGTTTCTTGGGACGGAGATCGACATTTTTTTGAGATTAACAAACTTACCCTATACTGGGTAAAGTAATAATAAAAGAAGATACATTTAAAATGAAGTATTGAGTAACTAAACAAATTATTAATACAGTCGCCAATTTTAAATTTCATGTTCCTATCTTAATTGTTGTGGCCGCTAACGTGTTTACGTACAAACAAAAACGGGATACTTTTACTTCAAGTTCATTACTTTTCTACTATTTACCTTATTTTTAAGGTTCAGTTGTTGTTATTTTTTACTGTAATCTGTGAGTAATGAAATGGATGTATTGGTCAGGTTATCATTCATACAGCCATTCTTTAGTTACGGACGTGACAGTTACATGCATTACAACTTGGAAAAAAAGAAAAGTTGATTTTATTTTGTAAATAATTGTTAATGCTTAATTGGTAGGTAATTTTTTATACTATTTTTGCACTAAATTTGAAAATGATCATCCTACTGTATTAGTTTTGGTGTATAGTTCAACTAAGTTGGAGTTACGGACGTGACTTGAAAAGCACTTGTCTTCTGACATACTGTTACAATTGTTAAAAAGTATGTTAATTTCTTGGGAAATTTATGAATTAAATTTTTGTCAGCTTATCTTAACTAAAAAAAATGTAAGAAGAACACTGAAAACTTTTTAATGTAAAATAAAGTACTTTTAACAGACTGTTGAGTTTATTGTCACGTCCGTAACAAACCAGTGTCACGTCCTTAACGTTTTATCAATTTTTTAATTGAAATATTACAGGATTTTAAGATTGAACACTAATGTTTCTAAGAAGGTATTTATCTTAAAGTAAGACTTATTTGATCTATAAAAGAATATAAACAAACTTACTACATCTTAAATATGTGTTTGAATCAGGAGGAATTATTGTGAAATTGTTAGGAAAATGTATTCATTATTAATGAAACAGTTATCATGTTTGTAAGCCACAATAACTTGTTCATAAAGTTCACTGATATTCTTGGTAATTTACTGACAATTAGACACTGATCAATATAAAGTGACTAGCTGTATACCAACTTCAAAGATGAAAATATCCACAAAATAAAGAATTCTGCTACAAGATATTGTTGGTAATATTAGGTTAAGGTATTTTAAGACTTTAATAAACTTTTTACTGAGAAATTCAAAAAATAATTTTTTTAGTGTTAGGTGTATGTTTGTAAAGAATGGCTGCATAGTACTTTATCATTATTTATCATAGTGTACTGTCAAGTGGTAAATACAACGTTGAGGTGTCAGGTGTTGGTCTCGACAAGGTGTAGGGGGTCACTTCTTGTTAATAGTAACGAACAACTCTGCTGTCTTTACTTTATTCTTCAATTAAACTTACACACGTAAACTACCATTTAATTACCCAAATAATAATCACATTGAGAATACAAAATTTGTAAATGACATCAGATAATTAAAATCAAACATCGCTTTATCTTGTTGTAACTTTAATAAAGGAACGATCGCATCTTCAGACCCTCCGACTATAGCCAAGCCTATTATATATTAATAACATTCTTGAATCCAACACTATATTGCTGACATCCTACCGGTAAATGACTTTATGTCACGCTATGCTATCGTGAATGCATGCACTTCTCCGGTGTTATTGATTTGTACAGTCTGAATAGCCAGATAAGGAGGGGGGAATATAAATAGCAGAGATAAGAGATAGAGCGGGCTTAACACGGGTGGCGGAGTTTGATAAGCCGTGTTATCATTTGACTTATGATTTATAAATTTTAAACTTTTGTCCCAAAACAGTCTTCCTGTATCGTGATAGAAAGTGAGATGAAGTGAAAGGTAACAACACGTTTTATAACAGTGTTCTTGGGGAGAAATGAATTTATTCGATTATAACTGGTAAATAGAGATTATTCGATAGTCCGTGAAAAGTATTTCTCGAGATCTGTAACCATTGTTAGACACGACATTCCCCCCTTCTAGGCAAATACAACTTTATTTATGAATGTATTATTTGTTATAGTCTAATACAATCGTCCAGCTAGTTGGGCAGCTGGACTAAACGAACCCACTTCTACTTGCTTCACTCGTGCAGACAGTGTTAGTCATAGAAGTATTTCACGTTTGATATTTACTACTTTTGTGTATTTTTTCTGGAACTATAGTACATTTTTTTAGGAGAAGGATCGTCAAAAAGTGCTCTTTATGCTACAAGTGGCCGCATGGGCTATTCATTATGCGGTCAACCCTATAGTAGTCTAGCCGGTCAGTAACAATTAGCCTTATAGTAAGTCGCCAGTGGTGATGCTTGGCGATTATAATATTGAGAATATACACAAAATGGTAATATTTCGATCAATTAAAAATGAAAAAAACAATAGTTTTCATCTGATGGGATTAAATGAAGTACGATGGCGATGGAAAAAGTAAAAACTACTCAAATTCTCTTTCTTTAATTCGAAATCTTTCATACATTCGATCATGTGTCCTGGAATTCCTTAAGCTTTCATCGAAAGAACAATGCTCTACGAAATACATCTCAATGATACTAAATGTTCCATTATTTTTTATAAGGCTACAACAATACAATACAACTACACTCAATGGTGGAAAACCTTTTCATTCCAAGAGAAAAGAGCAAATGGATACGTGATTTTGAATCTAATACATTTTAAAAGATCATAAACTGGACAATCACGGTTTTTATAACACAAAGGTGCATTATACCAGGAGAGTTGTCAAACATATTCCAAACTGTTTACAAATCACAATAACAGTGCCCAAGCTTTTAATTTCTCTCTAATGCACTGTAGAAATCAACCCCCAAGGACCCTCTACAAAGCACTTAGTCCTGGAGAGTCAATTAATATTTCACAATGGTAACAATATAAGAGGGTTGACGAGAGACAACAGAAACCCACGTGTAAACAACGAGTCACTGCGGGGAGGAGTCATTATCAACCCCGTCAATATAAACGGCAAACTTCACATTTACAATACCCAGTGTCTTGTTCTTTCAAAATATTTCAAGGCAACAGCAGTGCTCGGGCGCCCATTGTATTATTTTACTTACAATCAGATAGTAGGGAAAGTAATCGGGTATGAAATTTTCGATATAGGGTTTTCGAGGTTTGAGATTTGATGAGAATATTAATCAGAATAATGCGCAAATTTATCGACTTTATTGCCTAATTTACTAGTGATTCTACGAACAAGACACCTCGCTCCTTGATGAAAGCATAAACAATTCGACTACTATGTATTGGTATATATATATATATAACCTAAGTTAAAGTTATATCAAGTTCTAGAGGATATATTCGTGAACAATACAGTGTAACTTGTGTAAAAAATAATCTATTTGAATTTTTGCAACCCTTTAAGTTTTAGTTCAAACAAATTGCAGTAAGAGAGGTAGATTTTAAATTTGTTATTGATATAAAACTTCTTCCAAGACAGCTATTTCCAAACGTTTCAATGTCAAGTTTTCATTTGAAGTTTTTTGTACGACTGCTCGTTATGCTTCGTTTACAAAATGGAATATATAATAGACTACTTAAGTCAGAGCATTTGAATACCGCCATTTTAAAAAATAAAAGAGAAAAAACCTTGTATATACATGATTTGTGTTAGAAAGAACCTAAATTCATAACGATTGAAAACGTAACTAGCACTAATGTACTTCTTTGGTGGTAAGACGTAAGCGTATTTGGACAACGTAATGGCACTTTTTAAAAGGTCCATGGATCACCCCACACTCTGTATTTAATGAAAGACCTTAATAACAATGTCCAACCGAGCAACACATGTCAAACCAACCGACACAGTGAATGGAAATCAACCCTTAACTTTCGTGGAAAACCCTGACCCTACTTCTCACTGTATTTAGCCGATCATTGTACAATTTGGAACACTACATAAAACCTAAATAAACGATGAAGAGGAAAAAGCAGTCATCTTGGCCCGGGTGCTCAACTAGAGTGATTTTTAAGTAATCAGGGAATTCTCACTTCGTACTTCCTCGTGTTCTCTTGTCGTAGATCGAGCTAACGGTAGAGGGGCTTGATTGCAATTGCTCTGGAGTTCCAATCTCGGTTGTGATCATGATAGATAAGTGCGTAGCTGTAACTCCGTAACAAACATACAAATAGCAAATAGTCCCATAAAAACTAGCGCAGTCAATTACGTGTTCAATTATTACTCATGAAACTGTTTACAGTATATGCAAAATTTAGCGTATTAAATCAATTATAGAAGCCTACAAAGAGATAGATACATAACCCAGGAGGGAACTATCTTCGAATTGAAAAATAGAAAGTGTAAAGCAGGTCTATGTCTAAACCATCTTGCAAATAACGACAGCTCGTTTTTTAGTTCAACCAGAAGTAAACAAGGGGTATTTTGGTGTCGACATATGAAAAACCAGTGTCGGAGTAAAGATTCAGGGTAAGCGGCCCGGAAAACACTTTGCGGACGAAAGGTAAAATGTAGTCTCAGATAATACCGAAGACACCAATAACTGGAGGATCAATACTTCAGTTAATAAATATTCTAAGTATCTAACAAATACGTGCAAGTGTCCTTAATCCAGTAATGTAATTATTCTATTCAAGAGATAGAATAATCAAATGAGATGCATAATTCCCTTATAGAGATATAACAAATGGATGAAGAAACAGAATAATGGCGTATCAACAAATAAATGTAAACTTTAAGAATTGCTGAATTATACTTGTCATAATTATTCTCCCAGTTAATAGCACATACTAACTTTGCCAAACAGGTGAAAAATAAATGGTAAAAATTGGGTATAAAATTCAAGAAGTTACATTGGCCGTATTTTGGATAACAATCTGCAAGCAAGTTCTGAGTACCACAGTACAGGTATCCAACTGTGAAGTTGTAGCAAGAGGACAAATATCAAGATAATACAAGGATATTCAAATAAAATAATGCGTAGTTCTAAATACGAAATTCTTCACCATAATTCAAGATATCCCATTGTCGTAGAGTACATATTTGGGTAATTCAACGAACAACATCCCCAATTAACACTTTCAGCCCCAAGCAAAAAGTAGGCATGTTTATTCACATCCCAGGCTTTTTTCATTAGCATGAGCTCTGCCCTACGCGAGTCTATTTGATACACACTATGTTACGCGCTGAGCCCCTTGTGTATCATATTTATCCACACAAAATAACTCCATTTATCAAGGCGTGAGTATTTCAGACTCACATTTACATTGAGCATAGTATATTGTGTTGTGTGGGGCTGTGGGACCATAAGACAGTGGTGGGTCATATATTGGTTGATGGTTGGCAGCACTACATGATTTAAAATCAGCTGTTTTGCTTAGAGTGTTTGTGTTGCTTGGACAATACCATTGCATAATATGTATTCAGATGAAATATGAGACCAGTTGAAGATGTATTTTGATGAAAATAATAGTAGTGATAGTGTGCTTAGCGTATTTAGAAATTTGAGTGACTCTGACGACAAGTCATTGCATTTCACAGACATTGATTATGACAGTGATGACAGCAGGATGTGGCAACCCAAAATCAACAAAATGGAAGAGAACATATTAGATGATAGAACCTTTAGCAAATCGTATAGTAAACAATAATGATGATGGCAAAGATGATGAAATTTTAATAAGTAAATAAAGTGACATTGTGGTTTGGCGGAAGGTTCAAGGTAATTTCAATAATTTTGAATTTACTCCTTGTGAGCCTCCAGGTATAACTGCCACTGCTAGTGTAAAATTAGTTACTAATTCTCCTTCTGAATTGTCCTTTTTATTTGTTGACAAAAAAAGTTACGTTTAGAAAAATGGTTAAACGTAACCAAGGAAGATATGTTAACTTTTTGGGTATAGTATACGGGATGGGCCTTGATAAAAAACCTAAACTAAGAGATATCGGTCTAAAAATTAAATGTACCACAATAAATTATCGAAATCCACGTCTCGTAATAGATATGAAGCAATCATTGTATTCAAATGACCGCTTGATAAAGATAAGACACTGATCAATAAACTAAATGCCAAATTTCAAAATGCAATCAATCCTTTTGAGGAAATATGTATTGATGAGACAATGGTTTCTGTTCCGTGGGAGGGTAAAGTTTCGCCAATACGTGCCAAGTAAAAGACGTCGTTACGCTACAAGCTATTCAAATTATGCCTGAAAGGTGGTTACACCTGGAATCTCAAAGTATATGCTGAAAAAGAATACACTCTACGTAGTCAGTTAGCTTCTACTACAACTGTTATGGAATTGGTTAAACCGTTATTGGGAGAGGGGCGTACATTGTGTACAGATAACTTTTATACGAGTGTACAACTAGACCATAAGCTAAATGTCAATAAAACCCATCTCGTCGGGACACTAAGCAAAAAAAAAAAGGAAATTCAACTCTACATAGTTGAGATAAAAAGTGCTTGGACAAATGATTGTAGGGAAAGCAACACTGAAGTAATCATGGGGAAATGGAAAGATAAAAAGGATGTGATGTTTCTTACAACCAAAGATGTTCAGAAACTGACTAAAACTAAGAACAAACAAGTTGTTATTACAAAAATGCCAATTACTGTTTTATAGTACAATGCAGGAAAATTGATGTTTCTGATCAACTCGCATCTGTACGTCGGGGTTTGAAACGGTACAGAAAAGTAATGTTGACTATTACATCTGTTGTAAATGCACACTCACTCTATATGTCTACTGTACTTGAACCAATAGCCTTTAGAGAAAAACTTGTGACTTATTTACTAACAACACGGTTAGAAACGAACGTGGATGATAAAGTAGGTTTCGATCACAAACTGAAAACTATTGAAGATAGGCCTAGATGCACTTCTTGCTATGAACGACTCCAAATTTCTAAGGGCCGATTAGAAGCTGCGAAGAAAACCCATCAGGTTAGAACGAAGTTTATTGGTTATCCAGAGCAAAAATACATGTGTATGGACTGTTTTTCCCCAAAAACATCGATGTGTAAAAAAGGCCTAAAATGTAATAACAAGAGAAATGTAAAATAAATCTTGTTCATAATACTTTTTAAGTGTTTATTTAGTCATAGATAACAATTTGCACAATTTAACTAATTTTTATGTAAACCTACTGGGACCTAATATAACCTAAACTAACAAATTACTAATCAAAATGTATCTAACCTAACCTATCGATAATATCAACTTACTGAAACTGTTGATTTAGAGGGGTTAGAAATAATAGAATAGGCATAAGCACAATATTTTTTAATTTTCAGCTTCGTCAATCAATATAATGCACATATTGAAATCTAAAAATGTGCACCATATTGTTTCACAGTGACCTATTGCAGGAACAAAATAATGTACTCATGCCCAAAGTGCATCTTATCGCTACATGGTTTAAAAATGTGTTTTAAAAATAAATAAAAATGTTTTGTTTTGTTTTTTCCTACATGAAAGTTATCAGAAGAACGACTTCATATGTCAGTAAGCCTTGATATGGGGATAATTTACAAACTTTTTACTGGGTATCTAAATAATACACATGGGTTGAGTTCAGTTCATAATGCACTGTGTATCATAACTCCGCATATCGGGCTGAAAGTGTAAATCATAATTTACTAATTCATCTCTGTTTATTATGGTATCAAATACAAATTTCTAAAATAAAAAAAAAGAAGTTGTGCCAAAATGAAAATCTTAAAAAAAAAACTGATATTCTAACATTAATGGATCCTGATGGGTCAAGAGAGCAACGCATGGAAGCTTTTAGACAGTAAAACCAGGTCCGAAAATCAAATAAGTAGGAAGCGACTGGAAACTCAACTAAAGACAGATTAGTACTCTCGCACAGATTAGATAGTAGAAACAGATTAGAGATGATAATACTGTACCCCCTAAATTACTTTACAACCCTTATATGATAATGCAAAATTAATTTTATCAAAATATAGTACGTCGGTTTTAGACTAGATAACGGGCTAGTCATTTGATAGAACTCTAGTTGATTTGTTCTACACAAAAAGTTGATTATATAAGTTATTTACACCAAACATATAATTATAACTTTCAATTTATTAAACATTAATGGTTTTTATTTAAAATAAACAATGCACAATTAAAATACACGGCTGTTCATACGTACAACTAGATTAGTTGAAATAAATTATTTTATTCTTTTAACACTTATTATATCAGACAGTTAAAAGCTGAACAATAAACGGTAGATATTTAAATTGTTGGCCATCGTGATTGACGCAATCTTGTAGTCTTTCTTGACCACTGCTATCAGAGTTCTTTCTCGTTGCCAATATCATTAAATAATGTTCACGGCTTCATTATTCACTGAGCTTGACCTACAAGAAAAGACATCTTGTGACAAGTCCACAGAATAAGAAATCACTGAGCATCAAGCCAGATGATCGTGGGCCTCTGGTAACCAATATACTTTCCAGAAATATCTCAAACGGTGTTGCGGTGGGGTTCCATCTTGTTGGAACACCTCGTCAGCATCATACTTCCGTCAACTCTGAGAGATGACAATGTTCTCCAACATGTCACCAGTGATAGTGGCATTGGGAAAAAAATCAGCTTTAATTAAGTTGCTTTTCAAAGCTTATGGAGGTTATTTTGTGTAGTAAACACAATTGTGGCGGTTTACAGCTCCAGGAACTCAATGGAAATTTTATTTGATCACAGGATGTTCATTAGGATTTCAGTTCCTTCCTTTTCTTAGTTAGGAGAATTTCACAAAAGTAAACAGGCTCATCAAGGTTATCCTTCAGTAAACTATGGATGAGACTCGGACGATAGAACTTCAAACCCAGTCGACGTTACGTTGAAACCTTGGCAATGATATTCTAGAGATGTCAAGTTCAAAGTATGGTTAATTGGGATTTCATTAGTCTAACCATAAATCCTCAACGAACGCCAGTGTTTTATCCTCGGACGTTACAGTGTCTGGTCGACCACATTTACTTCTGTTGTTTCCAATTGATAACGAATTTGTAAATGATTTGTTTTGGTGGTGGTGTTCTCCCACTTACTACGAACAGTTTCAACGGTTTCCAAACTTTCAGTAGCCTACTGGTTCAGGACCCACTTTGCCTTGTTCAAAGGTACATTTCCAGGCGTTTTTAAACAAGACGTTAAATTACTGCATAGGGTTAAGAAAAGGATACCATTATTATTATTATAAGGACACAAGTTATAATATAAAACGTAAACACAAATAAAATGATACGTTAATAAACTCAAATCACTTTCAAAGTCACCATGGCTAAGGATGCATTCTAGTTTAGTTATTGTAGCTCATGTACCACTGAGGATGGTAGCATTGTCGTTGAAACGTGTTTGCGATAATATATTATTGAGTCATTTCCAATATGAGATCATCCGTGTATTTTGGAGACAGAACAAACGTTTCGAAAATGTTCTAAGTGTGTTTCTAGAAGTCAAAAACATCGAAAATTGACTCCGATAATAATACAATACCTTTTTTCTACGTAATTTGAAATGAAAAGTCTAAAGTGTGTTGGTATTAAGATTATACAGGGAGAGGGTCTCAAGGTACGGAGATCAATAGGGGTGCAGCAGGGTATGGCTGACTTTCTTCTAAAGGGTTTTTCTGTTGGACTATATTGGTTTCGAATAATCGCAATTTAAGGATTTTTAAGAAATTTTAACTAAAAACGTAAATATATCCATTATTTCCGGTTTTTACAAAACTTTTTAAAACGAAGTTTATATATACTTACTTTTTGCTTGACACAAATGTGTATAAAATAATAAGAAAGTGGTACAGCAAGATAATCAGTTGAAGTGTACTTTAATGTCCTCCTCCCTTTACATAAGTGTTTCAAACGTAGACAACCATCAAATACACGATCACAATATTTTCTTTACGTAATTAGAAAAACTACAACGAATATAGTTAAAATACTGCAATCTATATAATCAAAACTCTATCATCTTTATAACTTATTTAATATTTCTTTACAAAAAGATGTTGGTACGGCACGACCTATCCCAATACACAACAAATGAAACGTGACAACATTACTATTACGGAAGTGAAAAACAGTAAATTTAAACGACTCGCTTTCCGGTTTAGTGGTAAAGGTGAAAGGTCACTTCCTCTACATAACTACTAACATGTGTTGGTCACATATGTCGAGCGTGTCCCACGATAGCCCCGAGGCGTGAGGCGTTACGTCAATCTTGATAGCAGAAAAACACTTGTTGACAGTTCAAGAGTCACAGCTGATATTGCGAAACAAGTATGTTGCAGTTCTGTACGTGATCACGGTGTAATGTTGTAAATCAAACTGTTCAACTCGATGGAATACCGTGATTTCTTAAATACAACGTATTGATACGCTGGGAATATTGAAAAATTACTTCCACGTTTTAGCAATTTGTTCATAATAATACGTATATGCGAGCAACGAATGCTTATACAGTGACTAATACTTAGTTTTTGAGGATGTGACTTTTGGTCCTCATCTCAATTTTCAGTACAGTACAGAATGGTAGTCAGGCATGTCGGTAGTCAATATTAAATCGTTATTTTGATAGCCCATCCATACAATCTCGTCGATTTCTCGTGTTTGTTTACTAATAGTATACAACGTTTCAATGTCTGTAATAATTCAGTACAACACTGTAATCGTAGTTAAATGAACATAAAAGTTGATAATTCAGTGAAGAAAGTGAATCTAATTGTGCAATATTTTAGGCGGTATGGATCGTTATTAGGAATTTGACATAGGGAAAACAAACTACTGCAACAACCCGATACCTAGAACTTGTTATGAGTGTTTCTAGAAAGTCCAGATACTGTGATCTTCCTTATGGAAATGTCGACACCCGAGACTATAAATGTTCATCGATCCTACTCGATGAAATAATTTCATACCATTCGTATATTAAATGTTGAGCTTGACTTATGAGAAAAACTATACAGTATAACAAACACACAGAACACAACTCTCATAAAAAAATACGCCTAAGTATCAGACGCGTTTCAACAACAAGGTCGTCCTCTTCAGTGATACACCAGCTACACCAACCAAACCACAACTGAACAACTGGTGTGATTGGTGTAGCTGGTGTATCACTGAAGAGGACGACATTGTTGTTGAAACGCGTCTGATACTTAGGCGTATTTTTTATGAGAGTTGTGTTCTGTGTGTTTGTTATACTGTATCATTCGTATGTCAATATATAAGGTGTTCCGAAAAAACTGGACTGGCTATTCATTTTCGGATTATACACATCAAAACAAACAAAAAATGTCAAAGAACATCTAGTCGAATTCCACTTCATTATCCGTCTATCCGCCATTTTGTTCTTTTACAAAAAACATTATTGCTCCATAAAAAGATAAGATATTTAGTATGTTATGTTTTACAGGTGTACCAAATTACTTAACAAATTACAAAAACAAAGACTTTATTTTTATAATTTTAAAAATGGCGGCTGTTTAAAATTTATAAGGTCGAATATCTCGAAAACTGTTAACTTTAAAAAAATTATAAAATATTTTTCTTTTATAACGACGAACCAATATTTTTTAAAATTTTCTTAATGTCAAAGGATAACCAACCGAGATATTAAAAATAAATAAATAAATAAAACACACCTTGGTAATTGTCTACAATATCCAAAATTAGCCAACACCAACTATGAGTTGATAATTTTTATCCACGGAAATCCAAACAAATGTACTATTATTATTTATTAAACAAATAAATCAACAGCTCCTTTGTATGTTAGTGTTGATAACAATGGAGATATGGCCAATAACGTACACTAACACAACTCTCAGCAGGTCTACTCAACAATAGCGTCAGGTACATAACTCCACTTAACAATTACTTCGGCAAAACATCATTATTAAAAAATTTAATTAGATTACAATAATTATTCAAGAAAACGTTATAAAATTAGTTTACACTTGACTTGCAGAAACAAAATTAAAAAAAAAAAAACCCATTTTGTTCGTCATTATAAAAGAAAATTATTTTGTCTCATATTTTTTTAAGTTAACAGTTTTCGATATATTCGACCTTAAAATTTGTAAATAGCCGCCATTTTTAAAATTACGAAAATTAAAATCTTTGCGTTTGGTAAACTTTTAAAACGTAACATACAAAATGCTTATACCAAATCTGAACTCAATACCTTATCTATTTCTAGAGTTATGATACTTTTTTGTAAAAGAACAAAAAGGCGGATAAACGGATAATAAAGCGGAATTCGACATTTTTTGTTAGTTTTATGTATATAATAAAAAAAAAATTAGCCAGTCCACACCTTTTTCTGGATACCCTGTATATATTTCTTCTTGTAAACAAGAGAGTATACAGAATTTGTTTAGCTTATTTTTCGTAACTTGTTCATAGCACAAATAAAAAATATTTGTATACTTTTTTATTTATATATGAAAATATTTTAAATATGAGTACAGGGATATTGTTGCCAAGAATCAAAGAAATCGCGGAGTCAAAATTTTAACATTGTTACAATTCCTCAATGCGTAAGTGGAAAATTAAATCAAATTTTATGGATCCGTAATTTTCTTTAACTTTCGAATCGACACTATACTAGGGGGAGGGGGATGTTACCAATACGTTTTTGTAAAAGTCCCTGGGGGGGGTAAATTTTTACAAATCTTAATCTAATTCTACATAACCGCAACACAGACTTTTTATTTATTGAAATAATGTTACTATAAACGTATTTAAAGATTAATTCTAAAATTAGACTTTACAACTAAAAATATAAATTCTACAGGTTTTCTTTGCTCATCGAAGCATGTATTATTACGCAATGTAGGCTCGTTAATTGCCTTGATGTATGACAAAATCAAACTTTACTTCCTTGTACAATAGTCTAGTCTAGTCGCAATGCTGTGCAACCTGTGAAAGTTACTGCTAAGTGGAGGTAGATCTAGAGCAGATTAACTATTTCATCTTTGCTTTAATAACCTGCTTCACTTATACTGACACCAATGTTTCTTGTAAGTCCCATTTTGCTTCCTTAGATTTTTCCCAAAGTCAGTGCACGATTTCACTCAGTTATCAGACAGTCCTATTTTGTTAAGAGTGACCATTTAGGACCGTGTTCTTTTGGTCTACCATTCATTAACATTAAAGGGAAATAATTTAATAAATTATAAATAGTTGAAAGAGCCTTTTCGCATATCCTAAATAATGTTAAATGCGCTTTTTCTTAGATCTAGGACTATCATAATTATTGTTTTCCTCTTGAGAGTTCACTTATAGTGAATACCGTGTGTAATCCCTGAGGTAAACTCTTGACCAACTCTTGTTCTCTTTGGGCCCTTACCTTATTGAGGTATTTAATATTATACTGATTTCTTTTTTCTTTAAGACGATGATGACCATGCGGTTTTTCGCCTTTAACCATCAGAACATAGTAATGAAGTTAAAATAACAAAAATGACAAAATCAAATTATACGATACTGTATAAGCTGAAACTGATTTAGTTGAGATCCGAAAACTATCAGCTATTTAAAACCGGGAAAATGGTACAAATATAAGAAGAAACTTATAGAGTGTCTGGCTGCACCAGTCGATGACAATGGACTTATTACAGAATTATCAACATATCAGTTATATATATATATATATATATATATATATATATATATATATATATATATATTACGATCTCACTTATAAACATCCGAGACTATGAAATGTCCACTAACCTTACCCACCCTTATAAAATATATAGTTGCACAATTTTGGGTTTACTATAGGCTATATTTATTTTTTGGATCAAAATTTGGTTTAATATCATGTTGTAATCTCGGTTGGACAAATATGTTAAACAAACAAAAAATCTGTGAGTATTTTTTTTAAATGGCTGTCGATTTTAAAGTTTAAAAAAATATTTTTCGAGGATATGTTTTACATCAAATGTTGCTTAAGGGTCTTTTTTTAAATAAAAAAAAGAGAACCCTAAACAAAGTCCTAAAAAAAGAAAAAAACATAACTTTAACATTAAGAAAAATCAGCAATAATAACCAAACTTAGCATGCATGCTAAATTTTATTATTAAGTGAGTTTGATTGAAAAAATTACGGATTTTTGAATGACAGTTATTTGAAACGATTTTAGGGTAGTGTCTTCGTGTTTAGGATTGAGATGAACTTATGTATAGCTAGGTGATCTACAAATAATATTAAAGCACAGACACACAGACTCTCTTGTCTGTGGTATTACTAATTGAACAGACACACTCATACGCAGCGTATTACGATTTCAGCTGTTTGCCGATTATATTATCGGTATATTTTCTTTATTATTTCTCCTTATATGAACTCGAAAGTAATTGTAATTTATAAAATATTCAGTGAATTCAATTTATTCTTTAATTTTATTAAATGTTGGAGTAACATTTCTGTATGCGTTGCCAAAACCATTGGGCCATTGACGCATGTATCTGTATGCATGGAGTGTCAACACTATAGCTCATGAATGCTAATTTGATTTGGATCAAACTTTATAGGATAATTAGGCCTAATACAATTCTTGAAAGAGTTTTGATGACCAACATATAAAAATGAATTGGAAACTCTCAATTCCATTTAGATTTTTTAGAATTAGATACTGAGTCAATCTGGTTAAAAATTTGTAAAATAATAATTTGGTTTGTGAAATCAGAATCACAACCTTACAAAAGACAAATATACGTTTTCAAAAAACTACAGGTGTATTATTTAAATTTATGTAATGGTTTTAAACCGAAGTTTTTATTTTTTTATTAGAAGCGTAATTTTGGTTCTAGCGCTGAACATTTTATAACTTTTGAGAGTCAAGCGTACCTTAAACGGTAGTACATTATAAAATTAAGTACCAAAAATAAAATCATCTTAAAGTGATGTTAGGGCCTAATTAAAATCCTGTAATAAGGTAATTCAATTTGACCAAGTGATGTAGTTTAATTTGATCAAGTGATGTAGTTCAATTTAACCAAGTGAAGTGGTTCAATTTGACCAAATGATGTAGTTCAATTTGACCAAGTGAGGAAGTTCAATTTGACCAAGTGAGGAAGTTCAATTTGACCAAGTGACGTAGTTCAATTTGACCAAGTGATGTAATTCAATTTGACCAAGTGAGGAAGTTCAATTTGACCAAGTGAAGTAGTTCAATTTGACCAAGTGATGTAATTCAATTTGACCAAGTGAGGAAGTTCAATTTGACCAAGTGAAGTAGTTCAATTTGACCAAGTGATGTAATTCAATTTGACCAAGTGAGGAAGTTCAATTTGACCAAGTGATGTAATTCAATTTGACCAAGTGATGTAGTTCAATTTGACCAAGTGAAGTAGTTCAATTTGACCAAGTGATGTAATTCAATTTGACCAAGTGATGTAATTCAATTTGACCAAGTGATGTAATTCAATTTAACCAAGTGAAGTAGTTCAATTTGACCAAGTGAAGTAGTTCAATTTGACCAAGTGATGTAATTCAATTTGACCAAGTGATGTAATTCAATTTGACCAAGTGATGTAATTCAATTTGACCAAGTGATGTAATTCAATTTAACCAAGTGAAGTAGTTCAATTTGACCAAGTGAAGTAGTTCAATTTGACCAAGTGATGTAATTCAATTTGACCAAGTGATGTAATTCAATTTGACCAAGTGATGTAATTCAATTTAACCAAGTGAAGTAGTTCAATTTGACCAAGTAAAGTAGTTCAATTTGACCAAGTGATGTAATTCAATTTGACCAAGTGAGGAAGTTCAATTTGATCAAGTGATGTAGTTCAATTTAACCAAGTGAAGTGGTTCAATTTGACCAAGTGATGTAATTCAATTTGACCAAGTGAGGAAGTTCAATTTGACCAAGTGATGTAATTCAATTTGACCAAGTGATGTAGTTCAATTTGATCAAGTGACGTAGTTCAATTTGACCAAGTGACGTAGTTCAATTTGATTAAGTGATGTAGTTCAATTTGACCAAGTGATGTAATTCAATTTGACCAAGTGATGTAGTTCAATTTGATCAAGTGACGTAGTTCAATTTGACCAAGTGACGTAGTTCAATTTGACCAAGTGATGTAATTCAATTTGACCAAGTGATGTAGTTCAATTTGATCAAGTGACGTAGTTCAATTTGACCAAGTGACGTAGTTCAATTTGACCAAGTGACGTAGTTCAATTTGATTAAGTGATGTAGTTCAATTTGACCAAGTGATGTAATTCAATTTGACCAAGTGATGTAGTTCAATTTGATCAAGTGACGTAGTTCAATTTGACCAAGTGACGTAGTTCAATTTGACCAAGTGATGTAATTCAATTTGACCAAGTGATGTAGTTCAATTTGATCAAGTGACGTAGTTCAATTTGACCAAGTGACGTAGTTAAATTTGACCAAGTGATGTAGTTCAATTTGATTAAGTGATGTAGTTCAAGTTGACCAAGTGACGTAGTTCAATTTTACCAAGTGATGTAGTTCAATTTGACCAAGTGATGTATTCAATTTAACCAAGTGAAGTAGTTCATGTTGACCAAGTGAAGTAGTTCAATTTGACCAAGTGATGTAGTTAAATTTGACCAAGTGATGTAGTTCAATTTGATTAAGTGATGTAGTTCAAGTTGACCAAGTGACGTAGTTCAATTTGACCAAGTGATGTAGTTCAATTTGACCAAGTGATGTATTCAATTTAACCAAGTGAAGTAGTTCATTTTGACCAAGTGAAGTAGTTCAATTTGACCAAGTGACGTAGTTAAATTTGACCAAGTGATGTAGTTCAATTTGATTAAGTGATGTAGTTCAAGTTGACCAAGTGACGTAGTTCAATTTTACCAAGTGATGTAGTTCAATTTGACCAAGTGATGTATTCAATTTAACCAAGTGAAGTAGTTCATTTTGACCAAGTGAAGTAGTTCAATTTGACCAAGTGACGTAGTTAAATTTGACCAAGTGATGTAGTTCAATTTGATTAAGTGATGTAGTTCAAGTTGACCAAGTGACGTAGTTCAATTTTACCAAGTGATGTAGTTCAATTTGACCAAGTGATGTATTCAATTTAACCAAGTGAAGTAGTTCATTTTGACCAAGTGAAGTAGTTCAATTTGACCAAGTGACGTAGTTAAATTTGACCAAGTGATGTAGTTCAATTTGATTAAGTGATGTAGTTCAAGTTGACCAAGTGACGTAGTTCAATTTTACCAAGTGATGTAGTTCAATTTGACCAAGTGATGTATTCAATTTAACCAAGTGAAGTAGTTCATGTTGACCAAGTGAAGTAGTTCAATTTGACCAAGTGACGTAGTTAAATTTGACCAAGTGATGTAGTTCAATTTGATTAAGTGATGTAGTTCAAGTTGACCAAGTGACGTAGTTCAATTTTACCAAGTGATGTAGTTCAATTTGACCAAGTGATGTATTCAATTTAACCAAGTGAAGTAGTTCATTTTGACCAAGTGAAGTAGTTCAATTTGACCAAATGATGTAGTTCAATTTGACCAAGTGAAGTAGTTCAATATGACCAAGTGAAGTAGTTCAATTTGACCAAATGATGTAGTTAAATTTGACCAAGTGATGTAGTTCAATTTGAACAAGTGATGTAGTTCAAATTGACCAAGTGAAGCAGTTCAATTTGACCAAATGATGTAGTTCAATTTGACCAAGTGATGTAGTTCAATTTGACCAAGTGAGGAAGTTCAATTTGAACAAGTGATGTAATTCAATTTGACCAAGTGATGTAGTTCAATTTGAACAAGTGATGTAGTTCAATTTGACCAAGTGAAGTAGTTCAATTTGACCAAATGATGTAGTTCAATTTTCCTTGTTCTTCTGTTATTCGTTATCAAGTCGATTCCCTACTTTGTAATAAATTTATAATCTATTTGTAAAACAAAATGATTAAAAAAATAAAAATCATTTTGTAATTCGTTTTATTTTCAAAACTTAAATAATTTCACAAACATGGTGTAAACACGTGAATAAACTGCAATATAAAATAGCTTTTATATGTCGTAATCATTAATTGATGATAACTCTTACGGACTCGGCAATCCCGAGGGATCCTAACTGGGTAGTCTTGATCAGATCTCTCTTGACCAACTCTTTCTTCTCTTCCAATCCTCTAACACTGTAACATTATTCGGGGGACTAGTTGACTTCATGTTTTATAAAATAAAGAGATGATGTCCGAGAGGTTTTCGCAAAAAGGGCCCAAAACTACTGAAATTATTACGATCGGTGTCGTAGTTAACATTCTTATGTTAGAAGTTCACTAATAACATTTATTATTTAACCCGATATCGGTCCGTTATTAGAATAGACTACCAAAGAAGAAAAGAAATTTCATTCTTTTTTCCTCTTCTCTTTTTTTAGTATAACGATAATTCAGAAATCCTTTCCATTGAATTTACTCTGTATCTTAAAACCAAGCTCTATTCTTATTATAAACACACAAACAAATTATTAATAAATCTGACAAAAGTTATGTCGTATATTTAAGATGATGACGTTTTTAGTGGTGCTAAAACCGATAGAGATGATAAACAGTATCCGGCTGTCTTTCCTTCATATGACATAAATCTATATTCAAACTGCGTGAGGCAATCAAATTGTAAAACAACTGAAACTATTAAATAAACTATTTTTCTTATTTTAATATTAAAAAGTTTCTAAGATTCGAAGTAAATAAACAAGTATTAAACTCTTTCTCATACACAAAACCAATTACCAATCAAACTTAAAGTGTAATGCAAATAAGATCAATATTCCGTGAAAGTTCGAATATCGAGTAAAGAGACTGCTATGATTTACAACCCAAACCAACTGCTGAACCCGTAGTAGAAGTAAATTACAATTCGTAAGTAAATAGGTAAAAATATTTATTTTGTAATTTTAAAGCGAAAAACCATTGCGTTTATCATCGCCTTCACGAAATTGAGCATAAGATGCTCCACCATAAAACTTACACATGAAACAAAAACAACGTAAAATTTGAACAACAATAACAAGACTAAAACTAGTTAACAAAGATAAACAAAAACATAACATGTTACCAGGATTTAATTAGGCCTTGCAACAAGTTAACAATAATAATACAAACCAATATACAGGGCTGTAAAAAGGCCCTGCAACGAGTTAATTAGTATAATTTTTTTTTAAATTTAAAAAACAACTAAACATCACAGAGAATTGTAGACTTTGAAATATTTGACTAGAAATATTTTAAATTTTATCGAAAATTTTCAGATGACGCAAAATGGACAATACTCGATCAAGGATGTGAGCACTATACACCAACATCTCCTGAATAAAATTTGGTAAGCCAAATGTCCTACGCACATCTCTCAGTATAACACACTCAATAAGAATATGTTTCTTTGACATCTACGCCTTGACAAAATGGTTATTGTGGGGGATTCCCGTAATCCATCAGAAATCCACGAGTAACCATGGAATAACCGATACGAACACGGGTAAATCACCACTTCCTCTCGACAACTGGCACGTATGGATTGGTTCCCGCTCCCGCAGCTTATTGGACAGTATATTTGTCCATTCTTCCTCCCATTGTCTATTCAAAATTAATTTTACTGTCGATACAAAGTCAGATACCATAACACGCTGTGTGACTTGTAGCTTGCTTTGCCGCTTCGTCAGCTTTTGTTTTCCCCGAAATTCCGCAATGCCCAGATACCCACCAAAATGACACTCCGACGTCCTGTAGCTGAAGTCTCTGTATGAAACACAGAATATTTTCAACCAAGGGATTCTTAGATTACATATCATGGACAGCCTGTAAAGCACTTTTGGAATCGGAATACAAAGATAATGACAAAAAACCAGATGGAACGGTATTAAAAGCTTTCAAAATAGCAAAGAGTTCGGAAGAAAATACACTATAAACTGAGGGTAGTCCATACGTACTAGTTAGACCGGATTGAGTAATATGCACAATCTACTTTATTGTCCAGTTTAGAACCATCTGTGAAAATAATTTCATTACATGGTTATTCGTCAAGTATATAGTACAAAAAACGACGATATACTACATTAGGCGTGTTGTGCTTGATAAACCTGGATAGTGAAAATCAAAAGTTGGCATTTGAAGTACCGTGAAAGAATAAAACATGGAGTATGCTAAATCATTGTAAGAAGTAGAAGTCCTAAATTGTCGAGGAATCTAAACGTTCTAATACCAAATGGGGCACTACTATCTGACGACAAAGAGTTATTAAAAACAACTTTGCATGCTGGAGCGCAGACTACAGATATATGTTACTTGTAGTTGTTTCTTCTCACTACCGGGTTGACGGGTAGAGGCCATTCAATCTGGGAACGGGTACACCCGTGGACCATTTTATATCATTTCTAAATCCCTGGGGTCCTGAATATTCTTTTTAACCAGACTGGATAGGCATCAGTCCAGACTCGCAACTGGAGAGGGAGCGTCCGACACCTCTCCCATCGCGAACATTTCCAGATCAAGGACCCGAAGTGGCTGGCTACTGAACAGAAACAGCGCATACGTCGTCCGCAGATCAAGCTCACATCAGCTTACCAGATACTGTTTTGTTCTGGTAAACACTCACAGACGCGCTACGACTCTGCACGATTAAAAATCCTTATATATAAATGTACAGTGTATTTATTCCCTTGTGATATGTGAAGAGTATCAGCCTCTACCAAATGTAAAAATATCTGAGTGCTGTATGTGTCTCTATGTATATTCGGAGAAAGTTTAACTGTTCTACCCCTGAATAGCTCGGCTTCCGAAAGGACGCTAACTCCTCTCTATTGAGGTGCAACTAGTCTGCGATAAGAACCCAATTGTAATGTAGGTGAACTGTGTATCCATGGCTATATGTATGATAATAGTTTAAGTGTTGCGAGTGCTATGTGAGTGACTGGGGACCGCGAGGGACGCCAACCATCTGATATTAGGTACAGCTAGTCTGCAACCCCCCTCTCACCTGTGGAATGAAAAATTATAAGGAACTCGACAACGGCCATTGTTCATTTCGGTATTTTACTCAAAACGGTAATTTTATTTTATTTTCAGTTTGGCTCAGATGGGTTACATATACAAATGTTGTCATTTTATCGAAATCTTTTGGCGGATTTGATATATCTGGGCTTCTAAGTCCAAAAATCACTTCGCCATAACACCGAGCCGGCATTTTGGAGATATGGCGACGATTTGTTTGGGTCCTTGAAGGCAACAACAAACAAGAGACCTTAACGGCCATGTCCGAACAAAAGTTGTTTATTTAGGTCGGAATATTAGCAACATTTTATTCAAATCTTTACAGCTAATTTTAGGTTTGGTCATATGATTAATCGGTACAATTAATACGTCCTATTCGGCCACTCCATGTAGTATTACACTAATGTCTTAAAGGATAACAAAATGAATGAATCACAGTCTGATTAGAATTGTAATCAGCGGATACGTACAGATGAATGCACAGTGTTTACAACTGATAGAAGTAAGACTGTTCAAGAGGAATGTAATGTGAGACGACATTTGCGAAGCAATTAATCCGAGTTGTAGCTAGCCATTAACAGAATTAATCTAAATTGATGTTGTCCAACACACACGCATTCCCTTCTCTCACTGCCTCTTTATAAACTGTTTACTTACATCATAAGTTTATAATTTTCTAGACCTAGAGAACATTTACATTAAACGGAGCACAAGTACGGTTCAAACTTTTTAATAGACTTTTACAAAAAACTAAAATAATTTTGTCGTCAAAATAAAACTAAAATTCCCAAAAACGACTCAAACGATTTTAATAAAGGCCCAAGAAAGTATTAGTCGCAATGTTCCCCAAAATTCCCGATGGCTAGAAATCACTTGCAAACAGAAAATGAACTATGGATTCTGTTGTAAAATTTCATAATCGGCATAAAATATTCCAATCAAGTCTTAGTGAAATGTAAAAATCTATAACATAAACCAATGTGTCAAACAATAATTAAAAGAAAATCATTGTTCGTAATTGTGATCATGGTTCATTACGGTACCTTCTGAATTATTCACGAACCGCAATTTTGTATTACTTACAATTTGGCACATTTGTTTGAGTTATTAATCTTCAAATGTACTAAAATTTGAACGAAATCACTTGCGCTAGTTTTGAAATATTCAAACGTTTACGACCGTTGCCTATGGCTCATTTTGCCTATAGATGGTACATTTGACTATAGTGCATTGAAAAAATATTTAAACAAATTTTTAACCGGCCGTGATTTACAGATTTTTCGGTAAATGATATTGTCTAATGATAAGTAAAACCGAGCTATTTACCAAATTTGAGCACACACAACCGGACCAAAATTGTGATCTCTATATTTATATATAGAAACGCTAAATGTTTAATGACCAAAGTGACGTAGCCTATCTACACCACGAGGAATAAAAATTAATTTTCCAAACTATAGTCCTTCGCCCATAGTTTCAATAAAAACTATCCGTTGGTGTCTTACACAGAGTAGGGAAGATCACTTAGTTTTATGTAAAACTTCTATAAGACCACAACAACCATATCCTACGTTGCAGTTTACAATAATTCAAACAGATTTTTTAAAATCTTCGTAAGAGATGTCTTTAACTGATCAGCTGTTATAATTAGCTTATTTTAAGCTTATGTTTACATCGTTGTTCATGTGTAGTGCCAGATAGTAATATTAGAAGTAGTTTTTCGACACTTGAACTTATAAAGTACAATAAGGAATTATTGTTTTAAACCGGTTCTGAAATCTGAATGCAAAACGTAATATAGGCAATTTGCATAAGTTTGATAAAGAAGGGAATCAACAGGTGGCAGTCTGTCAACACTTTGAACTTGTTTCGTAACTTACGTTAAAGAGAACAACCGGAATCAGCTGAGAACTGACAACACGACGAGAAAGTAAACGACCTGCGTTTGGCGCCACTTGACTTTCCCGCCATTTAAATGCACATAATTTTAAAGGTCGTTTAAAATACTGATGCCTGATTTAATTATTTTTTTTTTAATTTAGAAAAGCTTATTCAAACTACAAAAGACGTAATCCAACATATAAGATAATAGGTGGCCATTTTGAAATGCAAATAAGAAAAAGGCTTTAAGCCAAATAAATTGTTTTCAAAGATCTTTAAAATGAGGTGTAACTGTAGATACATTTGTAAATATTTAGAAACAGATCGCTTAACACTACCCAATATATAACCCTGCAGAGACTTGAAATTCTAAAAATGTTTTTCTTTAAATCTTCATGTGGAAATAAGGGAAACCCTTACTAAAAACCTTTAATTTTTCCACCACATTTGAGACGGATATTCTGAATATATAGGTTGTATACTACATGATATTCCATATTTGTCAGTGTTCCTACGAAATATGTGTTCCGAAAAACTTTTTATTTGTAAAAAAAAAACTAAAACAATTTCTTGGTAATTGATTACAACATCTAAAGGTATATGTTACCAGTTATTCTTTATCTTTCTTAAGATGTATGTTACACCTTATGAATGAAGAAGTTATGTTTATTTTAAGTGAAATTTCAGAACAATGTTCTGTAGGTGTTTTCAAGTCTCAACTCCCCTATTTTAAATGAAGCCTGCCAACTAAAGCAGAAATGGAGTATAAGAATCTTGATCAATGCACATTGCATGATCTAAGGTATAGAAATTGACCAAAACATAAAAAAAAATAATTTACTAGAGAAAATAGTTAGATTCAACTTGCTTAATTATTTTTAAAACGGAAATCAAATGAGCGACAATAAAGGAAATCGAATGTTCAACAAGTAGACCTATAATAATCTAACTAATATTAATACGGAAATAATATCTTTGTAACATGAGTCATGCAAATTGGTACTTTTCCTATGATTTTAGTTAATGTCCTCTTTCCATTAGGCTTATTATATAGGCCTACCATATTATTAGGTCTTGGGTACGTCCGGCACAATTTGCTTCGTCGTTAATTTAATGGCGTTCACTAGTGGCTGACCGCACGAACACGATAAATTAAATGTCTCTTCAAATTACTATATTTTTATCAAGTTTACGGTTCAAGCACGGCTGGAATAAAATAAAATTTCTCAGTTAACATCAGTAAATCTCTATGGTTTACGGCTTATTTCCATCCGTGTTCTTCCTTAGCTGTGTAAACTGCCATATTTCTTGTTGGGCAGTGAAATAGGATTTCTTTTATTTTGTAAGAAAAAGTAATATGCACCCAACCCCAAATATACACATAGTGTAGAGGACATTTGTTGTGAGTGAATCGTTTAAATTATTGTCACAAATTAAAAAATGCGAGACCGTTAAAAAAAGATTTTAATGAGCTTTAAATTTGTGTTTTTTTAAGACAAAAAACTACTGTAGTCATTGACGCCTTTACAAATTGAATATAAGATGCTCATCATAAAAAACTTACAAAACTAAAACCATAAAATTTGAAATTAACAATACTAAAACTAGTTAACAATTGTAAATAAACAAAAACATAACATGTTACAAGGTTGTAAAGAGGCCCTGCAACAAGTTGACAAGGATAAAAACGGGATTATCATGTTTAAAGAACCTTATGATCTTCAATGTGACTTCTTACGCCATTAATGTTCCATTGTATTAATCTATTTACATTTAGATTTCTGGTCATATATATACGATCTAGCAATAAAATAAAAGTAATAGTTAATAATTCAAATAATTTGGACGTGTAGAATTTAACTTCTCCCCTGCCTGGCTTGAGTTTGAAGCAGGTGGTTTACTGAAGATGGTGATTTTAGAAGGGAGTTTTAGGTTCGGCCCGAAGAGATTTAGAGGGTACCTCTACTTTAACTTTAGCGTTTTTATTATTTAAAGATGGCTCGGATTTTGTCTTTGGTTTCGTTAAAAGAGGACAAGTACTAGACTTTTTTTCTCAAAAAACTGTTGTTTAATTGCCGGTGACGGTGGGAAAGACTTTTTCTTCGTCACAGGTGACACGATTTGAGACTTAATTTGGAAACTGGGTCAGACGGTGTTACATCTGGAGGAGGAGATAAGTTAATCACAGAAGAAACTTTCGAACCAGGAACAGTTTTTAAGAAAATGGCCAATAACTGAGCCACTTGCTCCGTTAGTATTTTAATTGTCTTCGTCAGTTTATAACAATTCGCAAGACATTTTCTAGTCCTGGTACTGCAGGTTTTGAAATTGTATATAGGTTTTGGTCATCGTTAAAGGATATTTTGTCATTCCACATTATTGATAAAATAGTCTTTCCTTCTATGTACTTTGTGGACCGTGTGGGATGATCGCCGCCACAAATTTGGACATTTGACGTCATTCGTGCACCCTTCACTGTTGTACCCTTTCAAACCACAATGGCCTCATATCCCGGTTTCGTACAATTAGAACTCACGGTCCAAAACCTTGACATTTAAAACAACGTATTGGGTTCGGAACATAAGCTCTGGAGACCAGCAGTTGGTACCCGACATAAATGTGATGTGGTCCAGTAGATGTGACAAAAGTAATAACCAACGAAGCAGTTCGCACTTTTTTGTAATTCTCAATTCTCATGATCCGAGTAACGTCAATTACGGCATACGCTAATTCAGTTGCAATCTCCTTCAGAGTAATATGGAGTAGATCCATAGATGTATTAACTCCATTTGAGTAGTTTATGTAAGGTGAGTACCTTAACCTGATCAAAAAGGAACTCATTTAGGAGTAGCGACAAGCTTTGCTTCTTGCTGCTTGTCTCTACTAAAGAGTTCCATTGTTCAGTTTTCTGATAGGACCTATTCTGCCAGTTATGGCTTTTATATTAGGAAGGAAGAGACCATTGATAGTTGTATCCCTTCCTCCAAATTAATAAACACAAGACATTTCGGAGCTGGCAACTCATGTGTTTGAGTATCCACATCCTTAGCCTCTAATGCCTCACATTCGTTGACAGAAACTGAACGATTTAATTGAAGATTTGCCGATTGTATTTTTATTTTCTATACTTTTGGTTTGTCAGGCGCTTCGTGGATGGAGAATCGCAGAGTCGATAATCGGACACGCACAGCGTAGCCAGTACCTCAGGCAACTCGAACTTAGGCGAGCTTAAAATTTAAGGGGAACCGAAAGACATGTTCGATAATTATTGACTCAGTCCGACCGCATCAGTTATGAGTTCCTACACCGATTAACCCAAAGTCCACTAGTTGCCAATCACAGCTAAGTAGCCTGTTCCTAAATTCGAACTGTTAATATCATCAGCAGTACAAAGCACACATCAGGGTCCACGCCTTGATTACGCCAAGGCGCATCACCACTCCAAGAGACAGTGAAAGTGTAATGTAGGTGAAATGTATGTATATGACTACAAAGATGATATTTAATGTGCTGTGAGTGGTGAGTCTTTGACTGGGGACCGTGAGGGACGCCAAGTCTCTTTTATTAAGTGTAACTAGCCTGGACCTACCCTTACGGAGTAAAATTTATGTGTTGCGCCATCGAATTTATATACAAGAAATCCCATATTATACGTTAATGTGAAGCTCATATATGGGTTGTACTTTTGTGGGTTCAAGTTCAGAATGCGCTAGTGTAGGAGTCAGATCATCCAATATTTATACTACATGTTGTCCTCAAAATTGTCAGATGAGGACCGTTAGAATGCAGCTCTAGAGCTTCTAATTTACGAGCTTCAAACATACAACGGAGATGGGTGATCTATTCAATATGTAAAATCAATGGCTGCACTATCCTCTTCACAATATAAAACTTTAGACCGAGAGGTTTAGGAAATGAAGTAGTGGTGTTCACGAAAGAAATGAAATTATCCCTTTTGAAAATAAAATTTAAGGGTTGGTGCAATGTTTGCAAAAATTAAATAAAATATAAAAACACGAATATTTCAATTTAGGCCTAGGTGAGTCACTCGGTATATTGTGAAACACGTGATTTAAAAAATCAAGAAATGAGCTCAGAACGGTCTAAACAGCCTTTAAATAAAACATTATCGAAAATTCGTTATCTACGAACAACAATACATGTCTGACATTACGCATATATCATATAACACATCTAACGTAATCACCATATCTCAAAAATGTGGTTTAAAGTTATATGCTGTCCGTTAAATACATGGTCTTTGATATATTAGACTTATATATTTCATAATGCATTATAAGCTTCTTAAAAAACTAAAAAATGAGTCCAAAAAGGGTCACAACGATTATGTAGATTTAAAATTACTAATTGTCCAACATTGATTTCCTACGTTAAAAATATTTGTATTATAAATTGTTTCTGCACACAAAATTAATGGAGTTTAAAATAAAATGATAAAATTTGGCTTAGTAATGAAATTCATGTCTAGTCGAAATTTATTCGAACTTCGAACTTTTATATTGTAATTAAAAAGAAAGTAAACCTCAAGATTTAAACATTTTATAAAAACTTACACACATTTTCCAAAAAATGTATAATGTTCAAAGTAAATAACCAATTTGAATTTAATATAAATATAATTGAACCTATAAAGCTGAATTATATTTGGTTTAAATCCATAAAGTCTTAGATAGGTCACAAATAAAGGCTATATGTTACTTTTATAGGAATTTCAGAAAATTTCTCTTTTACTCCACAATAACCCGCGATTTTATAAAAAATGGAAAAATTGATTTCATAAACAAAATCCACGCACAGACGTCATCTTGTAAAAAACAACAACAATATTTTTGGACTAAGCAAAAGACAGATTATTTTCATAAAAAACTGCAACCCCCCCCCCCCCCAATTATTTATGCTACGTATATGTCAAAATATAAAATCACAACATCTATTATTAATATAAAAAAGGTTATAACACTAAACTTAAGGATATAACCACTTATCTGAAATTGATATATTACTGTACATCTTAATAACCACATTATTTGATTTATTCCTACCTAATTTTATTATTAGACCCTTGACCCTTAGAACTTTTCAATTAAAAAAACGAATTCCGATACGGTTTCTAAACTTTGCCCTTTGTTTATAATAATACTAACCTTTTGCATTGTTTTTATGTTAAAAAATGTTGACGTAGAATTTCTGCTTAATTAAATTATTGATTTATGTATCAATTATATGTAAATATTGATAAGGCATTAAATAATAGGCCTATATGTCTGAACGAAAAACTGCAGCAAAGAATAACGTTCCATCACGTTTGGAAAATTAAAATAAATTTTATAATTATTACTGTAAATAAAACAAGACATGTACAAGTAACTTTCTATTAAATACAAGTTAAACTGTATATCCTTTTGCCGAATTTGAAATTCTAGCTATTATTATTACTTATTTCGTTTTTGTATATATTTCAACTATAGCCCTCTTGTTATTTATCTTGGAAAACAAAACTGGCAATTATTGGCTGAAAATTTTAAAGCAGCGTTCAATGATCTTCGAGTAAAACATTATTCTTGTTTGAAATTATCGCCATTTTGTAACTTATTAATACATTTTTGGTCAACGAACTTGTCCAAACAGATGTTAAGATGTATCCTCTAAAACAGATATAAGAAATGTAGGCAACTAAGGCCTTACTTTGTTCCTCTAAAGTATTTAACTTTTATTATTTCTCTATGTGGGTAAAATTTTAACAAGTGTACAGTAGCTGTTGTTGATGACGTCACGCATTAGGCACTTTGATGGAAGCAATAAAACCTACTGTTCTCAGAATCACTAGTATATGGGGTTTAATGTACTTAAGATATGGAATCGAGTGTTCTGTTGGAATATAAAATATAACTACTTATCTTAAACTTTTGAGGCATTAAAAAAATATATATTTGAAAGCATAATATATTATGCAGGGTTCTATAGCTCATTTGCTATGTGGTGGCGCTTGGAGGCAGGGCGGTCTGGCTTGGAATGGGGAGATTGTTCGTAATACACTGTCTAGAACCGTACTGACGAAAGGACGGCGGAACACTGACTCACTCGCTTCCCCCACCACTAAAAAGTGGCGGGAACCTGTTTGCCCGATGAAGGTCAAGCGCCACTACATACCAAATGACCTCTACTACGGCAACAGTTGATAGTAAACTGCCTTGAATTTTGTGGCGTTTAATTTTATGATAACATTCTGGGCAGATATATAAAGACTTAACATAACCCTCTGCAATCTGTCAAATTGTTTTACTTTCTTACATATACTTGTTATGCGAAGTATCAAAACAACGCTGTGGAGTTTTCCGTTTTCATGTCCTTCGAGTCCAAAAATGTGGTTTGGGAAATGACGACTGTTAACAATTCACCCAACCCACGTCCGTGTAATGTTACTAGGACATTTTAAAACCCTTTCGATATCTCAATCGCTTCATATCGATACTGGAGACAGTGCCAATATTCCGATACGATACGATTAATTTTTGATATATTACGTTATCTTAGTATAGTCTACAACACACAGAAATTAAGTTAGTTAATGCCTCAAGATTTCCGATCCACATGGTAAAAACATGTTAAATGGTCTTTTTTCAAAGAGTAAACGTTACAGAACGTACAAAAATAACGATAGGTCCCAGTTCTTTTTTTCCTACGTCAGGTAACCTAACCTCAGTTTAAACACTTCCATCTACAAAGTACAAATTTAAGTTATAGTACCAAACAATGACTGTCTGCGTCTGTACATTATAGCCGAAGCGACTGGACCGATTTGATTTAAATTTGGTTTGTAGGAATACTTAGGACATATCTCGACATCTTTTTTTTAAATTGTTAATAAATCAAAATTCGGGGGTAGCTATTAACAAAATGCAGATTTTCTAAAATTAGCTCTAACGGTTTGCATAAAATTTTGCTAAAATATAGCCACTAAGTAGTCAAACAAACGTATTAGCCTCCATCTCTTAAAAAATGGTGGTTTGTCAATTATTGGTATAAATTAAAAAATGGGCTGTGGAGACGTAATTGGAAACACACATAAAAGACGTAAATTTAAATCGGCTCGCCCGAAAACATTCAAATTTTGGTGAAAAATTTCGAAAAAATTTAGAAAATTACGTTTACGGAAAAACCGAAAACCGACCTTCAACGGAGTCATTTAATCTTCATTTAACCTTAAGCTATTTAATTAATGTTTTAGATGATTTTATAACACAAGTAAAGGAATATTTTAATTGTGAATGGCTATATATTTCGAATATCGAGATCATGAGATAGGCTACAATTTAACATAAAACAAATCGACGACTAAATTTGATTACACTTAATTTAGGATGTAGATCCGTTTTATCTTTAAATAAATGAAAAACTTTTAGTTCTCAAAAAGGCAGGACTTTGGAAAATGTTATGAAAATATTTTAGTAAAATATTGTATGGAGAAGGAAGTAAATAATGGTCGATAGACTGGTGAAAATATAATTTTTAACCCGTTTAAAACTGGTACACGTCATTTCGAAATGCGTTGTCTTGAATCCAACTTGAATATATTAGCAAGATGGTTGTATAAGACACAGAAACAACATAGATTCGATTATTTTTAATGCGGCATTTGATCCAGCATTTCAAAATTTGTGAAATTTATAATTTGAAAATAAGTTTGATTATTTTTCGTTTCAGACTTATTTACGACCAAAGCTGTAAAATAATTTGAAGATGTCTTTACATAATAATACATCGTCTTTATAGCCCAACCAACTGAACAGATTTTATGCCTTTTCACTAATCTTTTCCTTGAATGATTTAGTGGTGCATCATCAAATTTGAAAATTTGAATTCTTTTTTAAATAACAAAAAAGTAAAAAATATTTAAAATATATTGCACAAAGACTTTCTCAGTCACGCATCACAAAAATTAATCACCATCAAAAACATCGTTCGCTTGTTATCTATCAAAAAGTCAAAATGAACCATGGATGCAGTCTTTAAAAACATATTTATATACTAAAATAAAGCCCTAAACTTGCTTCTCTTGTGACATAAATATGTTCTCAGAGCAAATCGTATTTGCTAAAAATCCTGCTTTTAATGACGGCGGTGGAAGT
This sequence comes from Aphrophora alni, assembly GCA_963513935.1. Classification (NCBI taxonomy): domain Eukaryota; kingdom Metazoa; phylum Arthropoda; class Insecta; order Hemiptera; family Aphrophoridae; genus Aphrophora; species Aphrophora alni. The sequence continues at coordinate 72,857,448 of OY740772.1, forward strand.
TTAGTTTTGTTTTTATAATTATTACTCAACTATATTGTGTTTTGCTGACAGTTTTATAAACGGGTTTGCGTTTAAATACTATATTCACATTCCATTAAAACAAATGAAATCGGTAGAGACGATTTTGAGAAGTTACATATTTATAACACCCCCATAAACGATAACTCACGAGATGGCATTTTTTGAGAGAAGGCGAAACAATATTTTTATTTATTAATTTGGGTCCTTAGAGGTATTATTGTAATTTCGTGGCTAGCCCCAAGTTTTGAGTTATCGAAAAAATTTAAAAAAGTCCCGAGATATGGTGAAAATATGTCCACATACTAAATTTGATTTAAAACCTGTCCAGATGTTTGGGCTGTAGAACATTGCACGGCATCGATGTTTTAACCTATGTCATAACTTTCGTATATAAGAAAGTAAAAATTGAAAATAAGGGGGAAAAAAAAGAAAAAAAGAAGATAACGAGAGGCCATAACTACTTTTCTCCCATAAGAAATACATAGAAACAAAACTCAAACATTAAAAAATTACTTGTTTTTTCCTTGTGTTTATTAATAAGGCTCGTTAACACTCTGACAAGTATTTAGTACCACTTCGCAGATGTACTTTAAGAGTTTCAATAGAACTAGGACTGCCGATGTATGTAAAGCCTTTCGGCACAACACCGACACCCACCCCAAGAAAAGGAGAAAGGAGAATATCCACTATCAGCAGCACCACTACTCCCACTAACCGTAACTGCATGGGTGACGGAGTGAAGCTCCGTGAGGGCTCCCATGCCCCGTGGTACCATTTTAAGCTATAACTGATTTCTCAGCTTCGCCCCGATGCCCAGAATAGTCGCGGGCCCGTGATCGTAAACAGACCACCATTTACGATCACTACGGTTTCGGTGTCCCTTCATGTTCCGCCTGGGGCTTGACGGTACACTCCAGGTTACCTGGTTTTCCGTACCCAACCACTTCGCAGATAGTTAATTCCTACTGGAAAATATGGCATTAGTAATTCTCGAATTCCACTTTTCTCCTGATATATCTGCTAAAGTTAAAGTCACCCGCCACGCCATACAGAAATCTATGAAAACAATTTCAGGTCACATCTCATAAGAAACGTGTTTACAAACAATAATCATACTCTGTCACGTTGTACAGAGTAATAATTAAATTTCTTGCTCAACATTAAATTACCTGAAGTGTAAATACCGTAAATTATGCTGTAAATTTACGTAACTTAGCGAGCGAACCTTGGCCTCGTAACGTCACGACCTTGTCTTTTAGATTTATTGTAACGGGAAACTCGATGAGTTTACACACATTCACGCAGGTGAACACGAGAGGTTAGATTGGTTGCCAGTATAATTATTTCACAAAATACCTAACAGAGTTGTTTTGAGACGGCGACAATAAATACAGATTTCGGAAAAACCAGTAGTAGTTTATTTGTAGTTTCGTATGCTATTTCATAAAGTTCTGTTTTCACAAAATCCGATGAATATTTTGTTGTATCAAAAAGTCAAAAAATTCATTTAAAAGAAACCCCTATTTTATAACTTTAGTTTTCCTAAAACTCTAGTCGATAGCAATTGTCTCAAAAAGTTCAGAAGTAATAATTAATAATACCTTGTTTTACAGAATTCAAAAGGGACACTTCTTATCAGAGTTCCAGAAATACTATCTGAAAAGCTCGCGGTAACATAAGGCGCTTGTCTCTTTGATAGAAAGAATACGTTCATGATATAACTTATGCTCATAAACTGTTAGTTTATTTATCCTCTGTCTATCACCTATCTATATAACCCTATAATCTTTCAAAAATTAGAAAATTATGCAAATTAGGCAAAGGTCACGTACGTTATAAATGATGTTACATAACAAACAAAATAATAATCGATTAAATCTAAACTATATTTGTTACTGTTATGCAACATAGATTAATATGCAAGTCAATAACAAAATTTGACATTGTGAAGGGCGTTATTTATATATAATTTACACACTGATATATAGATGTTTTGCAATACAAATTTTAAAACATATTCGGTGGCATTTATCAAGAATCTTGGGCGGCCCATGTTAATCATTACGAGAGCTTGTATACTTCTAAAGAGTGTCTACTATAAACAAGAAATAAAGTAAGCTCATTTACCTTAACTATTTAAAACGTTATCAAAAAAATTGTAGGAGTAAAGTACTTTCTAGGCAGGAGCTTCCGGAAAACTGGTGCAGTGATTTATGCCAAAAATACCACATTCTGTTGTCGTTAGTTGAACAGGACTTCGCCCTGTTGAAGTTGGTTGTAGACCAAGTATTCACGTCAGTAATATCTTTGTTTAATTAACTGTTCATTATAAACTGGTTGGAGATCGGTTAGAAACAGAGCGATTCTCATAACTATAGAGGTACCGCTTAGAAAAGAACCGTGCGCCGGTAGAACTGTGATGAGAGAGGGAGAGTTCGAGTTAGCCCAGACATACCCAGCCGCTGCTTCATTGCGTAGGGCTTAAAATTTTCTTTTTCAAACCTACTACAGCGCTAAAAAACTGTGAATTTGTAGCGTTATGTTCTTGACAACTACAATCAGTAAATTTAAATTTTTACAAAGTAAAAGACATTAAATTATAGGTTTTAAATTGCTTTATAATATGGCAAAAATGTAACAGTTTATCCCCATCACCGCTCCAATCCCCTCCCCGCCATCGCCCCTACAAGCGTGCGCGAGCCACTCTCGAGATGACGGTTCTGCGCAGGTTTCTTTCTGTCTGGTACGCTTATAGGACTGGGTTACAATCGTACTTGTGATTCGTGCTCCTATAAGATAAGCATTAAAATGTAGCTCACAAGTTAAATAAGCAGATAACAGTCAATACCCAACCTACATCATCCATATCAAATAGGGATCAATAACATGCACAGCCAATTTGACAAACAGAAGGCTGTCAGAAAAGACACATAGTAAAATAGAATATAAAATTGTGAATCTAACGATTAACAAAGTTTTGGAATTGGATGCATCGCATGATACATGTTCTAAATGTATAGTTTTCAATTTCTATAACTTGTGTATTAAAATTTGTTAAATATGAAGAGGTCCTGCAAAGCAATACAAATTTTAAAACATATTCGAAATGGCAATTCCTCTTATCTTTTGATTTGTTAAGGCCTACGGATTCAATATTCCCCAAGAGTTACTACGATTTCATACTACGATATACCGGAAATGAATCAATTTAAGATTGCTTCCAATCATGCGCAGAGGAAGGAATGGGTGTGATTGGTTTATTAATGTGTTAGCAATATAAGGGCAATGACAGACGAAATTCAAACATGAAAAAAAACCTCCTACATGTTGTATGACTGCTGTGGTCAAAAATCCCAATAAATAAACGATGCAACATTGCACAAACTTTCTTACTTACCCATCCCCAAAACTATTCGCATGAAAAATATCAGTTCAAATAGTTGTCAGTAGAAAAGTGAAAAAAAAAAACAGAATGGATGCCGTCTTAGGAAAAATAGTTATATCTTTATAAAGGGGTTAAACTTACTTCGCTTCTACCATACACACGTCCTCAACTTAAATAGTATTTGATTAAAATCGGTCAAGCTTCTTAGCAAATTATTCCTGAACCGTATTTGCTATTTTCCACACGCGTTTGGGTCATTAATTTTCACATTACAAACAATTTTAACGAGTTTTCCCCTTGTTGCTCAAAGACACGATAGTCATTATCGCCTAATAGAAAAAGAAATAATATAAAGACCTCCCTAGCCCTGGAATACTCTAATAGTGACAAGGTAGGACCAAAATCGGTAAAGCCAATTTTAATGAAATACACCCAACAGCCCCATGACAATGTTGGGGGTTTTTATGCTGATAACTGACGAATCAGAATTTTTGTAAATATAGCGACCAATTTAGTTTGAGTTCTTAGGAGCTACACTCGAGCAAAATTTGATAAAAATCGATTTAGAGAAAATAGCAATTTTGTGTTTTTTTATAACAGCTATCCCCAAATTTTAATTTATCGAAAAAATGAAAAGAAAAAGTCCCAAGATAACGCCAAATATCGTGAAATTTTGATTTTAAATCTATTCCAGCTTTAGCGCTGTAGAGCACTACTCAGATTCACTATTCATATTTTTGTGTTTTTTTTTTGTGTTCTTTAAAGGAAAAAAGACAAACAAACAAACAAAACAAAAAATACCCGTAGCCCTCGAATACTCCAATTGCGTCAGGGTTGGAAGAAACAAGAGTTGGTCAAGAGAGGAAAGTTGGATCCAAGTTGTAGATCCAGTTAGAAGGTCTCGGGATTGCCATGTCCCTACTCACTATAAGTGAACCTCTGAGGACTGCATAATATTATAATGCCTGCTGTTTGAAATAGTCATCCTTAATCCTTCCTCGTCTAAACACTACTGGCCTACATATCTCATTTTTGCCCAGCTTGGCAAAGTGCGTACATATAGGGTCGATCTCGGCAAATAGGAGAGTAACAAAAACAGTACAAAAAATGCTCGTCATCTCGTAACAGTGTATCTGTTACAAGCCGAGTATTTAATATTCAATAGAAAACCTATTTTTCGTAAATTTTCAATGAACTTTTTTTTAATAATAAAAAATACAAGGACAAATGAATGAAAACTTTGACGTGCGATCGAGTTGTCACAACAATAATTATTTGCCGCCTGCGATTTCTGCACGGCCAGTTTCTGTATCATGGCGAGAATAAACTAGGCTGTCACAAAAACCAGTGCTCGGAGTGGGTCGACTAAGCCCCACGCATCCTCTCCCACATGGTACAATTATTTCGCAAAACACAGTTCTACATTCCCAGTTTCATAATCCTTTTTATAAAAACATAACCGTAGTTCAAAATTTACCAACATAAACAAATGTTAGTCTAAATCGTAGAAAGAGTTTCACAGCTTCAATAAACTGTGTAAAACACTACACACATCCACAAAACAAAATACTAACTGCGATTTCTTCATGATTACATTTTCCAAATTATGGGATATAAATAGATATAAAAGAGTCATACAAGAGCTGTCGGTGATTATATAAATATATTAAATTGAACCTAAACTAGTTCTAAGAGTAAATCTTGTTTTTAATGACGGTAGTCAAGATTCATTTTTCCAATAATTTTATTTCCTTGCCATTCTAACACTTTAGTAAGTACGGGGTTGACAATCCCGAGGGAACCCAGCTGGATCTACACCTTTCGTTATGGAGTCTTGGCTTAGATCCCTCTCTTTTATCTTTCCTATCATGTCTCTCTTGACCAACTCTGACGCTATTAAAAGTTTTCGAGGGCAAAGCGTCTCAATTTTCAGCTCCTTTATTTATTTTTTATAAGACGATAATGACCAGGACTTTTTTGTCTTTATACAACCAAAGGAAAAAAACACTGGTTTGAATTTCATCACATTTCACTGAAATCGGTTGAGCCGATTTCGAGAACTTAGGTCTTTCATAACAGCTCCATGGAGGAGGGTTTTCCCCCGACAACTGTCGATTTATCTGTATTACACAATAAACCCAGTAGGCTATCTCGATTTATCAATATATTATTAAATGTATAAACAGTTTCCCGCAACTCCCAATAGTAAATAATACGTAAAAAGAGCTCAAGTGTTTTTATTATTATATTATTAGTTTATAACGTTCATGTGGTCAATTTTAGCAGTTTGCACGACATTATAATTTCAGTACCGGTAATTTTATAAAATGTTTTTAGCTGTCTCCATTTAAGTTTTATAAATAGTTGTTTCTTCACAACTGCTAATAAAAAATTGCGGTTTAGTCGTGTAAAAATGTTGCCTGCAATAATGCCATCTTAAATATTTCTCTCCTCTAGGCCTACTACCGATTTGAACACGTAAAAATTGAAAATCAGGGTTTGTAATTTTTAAAAATTTAATAATCAACAAATTTAAGGAAACATCTATATAATTTATTGAAATGTCTTCTTGATCAAATAAAGTATTTACCGTAACAAATTACAATTTCTTTAATTTGTTGATTAAGTTTCCAAAAGAGTTGCTCTAAATCAATTGCTGTAATTTTCTTTTGTTTGCGATTTGGCAAATTGGATAAATACTACTATTTATTTTCACCAAACTCTGAACCAAATCGGCACAGCTGATTTTGTTTAATTATTTTATAAAAAATTCATGACCATTTTGTGTGTTTTTAAATTATTTTTTAGGGAGATGACAACCAAATACGTTTAGTTTGTATTCGTAGAGATTACTTTATAGCAAAAACTAAACAGTTATCAAAAAAATTCAAACAATGTCTCAAGATATGGTCAAAACACCAAACGGTCCATACACCAAATTTTATCAACATATGTCCACTTCTTTGAACTGTACAGACGACAGAGTTTTTTTTCCCATCAGGTAACCTCTCAAAATTGATATTTTTGGCAAAAAGCCGTCATCGATTATTGAACTATGACATAACTTTATCGGTAATTATTTACTGTAGCGCCCCAATTTAGATTTTTGTACTACATACCTGTCTTCATAAGAATAATAACAGTTTTTTGTGAGATGGAACGTTTTTCACTTTGAAATTGAGATATATCAATGACGTATTTGTAAGTTAAGTACACAATCATAGCAAACACGATGTTTGACTGATTTGCGAAGTTTATATCGATGGATTAGTGTTGTTAAAACCACTGAACAGTAAACTTTGAGTGTGTAATTTCAATAATTTAGAAATTAAAGACTTTATGTTCGTCACAATATTTAAAAAAGAAAATTCAGTACTACAACGACGATATCCAAGTGAAATAAGAGTGCATCACTTCTTCCTTGCGGCTGCGGAGTTATACCCGCCAAAATACAAAGATAAGTACAATTACTGTATATTGTACGTAGGTTTATTTACGCGTAGGTTAGATAAGTTGACTATATATCCACCTTACTTGACCTTGTAAGGTAAAAACAATTCGCGTACAAACCTATTTCAACACGTAATTCACTTAATTAATGGACTAATTAATTCACTAGAAAAGTTGAAATTATGTTGTTTTTTTCGTAAAAAACTTTGCTGCTCACAAAATAGTATATTTCATCACTAGGACCAAAAGTGAAGCTTTTCGATGCAATTTCAAGTTTAACGGCCGAAGCGGAGCCGAGGCCGGAAAATGAGCGAGGATCGAAAAGCTTATTTTGGTCCAAATGATGAACTATAGGCTACTTTTCGTTATACTGCAAATAATATATAAGAAAACAATTTCAACAAAACTACAATGTTATAACCTATTTGCCTTCTAAGATGGTAACAGCTGTTTTAACGGTTATTTACAATCGAGAGTATTGGTTGTTTTTAAAAGATGCTTTGCAATCGTTAATTAATTCCTATAAAAGTAGTAACAGTTGATGACCTCGACTTCAGCTGATGTTTTTAGGTCCTAGGACTAAAAAGAACAACTTTAGCATCTCAATGCATGTATTGAAAACAGCTGTTTTTGAAGCAGTATGACGAAAAAATGAAGGCAGGTATGTAGCACGAAAAAACGGGGGGAAATCTAAATTGGGGCGCTACAGTAAATAATTACCACTTTATCTATAGCACCATTATTTGGTAAAGTAAAATTTACAAAAAATTGTTACAATTTTTTTCATCTAGGCATTAAAACTGTATGCCAAGTTTATTGCTTACATAAATATCCTTCGGTTATAAACAATTTCATAGCAGTCCAATTCTAATAGTTCAAACTTCAAACCCACACCTATACACGATAAAGTGAACGAACTATAAGCTCACACACAAGCTATAAAGAAAACAAACAAACAACTGATAAAACTTCTGCAATCAATTAGTCCAACAAACAAACTCAACTTATCAATCATCATATATACTATGACAATCAACTGGTTCATAACGGAAGTCAATTGATTTATTAATTACTTCAAATATCATTCATCCTGGTCTGTAGTCTAATGGCCATATTTTTTTAATGTGTGGTGGCCTACGTGTTCCAGTTGTCCCAAAGCCGTGGGAAAAGGAATTGCACTACACAAGTCTTTCACGCAACCCAGAAGTCGTAATTACAAACATTGATGTTAATTTATATTGACACGATAACAACATCAAGCACGCACTTTTACTGTCTTCCCTTTTGGGTAAATATTTACATGACTGTTCTAAAAGCATTAGCTTACAGTTGGAATTAAGATGTGGTCATATTTTACAATAGCTAAATGAAAGTTAGCAGCAAATATTTGATCAGACTATTAACAGCCATGTAAATGGCAAGTTATATCAAATATAAATAAAAATATCATTTTTGTTTTCATTCTGAGTTTCCCCCCATGAAACTCTAAGTTATAAAAACAGTAGGCTAGGTATACCTACAGAAGTGTTCCACCACCTTACCATCTTTTGAAAAATTTGTAGTCGGTCTCCCCCACCCTCTCATTTTTCGGGGTTTAAAAAACAAAATTCGAACATTGCACAACTACAACACCCAACAAAAAGATTTATGAAAACAGTATGAAAATCTGTTCAAAAATTTGGGCTGTAAAATACAATAAATCTGCATAACCTCTCTGATATATTTTCTCAAAACTTTGAATGTTGTTTACAAATTTAGAAAAGTGGAAAAAAGAGTCTAATATTATGCTACAAAAAAGTCACATCTAAGAAAATGAGTGTTCATTATTTGTTCAGGGTCTCAATAATAAAATTATGGAAATACAGTTTTATCAAATTGGGCAAAACACAAATAATTTTTTTTTTAAATTCTGAGATTGTTTTGCATGTAATCTATTTAATATAGTTGAAAAATAGGTAGAAATTTTGCCTGCATTAAGGCTTTAAGGTTTTTTAAATTTTGGGTTTTAGAAAGGAAATATTTTAATTACTCTTTACTTTATAATGAACTAGAGTAGGTGACCTAATGCATTTATAACTTTAGGTGACCTAATGTAGGTAGACATATTTTAAACGACATGAAATCACTCCATGTGATACATCTGGTCACTCTCAAAGATTTGAGCTTCAATGAGTCTAAAAGAAAACGTTCTCTTTCTTCTTTTTTAAAATTGTAAACCTCATTTATAAAGTGGAAACATCATAAGCGTTGCTAACAGTTGGTTATGTAAGCAACACATCTAAAAACAAGAATAAATAAACTGTACACACAAATTAACTTATTTCTCATACGGCCATCACAAAGCCAAGCGAAATAAATAATTTCACTAATATCTCCCTAAAAGTTCCAAGTCATTGGCGAAAATGAACCACGGATACCTTTCTTTGGATAAAAGGTTATATATCTTAAAATTGTATCATGCTATTTCTACCAAATTGGAAGATTACAAGTAAAAACCATTAGGCTATGCTAAACACATGTAAACAAACTTATAAATGACAAACAAATTTGAAAATAGTAATATGAGCTCGAGGAGGGGAGATTTTGTTATTTTACAATATACTAGCAAACCTAAATTTTACTTTGCATGCTGTTTTGCATATTGCTATAGATCATAAACCTATATTTTTACCATAATTTTATTTACATCTCTGTGGCCATTTTTGAGATCTTCATCGTTCACGATTTCATGGTTTATTTCCACTTTTTGACTGACAGTACATAGACTGGTATTTGGTTGTTTTTTTTTACCAATTTGGTTCCATTACTCCAAAAATATATCAGGAGTTATCGATCAATAAATGAAAATAAACAATAGATGCTGTCTTAAAAGGTTGAATTGAAATCAGTGTACCCAATCATATGCAAAAGAAAATTATGGTTGCAAATAAATTGAGTAATAGCAAAATAAACCCTGACCATCTACAGGTTTACTGTGGTATTTTCTTAATTATTTTTGAACCATACTTTCCCCTATCATTTGGTTTGATAAGCGAATTTGGTTATTCCATCACATTTTACCAAAAAAATTGTTCAAAATAATTCTAGTAGAGTTTAGATATCCTACAGTTCCATGTCCTGTTAGGGATTCATAGTCTCTTTCTCACAACAATTTCTAAAACCATCAATTTTGGGAAGATGACAAACTAGAAATTTTGTTTGAGCACTTAAAAAGGAGCTTCTTTTGACCAGAATTGGATCAAAATCGTTGGAACTAAACTGTTGTCTTTTGGTCGTAGAGCAGATAAATTACGCTAAAATTTGAGATGGATTAAAACTCTTGGAAATAAGGTTAAAATGTCAACTTAACACACCCCGATTCGATCAAAATAGGCTAGCTTCAACGGTTTGGTATTGCGCAAGACAGATAAAAATCCTTCCATAAACCAAGTTTTTTAACTTCTAAAACAGACATTTCCATTAAAAACTCAACATCGATTATATAAGTTTTTTTAAACTAATTACAAAACTTTCTGTAAAGTCTACTATGTAGGAAAGTAAATTAACAAAATCAGTTAAAGTATTAGACCAGAGCTCAGTGTACAGATAGCAGACACCACATAAATAAACCACTTTAATATAATTGGAGACTCTCAAACATTAAAATACAGTAGCCTAGCCTATCTGTAAAAAAGTGATCATTTTGTTACTATTAGAAAACATTATATATTATATTGTACACATAAGTGATAATTTAAACAAACAAAAAAGTTGTAGATTTTTTGAGTCTAGGTAGTATGGAATTGTACCGTTTTAATAAATTGAACAGCCATTCACTATGACCAAGTTAGTCACATAGTCCTGTTATGCCTCACAGTTGTTCAAATTTTAACTAATTTGTATCTTCATTCATTTTGATCATGTTGGGAACTCAGCTATAACTTATCTAGACTAGTGAATTTTGAAAATCTTTACATTTAAATAGAGCATCTACTTGCTTTCTCCATACCATAAAGTTATTCTGGGGATACTGAATAGCCTACAACTGATTGAAACAGTATTTTATTATTTTTTCCTTTGTTGATTAAAGACGAAAACCTCTCGGTCTTCTTATAAAAGAAGAAAAAAAGACAGAAGGTAAAATGAAAGCTCCTAACTCTTGAATATTCTAATAGCAAAAGGACCGGAAGAGAACAAGAATTTACAAAGAAACTTGATAGGAAAGATGAAAGAAAAGGATCTAACACAAGACTACGTGAACAAGTTATAAATCTAGATAGATTTCCTTGGGATTGCCAAGCTTGCCTGTACTCACTACAGTAAGCCTCTGAGGGTAACAGAGTTTTTAATGTCAACGATTAAGGTTTACCTGAGTTTTTGGTCACTAACTCCCAAATTCTAATTTTACTAACAGAGCTAACTCCTCGTTACAGAAAATGAAATCTGCCCTCAAACTTAGATTAAAAATGAGTTAAGTGCAACATTCCTCAAAAGGCTAGGTTAGGACAGACATTGTTTGTTAGCCTAGGTTTAATATAATACAAGAGCAAAGAGAAAGCCTATTTATAGTAAGTATTTATGAACAAAGACAACATTTAACATCGTAAAGCAATATTAGATCTTAATAAAGCTAATAATTAAATCAAAACACAAGTACTTTTATCACCATGAGCATAGACAGGAGTCTTAATCAAGGAGCTTCAGATAGTTCTTGGCTGTATATACTTAATTAGTTATTTCCAAATTGATTCATAACAATGGTTATTTAACCAACTTAAGTTAAATAGTAGCCTAAATAAATGCAGTTCCAATTATAACACACTTGTAAGGAAGTAAGAATTTTAATATCTTATTCATAAATATTTTCCTGTGTACATAAAGTGACTTTATGACATAATTAGGAAGCCTACAGCTTTTAATATACTTGGCAATGATTAGGCTACAACAATTTTCCACCTATTTTTTATATAGACTACTTTATTAAAGTTAAGGCCTAGTTAGGGAGACTGCTTAAATACTTACACACTATTTAAATCCAGAAAAAATATAATTAAGGCTATACTAGCTAAGATACATTGCATCTAGCTCATAAACCCTAGGCCCATCATTAATCTGATATTGCATCCTATTTATTTAAAAAGAATGTACAAAATACTAGGCTTATAATTAATTATATAAGAATACGAAATACTGTATAGGAATAGGGGCCTATCTGACAAAAAGAAAGCATATTTTAACAACAAAATTAACAATTTACTCCTTTATTTGAGTTTGATAAACAAATGCCTGATTTAATGTCTATAAACATTTGAAACTGTGAGTAAAAGGTTAGCTATAATCATTTATGTCATTTCAAAAATTTTAAAAACAGGTAAATCTAACGCCCACATATTATTGACTATCCTAGTTCAATCCTAAGGTTATGAACTGTCTAGACATTTGAGGGGGGTGGAATCATCATGTGTTACAAAAACAGTTAACTTAAATCAAAATTTAAATATGAAAGGGCATGCATTTTATGTACCTGGAAATCAGTAAAAAATTATCACTGTTTCACTTAACAAACACAAAAACTATACACAATTAGGAAGTATATGCAAAATTCACTTTAAAAATTTGACATAACAGACAGACAACTGGAGTCTCACTGCCTAAATGATAATATAATCATAACGATCAAGCCGTAGAGGAATGCAAGGAATAGTTTCGGACTCGACCGGTAGGAGTACCACATGTTTACGAAATAAACAATTCTATACAATATACACAATCTAATTAATGTAATACAATGTATTTTTACATTTTATATAACAAGAAAATAAATATGCAAACGATTGTTGGTTCAATCTAAAATTAAATTTTCTGTTCTTACACCATTTGAATCAACGACTGTAGCAACAAAACAGTGAGAGCTCTCTATAAAAACAGCTGACAAATTAAATTCCAATGAAACAAAAACATCCGTTTCACTATTGTGAATCGTTGAACCGCCAAATTAAATTAATGATTAGTAGGTGGCTTTTATGTAAGAGAATTAATAAACGTAATTCAAAGGATCAAATAAAAGTTTGATTATTATTAAATAATACAAAACATTTATGAACTAATTAATTACATTTAGCTAAAAATCTGCCAATTGTTCAACTGTTGGTCTATGATATGTCCAATATAATATTAAGTATACTATAAGGTAGGCCTAAATATCAAAGTATCAATAAATTTAGTAAACCTAAATTACATAAAAAGTAAATATTAAATTATATGAATTATATAAATTATTGAACCTGAAATTAATTAATTACGGATTTTATTAACTTCAGACTTGAAACTGTTTATTTATTCATTCATTAATCTAAAATTTATAGATTTATGTATTTGCATTGTTTTAGAATCCATGTTCAAACAAATTATTTCTAAGATTTTATAAAGTATTGAATTTTTTTAGCACACAATTTCACAGACATGAACTGAAAGATTTTTTAAATTTTGAGTTATAATTTTTTGCTTGTGTTCTAGGTGAGATCATTATTATAATTACAAGAATTAGGTTTCATTATTTTAATTACAAGAATTAGGTTGGTTGTGCTTGGTGTAATATTTTACTAATGGTTTATAAATGTCTTATTTCTTGGCAGTTTTTTAATACAAAGTAACAAACCTGAAATCACTAACTTTTGTAATGCAACAAAATCAGGTTTGGCCAAATACAAATTGGATGTTGAATCCAGAAAAAAAATATAATGATGCCTATACCAGCCTATAGGCCTACATAACATCTAACTTATAACTCTAGTATCCTATTTTTAGTCTCACGGTATTTATGGTATAATATAATAAAATAAATTATGCCAAGCAGAAAGAATGCTTATAATGGTGGTGCTCCAAAAAAAAACAACTGATGAAACCATGTCTTGAAGTGTTCTTTACAACCACAAACTATCTTGATAGTTTCAGACCAAGATTAATATTTATCAAATATAATCTCCCATGACAGCGTAAAGAAATTTCTACAAATATTTTAAGCTCGATTTTTCTAAGTCATTGTTGTGGGCATTGTAATGATAGGGTCTATTCAGAGTAACAACATTTTATTGTGGTATGCATGATAAATAAAACAATATTAGACCTACATATTTTATATTAAAAAAAACTAAATATAGACTATATTGGTCTAAACCAATTTTATATATTAAATAAGCTCTACATTAAATACAGACCAATAGACCAATTCTGAATAATAAAAGAATGAACTATAACTATAATTACAACAACAACAAAAACATTTATGAGGCATATTTCAAAAGTAAGGTGGTAATTGGTTATACAAGAAGAACAAATTAGACAATGGAAAATTTATTAGTGGTTCCAAATACATTTATTTTTCAACGAAGTCATCATTTCGTTCAAAATACTTTTGATTTCATGTAACACATTTGGGATTTCAACCAGTTTTGTACTGAAGTTTTCAACCTTTTAGTACCTGAAATTGTTGAAATGCAAGCCAGTTCTTGAGCTGTAGGAAGAAATGGTAGTCACTGGGTGCGAAATGAGGACTTTAAGGTATATGGTCAACAATCTCCCATCAAATTTTTTTAATTGTTTCGATTGTGTAGGAAACCATTTGTGAATGTGTGTTACATGAAGTAGAACAATTCCTCTCCTAAGTATTCCTCGTCATCGGTTTTGAAGACTTGTGATGTGATGGTTGTTCAAGGCTCTTTGCATCCACCAAATGCACACACTCTTTTGAACCCAGAACACAGTTGCCATGATTTTCTTTGGAAATTGATTTGTTTGAATTTATTAAGTTTGCCTAAAGTGTCAATCACAATTAATTCTGAACAATGTTGTCTTTAAAACATCTGAAAATTCAATAACCGATCAAGCTCTTACTTTTAAATACACCTCTTATTTACAAGTTACAAATCAAATAACATGATACAAAACATTTCAATGGAATAAACAACTAGTATGAATAAAATAATAGTATGAATAAAATCTTAACTATTGAAGAAAATGATATAAATATAATCATCTGAAGATGAACATATAAACAATAGACAATAATATATAATAAATATAAATAAACTTTTTGTGCATATTTTGGCATCCTTCTTTTGTCAAAAAAGAGACAGTACTGGGCTGACTGAATATGATAACTCTCTCTCCCTCCCTCCCTCTCTCTCTCTCTCTCTCTCTCTCTCTCTCTCTCTCTCTCTCCTCTCTCTCTCTCTCTCTCTCTCTCTCTCTCTCTCTCTCTCTCTCTCTCTCTCTCTCTCTCTTTTGTTTACACAAGGAGGAGACAAAATATGTGCAACAAATTTAGTTCATTATTTCTGCTATAAAACTATTTTCAAGAGTAAGCCATCCATATAGGTGGTATGATTGTTATACAGATTATGATAATGTTTAAGTTTAACAATTACATATTAGAATAAAATTTGGTAATACATGTTTAAAACTTAATCTTAAATAGTATCCAATGTCAAATCAAAACCATTTAGTAAACCAGTATTTCTGAAAACAACTCTTATGTTCATATTATTTAGTTTTTCATAGAAACAAAATATATTAAATTTTGCAAGGGGTTATGACTCTTCTTAATTCTTACACTGGTTATGATATTTAATATATTATTATAAGTTAAATCAGTATTTTTGTTTCCTTTTTCTAAGCTTCTTTTATATAGTGCTTTTAGGAAACCATAGAAAAGTAAATAGCAACTGCATTGTTGAAATAAGTCAGCTGTCCAGTGTTGATGTAAAGATATGTACAATAATTCTCAAAAACATAAATAATTATTATTTTCAGTTATAACCAGACAGAAAATGTTGTTTGATTACACCATCCCGGTTTTAGAGCGAATAAAATTACCATTATTATGGGAACGTATGCCATGTGGTGTTCGCATTGAAGATTTGCAAGAAGAGAAGTATGAAGAAGCTGAAAATCACATTAGGGTAGTATATTCTTCTAGATTGAGACAAATGATGTTATCAATAAAATTTTATATAATTAAGTTATTCTTTATTTGAAATTAACTTAACTTGTGGAAACATCATCACCAGATGAGAGAAAATACACAATTTTCAACAACAAATACATTCAAGGATAAAATAAAGCAAAAGGTTAAAGTTTCAAATATTTTAATAATATACATGACTCATTGAAATTATTACTGGCTTCAGTACATAGAAATAACATCTTATGTATAATATTACAAAAGCCTATTCCACAACAGTGCATTTTTTCTTTTTTCTTACCAGGAGGCGAGTATTCCAGTCCTGGTTTTAACTATCAGCTATGAAGTTTGTTGTGCACCTTCATTCACATTTCCTTTCTTTTCAATCCAATCTCAGATTTTTTGGAAAGCTGTCAGATATTTCGGGTGATGTTGTTCTGTTCTCGACTCCATTTCCAGCTTAATCCTGAACAGTAAAATATTATGTACTGAGCAGTCTCTTCAGCTTCACCACATTTCCTACAAAGAAGGTATGGTACATGTAACCCCATTCTATGTAAATGACTATTTAACCATACATCCATCAACAATTCATCTCCTTTCCATTGGTCTGACTAGTTCAGCCTAAGGGATACCTCTGTATTGAGTCTTGAAAGAGCCTTGAGCATAACATTACCTTCAGTTCTCTCAAGCCTTTGTTCGAGACCTATTGGGAGACACACCTTAACACCAAAGTATAAGATTGTTCATATGCAAATTCTGGACTGATGAAGGAGCATTCAGCTCTTGCTTTAGCGCACGTTTCTGCATCCTCATTCCTAGTAATGTCCTTATGTCTTGGGATCCATAATGGGTTTAGATGGTTGGTTTTTACCAGGGTTTTGAGAGCGCTATAACAATTACACACTATTCTGGATGTATAGGGTGTTGTTGTTCAAAACCAGAAGTACTGCATTGCTGTTAGAGTTTATATAGATGGTATTTCCACTATATCTTCTATCTATATTCCTCTTCACATATCCAGTCAGGGTAATTACTTCTGCTTGAAATACAGTTCCCAGCTTTCTCAAGTTAAGAATTTCTCTGGGTCTGAAACCATAAGTGTATCTTAAAATCTGTATTTAATGATTTCCATATTATATGTTTTGTACTGTGCAAATTAAGAAAATTATTGCTAAAAAAGTATTTTTCATGGCATAATCTACGAATTTTGTTAAATCCAAATCTATATTATAGTAGTTGAAAATTTCAGTCAAATTTGCCACACAAGCTAAGATTGCAGCTTTTATAATGTGAAATGGTTTTACATAAGTTTTGTCTTACCTTTAAATTAGTTTAAATGACTTTACATTAGTCATTTTGTTAAGTTTCTTTAATTTTTATTTGCTAAGCTCATTTTGTTCAGATAAGTGCTATGCATGTATTCTATTGATCTCATTAAAGAAAATTCTTGTTCTATGATGTCAGCTGTATACCGAATTTGTTTCCTTAACTTTTCTTTTATTCATTATATTTTCTCCATCTTTTTTACACCATGTTGTCTAAGCTCATATAAATTTAATTTTACAGTTTTCTAAATTAAGAGTACATTATTTATTTTATTTACTTCAAGGAATCAAAGAAGTGAAATTGGAGTATAAATAATTGGCAGCTACAACATAATTAATTGATCGTAGAAATTGTTTCTTACATATTACTCATCCTATTTTGTGGTGGTAACCCTTTACTTATGGCTTTGAATTGTACGTATTTTTGTCTTTGTGGTATATCAATTGATATCTAGTTTAAAAATGTTTGTTTTTGGCTATAAAGGTTCATTATAAAAGCTGACATATGTTTCACTAATGACAACAGAAAATTAATATGTCTAGGGCTAATTAAATCAACAATTTATATTTTAAAACAATTACAAGCTCACTTCTAAAATAAATTTTAAAGTAAGATTTAAAGTAAAATGTATTACTGGTAAATAAGAAATAAATAAAAGAAATCATTGTATGCCTAATTAACAACAATCTATATAGTTTTATTTACTAGTTTAGTAGTTATGTCTAAGATTTTATTTAATAGATTCAAAATATGTTTGATTTTTTACAATTTTCGTTTTTCAGGAGCATTCAACTAAGTTTGAAATGATTGAGAAAAAATCTAAAATTTATTTAAAATAAAGTACCTACTGATTTAAAAATTCATATACTGTAGTGTGTTGTACAACATAATTTAAATTATTTTTAAAAACTGCTTAACTATAGGATATATATTATTATACTCAGGATTAATATTATTGTTTTGTTAGTTTAATGTTGTTTTATAATATTGAATAGTTCATACAGTAGGGCTATTAAGATTACCATTTAATTGGACATTTGTTACCATTTGTGCAAAAAAATACATCAATTTCAAGTGCATAATCATTATCAAATGCTATATCTGAGATCGGTAGTTTATTTATAATAATTGAGGATTGTTTCAATATCTCATTAGTCTTTCAATTAGAGTAGAAATTACCAACTGCATTTTCAACTTAATTTTCTTACCAAGGAGAAAGCCTTTACACTAGTTCTGACTTGAATCTAAGCATGCTGATTTAGGCTAGTCCACATTTTGCTATCTGCCCGGATCCAAATTATTTTACAGAAACAATAATTTCATTAGAAGTAAAGATAGAGAAATTGGACATGAATAACATATATAGTAAAATGTAATGATAACATGTTAAGTCACAGGCTATAAGTTGTAAATTATTTACAGGAACATTTTGTATATAACGACCCAATGCTAAAAGCATGTAGTTTAGCAAGAGATACAGAGTCTTTAGATAATTTCATCAGCTTGACACACTATTGGATGCAAGATACACAATCCTTCATTGCAGTCGAAGAAGGTACGGCAAGAATTATTGGTGTTTTAATTGGTCGAGCTAATGATCTAACTACTCATTTAAAAACAATGAGTCGAATGTCAGTGAGTATTGGAATATAGGTTTGAATTTTGTATATATTGGTAAACATGTTCTTAATTTAGATATTTATAAGCTAAATTAATTAATTAAATTAAAAGTATGAATTACTGACACTTATATGCACGGATACTGTAGAAGTTTCAATTTTTGTACAAATTTGACACACAGGTTGTTTTTAGCATTATTTTGGGTTTACTTTAGTTTATTTGTCTATCAAAACAGTAACAAAATAACAACAATTTAAAATCATAGATTTTCACTAATTCAATTTAAAATACTCTAAACTTAAGCAGGTCATGAGTCTACACCTAATGATATGAATCACAATTTCCTACTATACAAAAAATCTCTGGCCAAAATTGAATTTTTGAACCTTGAACTTTTAAATTTAACTCTAATGAATATATGTATAAAATTCATTAATCAAATTTTTATTAATAAATTCTAAATGATGGTAAAAATAAACGAAATTCCAATTTCAATCAACTTCATAATTTTGACCCCCTGTTTTAGTTTTCCTTCCAAAAGATTTTTATTGTAATCTATCAATTAATTCGATGAACTAGGTTACAAATTTAAACTTCAATAGTCCGATCCATTTTTAAGGAAAATATATGTATATCATATTCAACCATCTGTTATTCAATCCTTTAACTGATTTATTCAAGATTTAGTCATTTGTGAGATACATACTCTGAATCTAACCTGTAAAGACATCATGTGTTTGAATGTGTTCCTATAGAACTAATAATAATAAGAACTGTTGAAAACACTGGAATTTTTATGTCACATTTTCATTTTCACACATCACAATAGTATCCTTATATGCAATTGGAAATTATATATATGGCTAAGGAGAAAATCTTTTTGCTGTTTTTCCTAATTTTGATACCAATTTGTTCAATATTGGTTCTTTTTTACAAGTTCCGGCATTGTTGGTGGTAGGATTTTCAGTAGTTTTATTTTTTTAAATCAGGCAGCGATATTATGATTATTTATTGTTTAGAGTTTTGATGTATCACAAAATTGTGGACAAGTGGTGTATCAATTGCTTATTACTAAGAATATTATCAAAACTTTTTTACAAGACATACATTGCATTTCTAGATTTATGAAGGAGATACATTACAAAAAATACAGCGCTTTCGCATGCATTTACACAAGCCTGTAGACATATTCCAACTTTATGACACTCCTGCATTTTTCAGAATCTATGTTTGGTCTGTAGAGCCAGAATTTCAAGGAAAAGGTTTGTTGTACTTAATATATATTATTTTCTATTTACTATTAGTATTATAGAATAATTTTCTTGTAAACATTAAATTTAAGTATTTGCAAAGATGTGTTGAGTAAAAATTCAATTTAATAAATATATAGAATTACATAATTTTTTAGAAATATGCGTAACCTAATTTAGTCTAGGAATTTTTTATGTACTTATAAATCTAAAATGATTGGTAGACTTAAGTAACAGATATTTTACTTAATTCTAAAAAGACCAAGAGAGGTAAGAATGGGTGATGAATGAGGGGCGATGATGGCTGTTTATGAAATGTGTGTGTGTGGGGGGGATAATGTTATTTTGTCTGAGGTCCAACGTGTAATGTGTTGTTTGTTGAATTTGACGAACTCAGATTAGCTAGATCCTTTGATTCGCCAGGCCATACGAGTAGCCCTCGGAGGCTGGTGATATATAAAAAAAGGTAGGGAAAAAAAAAAATTAACTCGGTAGGATTGTTCTGTGTCAGCTCCCACGCTTCCCAGTCATAGCCTATGTATGTATAGTCATACATGTTGAGGTAACATAAGTGTGTTATGTTAAGAGGTGTGTGACAAACTTTTGCCTTACCAAATTCTATTCAGGCGATGTTGGGGGATAATGCTCAGATCCTTGATCGGGTATTGTCCTTTTTGCGTTGTCTGAAAATGTTTGATAAAATTTAAAAGCAAATTTTGAAGGGCCCTTTTACAGCCCTGTAATATTTGTTTTAATTGTTAATAATTGTAATTGTTAAGTTGTTGTTACGTTGCACAGCCATTTTACAGCTTTAAAATATATTATGTTGTTGTTTATTATTTTTTATGTTATCTAGTTTTTGTATTGTTATTGTTTTATTTCTAAGATTTTAAGTTAAAACATCTTCTTGCCAAATTTTTTGAAGGCGATAATGACTGAAATGGGTTTCACCTTAAAACTCCACAAAAACCACTCATTCAGTACAATCTAATTTTAAAGCAGTTTAAATTTGTATTATGTTTTTAACTGCATTTGGTACATTATCAATACTTTCATTATTGTATTTTAATTAACTTATTATTACTTTGGAATTGTTCCATTCTGTTTTGTTTAATCTATGTTTATTTATTGTGCACCATTTATTATTGCTTTTCTAAAGTATATTCAGTTAAAATGTGACTATGGTCACACAAATTTTAGTTTGTCCATGACTAAAATAAGTTAAATATAACTTCACAAAATAATCAGTTAGTCAAATACTTTTTCTTCTGTTGTGGATAAATGTCAATGGCATCAATTCTTGTCAACCTTGATAACTGCCACAGTGCTAAGTTGGCTGTTTTACAAAAATGATTATTATCTATGTTTACATACAACAGATTTACATTTCTGCCATATTTTTTAAACTAAATTTACTTAAATGACAAAATATTCCTAAAAAAATGTTTATTATAAGATGCAGATTTTTAAATTTATGATATTATACAAGGACATTTTTACATGATTTTCAATTCGTTTAATTTTTAACATTCTCTCTTAATATAAAACTCTATGTTGCAATGATCAATTCAATATAATTACTTATTAACCGCCATAAATATCAATCATAGCAAAAAGTGCTTTTTAAAATTGTGTCCTGATCTTAGATATCATTTTTGAATGTAAAAAAAAAAAAAAATTGTTAAAAAATTTCTCACTGATTTAACATTTCTTACTCAGCACAAGTAATGCGAGCAGATGAAGCCTGAGGGCAGTTTCCTCAGCCACCTAAAGGAGTCATAATAATATATCATTGAGAAGGAAAATATTTTTAGATCTAAAAATGGGTTTTCTTGTTAAAAAACTATTAGTATGACATTATAATGAATAAAAAGCGAGGAGGTGGGGTGGAGATGATTTATGATTGAACAAGATAGGAGTGTAATTCAAGAATTACTGATTGGACTACATTTTCCAGTTAAAATGATAAAATCAGGAACATTATTACCAAATATTTGTTCTTACGGTGATTAATCAAGGAAATAACATATTTATCAATATATATGTAAAAAAATGATATTTGTAACATTTCTAATTTTTTTTCTCATTTGTGAGAGAAAGTCAGCGTAGAAGAGGTGGTTTGTATAACTTTTACAACTTTTTTTTGGGTAAACACCCAAAATTAAAAAAATGGCATTTGCCAGTATACAATTAACTACCGAAGAGATTGTGAAAATGAGATGAAAAACTGTTCCGCTATTTGATTATCGAGATGATACATCGGAACATCTTTCAATTTATTTATATATTTAGGACTGTATGTATGAACATTCCTTAGGAGACTCTAAGGAAACACTTAACTGTTCCTTTACACTGATATATCCCTTAACCAATTTCACATTGTAAGAAGCCTCCTTAACTTTTTCTTTCCTTTACTAAGTTATCCTTTATAAAAGAGCGATTAAAAGAACTATGACATAAAAATATCAATTACATTATCAATAAGAGTTTAGTAATCACTACAGCTAATTCTTCGTTAATCACTAAACAGCTGTCATCTGCCATGTGTTACCGGTAGTACATTTTGAGTTATTTTTATTTGTTTGGCGATGAATTCACAATCACAAGAAGAAAGATTGGAAAAGAGGAAAAGGATGCCAGCATTTTCTAATATAGATATATATATATTTTGTTATGTTATAATTTAACAGGGCACATAGTCTAAGAGAGGGTCTTTTTTTTTATACTCTCTAATGATTGAGAAAGTGAACAGTGTTTATGAAATATTTCAGAACTAGATTGTTTTATTGTGTGTTTTTCTATTTGTGTAATACTAGTAATTCCAAGGTAAGCTTGTGTCTCCTATCCATACAAAATATTTGGTTAAAATATAAAATGAGAATAAAAGTACAGGCAGTGTAGAGGAAGGGGAAAAAAAAAGATATGTGGTAAAATACCAATTAAGCATTTTTGTTGTAATTGTGTATTATACAGCAAGGATGTTCTATTTCAGTAATTTTATTTTTCTCTTGCAATATTATTTAATATTGTCAACAAATCTTTATTTTCTGTTAGATTTATGTCATGGAAGTTTAAACAATCTATTTATTTTATTTATAATATTTTATTATTTGGTTAATTGGGAGCAACCAATAAAAGAAAAGTATGATATAAAAAAATTATTAACATATTACACATTTTATTTTTTATGTATAAATCAAATGTTTTTTTGGCATCATTTAAGTATTTTACTCGTTACTAGTGATGACACTTCATTTACATACATTAATAATTATAGAAAATGGTCTTGATCTTTCATCATTCTAAGAATATTTAACAACAAACTAGGCCTATAGTTCAACATTGAACAATATGGGAGGTTTAAGGTAGCTTTAACCAACCTTAAGACTTAGGAAGGATAACAGGTTATTTCGCTAAGGAATTCCTTAGAAATTTTGCTTCCTTAATAAAGGAAATACTAAAGGTAGGTATATAAAATGAAAGATTGTTAAGGGAGACAGGAAGCAGTGTGATCTTAAACAAAAGAAATTCTAAGGAATGTTCATAAATACAACAGACTTTAAGTCTTTGGTTAATACTATAAGTTTTTAATTTTTTTTAAAAGTTTAAATTCTGCCTATAACCTATGAAAAGGGAAAACTTATGCTATCATTTTGTTATTGAAATGCCTCATCTAATAAATTGCATACTTAGTGAAAACTGACTGAATGTTATTACATTTGGGTTTAAGCTGGTATAATGCTACTATATTATTCAATCTATTTTCAGGAATTGGGAAAGCCCTTCTCCGAGCAAGTATTGAACAGACCAAATTATTCAAAATGAAAGCATTGATGGGTATATTTACAGGAGCTGTTAGTCAAAATATAGCAAAAAAATTTGGTTTTCAATCTCACCTTGAAATATTGTATTCACAATGGGTTGAAAAAGACGAGGTTGTGTTTGAAGATCCAGGACCAGGAAACTACTCAGCTAATGTGATGGCACTTAAAATAGAAATTCCAGAAGAAAAAATAGAGGAGGAAGTAAAAGAGAAAGTAAAATCTCCAAAAAAGAAGACTTCAAAACACAGTTGATTAATAATACTTTTATCAATATGAAAAGTTATAAAGACTTTTTTATGTCAACAAGATAATGTAACCAATAGTTACTCTCTTTAAGAAAAATTCTTAAGTTATAAGATTCATTAAAACCTGTTAATATCAGAAAGTTTTAAATTTTAGAAGTTCTAGTTTAATCTGATTTCAAATGTTAAAAAGTTATCCACAGGAAGTTTCTGCCTGTTTTGTCCATGTACCTAGTGAAAAGATAGTAAGGATGCTTTAACTTAATTACTTCGAATGACTAGAGAACAACTGAAACAAATATATGGCATTGAACACACAATAAGGACCTTTACAAGGCTTAGACTATCATAGAGAATGTACTTCAAAAATGAACAGAAAGACAAAGTAGTTTTGCAAAAAAAATGTCAAATATTTTCGTTTTGAACATATTATGATGTAGTTATTTTTAAAATATATTTGTAGTGATTTAGAAATTTTTATTTTTTCTTCAGTTTGATTATCTTTATTTCGGTTCTAATAATTTTTGGTAACAATGACCAAATAGAATACAAATATGTTTTTAGTATTTTTATTTATTTATTTTTTTCGTAATTAGGTATTGCATTTGTTATTACATATTTTAAATAAGATATTTCTACAAAAAAGAAATAAAATCTAACTTTAGATTTAATATGTGTTTACTTTATTTAGCTGTAAATTACCCTCACAAAACAATAATTGTAATAATGGTGTGAAAGAGTTACCACTACTCTTGTAACAGAGCTAAACATCACAAATAGATGGTTAATGAGAAACATTTACATTTCTCACCCTCATCCCACTCTTATTTTTTCATAATATACATTCTATGTGTGAAATATACACTCTAAATTAAGCATTAAATAAAATTAAAATTCATAGTCATTCATACCACCTGTTCTTGAGATAATTCGTAACAAAATGTTATAGATACACAAAATGGTTTAAAGTAGAAACCATCAGTGTTTGCAATTGAGAGAGGACCTTGAGAATCAACCAGGAAAGTGCGGGACAGTCCCGATGTTATTCTACTTTGCGTGTCTGTAATTAATTAATGTGTTATTTTAAATGTTTGCACAAGGAAGAATTAATTAATCTAACACACATTAAGTGAATATAAAAAATAAACAATCCCAAACGAGTAATAATTTCATTCAGGGAAATTTGATTAACACTTTAACCGTATCATGAATTTTCATTCACTAACAGTATCATCCGGTCTCTCAGACCGGACAATTTTTTCTCCATTTAAGTTATTTTGTTTACTTGAATCTCAAGATTTATTTCAATTTAGGTCATAATAAATGTATGATGAATTAAAATTTGGCATTACAGTGCTTTAAAATTTTTTAATTTGTACCATTTTGTAAATAATCTCTATATTTGTATAAGGAAATGGGAGGGGAAAAAATGATTTTGATAAAAAACACTATTTGTTTATTTATTTTCAAAATAATTTCTTGGCCTTTTTGTCGGGCTGGGAAGTGGTCCTCTCAAAATGTTGTGTTGTGGCGTTCGTCTTTGTTTGTTTTCTTCTCTCTCGCAGCAAATACTGTCTTGTTACCCCAAAAGAATTCAGACTACCCCTCCAGAAGAACAAAATATTCAACAATATAATGCATATCATTTTTATCCTCTATTCAGGGTTCGTCATTTAAACTACTTCCGTCACTAGTTTCCCTGTCAACATTAGAAACCAAATAATCAAGATATTGATCCGAATCATCCACGTCTTCGTCATTTTCTTCCTCTACGAAAGCTCCTCTGTTGTAAAGGAGTCGCAAAATATGAACATTGAAGTCAGCGTCATTCACTTTTATATCCTGGGAATGAGCCATGTCAAACACAAAATAGATAGGGAACCCAAAAACAAAAACTATGTGCAATAATATTTACACTGGTAGATACACCCACAAAATTTCAAACGTAATGCATATCATCCGGTATCAGGCCGGGACTCGCCAGACACTAAACGTATCGTCCGGTACAGGAGACTGTAACAAAAACAATAAAACACTGCTACACTCGGAACGACAGCTCAAGGCCAACTGAAGGCTAAAAATAACTATTGGCCAGAAGCTACTTGACAGCTACTGAGTGGGAGAAATCAATCGAACTATCAGGTGAGCCAATTTTGTAGTCAAAATTCCCGTCTGGTCTCAGAGACCGGTGATACGGTCAAAGTGTTAAGAACTTTTCTCTGAAAAGTATTTGTACACAATACATTAATTAGATTTGTTGCTAAAATATTTTTAGTAAAAGTAAAATCAAACTTACCAAGGGTATCTAATATTTATTACCAAATAATGTAAATAGCTAAAATATTATTGATATAACAATTTGTTACCAATTACAAATATTCCTGGTATGATTTATTACAATAATTTGTATCTTTTGTTATATTGTCATGCTATTATGTTTATTAATTTATTGTTATTGTTACTGGTAGGCCTATCAATTATTAAAGAACTGTAATGAATTCAGTTTATAACTTCCACACAAAATTTACATCTTTTAGTATAAATTCGAGTTTATGGCTTAAAATTTATTGAATATGACAATCTATTATGCAATTGATTGAATATGCATAATCTATTATGCATTCATTACAACATTAATAACTTATTTTTATTTCCTGTCATTAATAGACAGAAGTTTGTTGTTCCTTTCATCATAGAAGTCTGTCGGATGTCCATTTAACCAATCCATAACTTATTTTTTTTAAAATTCATCCTTTGACATTCCACCTGACAAATCTTCTTGTATTTAAGCTTAACAGAAACCATTTCATACATTAAAGATACATTGTGTGAGTCTTGAGGTAAAGTCATTTGAAATTTATCAATAGTGAAGCATCTGTTTTCACAAATATGCCAATAGATTTTGTTTGTCAAGTCTTCAGTGGTGACAGTCACTTCACGAACATTACCAATTCTTCATTAAACAAAGCTGCATACAAATATCTTTTTCTAAAATAATTTTATAAACGAATTTGTTGACTAGAATGTTGTCCGCTTTCTAGTGAATTAGTAGCTTTGCATTCCTAAATATAAAAATGCCTAATAACCTTATATAGGGTAACCCAATTAAGGTGTTTCAGAAATAATAACAAATAATTTTGTAGACAATAATAGTCTATTTTATTAAAAAATGTAAAAATAATAAACCAAAATTTACATTTTTATATATAGCTTACTAACTAAAAATATCTATAATAAATAAATATAACTAAATTTTTGTTTGTGAAGAGATTGGTGTGATTTGCATAATGTGGATATTATTATTACAATCTTCACATTATATATATGAGCATATTCCTCTGATTATCCAGGTATATAGAACTCCCGATTATCCGCGAAATTGGGTGGCACAGACATCGCGGATAACAAAAATCGTGGATAATCTGCAAGAATGCTAAAAATAAAGGGGACATACTGTTATTAAAAAATAGTTTTTACATAAAAAGACTTTAATATACTGTACATAAAACACATACAACTCTATAAATTACATACATTAAAAACGTTTTAATGTACATTATACATTAAATAAAAAAGTGTAATAAACGAGAAGTTCTTGTAACATTTGGGATTTCAACCAGTTTTGTACTGAAGTTTTCAACCTTTTAGTACCTGAAATTGTTGAAATGCAAGCCAGTTCTTGAGCTGTAGGAAGAAATGGTAGTCACTGGGTGCGAAATGAGGACTTTAAGGTATATGGTCAACAATCTCCTATCAAATTTTTTAAATTGTTTTGATTGTGTAGGAAACCATTTGTGAATGTGTGTTACATGAAGTAGAACAATTCCTCTCCTAAGTATTCCTCGTCATCGGTTTTGAAGACTTGTGATGTGATGGTTGTTCAAGGCTCTTTGCATCCACCAAATGCACACACTCTTTCGAACCCAGAACACAGTTGCCATGATTTTCTTTGGAAATTGATTTGTTTGAATTTATTAAGTTTGGGTAAAACTGGAATGAAGCCACTGGTGTGAAGTTGTTTCAACACCACATTGCCATACAAAATCTATGTGACATAAAAGAGAAAAAAATTACGATAGCCTAAAGTGTCAATCACAATTAATTCTGAACAATGTTGTCTTTAAAACATCTGAAAATTCAATAACCGATCAAGCTCTTACTTTTAAATACACCTCTTATTTACAAGTTACAAATCAAATAACACGATACAAAACATTTCAATGGAATAAACAACTAGTATGAATAAAATCTTAACTATTGAAGAAAATGATATAAATATAATCATCTGAAGATGAACATATAAACAATAGACAATAGACAATAATATATAATAAATATAAATAAACTTTTTGTGCATATTTTGGCATCCTTCTTTTGTCAAAAAAGAGACAGTACTGGGCTGACTGAATATGATAACTCTCTCTCCCTCCCTCCCTCCTCTCTCTCTCTCTCTCTCTCTCTCTCTCTCTCTCTCTCTCTCTCTCTCTCTCTCTCTCTCTCTCTCTCTCTCTCTCTCTCTCTCTCTCTCTCTCTCTCTCTTTTGTTTACACAAGGAGGAGACAAAATATGTGCAACAAATTTAGTTCATTATTTCTGCTATAAAACTATTTTCAAGAGTAAGCCATCCATATAGGTGGTATGATTGTTATACAGATTATGATAATGTTTAAGTTTAACAATTACATATTAGAATAAAATTTGGTAATACATGTTTAAAACTTAATCTTAAATAGTATCCAATGTCAAATCAAAACCATTTAGTAAACCAGTATTTCTGAAAACAACTCTTATGTTCATATTATTTAGTTTTTCATAGAAACAAAATATATTAAATTTTGCAAGGGGTTATGACTCTTCTTAATTCTTACACTGGTTATGATATTTAATATATTATTATAAGTTAAATCAGTATTTTTGTTTCCTTTTTCTAAGCTTCTTTTATATAGTGCTTTTAGGAAACCATAGAAAAGTAAATAGCAACTGCATTGTTGAAATAAGTCAGCTGTCCAGTGTTGATGTAAAGATATGTACAATAATTCTCAAAAACATAAATAATTATTATTTTCAGTTATAACCAGACAGAAAATGTTGTTTGATTACACCATCCCGGTTTTAGAGCGAATAAAATTACCATTATTATGGGAACGTATGCCATGTGGTGTTCGCATTGAAGATTTGCAAGAAGAGAAGTATGAAGAAGCTGAAAATCACATTAGGGTAGTATATTCTTCTAGATTGAGACAAATGATGTTATCAATAAAATTTTATATAATTAAGTTATTCTTTATTTGAAATTAACTTAACTTGTGGAAACATCATCACCAGATGAGAGAAAATACACAATTTTCAACAACAAATACATTCAAGGATAAAATAAAGCAAAAGGTTAAAGTTTCAAATATTTTAATAATATACATGACTCATTGAAATTATTACTGGCTTCAGTACATAGAAATAACATCTTATGTATAATATTACAAAAGCCTATTCCACAACAGTGCATTTTTTCTTTTTTCTTACCAGGAGGCGAGTATTCCAGTCCTGGTTTTAACTATCAGCTATGAAGTTTGTTGTGCACCTTCATTCACATTTCCTTTCTTTTCAATCCAATCTCAGATTTTTTGGAAAGCTGTCAGATATTTCGGGTGATGTTGTTCTGTTCTCGACTCCATTTCCAGCTTAATCCTGAACAGTAAAATATTATGTACTGAGCAGTCTCTTCAGCTTCACCACATTTCCTACAAAGAAGGTATGGTACATGTAACCCCATTCTATGTAAATGACTATTTAACCATACATCCATCAACAATTCATCTCCTTTCCATTGGTCTGACTAGTTCAGCCTAAGGGATACCTCTGTATTGAGTCTTGAAAGAGCCTTGAGCATAACATTACCTTCAGTTCTCTCAAGCCTTTGTTCGAGACCTATTGGGAGACACACCTTAACACCAAAGTATAAGATTGTTCATATGCAAATTCTGGACTGATGAAGGAGCATTCAGCTCTTGCTTTAGCGCACGTTTCTGCATCCTCATTCCTAGTAATGTCCTTATGTCTTGGGATCCATAATGGGTTTAGATGGTTGGTTTTTACCAGGGTTTTGAGAGCGCTATAACAATTACACACTATTCTGGATGTATAGGGTGTTGTTGTTCAAAACCAGAAGTACTGCATTGCTGTTAGAGTTTATATAGATGGTATTTCCACTATATCTTCTATCTATATTCCTCTTCACATATCCAGTCAGGGTAATTACTTCTGCTTGAAATACAGTTCCCAGCTTTCTCAAGTTAAGAATTTCTCTGGGTCTGAAACCATAAGTGTATCTTAAAATCTGTATTTAATGATTTCCATATTATATGTTTTGTACTGTGCAAATTAAGAAAATTATTGCTAAAAAAGTATTTTTCATGGCATAATCTACGAATTTTGTTAAATCCAAATCTATATTATAGTAGTTGAAAATTTCAGTCAAATTTGCCACACAAGCTAAGATTGCAGCTTTTATAATGTGAAATGGTTTTACATAAGTTTTGTCTTACCTTTAAATTAGTTTAAATGACTTTACATTAGTCATTTTGTTAAGTTTCTTTAATTTTTATTTGCTAAGCTCATTTTGTTCAGATAAGTGCTATGCATGTATTCTATTGATCTCATTAAAGAAAATTCTTGTTCTATGATGTCAGCTGTATACCGAATTTGTTTCCTTAACTTTTCTTTTATTCATTATATTTTCTCCATCTTTTTTACACCATGTTGTCTAAGCTCATATAAATTTAATTTTACAGTTTTCTAAATTAAGAGTACATTATTTATTTTATTTACTTCAAGGAATCAAAGAAGTGAAATTGGAGTATAAATAATTGGCAGCTACAACATAATTAATTGATCGTAGAAATTGTTTCTTACATATTACTCATCCTATTTTGTGGTGGTAACCCTTTACTTATGGCTTTGAATTGTACGTATTTTTGTCTTTGTGGTATATCAATTGATATCTAGTTTAAAAATGTTTGTTTTTGGCTATAAAGGTTCATTATAAAAGCTGACATATGTTTCACTAATGACAACAGAAAATTAATATGTCTAGGGCTAATTAAATCAACAATTTATATTTTAAAACAATTACAAGCTCACTTCTAAAATAAATTTTAAAGTAAGATTTAAAGTAAAATGTATTACTGGTAAATAAGAAATAAATAAAAGAAATCATTGTATGCCTAATTAACAACAATCTATATAGTTTTATTTACTAGTTTAGTAGTTATGTCTAAGATTTTATTTAATAGATTCAAAATATGTTTGATTTTTTACAATTTTCGTTTTTCAGGAGCATTCAACTAAGTTTGAAATGATTGAGAAAAAATCTAAAATTTATTTAAAATAAAGTACCTACTGATTTAAAAATTCATATACTGTAGTGTGTTGTACAACATAATTTAAATTATTTTTAAAAACTGCTTAACTATAGGATATATATTATTATACTCAGGATTAATATTATTGTTTTGTTAGTTTAATGTTGTTTTATAATATTGAATAGTTCATACAGTAGGGCTATTAAGATTACCATTTAATTGGACATTTGTTACCATTTGTGCAAAAAAATACATCAATTTCAAGTGCATAATCATTATCAAATGCTATATCTGAGATCGGTAGTTTATTTATAATAATTGAGGATTGTTTCAATATCTCATTAGTCTTTCAATTAGAGTAGAAATTACCAACTGCATTTTCAACTTAATTTTCTTACCAAGGAGAAAGCCTTTACACTAGTTCTGACTTGAATCTAAGCATGCTGATTTAGGCTAGTCCACATTTTGCTATCTGCCCGGATCCAAATTATTTTACAGAAACAATAATTTCATTAGAAGTAAAGATAGAGAAATTGGACATGAATAACATATATAGTAAAATGTAATGATAACATGTTAAGTCACAGGCTATAAGTTGTAAATTATTTACAGGAACATTTTGTATATAACGACCCAATGCTAAAAGCATGTAGTTTAGCAAGAGATACAGAGTCTTTAGATAATTTCATCAGCTTGACACACTATTGGATGCAAGATACACAATCCTTCATTGCAGTCGAAGAAGGTACGGCAAGAATTATTGGTGTTTTAATTGGTCGAGCTAATGATCTAACTACTCATTTAAAAACAATGAGTCGAATGTCAGTGAGTATTGGAATATAGGTTTGAATTTTGTATATATTGGTAAACATGTTCTTAATTTAGATATTTATAAGCTAAATTAATTAATTAAATTAAAAGTATGAATTACTGACACTTATATGCACGGATACTGTAGAAGTTTCAATTTTTGTACAAATTTGACACACAGGTTGTGTGTATAAAAGAAAAGTATGATATAAAAAAATTATTAACATATTACACATTTTATTTTTTATGTATAAATCAAATGTTTTTTTGGCATCATTTAAGTATTTTACTCGTTACTAGTGATGACACTTCATTTACATACATTAATAATTATAGAAAATGGTCTTGATCTTTCATCATTCTAAGAATATTTAACAACAAACTAGGCCTATAGTTCAACATTGAACAATATGGGAGGTTTAAGGTAGCTTTAACCAACCTTAAGACTTAGGAAGGATAACAGGTTATTTCGCTAAGGAATTCCTTAGAAATTTTGCTTCCTTAATAAAGGAAATACTAAAGGTAGGTATATAAAATGAAAGATTGTTAAGGGAGACAGGAAGCAGTGTGATCTTAAACAAAAGAAATTCTAAGGAATGTTCATAAATACAACAGACTTTAAGTCTTTGGTTAATACTATAAGTTTTTAATTTTTTTTTAAAGTTTAAATTCTGCCTATAACCTATGAAAAGGGAAAACTTATGCTATCATTTTGTTATTGAAATGCCTCATCTAATAAATTGCATACTTAGTGAAAACTGACTGAATGTTATTACATTTGGGTTTAAGCTGGTATAATGCTACTATATTATTCAATCTATTTTCAGGAATTGGGAAAGCCCTTCTCCGAGCAAGTATTGAACAGACCAAATTATTCAAAATGAAAGCATTGATGGGTATATTTACAGGAGCTGTTAGTCAAAATATAGCAAAAAAATTTGGTTTTCAATCTCACCTTGAAATATTGTATTCACAATGGGTTGAAAAAGACGAGGTTGTGTTTGAAGATCCAGGACCAGGAAACTACTCAGCTAATGTGATGGCACTTAAAATAGAAATTCCAGAAGAAAAAATAGAGGAGGAAGTAAAAGAGAAAGTAAAATCTCCAAAAAAGAAGACTTCAAAACACAGTTGATTAATAATACTTTTATCAATATGAAAAGTTATAAAGACTTTTTTATGTCAACAAGATAATGTAACCAATAGTTACTCTCTTTAAGAAAAATTCTTAAGTTATAAGATTCATTAAAACCTGTTAATATCAGAAAGTTTTAAATTTTAGAAGTTCTAGTTTAATCTGATTTCAAATGTTAAAAAGTTATCCACAGGAAGTTTCTGCCTGTTTTGTCCATGTACCTAGTGAAAAGATAGTAAGGATGCTTTAACTTAATTACTTCGAATGACTAGAGAACAACTGAAACAAATATATGGCATTGAACACACAATAAGGACCTTTACAAGGCTTAGACTATCATAGAGAATGTACTTCAAAAATGAACAGAAAGACAAAGTAGTTTTGCAAAAAAAATGTCAAATATTTTCGTTTTGAACATATTATGATGTAGTTATTTTTAAAATATATTTGTAGTGATTTAGAAATTTTTATTTTTTCTTCAGTTTGATTATCTTTATTTCGGTTCTAATAATTTTTGGTAACAATGACCAAATAGAATACAAATATGTTTTTAGTATTTTTATTTATTTATTTTTTTCGTAATTAGGTATTGCATTTGTTATTACATATTTTAAATAAGATATTTCTACAAAAAAGAAATAAAATCTAACTTTAGATTTAATATGTGTTTACTTTATTTAGCTGTAAATTACCCTCACAAAACAATAATTGTAATAATGGTGTGAAAGAGTTACCACTACTCTTGTAACAGAGCTAAACATCACAAATAGATGGTTAATGAGAAACATTTACATTTCTCACCCTCATCCCACTCTTATTTTTTCATAATATACATTCTATGTGTGAAATATACACTCTAAATTAAGCATTAAATAAAATTAAAATTCATAGTCATTCATACCACCTGTTCTTGAGATAATTCGTAACAAAATGTTATAGATACACAAAATGGTTTAAAGTAGAAACCATCAGTGTTTGCAATTGAGAGAGGACCTTGAGAATCAACCAGGAAAGTGCGGGACAGTCCCGATGTTATTCTACTTTGCGTGTCTGTAATTAATTAATGTGTTATTTTAAATGTTTGCACAAGGAAGAATTAATTAATCTAACACACATTAAGTGAATATAAAAAATAAACAATCCCAAACGAGTAATAATTTCATTCAGGGAAATTTGATTAACACTTTAACCGTATCATGAATTTTCATTCACTAACAGTATCATCCGGTCTCTCAGACCGGACAATTTTTTCTCCATTTAAGTTATTTTGTTTACTTGAATCTCAAGATTTATTTCAATTTAGGTCATAATAAATGTATGATGAATTAAAATTTGGCATTACAGTGCTTTAAAATTTTTTAATTTGTACCATTTTGTAAATAATCTCTATATTTGTATAAGGAAATGGGAGGGGAAAAAATGATTTTGATAAAAAACACTATTTGTTTATTTATTTTCAAAATAATTTCTTGGCCTTTTTGTCGGGCTGGGAAGTGGTCCTCTCAAAATGTTGTGTTGTGGCGTTCGTCTTTGTTTGTTTTCTTCTCTCTCGCAGCAAATACTGTCTTGTTACCCCAAAAGAATTCAGACTACCCCTCCAGAAGAACAAAATATTCAACAATATAATGCATATCATTTTTATCCTCTATTCAGGGTTCGTCATTTAAACTACTTCCGTCACTAGTTTCCCTGTCAACATTAGAAACCAAATAATCAAGATATTGATCCGAATCATCCACGTCTTCGTCATTTTCTTCCTCTACGAAAGCTCCTCTGTTGTAAAGGAGTCGCAAAATATGAACATTGAAGTCAGCGTCATTCACTTTTATATCCTGGGAATGAGCCATGTCAAACACAAAATAGATAGGGAACCCAAAAACAAAAACTATGTGCAATAATATTTACACTGGTAGATACACCCACAAAATTTCAAACGTAATGCATATCATCCGGTATCAGGCCGGGACTCGCCAGACACTAAACGTATCGTCCGGTACAGGAGACTGTAACAAAAACAATAAAACACTGCTACACTCGGAACGACAGCTCAAGGCCAACTGAAGGCTAAAAATAACTATTGGCCAGAAGCTACTTGACAGCTACTGAGTGGGAGAAATCAATCGAACTATCAGGTGAGCCAATTTTGTAGTCAAAATTCCCGTCTGGTCTCAGAGACCGGTGATACGGTCAAAGTGTTAAGAACTTTTCTCTGAAAAGTATTTGTACACAATACATTAATTAGATTTGTTGCTAAAATATTTTTAGTAAAAGTAAAATCAAACTTACCAAGGGTATCTAATATTTATTACCAAATAATGTAAATAGCTAAAATATTATTGATATAACAATTTGTTACCAATTACAAATATTCCTGGTATGATTTATTACAATAATTTGTATCTTTTGTTATATTGTCATGCTATTATGTTTATTAATTTATTGTTATTGTTACTGGTAGGCCTATCAATTATTAAAGAACTGTAATGAATTCAGTTTATAACTTCCACACAAAATTTACATCTTTTAGTATAAATTCGAGTTTATGGCTTAAAATTTATTGAATATGACAATCTATTATGCAATTGATTGAATATGCATAATCTATTATGCATTCATTACAACATTAATAACTTATTTTTATTTCCTGTCATTAATAGACAGAAGTTTGTTGTTCCTTTCATCATAGAAGTCTGTCGGATGTCCATTTAACCAATCCATAACTTATTTTTTTTAAAATTCATCCTTTGACATTCCACCTGACAAATCTTCTTGTATTTAAGCTTAACAGAAACCATTTCATACATTAAAGATACATTGTGTGAGTCTTGAGGTAAAGTCATTTGAAATTTATCAATAGTGAAGCATCTGTTTTCACAAATATGCCAATAGATTTTGTTTGTCAAGTCTTCAGTGGTGACAGTCACTTCACGAACATTACCAATTCTTCATTAAACAAAGCTGCATACAAATATCTTTTTCTAAAATAATTTTATAAACGAATTTGTTGACTAGAATGTTGTCCGCTTTCTAGTGAATTAGTAGCTTTGCATTCCTAAATATAAAAATGCCTAATAACCTTATATAGGGTAACCCAATTAAGGTGTTTCAGAAATAATAACAAATAATTTTGTAGACAATAATAGTCTATTTTATTAAAAAATGTAAAAATAATAAACCAAAATTTACATTTTTATATATAGCTTACTAACTAAAAATATCTATAATAAATAAATATAACTAAATTTTTGTTTGTGAAGAGATTGGTGTGATTTGCATAATGTGGATATTATTATTACAATCTTCACATTATATATATGAGCATATTCCTCTGATTATCCAGGTATATAGAACTCCCGATTATCCGCGAAATTGGGTGGCACAGACATCGCGGATAACAAAAATCGTGGATAATCTGCAAGAATGCTAAAAATAAAGGGGACATACTGTTATTAAAAAATAGTTTTTACATAAAAAGACTTTAATATACTGTACATAAAACACATACAACTCTATAAATTACATACATTAAAAACGTTTTAATGTACATTATACATTAAATAAAAAAGTGTAATAAACGAGAAGTTCTTGTAGTAAAACAAAAGAACAATAGAGGAAACACATTACGCTATGCTAGTACAGTACTGCAATTTTAATTACTGACGGTTTAAAAAAAAATCAAACATTGTTTTTGTTTCTTCGGTATGCAGATATGCTGACATTACAAAGTTGACCAAACTTCGTGAGGAAAATTTGGAAGCTGGAATTAGTAGCAAACTCTGGTTAAGAAGGCTAGAACAACAGTGACAAGAATTTTGATGTGCTAACCACACATTACCTGACTGAAAAGCACTCTAGCAGGTTTAGGCTCTTCACAGGCTGTTGCGCCATGGAACAAAGTTGTAGAGCATTTTTACTAGGTAGTAAACTCAGATCTATAATTATTTAAAAAATTTAAAAACAATG
This sequence comes from Aphrophora alni, assembly GCA_963513935.1. Taxonomy (NCBI): domain Eukaryota; kingdom Metazoa; phylum Arthropoda; class Insecta; order Hemiptera; family Aphrophoridae; genus Aphrophora; species Aphrophora alni. Next base: position 72,894,776 of record OY740772.1, read on the forward strand.
TTTATCAAATTTGGATGATTAAAAACTTATTACACATTTGACCAACAATTGCATACATTTTTCAACCTGGATTGGAACTTGATAAAAATTGTTGCTTATTTAATAAATATAACTATGACATTACAGAAATATATTCTGAGTTGGATTAATTCATATAAAAATGACTAGAACAAATAACACCAATCTCCTATTCACATTAAATAAATAATTCCTACTGTACATTATATGAATTTACAAAGCAATTATATACAATATATAAAATTTTAAAAAATAAGTAAAAAAGATAATTATTTACACCAGATTATATATACAAAGTCTACTGGTCTACTATTTGTGCTGGTAATGAAAATGAAAATGAAATAAATATTTTCTTACTATATTATTTGTACTATAAATAATAATGATTCTTCGAAGTTTTTACTATGAAATTCTTTAAGCTGAATTTTTATATATTTCTATACATATAGCAATAGTTGTTCTAAACTAAATAATACAGTTTAGATACAAATATATTTTTATAACAGATATAAAAAAATATTATTGTAGTAATTTTTTTTGTTTAGTTTTTATATTATTTAAAAAATAACAAGATTTTAAAGTAAATGGTAAAAATTATCATATCATTATTTGTGTTAGATAAATTTGTAATTTGATATATACCTCATTTAGAATTTTTAAATTTAACAACATATTAAGAAAAAATGAACAATTTCAGTCTTGTCAAAATTTTGTATGTTATTATTAATAATTAATTGGTGTTTATATACAATTAAAAAGAAAAAAAGTTATATATATATATATATATATATATTCAATTGTATAAATTCTTTGGAATAAAACTGTAAAAGATAATATTTACAGTTCATGTATTATACTTAAAAAAAAAAAAAGTCAGAGATATGAGAAAGATAAGGGACTACTATATGTATAGAAATATTTTAAAAACATGGCCTCATCTCAGGCTTGTTTAAAGTTTCATCCAATTTTACCCTATGATGGAACTTTGTGAAAATTACATTTAAAAATTAAATATGAAATTTATACTTTTAACAACATTCAAACAGGATATAAACATAATAAAGGTGAAATTACCTTCAGTATTACACCTATATATACAAATATAAGAACCTATTTACTTATCCCATAATCCTAATTCTCTCATTTTTGTTTGAAAATACTTCTCCAAAGTGTTTGCACACATACAGTATTCTGTGTTAGGGGAGTTATACGTCCTACAGTTGGTAAATATCCTTGTCATATCAGCAATGAAGAGTTTCCTGGTTGAATAGTAACCAGCCTTCAGACGATCACTCATTGTCTTTAAGTCTAAAAATATATAACGCAAAACAATGATTTATGTATAAAAAGAAATCTATAACAGAGATAAATATAATAATGTTTGAATACAACTGCTATATTTAATTTAAAATACATCACTAGGTAAAACCAGAAAAAAGGTTAAACAATGTAGAAAAGAAATACAATTAATTTCAATAACAGAATAATTTGAAATAAATGTCCTTAAATTAAAACAGTTTGAAGTAAAGTAAATAGCCAAATTTCCTCATACTGTAAGTTGTAACAATAGCTAATAGAAATATATTTTAAATCAGATTTTTCTCAAAATAAAACCAAAAATCTTTATATGATAAATGTATCATGAAGGAATTTAAATAGAAAAATTTTAGGGGTGTCTCTGAATAAAGAATTAGGTACCTCCTCGTGCAGCAGTGTCACATTATCAGAGAGGCTTGGTTGAAAAATACTAATACAGTAGAACCTCTGTTAACCGGCCTCGGATCAACCGGTTCTCGGATTAACCGGCCTATTTCATAGTGTACTGTTTCGATGAGAGTTTTCGAAAATAAATTGTAATTGAAACACCAAAGCGGCGGCGAGTCAAACGACTTTGTCTATAGCGGTATCCCATTGTCGGCGGTGTAAAAACACTGTGGCATTGGCACCCGTCGGTATAGCAGACATACACCGACAAAAACGTTTGATGGGCCGCTTTTTTTCTACGAATCAATTATTACATACATTATGGAAAATATAACATTTCTTTTCAGTTTTCTTTTTGTCTTTGACTGGTTATGATCTACGTATATAAATAAAAATGAGCGAGCTACAAAAATAGAAGCGTGTGTCGGTTTTGTTTGAGACGCAGTTAAATGTGTTGACTTGACATAGGGGAATCTGTAAAAAAGCTTTGTGACAAGTTTAACGTGGAAAAAGTACCATCAACGATTGGCGATGAAAAAGACAATCGATTGAAGATATTTGTTCAAAAATTGAGTCGGAAAAAGTTCTTGCAATTCGGTGCACTAACAAAAAACCAATTTGTGACATCGTCGATGAAGCTCTTTGGATGTGGTTTGTCCAAGAACGCCGGAGAGGAAGCCCCATTAGTGGTCCAATTTTGATTCTAAAAGCACTGGTAATTCACGGTAAAATCGAGAATGCACCAGCATTCTCTGCCAGCCAGGGATGGATTGATCATTGGAAAAAGCGTCATAGGATTCGTTTCGCTCACATATGTGGTGAAAAAATGTCACCAAATGAATCAGGTGACTCCTTCCAACTCAATTAAAAATATTTTTTACTAAATTGTTATTTTTGTTTTTGTTTGATGTGCTAAATATTTTAGAGATATCAGACATTTTGTAAGTTTTTTATTAGTTATACTAGAGTTTCCAAAAAACAAAAAAAAAATGTTCTATTTCCGAAAAAGTAGTGTAACTTTTTTATTTAGCAAGATATTGGCCCAAAATCTTTAACATAAGTACAGAACAAAAATATGTCTTTGAGCGATGTGGAAGTTTGCAAGTGATATATTTTATCTCTATTTATTTTTTTAAATACAAACACGATATTTCATCAAACATTTTTGTTAAGGTATGTAATTTCATTTTTTCATTTTTTTTTTTTTGTATTTTAGAATAGTAGATATTATTTTATAGATATATTAGAAGATAAACAACACAAAAATCATGATGATATCTTATCAAATAACAAAAATACAGCTTTTTTATGAAATCCTTACAAAATCACTAAAAATGGGTTGAAACTTTTGGATACATTATGGGAAAAAATACTTGGGATTTTTGGGTAGTGTATTTAAAAAATGCCTGGCACTGAAAAGGGTAAATGACCATATTAAAATACCATACTATAAAATATATTAAAATAACACAGGTTCAAGGACAGAGATGGAAACTTTACATATGATACTGCAAGAACTGCATAAAAATTCTGTTATAAAATATTTTCAGAAAAAATAAAAACAAAAATTATTACTAAAAACTTAATAATAAATATACTATTTTTTAATTAAATTACTATCAAAACTTACCCATAGGATATTTGATGAGGTCATAATAGTCAGGAACTTCTTTCTTATCTACAGGTTTCTGAAAGGGCCAAGCCAAAGCATGATTCTTGATCTGTAAGAACCGAGGAGATTTTTAATTTAAAAGTCACTAAAATTGAAACATCAATTTAAAATTCTCTACATAACAGTGTTGTTAAAAATAAACCACCACCTATTGAAATCCAGAGTGAAACTTGTGTACTCTACCTAACAACAAATAAACAAAGATAAGATTTTAGTTAATAGTTTTTTTAGTTTTTCAATTAAATAAAAAGGAAAATTTTTGACTTATTATTTTGTTTTGCTTAATGTCCATACTTCATCAAGGAAAGTTGACGCAGCCCATCTCCGTTGGAGCGGGTGTTCGTCAGGGATGCATCTTGTCCCCAATCCTTTTTCTTTTGGTGTTGGATGCAGTTATGAGGAGGACAACTGGTGATAGAAGACGAGGAATTCAATGGGGATTACACAGACGTCTTGAAGATCTGGATTACGCAGATGATATATGCCTGCTTTCGCAGAGATACACGGATATGCAGTTTAAGTTGAATGCGCTGAAAGAAGTATCTGAAGCGGCAGGACTCAATATAAATCATCGGAAAACTAAAGTTATGAAGATGAATGCAGAAAACAGACAAGCTCTAAACTGCGATGAAGAAGAAATAGAGGAGGTCAACACTTTTTCTTACTTGGGAAGTGTTGTTTCAACAAGTGGAGGAGCTGATGATGATGTGAAGACTCGCATTAAAAAAGCAAACGCCGCCTCTGTACAACTGTACCCGATTTGGCAAAATCGAAACATCTCAAAGAAAACGAAGCTTCGCATCTTCAACACAAATGTTAAGTCTGTTTTGCTGTATGCAAGTGAGACGTGAAAAGTTACAAGTTTAATTACGTCTCGGCTGCAAGTTTTCATCAATAGGTGTCTTCGCCGTATCATGAACATTCATTGGCCTGAGATCATTACAAACGAGGATTTATGGAGAGAAACAGGTCAAAATCGGGTCAAACTGCAGATTCGAGAGAGGAAGTGGAGGTGGTTAGGACATACACTGAGGAAGCCAGACGGAACTATTGAGAAAGAGGCCCTAGATTGGAACCCGCAAGGTGTCAGAAGAAGAGGTCGACCCCGAGAAACCTGGAAGAGGACCGTTATTAAAGAAGGAAAAGAGGTTAATAAGACTTGGAGAGAAGTGAAGGCACTTGCCGGAGACAGGGACAGATGGAGAGCTCTTCTGGACGCCCTATGCTCCAATAGGAGATAAAAGGAAATAAGTCAAGTAAGTCAATGTCCATACTTAATGATTAAAGACTAAACAGGAGGAGAAATTCCAATTACTAACAAAAAAAATGAGGGTTAACCAAGACTCAAAACCTCGATCAGAGTATACTCACTGCAGCAAACTCAAACCTTAGGTAGCTTCTCTTAAGCGGCACCTCATAGTAAAGTAGTTTAGAGGAGTGTTGTCATCTGTTTCCAGAAAGGCAAACAAATATCCATGGCGAAGAATATTGCTGTCAGCTCTCGGTGATGACTGATGACTTAGTGAAAATAATCACTTCATAATTTCACAATTAATTTTCTAGAGAATTCCCTAATGTTTAATAATAAATAACTAAAATAACCTTAATTGTAAACAAGCATAAGCAATCGGCAACAGCTCAAACTTTTGTGCACTGTTACTAAAGGAAGGGATGAATTTAATGGCCACTTCCTCACACAAGCCGAGGAATCCTATATAAATGTTGAATCAAAACAAGAGTTAATACAATGACTACACAAAAATCTTTGATGCAAACAAGTTTAAGTAAGAAAAATCTGTCAAAAAATCATGGCTACTCTTTTTTTAAGAAACAAAAGGGATAATGTTTATTTTGATTATTAATTTCCTTGAAGATGAAAGCACATTGTGACACTCTACAAAAACTTCAACAATGCATTAATAATATTATAGAAGTTATTTTTACAATTAATATACAAATATAATAATATGTTTTTTTAGTATATCATGTGTATCAACTGGGTGGAGGAGGGGAAGTACAACTTTTATCATGCTTCCAAAAACTGTTTAAAAATAAACTATGATTCATAGTTAGGCCTACCCTACCAGAGAGATCAAAATATCATCTCTCCAATGGTATAAGAAACATACAACTAAAAGAGAAAACACTATACTGAAAGCATTTTCACTATTCAACTAAAATAAAAAAGCCTCAGAGTCCAAAAATATGGAATTCGATTCACATTTCATGGGAAGTGAATAAAAGTCAAGTACAGAGAGAAACAGTCTTTCTACATTTTGACTAAACACATGTCATACTGCTTGGTAGCACACTTACATAGGTTACAAATTTTAAAATCTGATGAATACATACACATCATACCATGGAAAAAATTCAATCATAGATAAAAACCACCTACTGTAACACAGTAAACTGGACCAGGACCAAAGAAGACTGAAGAATATTAACAAGTTACGTTGGGATTCAAGAAGACAGGGTGTTATTGCAAGTCTTTAGATTTCTGTCGGTGACAAAATATTACTTTATAGATTTAATCATATGTTATATTACATAGAGATTTTTTAAAAATAATCATGAAAGTTTAGAGTGTTAGCTTTATAATGGTAACTGAATCATTGTGATTCTAATAATATTAATGGGGATATTATTCATTCTTCAAAATGGCTCTTCGACAATTTATTGTCAAATAGGGTGGAGTATCATGGCTTTGAGAATATATTGTTGTATGGCTGTTTAAGGATGAAAAATAAGAGAACTGGGAAGCTATCCAGCAAAATTTTGCTTTACCATGACAATGTTCAACTTCACAATATAAATCATATTCTTTAAATGTTGAAAAAATTTGTTGGAACATTTTTGATTGCTGGCACTACAGCCCGGACTTTACACCGAAAGACTACCACTAAATTGTAAATTTAAAGAAATGGTTTGTATCTCAGTGTATTTTAAATGATGATTATCTTAATGATGTTACTGAATGGTTCAAAACAATAACTGAAGACTCAAAATAAAAAATGTGTGAAAGTCAAGATGATATGTATAAAATTAACTTGATGGTGTTAATAACTTTCCGTTATGATAAATAATTTGATATTTCTCATATCTCATTTAGAAATAGACCTTAGTTAAGAAAAACAAATGCCTCGTATTACTATATAGGTATAAAATATATAATACAAAAGGTCTTGGAACCTTTGTTTTTTGTTTCTACAAAAAGTTTAAAAAGTGAATAAATTCTTTTTTCTTTTTGACTTAAAAGAGTTGCAATATAACTGTAAAATAACTGTTATACACAATTTTCAATGGTGTTATATATTAACCCCTTAAGTGTTTATGTCGGTTTAAGCCGACGCTACAAATATCGATAAAAAGTGCCGCTGTCGGCTAAAGCCGACGCTCTTAACTTGCCCTATTCTATTTCGTTCTCTGTCGAAATATTACGTTGTAGTTGCTAGTATTGCCGCTAGATAGTGTTGGCATGCTCTCTAGAGCATAACTTATAAAACTACCGCTTTATTTTTGTTCTCTTTGGATCCGCCGTGAAATTATATTTACAAGGAGTCGCGATACCAGTGCAGCGAATGTGATGTTGAGCTGTGTGCCGCCCCATGTTTTAAAATATATCACACCCAAAAAAATTACTAAACATTAGTAAGAAACTGTAAACAATCTTTATTATGTGTACTTTTATTTTTAACTATGGTTTTATACATTTTACTTTTTTTTAATTGTTAGGTAAATGTGTTTTTAATGTATTTGCAGAAAATTTTTAAATTATATTAAACATGACATTTATACTTTTGATGTTGCTTATATTTTCTTTTAATGCCTATTTTTTAACTTCCAAGTTAACAAACATTAAAATAATCAAATAAAAAAAATAGGCATTTTTGGGTTGATTTAGGCAAAAAAAAATAAAACACTTAAGGGGTTAATATTATTCATTAGTAAACATAATTGTCATCATATTTACTATGCAGATTTTATCTTAGCCTATATTCAATTTTTATAACCACTTGACATAAATACTATCATATTTTTAAATTTGGATTAGATTATTGTATATAATTATTAAACTATAAAACTTAAAATTAAAATTATTATTTTTTTATTAACTTACACTGTTGAGAACAATTTTAAGAGTTTTCATAAGCGTTTCTGGATCACTCGACTCTTCACTGATTTTGGAAACCCTCGTGTTACGAGCAGAAGGCTTGAATCCAGTTTCTCTGATTCCAGGTATACTTTCAATAGGAATATTTTTCACCCCTTCACGGAAACATGTCAACCCAGGATGAATTTTTTGTACATCCTGTTTACGCTGTTCTACCAATCTTTTGATTATCTATAACATTATGAAGAGTCTCCTTAATATTAACTAAAAAGTCATGTATCAATCTTAAATTAATTTTTAATCCAAATATGATTTTCTAAGTTGTATCACTCACTATGTTACCATAACTTTTTCCAGTTTTAAAAGACGCTTTCTAAGATAGGTTACCTCATTACTATGAAAATTAGGCCTACTGATCACTTATGATTAGCTTCTTTCTCCTATTGTTAAATCGTTTTGGCAATATTTAATTAGGGCTGATACCCGATACTTGGTATTGAAATCGGCCTAAGCGTTATTGTCATATTTTAATATCACAAATAGTGTAATATTTTATAATTAATTATGATTAGAAAGATATTTCCAACAGAATGACAACAGTCCAATGCAGCAAGCCTAACGACAAGGTGGTGTTAAATTAATTGGCCTTGAATGTGTTTGGTATATTTTTGTCCACATGATTCATTTTCTTATTGTCCCAAAAAACTACCAGTCCTTCGTATCAGACAGTAAAATCATGAAATCATACTTTTTTTTTTAATGTTTGAATATAAGATAGTATACTACACTTTTGAGCACACTGTGGTGAACTTAAAGATTAAAATCAAACACCCAATACCATAATTCAATAAAACCTAATTTATTTCGCTATGTACTGCGACGGACAGATGCCGTTGCAATGAAGAAAAATATTAAGTTTGCTAATTTATTAACAAAATTAATATTTTTCAAAACTGCATGAGATCTGAACGGTTGTAGCTTTGAATGTACAGGTCTGAGCCAAGAGCATGTTATCAGCTGTGACATCACCTGACCTTGGACTTGTACGGAATGGAATGGAAAGCGAACTCTAAAAGAATAATGTGATTTAGTAGAAATGAAGGGAATTTAGAAAATATGATTTCGGGAAAATGGGCGACTAAAATAATATGCAAGGAAGTGTACATAATGGTTATTCATATCTCGAATTGGAGAAATAATCACACTACGAGTTATAAGGTGTTGAAAGTATTAAGAAAATGTCAAATGTGCTCAAATTTGAAATTTGTTGACATTTTAAAATACTACGAAGTAATGATAATGGGTGAAAATGTTGAAAAATGAAAATATATCAAAATTTAGATAAAAGTATGTTTTTTAAAGGGAAAAAAATGGTTAAATAAAAATAAAAATGAAAAATTTAATTTAAGTTTTTTAATAGGTAAAAAGAGTTTGTAAATAATTAATTTAAGGTTAAAGTTTTTAAATTGAAAAGGTGAGAAAATTCTCAAGTTCAAAGGTAAAGTTGAAAAGAAAATGACTTTAAAACTTGAAAGTATAGTAAAGAATAGTATGTTTTATAAATTTGTAAGCTTCCATAAATAAGTTAGTTCCAGTGTACTCACGGCTCAGAGAAATGTCTAAATTTAATTGTTATTAATGCTTTGCAGGAGTGAAATGAAATAACCGAATTGACACCAGCACAACATCAGGGCAAGGGAGATTTGTGAATTACTAGCAACATTGCGCAGCGGTTTTTGCACAAAATAGTCCTACTTTCATTTCCAAGGGCGGGTAAACTCGAAGTAGAGATTAGGCAAAACTACTACTACGCTTGCATGTAAATCTCTGTTGCTCTTATCAGTTGATATCCTATATTGAAAGTTCTATTTGTTTCTATTTTCAATTCACTACGTATTCCATGCTTTTGACCTTCACATTTGCTTAGTTTACACATATCCTATCTACACTAGATCATTGCTCTGGGCTTGGAGCTTCTTTGCATTGTAGACTTTGTTGACTTCAAGTAACCTATACATCCGAATATCTAAAATCAACACACTAAGATTAAAATTTTTTTTTTTTTTATCAAACCAGTTTTGACACTGTAGCCAATTTTGTAGAATAATTTACGTCTAACTATATTTTACGCAATAAAAATATTTTTTTATGGCCCATTTTGAAGCGTTGGTGTTCAATTTTTAAATTGTTAATACTTGGAATTAATTATGATGTATTTTATTTGTGAAATGACAAAGGGTAGGTATGCATCTAAATAAATAAATTGAGTTTTTGAGAGAGAAATATTTAAATAGTGATACATACATTTTACGGTACTGCTAATTATTAAATTTATGAACAACTGTAAAAGAATAATAAGGTGCAAATATTGTTATTGATGTTAAATAATAATAATAAATATGGTATAAAAATCATTAGACAAACTTCGTCTTCTCCCATCCGTAAAATCAAATAAAAAGCAACAAAAACAAATCCTCACCAAAAATTACAGTTAGGTGTAATTTTTTTTAATGAAAAAAATGAATAAGAACTATGAAAAAATAGTTATATATTTTAATAAAAGACATAAATTTTTGGAGAGATAGCAACCAATATGTTTTGTTTGATCTCTTAAAGGCTACACATTTGCAAAATTTTTAGAAGAAAATTTTGATCCGATTATGAGAAAATCGTAATTTTGTGTTTTTCTTAAGGCAGCTACCCTTTATGTTTGAATTATGAGCAAAATAAAAAAAAAATTCTGAGATAATACCAAAATATGGCCACATAACAAATTTGATTAAATTCGGTCCACGCGTTTGATCTGTAGAACTTAAGACAGACAGACAGCTATCTTTTTGGACTCAGGGGACCTCAAAAGAAATTCGAAAACAAAACTAGACTTTGATTTTTTGACCTATCCCATAACACTCTATATACTACGTACATGTGAAATTTTTAACTTCTGTGATCAAAATCTTGGAATATTAAACACATCAAAAAATGGGATAGCAAATATTTTTGTTTGTTTTTTCAACCGATTTCTTTAAAACTGATTTGAAATATGAATTTTACAATGTTGGTCTTAAATTGATAAACATATTCTACGAATATCTGTCTCCAATACTACCTGTCCCTAAAACCAAAATAGTTTCTAAAATTTTAATCTTTTTGAGTCTAAACCTTTTTAATTAGTGATTTTGAATACGTAATTTATGACTCTGGAAATAATTTACTAACATATTTGAAATTGGAATAATACCAGTATCTTAAATATCAAATTAAATAATGTCGTAATTTATGACTCTGGAAATAATTTACTAACATATTTGAAATTGGAATAATACCAGTTTTTTAAAAATCAAATTAAATAATGTCTGATAGACATGCTTCTCCTACGTCTGGGGTCAATAATTTCAAGCAATAAACAGGTTGTGGTAGAATTTTGATAACTTTTCGACCATTTCTGTTTTCCGATTGTCATTTTAAAAAATTTTCTCCATCTTCATTCCGTGCTTTGTCCACAATACTTACTGTTTCTCTGTGAAATATGGAGTTGCCCTTGAACTTGATAGTACTGTAGTAGTTATGTTTCTTTTTAATAATTAAAGAGGCGTCACTCATTTGCTACCACAAACTACCAACAATTCCTTTCTTATGACGTATTATTTCTTCTGTAGGCAATTCTCTGCCAGATTAGGAACATTAACTTTCACTATACCAACAACAATAATCAGGCCGTCAGGAGTTGCTGCCATACCATTATCAATAGAAAAACTACTTTTAGTTTTATTATTACTCTCTACAGCATTGTCAAGACAGCTGACTGATTTTTTTTTCTTTTTACCATTATTTCGGGTCATCAAAGCAAAAGATTTTAAAACCATCCACGCTTGAAGATTCGAAGATCCGTGATTTTTTTGCTTTTTGAGTCTTACTCCTCATTGTTTTCGAAACAAGCAACAATAAAGAAAACATAATTATAATTATTGAAAAATTCAATACTTAGTTTCTACACATAATAAACTATAAATGACTGCTAGTACAGAATTGTGTGGGTACTATCTCTCTTATCACAATACAATTTCTGCAATATGGCACTAATACAACTTCCTCACTAGACTTGACTAGACTATCTTCTCCCACCCATCCCAACTCAACTACAACACAGGAAGATACGGTGTTTTGTTGTGAAATAATCTGAAAAGGATCTCACCAGATAATAAACTTACCAACATTTAATGTTATAGATTGAAAAAAAATATCAACGCTGTATTACGAATAAATTTACATTTTAGTTATTAAAAATAAAAAATGGCAAATTAGAGATATTTATAATATAAGACATACATTTGCATATAGAAAGAACTAAAAACACATTAAAGAATAAACTATTTATTCTCATTAAATTTTTTTTTAAATTTACATATTTTCTTTTACTTAGAATCTTTAAAAAATGCAACTAACTGTTTTGAAAAACGAACTTGTTGAACTATTCACAAAACTGTACAAACCCACAGAAAATGGTGGTAGGATTAGTTGACATTTCATAGTCTCTGATGTAGGAGTTTCACAAGCAATGAATACGAAAGTCCAAACGTGTTATGTTTTCATTACCGTAAAGGAAATCGCAGTAGCTCAACAAATGTATATGTAACGAATATTATTCGCCACACAATGAAATGATTTAATAATTGCAATGTCGAATTGGCTAGTAATTTTGATTAATGTGAGTAATAATGTAAAGAAATAAATGAATTATAAATGTTTAGCAAAAATAGTTTACATTAATGATTATATTTGGCATTATGTAAAATACTACGAAATATTTTAAGAATTAACATGTTGTTAGTTTTAGTAATATTATGAAACATTAAAAAAAGAGGCTTATCAATGCTAAAATCTATATTCCTCCGTGTCTGAGTAGTTCTCTTTCAAACCACGCGAGGGCAGCCTTGTACGCATGGGTACGTTTTTTTCATTTAATCCGTTGTATCTGCCCTACTACTGCACTTCGGCATTATTTATTGTAATAGATAATAAATCACTGAGTGTTTTCCTTTTTTAATTTTTTTCGAAAATATCATTCACTGACTCACAAAAAAATAGCAAAATAAAAAATCGATTTATAAATGTCCACTCCATTTGTTCAACCACTAACGATTATATTCCAATTTTTAAAAAAGGGAAACATCTGCGTTCACGTGATCTTTATAACAACCTTTAACGATAATTCTGAGATGAAAATTGAGATCAGTACAACTTCTCAAGTGTAGCATTATTTTTATGGAAGATGAATCCAATATGGCGGAGGTGGAGCAGAGCCTTAAGTTGAGTCGGAGATTTATTATAATTTTAAATTCAACTGGAATTTTTTTTAATAAATGGGAGACCAGTGTTTTGGGGAGGCTGGAAGCATTGAGGAGAGTTTCAGAACCTAGGCAAATATATTTTTTAATAAAAGTATAAGATTGCCAATACTTCCAGTAGGTGTCTGGAACTCATATTTTGCAAACAGGGTAACATAAAGACAGAGTTAAATAAAAAAAGTAGTTGTCCATTGCAGTATATTTCAAAGTATTTGTTTAATACTCAACCTATGAATATGATAACTATTTTACTGAAATGTACATAAGGAAAAAAATCTTGTTTTATTGAATTGTGATATCGAGTGTTTAATTTAAATCTTTAAAGGTAGTAGATGGTTATTTTAATTATGACTGAAAAATGCAGAGACAGATAACAGATTTTCGTTAGACACTCAATGCTACAAATTATTAAATAGGCATATTGATTGGCACAGCACATTGTACCTACAAAGATGCAATGAAAATGACAATGATTAATCTGTTTTTTTAAATGAGAAAGATTATCAACACAACTCCTATAACGAAACTAGTTTGTTGACAGCACTAATCTCAGCCTTGTAGACTAGGAAGGGACAAAATGGTCTACAGTTATTGTTCAACAGATAAGAACATAAAGCTTAAACTTGTACTGCATAGTAACAGAGAGTATTGATAACCATATTTCTTGCCTCCAGTATTAATTAATTGTCTATAACAAAATAAATTATTTGTATAAGAACTTCGATTATTCCAAAACAAAAATTATAAAAAGCAACAATGCCTAAAAGACAAAAAAAGTAAAGCACATAATAATATTTTAAAGTCTACAAAAACACATTTACTTTTACACAATAATCATATTATCATTACAGTCATTGTCCACAATTCTAAACATCTACATAGTAGTACTACTTATTATACAACTTACTTCTTTTTGTTTTCTTACGACAGATATGAATTCTGTGTATACAATACGTGGATTTAACTGGCAGTGCATCAACATGGCTCCTTCGTAATCTTTAATATAGCCTTGATATACTGATCTCGTTAATTTGATCTCTTTACTAAATCCCTGCTTCCTGAAGTAACCTAACACAAACAATGAGACATTTTCAATCTTACTTTCCAATTTTATTCACAAAACATTACACATCAATAAAAAAGATGAATCATTACAGCTTTAGGAAATTTACGAAAGAGTCACTCTGTTACTTACAAATTGACATACATTATTTATATATTGTAGTATTCATTTTTCCTGAAAGTTTAAAAAAAAATTATTATTAGACTACACTGCTACAGGAAAAAAAAAACTTTAAAAAGTTTAAAATATTTTAATTTCTGAGAAACTTAAAATTGTAAACACTAATTGTGGTAAATCTACCACAAGTTAGGTACAATAAGACAACACAAATAAAATTTCGGCAAACATTTATTAGAATATGTAAAATTAATATTAACAAATAATATTAATTAAAAAGAATGTATAAATGGAGTAAATAATAATAATACAACTCTGCAATTACAACTTGTCAGCTCAAAAAGATTAGACAATGAAGACTAAACTCAACAGTAGGCCTAACTGACAGAGGAATAGTTCACTTTTTGATTTTTTGGTAGGTCACTGATTTATATCATGCGGCTCCCTTAGTTGCAAAAGTTTTATCAACAAAAAAATTCTTTTATTACTTGTGAATGACTGTGTACACAAATAATTTGAATTTTTTCAGCAGGGAGAAAAATTAGGTTGGTTAGTCACAAACATACATATTTATACTATAATATAACAAATTCTGAATTATGGGATCTACAATAAAGTGTAATTTTTTGTTAGTTAAAAATAGAGGAAGATTCTAAATATATATACTTAGAAGTTTTAAAAGATAAGGAGGAATATATATTCTTGCTTGAAACCCTCCAGGCTAGTACCTATCCAAAAAGTTTGGACTGGTTGAAGAAACCCAAACCATATCTTTTAATTTATTTCGTGCAAGATATCATAATTGCTTAATTTTAGTAGTTCTTGAAGATTAAAGGGAGGTTTATAGTTTTCTGCTTCAATTGTGTTGTAAACATCTATCCTTAAATGTTTGAATGCAGGACAATCCAAAATGAAATGATCTAGGTATTCCACTTGCTCCATAGTGCATTAAAACAAGAGGAGTAAAATATAAATTTAACCTATGTAAAATTTTCATTTATGATGGCATGATCAAATCGAATTCTTAGTATATTAATTACGTCATGTCTTTTAGATTTTGCCTTGAAACCTTTTTTTTTTTTGAAATTTCTGGATCTATTGATTTTGAGCTTTGGTAATGTACTTGAAAATCGTTATTGTGTTGAAAATTAATAGCAGACATCAAATCATTCATTGATAAAAGTAGTTCGGAAACAGAATCGCCATTAAATGTTGCAATGTGAGCCAAGGTATCTATAAATTCATTATTTAACTACATAACTTGGAATCTACTAAAGGAAAAAAATCTTTGTTCTATTTCGAAATATCTTTAAAAAATTTAACTATTATACCTTCGGCCTAAAATGAGTACCTAGAATTTTCAAGTAGTTGAATCAAAGATTTGGAGTAAGTACATATTAGAAAATGATTGAACTGTGTACAGTTAAGGAATTCTATGACCTTATAGATCCCATATAACTCAACTGTAAAACTTGTGGCCAGTTTGTTTAGACAAAACTTTTTATTTACATTTACGAAGGTATAGTGAAAAGCTCACCTGTACCTTGTTTATTTTTTGATCAGTCAAATGAAGATTTGTATTTGATGAGTGTGTTTACTTTTTATAATGTTTAAGAATTTGTGCTGAAAAATTATAGGATTTGTGGAAGATTTTATAGTATCAATATTGGGAAGATTATTATTGCAGTGAAAGTTTATATTTGTTAGAGCTAGAAACATTTATCAATTTCTAGAGACATTTGACTATCAATTAGGTCTAAAACTTAATTAAGCGATTATACAGTGTGATGGGTAGTGGACACTGTTTTTCTCCCGAATATGTAGTGACTGATTAACATATTAAGTTCTAAAACTTTAGGTAAACTTGGTCTGAAGTGTCATTAATAATATTGTAAATTAATTTATGTGTTAATAACCATCATCTTGAACTTAGTAAGTAAACACAAAACTCTGCCTGTAATACTTGGGAAATCTCCGCATATGATGCGCACCTACGAATTTTACGTAAGATTTTTAAAAAAAGTGTTCATCGTACGCGATGAATTAAAAATAATAATGTTAAAGTTAGAATGGAGACCAACTGTTGTGAAAAACACAAGTGTAACAATAATTATTGTGTAATGCTTACCTTGCAAAGGCAGTAAACGTCACAAACAAGAGGGAGCTATATAAGCGCTTCGACAAAAGGAAACGGGGTCTTTGGATCACAGGAGGAACCGCTACTTGAGGAGCGTTCGGATAATAGCTACACTTAGAGAGAGAGAGCGCCTGATAACTCCAGAAAGCAACGTGAAGAGAACTTTGAAGAAAGATGAGCAAATCATTGGGTATGAAAATCTTGTAGTTGTTTAATATGAAAAGTAAACAGTAGTCATAACAGTTGGAACCATTCTGGATTTATATTTCATCTTATATTGATTATGTGTATTTAATGATCAGAGGAGAGAGAAGATCGAAATTGTGATATATATATCTAAGAAGTGAACTTGTGCATAATTACAGGCTATAGAAATATTTTTGCGTTTACATATAATAATGACAATATTTGGTAAATGATCTTCTAAAATCTTGTCAATTTTAAAAGGATTAATTTTAGTGTTGATGTTTAAAATTATAACTTCAAAGGGACCTTCATTAGTGTCTTGGTACTCTTTTATTCTATAAATAACGTTTATTAAAAGAATTTGAGGATGATGTTTATGTTTTGTCATTTTCTATATTAACATTATCGTTATGTTTACGTTTGAATGCTGTAGATTCAATATCATATGGATTTGAATTTTTGTTCACTTGATACTTTGCTCTTGATCCGTTTTGCTGGATATTTTATTCTGAGATTGTGTGGGTTAGCCTGAAAAAATTAGGGCAAACCCAAAGGGGGAAAAAAGTGCTACAACTATTTCTTAATATTGTTATAAAAAAAATTAAATAATTTAAATGTGAAAATAAAACAAAACATTATTACATTGTATTATACATCATAAATTAAGGAATAGGAATTTTTTTTAGTAGAACCAATATACCACAAATACTAGCAGAAACACAAAATACATCTGCACTCTCAATTTTGACTAGAAATTTCACTTGAAGACCATTGGTGACTACATAAAATGTACTATTTGCTATGGATAGACAGTTTGTCATATGATGTCACTGCTAAACCTTATAAAATTGTTTCCAGTTGACGACTAAATACCAACTCTGCATTGTGGTAACTTCTAATGGCCATTTAATTAACTATGTTAATTGCTTTTAAATTTGAAAATTAACAGAAATGTAATTTTTAATTAAAATTTTTGTTATTTCCTAATGTCAGTGTATGTTAATTTTATAAATTAAATTATTTCAACACTAGAGGGATCTGTACAGTAGACAGGTGGTGAACAACAATTGGACTTTATTCCAGATAATTATAACGACAAGAGATGTCGAGTCAATGGCAATGTTGATTCTTTTGCTAATAGTGAAATACTATGAGTATTTATTTCTTTGTTTAATGATAGACTTGTCACCTTAGGTTCAGACACTTAGACTTTGAAAGTATCAGATCAATATTCAATTAGAGTATTTGAGCAATGTATACTAAGGATACTCAATATATGGACCAGTAAAAAAGGATAATGACTGGAGAATGAAATAAAATATAGAGCTGGATCAATTAATAGAAGTTCAGGATGTGGTAGATTTGTGAAGGTCCAGAGAATAAAGCAGTTTGGACATGTGAAGAGAATAAGGGAAGACTGGATGCCCATAATAACGAGAAGTGCTTTACCACACAAGAAGAAAGAGCAGACAAGATTTAGATGCATGGATGACATTGCTGTGAGTCTTAAGGTCATGAAAGGTGAAGGATGAAGGAGATGAATTACAGACAGAAAAGATTGAAGGTTGATGGTTGGTTAAGAGGAGGCCAAGGCCGTCCAAGGATTGTAGAGCCAGAGAAGAAGATGAACAATAGATAAAAAAGTAACTATTGATATACTATTACCAAACTCAATAAACAATATATAATTTTATAAAATATAATACCATGCCAACTGATATATCATAAGTAATAATAGAATAAAATGAGTGCAAACCCTAGAGTTTCTTGGTTCTAAAGCGCTTAGAAAACATACAGGTAAAGCATCATTTGATTAAAATGTACAATTTAAACATATAAATTTATCTGTTTAAATATAATGTTTAAATAATTGCAACTTTCAAAATTTAAAAATAAACTATTACAAAATAGCTGCTGATGTGTTTGCAGGTGATGTAATTTAAAACTGATAGCCTTCATATAGGCTAGATATAATGATAGTTGGTTTAAAAGAGAATATATATAGATAATTAACCAATATTTATAATTGTATATTACCAATAGCATTTTCATCTGCATACGTCAGGAAATGAAGTACTCCAATGCGTACATGATAATCTTTGAGATGGTTCATCAGATGTGTTCCATAACCTTTCACTTGAACGTGTGAACTAACAGCACAGAAGACTATTTCTGTAAAGCCTTGTGTAGGATATATACGAAAACATATTCCGCCAATAGGCTGTTTATCTTTTATTAAAGCTAAGGTTTTATGCTGCCTGAAAAACAAACAATAAAGGCATAGATTAGTAATGGTTTGATTTGAAAATGAAAATAAACATATTTCAAGAATTTTATGCTTTGAAAATCCTCTCCCCCTTATATTCAACTTCTAGAATATTTTCTTTTATATATAAGAGCTCTTATCATTCTAAATGAAATGAAATGATTAATATTTATAACATAAGCTTTAATAATAAAGCTTTATCACTGTTTCCTTCCTCACATAAAGATAGTATGAAGAAAGGTATTTGATGAGTTTTTTTTGTATTGATGTTTGTTGTTTGTGCAGTTCTCTACAGTCAAACAAGCAGACCAATTTTAATCAAATTGGTTTGTATAGATATTTATTTTGTCATATCTTGAGACATCTTTTCCTCTTTTAAAAAATTCAAAATTTGGATATACCTGCTATAGGACATAATTTCAAAATTATAATCTCGTTACTAGGCTAATAACATCGACTTCCTTGACTGAACAACAACAAACACCCTTCTATTTATTCTTTGTTAGTCATATATATACACACACATGTGTGTATTTTTTAAAATCTTACCATTTATTGAATCCAAGATATAAAATCTTATATGGGAATAAGGTTTATACAAAGAAAATTATTTATATGTTGCTCGGAATATAAATATATTGAATCCATTTGGAGTTTTTAATGAATGTCTGTTCAAAACTCAGACAGTTTTGAACAAATATATATTTTAATTTCTATGATATATATAAAGTAATTTACCTCAATTCACACTCAGTCATTTTATGCATTTTTTACATAAACCCATATTTTTTTTTTTATTTGGCTTGAAGAATTAAAAACTTTATTAGATAGGAATGAAAAATCTCTAACAGAGCAGTTCTATAATTATTATTTCTTTGTAATCCAATTAATTCCAAATAAGTAGGCCTACCACTTTATTAACGGCTTTTGTGGTTTTGGTTTATTTTGTTGTTTTCTGTAGTAATCAATTCTTGCTTTAAAAAAATCATTAATCATAGTCTTTTAAATTTTTTAAAGATGTCGCCTATGGCGGATTCAATATAAGTATGTGTTATTTAGTTTTCGATAAGATAATGGAGTTCAATCTATAACAATTTTCCAATGTAAAATAATGTTATATAAAAATGAAGAACTCAATTTTATTCATAACTACTCCTCACTCCTCCTAGTCCATAGTTCCCATTAAATACCCCCACCCCTCCTCAAAATGCTCTAAAAATCTTTCCTTGTCAGTTTCCAGGATCAATTCAACTGCAGTTTTTTGTTCAGACCTTTACAAACTGATAGATAATTGGATTGTATCATGTAGTAATATCCACAAATAAATCAACACATGGTGTATTATTAAAGAACACCACATAACAGTACCTTAGGAATAAACTTAAATTACACATTTTAACTAAATCATTATTAGGGTAATTTTTTATTGTAACCTGAATTCCAGAAAGGAAATAAATCAAAATTCCAATAAAAATTCTTCCCGAGATCCTTGAAATTCAATTTGATCCAATTCCTCTTTAAAATATACTGCTAATTCATTAATTCAAATAACATTTAAAGACACCCTAACAGTGTAAAGGATTAAGGCATGAGTCAACTATGGTGAAACTGCACTGTAATTCATCTGAAGGATTTCTTATCTTTATTAACCTACTGGCAAGGAACAAAACAAAAATAATACTTACGGATCAAAAACAAGTCTGGAAATGTACTCAACCGGCATCTTAGGAAGCTGATGTGAGAAGACATTTTGTAAACCAATCAACCACAGCATAGTTTGTTTGGTGACTTTCTGTGTTAAGGAATTGCCTACCAGGAAGAATTCGATTATTCCATTTGCTTCTTCAAGTTTAGCTGCTTCATCTCTTGGCCGATGAAGTAAATTCTCTTGGAATACAGCCTGAAAAATAATTGTGTAAATATCTGTATTTTATACTGTATTGATAACACATACAGTTGGAGGTTTGGTTCAGTAAGCAAGTGATATCTACCTTAGTTTCTGTAGCTATTCTGTGAGTGTATTAGAATGATTAAGTTAATAGATTAATATGGATTTACCAACATATTACTTTTAGTTTAATTATTATGACAAAATGATAGCCAAATATCATTATATATTTACACATATTTAGCTTTCTAATGGTGTGTTTATTTTTCTATTTATCAGGTTAAGACACAGTTATAAAGACATATTATAATCTTCTAATAACACTCATAGATCTTTCTAGTACGCATCACTTGACCTTGTTCTTCTCCAACCCTGACACTATTAGTGTCATATTTTATACTCTATTTTTCCATTTTTTATAAGTTGATGACCAAGAGGTTTTTTGTGTTTAAACAATAAGAAAATATAAGCTATCATAGATACGGTATTCACAGTTACTATGGAGCAACAATTTATAAGTTATAAGCTTTGGTTGACACCTCTCACTGACCTTCTCTTGTGTCTGTCTATTCTTAAAAACTCTGACTAAAATAAGGCATTTCAACATTTATTATCTGGGCATATAATTATTAGCTAAGTTGGTATAGGTGAATGCTTATTTCGCAGCATTTTTAACTATTAAAAGACTATGTTCGGTTGATGGCATTATGTTTTTCATATGTTACCACCTTCATTTCATTAATCTATTGGCACAAAGAATGTTAAAAAAAGAATTGTTGTCAATTGTATAATTAGCTAATTATTCAACTTGTTACATAAACATGCATTGAAGATATGATTGTACTTTTTTTTATTTAAAAGATCATACTTTACTTTTAACATTTTATGAACATTATAGTTTACATTTTCTTGTTGAATATAAGTTAAGCATTGCTAAAGTGTTTTAAAATTATATTTTTATTTGTTTATTATTTTTTGTACTTTATTAGTAGACTTTTCTGTTTTAGATTTTCTCTTCTTCGAGTATATAACACAATTGATTAAAGGCAGGCTATCACTTGAGCACTATGCGAAATACAACATTAAAGTTATATATATATATATATATATATATATATATATATATATATATATATATATATATACACAAAGAGAAATTACTAAAACATTTACTTGAGCATTATGAGAAATACAACACTAAAGATAATATACAGTAATACTATCATAAATAATTACAGTTTAGAATTGAAAGTATTATTATAGAAACACTATTATCAAAATAAAGTTGAAACCATACCGAGTATGATGTTGGCATACCATAGCAAAGAGGGTAATAAGGGTATAGGATTAACCAATATTAATAATAAATATATATGCATTTTAAAACTTACACTCAAGCTGGCACTGTGCTGGGGATCACTTATTGTTGCAATTATCTCAGCCACTGTCTCGTGAGGAATGTCTTCTGGTGAATCTGTTTCCATTTTTTTCCTTTTAGCTTCCGGTGACCTCATGGATGGATCTCCAGCTCTTTTCTCTCCCCTGAACATGTCCTCTTAATTAAAATGGTTTATAGCAATAAAATATAAAGTCAGGAGTACAATTCAAGTTGATGCAACTGTATTTTCCAGTAAAGATGATCGAGACAGTTTGTGTTAAATATTTGTTCAGAGGACCAATAGTCCTGGAAACCGCTTTAGATAGACCATTCTTATCAATATAAACAAACCAAATAATTGTTTTTTTCTTTTTCGGGATTTTTTCTGTGCATTTTTTAAAATTTTTTTATTTTTTATTTTATTTTTTTAATTTATTTATTATTATTTTTTTTTTTATGAAAGAAAAGCAGGTATATAGTATATAGGTCCTTCTTTACTAACTTTTGTGAACATTTTGTTGATGGTTTTTGAGTTTATAACAAAATTAAATAAATTAGGCTTCATAATAAATAACTGAACTGCCTAAGGAAGAGATTAGGAAAATCACAAAAATCAATTCAACCGTTTGGATTGTGAGATGATACATCCATATTATAAAGTAATTTTGTTTGTGTATTTGATCTTAGAGAGGTCAGAAAAGTTATTAAGGTTTTTCCACAAATTTAAATGCTATCTACAAACTTTGAAAGTGGAAACATATTTTAAAATGAATCATAAATAGAAACATCCAGCTTAGTGTTGTGAAATTATACTCATTTTAAAGGTATTTTGCTTTCCAATTATGGAGTAAAGAAGGTATTGTGATGACATGAAAAGTTTAGTATCAAATTTTCAAACATATTAAGTTCCTACTACTGCAAACATATTACATTATTATTCATTTAGACTAGATTTATTATAGAATGATGTCCACTTGTCTTTGGCAGTTTTGTCATGTATTATCTTAAGAATAAATAATACGATTAATTAGAAAATTTTAGTTTTGAAGCAGAGAAGGTGGTCATACTGAATATTTTAGATTTTGAACTAAATTACTCAAAGTTTAGGAGCGGAAATAGGAGTAAGGTGAAGAGTAAGGCAATATATATAGTGTGGAAACGCAAATTAGAAATGGCTTCATATCTTTAATTCTACACTAGTTAAAAACATGTGTGGTATGTCATTTTAAAGCTCTTGACTTTTGGTATCTAAAGAGTGATACAAAAGTTTACTACTACAACAGGGTACTTCAAAATAACACAAAATTTAAACTCTTTAAATGTAAACATGTTTCTCATTGATTTAAAATCTTCAAAAGATTTATACAATTTTGACGTGTTTTATACAATCAATAGCATTAAAATGATGTGTTGCATGTTTTTGAACCAAAGAAATGAAGCCTTTTCCATATTCCCCCCCCCCCACTATAATATATAGAGTGCACGAAACTGAAAATTTATACAGAACGGTACTTGGACATAAGCTATTTTCAATTTTCCATATTTCTTCTAAAGAGATTGCCATTTACTACGATCACACCACCTAATCGTTTTCATAATTTTCACACTTAAATGACTATTTAGAAATTTCACATTTTTATACCTTACAGAATTAACAACTAAATTTGTATAAACACATTAACTAATTCTGTTAATTTCATAACAATAATTGATGTTATAACTATTTTGATCCTTAACAAATCGAGTTTAACCCCCTATCCGGCAGATGTTAATTCTCTTTGTTTGTTTAAAAATTAATAAAAAATATTGGAACTTATAGGATATCATTTTTCTCAGAAAGATACGAAGAATTTATCTATGTAAGGGAGAAAAAAAATTATATGAAACGGTTTTGGAGTAAGTATGTTACGTGTCAAAAAATGAAGTTAACATTTTTCAGAAAACCTGTATCGTTCAAAATCAACAGCTTACCACCTTTTTTCAATATATACAAAAGTTTTGTATAATATTTGTGAATATATTTAGAAAAAAAATAAAAAATTTGTTACATTTAAAAAAAAAAGTTTTATGAAAAAAGGGAAAATGTTTTGCCTAATTTGAAAAAATCACCAAAAATAGTAATATTATGCAAAACACAACTACAAATTATCATTTCTTTCAGAAAGGTGCATAGAATTTAGTTGTGTAGTGATAAAAAATTTAGATCTAAAAAATATTGAGTTATTAGGTCAGGAATCAAAAAATCGTCCGGTGGCCGAGGCAAAAATTGGACAGAATAGGTAATGTAGGCTACACCATACAAAATTTTTTTTTTTGAATTTTTCCAGTATTACTAGAGATTTGTAATATATTTGTAGATAAAATTTGCTAAAAAGAAAAATCAATTTATAAAATTTTCATTAGTTAGTATCTCAGAAATCAAAAATTCTTACAAAAACCAAAGGCAAAATGCCAAATGAATGCCTATATTTACTACATCAGCATTTTTTCAAAGAATTTATAGATAGGCCTATATACACATTTTGGTAAAAACATAATCAATTTATAAAATTTTAATTAGACAAAATTATTTTTATATGTAAACAAATAGAAATTTGCTAAAAAGGTTAGACCAGATATAACATAACCTATCTCTAGACAGCCTCAGTATTAGATATGTCTGACAATAACATTCACTCAAAACAATAAATTCTACAAACAATAATACAGATATTATAATTTGTATACAAAAATTACAATAAATAAATAAACATATCTTCACAATAACAGAAATATAATCCCAAGCCACACACATGCCTCTCACAATATGTCATTTTAGTACACAAACAAGCCTGAGTAAAACGGTAATTTGCAAATCAGAAATAATAACCTAAAGCTACCTCTAAGATGTAATGAGTGGTACGGTACCAACTGAAAGATATAAATTTCATCTTCCAAATAGTGTAAAGATCGGTTACAAAATATGAATGTAAGTAATCGATATATCCTGTTTAGTAAACTGTACCGAAAGAAAAATGAGTCTGGTTCAGTTTGGTTCCTACTTTGTAGAATATATCTATCTTGCGAACATTATAACATACGATAATTTCGAATTCGTAGTTCGAAAGAGAAAGAAAAATACTACCGGTATATAATATTGTCAACTTGTGGTATTTGGACAAGTATTACAATTTCGTAAAATTATATGAACACAGAGTACAGATTTTTCTATATAAACCCCGTCGCATCAAGTGAGGCGATCTAACGGAATGATCGCCAACTTTATGGAATTATTGAATTTATACTTTTTGTGAAAAGGATTTTGGGACACTTGATTAAGAAAGATAGAAATATCACCTTTACAGTGATATATAATTCATTTCGATAAAGTAATATTTAAAAGGATAAAAGTGAATTGAAAAAAATGTAATTTTTAGCGTGTAAAAATTCTTGATTTTGTTTAATTTTTATATAATAAAAACTATAGCAGATAGAAAGATTTGGAAAGCACAGATCGAAAGAGAAAGATGTGATCTACAGAACAGTGTTATGGTCGATTTGTTTGACAGAAATATCGAATTGGGATTATTAGAGAAAAATGACGTCAGTTTTGTTTACAACTTGTCAGCGCAAATCTTCGACGTTACGTATCAAAAATATGCAAACTTTACAAATTTTTGGAATATTATTTATAATGTTTTGTGGTATTTTTTTTTTTTTTTTTTTGCATCTACGAAACAGCTTTCTAAGACTATTTTATTTATTGCGGTAGGATGATTCTAAATGGGCGAAATGTTGAATTGCAAAATAAGTGTTGTTGAATCGATCAAGCGTCACGCATCGACCCAGCTGGTTCGATCGCCAGATAGAAGGTTAAATGAAGCTTATGAAAATAATTGAGGACTGTTTAAATACTTACACTGCAATGCCTTCATTACGGACAATTTTCTTCCTTCCTGGCGTTAATGTTACTGTTGTAAATGTATCTTTTTCACTTGGAGGAACATTTAACTTTTCAAACTGACCTCCTCTTCGAACTGCTGGAGATCCTGTAATTAAAAATATACAACATAATACTATAATACTTAAATATTGAAATACATCTTTGAAATTATTGGATAAGAAAATATTGATTAATTAAAGCTTCATGTTAGGTATCAAATTTTACAAGAAAATAAAAGGCCTACCTTGTGGTGCTAAATTTGCAACAACTCTAAAATAAAATTATATGAAACAAATAAGTTTAAATTCTCAAATTTATTAATAACAATGAAATAACTTCAATAAAAAGCAGTTACAAAATTATTTTCTTCAAAATCAGAATTTATTAAATAGTTCTTAAAACCGTCTATCTTTCAAAATCTTAATTATATATTTATGGACGAAAAATTTTCAGTCTAATTAACACAATGTTGTCTTTCTCAGAATTTATAAATATATACATAAACAATATTCAATTAGTCTTTCATCTATTAAGAGTTCTTAATCTCGGGGTTTGGGGTTGGTGCCGGCTTTTTCCAATATTTAGAAAAAGAACACAAATATATACACATAAAATAAGAAACAAATCTAAAATAAGTCCCAAAATATTTAAATTAAATTAATTCCTTTATAAAGGGACATATGTATTGAAATGTAAGTAAGAAAAGGTCTATTGCATTCGAGGAGTTTTTGATTAAATTGAATTGTCTATATCAATTTTAAACAATGTCTATATGTAATTAATCAACTCCACATCAATTCTGCTCACTTGGTAAGTGAAAATTTATAGGCCTACTTGTCTTTGGATAATCTTTATAAATTTAGTGTGAGAAAATGGTTGGATCTAATCAACAATTCTGTTCAGCTTTAAGTACTTTTTTTAATTGTCTCTTCAAGATTCGAAAAAACAAAAAAACCAACTATATATTGAACACGCACTTTTTACTACTTCTTCTAGTCGTATTTGACAACCTTGTATTCATTGATGTACCTTTTAAAATCTTATTCATAATCTTCAGCTCTGTAGGAACGTCCTGTTCATCTACAAGACGCCAACAACAATTCATTCTATTAGGATAGCGTTACTTGGTTTCAAATCGACTTGCTTCTATATCACCTGACCTTTTATGTATGCACTTTGTGTGTGTTTTGTATGCTAAGGGAAAATTTAGATAATTATTAATAAAATGTTTTTCTAAGGTTTTCAATGATTCAATTTGGAAAAATGGAACTTTAGGACTTTAAATAAACTAAATTATATTACTAAACAAACAAATAACTTCTTGTTTACATCGAAATATTAATGGTTAAACTACTCAATTTATACTAATTATATCACATATCTACGTCACAACTGTTCTAATTTAATTCACCTATATGAATGTGAGTTTGGGACAAGTTCTTATGACATCAGCTTAAAGTTCAGAATAGAACAATTTGACGGCCATATTTAATTCGGGACTTGGTTTAGTTTTTAATTTCTACCGATTGACTGGTATGTCCTTTGTATTTTCCTAAACGACCTTTTCTACGTAGAAGATTCCGATCTATCTGTTAAAATTACTAGTTTCTCCTGATAGATTTTCGTTTATTTAGAATCTTCGCGATTCTGTGATGCCTTGTGATTACCTAATTATTCAGTTGACGTGTCGGTTGTGTCCGTCACATCTCGTGTGTGTCGCCTCTTGTTTGAATGGCATTCCACAAATATTTATTCTGCATAAATTTTTTTTATGACATTCTGAATTGTTTCAATATCTTTTACAGTGGTATCTCTTATAAAGAGCTTGTGGTGATTTACGGATCACTACTCCCTTAAATTCATATTGTTTGTGGTTAATTTTGAGCCATATCAAAATTTACTCTTTAAATTAGTTATTAAATTAAGTTAAAACAAAATTATTAAACATTGTCTTTATTATATTATGCCTGGTTTCCCCCGTCTCTTCTTGTTCAATGCACAAGGTTTAACGATCAGTCTGTGTGTACCTGTCGTGGAGGATTGAACAGGGCCAACGACCAAAGAATTTATTTTATGAATTGTGTTAAACTTATTGATATGCGCTGCTAAAACTCCAGGAATGAGACCATGGAAGGTCCAGGGTTTTAAATTTAAAACGTTGCGTGTTTTCGGCAACATAAAGGATTTATGACTATGTTTGGCCCATCCTAATTGTTATGTGATTATGTAATTTAGGGGTTGATTATTATAATTCCCTTGTGTGTTAGTTAGATCTAGTTAGTTAGATTAATTAGTCATTAGTTAGGGCTCATCAAAATGGCTAGTCCACTGAGACATGTCAGAGTTAAGTTATACGGCAGTGCGGCTCAACGGCTGGATCGCATGCATCAATAAGAGAGATCCACGGGCTCACCAAATACCATAACTTTAAATAACCCCCCTCAACTTCGGTTATTGTTTACAAGCTTACCACAATAACTACTTTAGTCTAGCCCAATACTGTAGACCTAGCAATGGAGTGTTGAAGTTCTTTTAAATGACCATAACTTTAATCTCATAAGTCTGATTCAAAGATGCTCGCAGAGTTTTTTTAGGACACATTGCATATAACTATTTAAACCATACACTATTTTGATGGAAATATTCTGCTGATGTGTTCAAGGACTTGTGATACAATGATGGAAGGGCTCCGTTATTGATTTAGTCTTAAATTTTCTCAAGATTAACAGAACTGATTATCAAGCTGTTGCATATTCCCAGATGTTGGTTAGATATTGCAAACTATTATTACATTTTATGAGTTAGTAGTCCTGAGTAGAATAAATACGAGGTACGTCCAGAGAGTAAGTTCTGTTTGTATTTCTTGCCACAGAAACACTGCGATCGCAGTTTGGTGAATGCGCGATAGTTGTTCTGAGTCAAGGAGAAGGAGATGACACCATTTTGTTGTTTACGCTTTGTAATGCTTGTTTAGAAGTTGACTGGAAATCCCGTTTGTTTGTGAAAGTAGATCTGTAATTCATTTTCTGAATGGGAAGAACACTAAACCAGTTGACATTCATCCACAGATCTGACAGGTGTATGGAGAATACAATGAGTGATTCAATGGTAAGGATAACGGGTCTGATAGTTCAATAAAGGACGTGAACACGTGCACGATGACGAACGAAGTGGGCAGCCACCTTTGGTTAGTGATAAATTGGTTTGTGCAGTACGAGAAAAAATTAAGGAAAACTGTAAGTTTACAATTTCTGCTCTTTCAATGAAAATCTGCAAATTTCAAGATTACTTCTTTATGAACATGTTTCTGTAAACTAGTTTCTACTTTTCCGAAAAATTTGTACTCGTTGGATGCCAAAAACTCTTACAGAGCAAGACAAAAAACAGCACCAGGGCAGTGGATTTGACTTTTTGACACCTTAGGACAAAGACATTGACTTTCGAAGCCAGATAGTCACCAGGATGAGACTTAGGCAGCTTATGAAACCCCTGAATCAAAATGACAATTGATGGAATGAAGGCACACTTCGTCATCAACAAAGGTTAAAGTTAAGCAAATCTTGATTTCTTGAAAAAATCATGTGCACAGTGTTTTGGGACAAACACTGCATTCTACCGGTAGATTTTTTACCACAACGTGAAACAATCAATGGAAATGTTTACTGCGAGACGCTTAGGAAACTTCACATGCAATACAGAATAAGCACAGAGGAATGCTCACGAATGCTATTATAAATAAATGTTGAGCTTGACTTGTGAGATAACATTAGATAGAATAAAACTCAAACACAAGTTCTCACAAAAATTACGTTTACTTAATCAATCGCTTCACAAGCAATGTAATACTTTAAAATCGCCAGAATTAACAAAGTTGATTAACCTCTTTTTATATGGTTTTCGTAAGAAAGACAAAGGCTGTGTTCCCCTCAATCGCCCCCTAATTCAAGAAAAGACGGTCCATAAGTTGCTAAATGATGACATTAAATTCACTGTGAGTAATGGTTGGCTAGATAGTTGGAAGAGGAGCCACGGGATACACATGGTATCTGTGACTGGAAAATCACTTTAAGCTAATAACCTGGTGGCAAAAAAAAAGTAGAATTTGTGGTCATTATTACATAGCTAAACTATTCGCAACAAATGTACAACCATGATGAGAATAGGTTGAATTTTAAGGTATTGCCTAAGAAAAATTTAGCAGCTAAAAAATGAACTAAGTGTTTCAGATTTTAAAATGTGCAAAGAACGACTGACGATCTTAGCTTGCAGTAATGCAGCCTAGAATAATAAGTTGGCACTTATTAAAAAGTTATTATTAAAGTCGGCACTTTATAAAAATGGTATTAAAAAAAAGAGGGATTTTAAGAATATTAGTGTGAATTCATTTCCTGTTTTATGACCAGTGCTTTATTCAAGAAATGGTTTGATGTTTAGTTTGTACTATCTGTCAAAAAAATAGTGAAGAAAATGGTTTACCAAAGAGGGCATTACTTATCATGGACATTGCTACATTACACTCCACAGTAAAAAGAACTTACAAATGGAGTTATAAAACCATGTTTTTATCTCCAAACATAATACCTTTGTTATAACCAATGGACCAACAAGTTCTTCAAAATATGAAGTGTGCATATAAAAAAAAGAAAAAAGATTCTAAGATCGCTCATTGAAAATGAAGACACTACATAAACCATTCTCCATGTATTTAAAAAAAACCAATGTCAAAGGGTGAAGCATGGAGAAAATGTTAAAAAGCAATTGTCGAGAAAGTCGAGGTCAAAATTATGGCGAGACTTTCCATAAACAGCTCTAAACAAGCTGATGAGAGAATTGAAGTCTTACAGCTCATGCATCAAGTTCCAGGCTGTGAGAAGCAGACGATACAGATGTGAATGAGTGGCTGGCTACTGATACTAAAGATCATCAAATTTTGAGATTGTTTCTCTACTGACAAAAGATTTGACAACGATTTTGACGAAAAAGAAAAGTCAGATGATTTCACAAAACCGATTTACCATTCTGAAATGCAAACATTTCTTTCAACATTAATTGTTCAAACTGTTTTTGAAGGTATCACAGGCTTGCATACCATCAGACAAACTTTGCCCACTAATAGTCAATTTACATTGTCTGTGATGATTTTTCCACCTGTCTAACCATCACTGACAACCAGTAAAATTCGGATCACTGTTTGAATTATTGTGTCTCTATTGTCTAAACTATCTTTAGCAATTTTCTCCATGGATTGATATTTTTTATCAATTCTGTTCAGAGTTTCAAATTTTTTGTCCATTGTAAGAGTGACCTTATTATATGTAGTGGTCATTTCTTAGTTAACATAAACAATAGTTGATAACACAGGTCTAGTTACCAAGACACTAACAAAACAACTCTGCACACACTATAACATTTGAAAGATATCCGTTTGGTGAGGGGTTAGGTGGGGGGAGGGTATAACTCACCCACACAGTCCCATTCCTTTAAAAAACAATGTAATGGGACTATGACTACTGCAGTACGTAGTGACACAAGATCGTCATGCCTGTCCACATTCTTGTTGAACCTGTTGACGATCTCAACTTTAAACGATATGGTCCTAACTAATATTGCACCAAATTTTAATACAGTACTGTACAGTAGTTTGACTACAAATTGATCTAAATAAGACTTACTATTATTCTTGTTCCTCATCACTATTCGATTATAAGTAAAACTTTCATTGATAAATATAGAACTTAAAATAAAAATAAATTTTGAAAAATTGATCCAGATTATCCGGAGATCCGAACAAAAAGGGTCCAGATAAAGCGGTTTCTACTGACTGTTCACAGAAAATTTCTGAAATAATTTTCAATTTAAGTACAAAAGAAAACATTTATTTTTTCAGAACATGCTAAATATATTCCTTAACAATGAAGAAGAAAAAAATGGAATCACAATACCTAAAGTCTACTTAGCTTACCATCACATTATTTGGGATTAAACAAAAAATAAACCAAAAGTTTTACCTTTATTTTCTAGAGAAGCTTGAAGATGAGATGGTGGTGCCTGTTTAAATTCAGGATCCCAAATTGGAGAATTGGAGGCATAGATTTCCTCTTCTACCAGAGATAAAAATCTGTACATTAATTAAACATTATATATTACAAGTTATACAGTAGATTACACCTTCATTTTCTTTGTCACATAATTTTCTATGAGATATCAAAAGGTAGAAAACAGATGTAAGTGTTAAACAGATTATTTTAATTCTATTTACACTAATAAGTCATTATAATTTTAGTTAAATAATCAATATCTTTACTGATTTCTTAGAAATTGTCGGTATCTTTAAAGCTACTAAAGATTCTTATTAAATAATTTGTTGCCTATATAATTAAAGGTTTCTTTTAACTATAATCTGGTGATTCTTTAATAATATAAATTATTTCAGTTCCTTGGCTTATACTGACGAAACTTTGTTTATTATAAAAATCATTATAATTGTTTCTTTCAAATATGAGATACTTTTTTTTTTTTTTTTTTTTTTTTTTTTTTTTTGGGGTGGAGTTTTAAGGCGATAAACCATTTCGGTCATTATTGCCTTTAAAAAATTTGGCAAGAAGATGGTTTGCTTTAAAATCTTAGAAATAAAAAATAAAAAACAATAACAAAACAAAAACTAGATAACAATCAAAAACAAATAAAACAACATAAAATGACCCTGCAGCAACTTAACAATTACAATTAAAAAATGTGGAATGCTTCATAATTTTGCGTGTCATACTTGCACAGGGGCCATGCTAATCTTCTCTGTATCGTTCCAATTTTAGTATATATATACTGCCGAAGCAAGTACAATATGAGATACTAAAATGTACAACAGTGGAAGAATCAACAGTTGCATTTATTTAAATAGAAGTATATAAGAAGTAGTTTGAATTATTTATGCAACATAGAAGAAATTTGTGTTTACTTACTTTGGAAAATGTGTTAAGACAAGAACTCTTTTCTCTGGTGGCATTCTGTCTCGCTCGCTGTGACATTTATCCATTAGTTGTCGTCGCACAGAACGGAACACAGCACGCAGTAAAGTTCGACCGAATACCAAAGTGGTTTCAAAATGAGGCAGTGAATCACAGAAAACGGGTACATGACAAAAGACCAACCACCTTTAAACATCAACAAAGCTGGTTTGAGTTACTAAATTTAATTATTTAAAGTATAATTGAGGTTATTATACAAGGTACGGTGTACAGACATGAAAGAAGGATTAGAACTGGAAGGTTGTTAAAGGTGTGATGAACTAGGAATCAGATGGAAGAAGAAGAGAGGATGACTGGCCGGTACCTGGATGGATAAAGACACATGGTATCAAGAGAACTACAAGATGATGATGTAATGAATAGGGAAAAGTGAAAAGTAAACTCAGTTGCTGTGTTCATTACATTATTAATTCTTGTAATGTTTATTTGAAGTGAACAATAGAATTTTAGAAATCTTTAAATAAATTTTAAAAACATAAAATTAAAGTATATATTTCACGAATAATCAATCATTATAGTTTTTATTGTTCCACAAAGTCAAGAGTTTGTATCTTTAACTTTAGCATAATGTTTCTTTACAACAATATTAACATACTTAAGCAATACAATAACATTAACATATGTTTGATACCTCGTATAATTAACTTTATAGGCAGAAACATCTTCAGAAGAAACAACTTGCTTCCTAGCACTAGGTGTTTCAAAATTCCAATGATTTAGGCAATGTAACAACATTTTGGCTAAGTCATACATAGTCTGCCATTCCTGAAAAATATATTGTGATATGTGAACATAGAAGGAAGTTGCTGACAGGTCGTATTATATTTACTCCAATAATACATCAGATACAATTTAAAACAATACATTAAACTTATATATTGCATAAATAAATAAATGGCAATCACATTTTATTAAAATTATAACACTAAAAAACTACACACACACACGCATGCACGCACGCGCACACACACACACAATATATATATATACTTTAAAGGGCATAATAATAATATTCAACAAAATAATAATTAACAAAACAACAGCATAAAGGATTAGTTACAATAGACAATTTAAATATACAAAATAAATTATCAAGATCTCACACATTATTTAAATCATTATACTACTTAACTGCCGCCAATACTTGTTTACATGTTAAAACTAAACTATCTCATAAATTTGGTTCATACTTGATAGTTGATCTGATTTTCATGCATTATTATTTTCTATGTTGGTATGACATCAGGTCAGTAAGAAAAAGCATAAAATAAAGACTCCTAGCCTTTGAATACTGTAATAACATTGGAGTTGGTAGAGAACAAGAATTGGTCTTCAAAATTATTTGAAGATAGGTGTAGATAATTTTTTTAATAAAAAATCAAATCTGAATACTGTAACAACTTACTCTTTGTGCAGCATTTCCAAACTTGTACAGTACAAAATTCATTATAGCTTTAGCAATACTCGGTCGCTCAAATGGAGGTTGTCCAAGTGGGCCTTCAATTGTAGGTTTTGTCATATCCACAATGCATCTTCTTAGTAACTGAGGAAAAAAGCATTCCAATGGTAACTTTAGAGCAAACAATATTTTCAATGAGGAAACCTGTGCAACTACTCGTTCAAATAAGAAAAAATAGTTCTGTCATCAAGTGTAAGAGACACTTTAATTTCTACAAAAGAGGTTTTTAAGGACAAGTGGTGGGCTATTTATATAATGGTAACCTAAAAGTCTGTAAAAAGAATAAGTACTGTTCTGTTGGTATAATTTAATTCAATTCCCTGTTAGAAAATAATTGATTAGATTTAAAAGACTTCCATCTTATATTACATTTTAAACACATTAAAAAATAAAATAGTCATCAAAATATTCAATTGTACTGTCTTTTTCAACTAATACAAAATTAAGCATTAAGTACATTCAAACAAATATATAACTAGTAATAGAGGTTCATATATGAAATATATACAGATTTTATATATTTTGTAATAAAAACAAAATTGATAATTTACTATGGATGCTTTTACTCAGTTATGGAATATGGCATTTTATTATGGCGAAATGCGACAGGCATAGATTAAATTTTTAAAATACAGAAGAGGTTTATCTGCTGCATGATATTCTCAAGTAAAAGAATTTCTTGTAAATCATTATTTTACAAAATGGAACTATTAACTCTAAAATGACTGTATATTTTGCAATGTCTTGTTTTTGTAAAAATAAATTATAAGTAGTTATATAATGATCAATATGCTCACCCATATTACACATGGAACAAAAATACAAGCATCACCTAAGTGTTGTTGAGAAAACTCCTGAATATATGGGGAAAGTGTAAAAAATATCGAATGCATTAGATCTTTTAGGAGCTCCATTTAAAGAATATTTTATTTCCCAAATATATTATAGTGTGGAAGAATATTTTAAGAGCAATTAATAAATTTACTTGTTACAAGCTATACTATTATTATACTTGTTACATTAACTATTATAAAGTGTTTTATTTTAAAATTATATTTATTGTTGTAAAACTTTAATGTAATAGCAGATATTTCTTGTTGAAACTCCATATTCAAGGATAAAATAAAGCAAAAGCATAAAGTTTTAAATATTTAATAGTATAAATGAGCTACAATTGTTTCGCCTTGCTGCATCGTCGGGCAATTGATGCCGCAAGGCGAAACAATTGTAGCTCATTTATACTATTAAATATTTGAAACTTTAAGCTTTTGCTTTATTTTATCCTTGTTTATTGTTGTATTTTTATATTGTTGTGTATGTTGTATGAAAATGTTTTGTTTTGACAATGTCACCTGTTTTATAGCTTGGCTAGGTTGTAAACATGTTATGTGACAGTAAGTGAAATAAATGAATTGTTAGAAAAGTTCTGACACAACTTAGTAGTGCAAAACTGAGTAAGGCTAAATGGTAGAAACATGTAACATTCCATATTTTTGGGCTTTATGGGGTTAGTTCTTTGTTCAATATGCAAGGTGTAAGTATATAATATGACATAAAAAACTACGTTGACATTTAATAACAGAAATAATAAGATAAATGCTACATAAAAACTTTCTTTATCATTTGTGCAGAGAAGTTAAAAATCATTACAAAAACTAACTTTTATGTTTAGTTTGTGAGGAAAAAGAGATAATTCCTTTTTGGAAAAAGAGACTTGAAGCAATGTTTTGTGAACTATCGACATAAATAATATGAATCAGCCATTATTATCTTTCAATTTAATTCAAAGACACTAAAGACATTGGACAATCATAAAATTAAGAAATTGTAAGACATAAGAAATTATAGGTTTAAATATAATTATAA
Organism: Aphrophora alni; assembly: GCA_963513935.1. Lineage (NCBI taxonomy): Eukaryota > Metazoa > Arthropoda > Insecta > Hemiptera > Aphrophoridae > Aphrophora > Aphrophora alni. The sequence continues at coordinate 72,930,939 of OY740772.1, forward strand.
ATATAAATGTATATATGTTTGTGATATTTTATATATGTAAGTTCAGCGTGGAACAGGAATTACCAAATTCCAATTAAATTTGAGTATTTTAAATCACTTGTAGTTTGATTGAATTGCAAGTACATTTTCCTAGAATCCACGATCCCGGATTTTTGGTTTAAAAGTGTCTATGCTTATTTCCAGACTGGTGTTTAACAAATAAATTGTCAATTCAGAAAAGTAGAAACATCCAGGTAAGAAAAGTTACATACAGCTGTAAAAACACTACTTTACAGAAGGTTTGCAATTTCTGTCCACTCTCTTAATACAACTTTAATTTAATTTTTGTTTAATTATGAGAAAAACGTTGTTTTTTTCAATAACTACTAGAGAAACAGCAATCAAGGTTGCAGAAACGCAAAAATGATGTAACTAGAGAAGACATAATATTATACATTTAAAAAAAATTGCATTATGCTTTGGAGAACACCACTAAGCTCAAAACATTGGCGTCTTGGACACATATTTCTTAGAATGGTATAAAAAGAATTTATTACTAAGAAGAAAAATTTAGGATTTCTTGCAGTTTTTAATAAATACCAACTAACAATAGTACTATTTTCTGAACAATGAAACACAATTTAAAAAATGATAGCATGTGTTCACTATTTTCATTTACTGCAGAATTTTTGAGTTTTAATAATTTTGATTGCTAATTTCACCTCAAAAAACTGGTTTTACCTTTATTTTCCTACTAAAATTTTACATAGAAATTATGTGTTACATCTATATTGTGATTATTTTACAATTTAAAAAAATATAGTCAGATTAAAGATGGCAGACAACAATTATTTCAAACCTACTAAAATATTTTTTCAATCTTTTTATTGTAACTGTACACACATCTGCATCTCTTTATATTGTCTTGTCATAACAGTTTATCTTATTTTTCTAATTTTGTAATATTCAACAGTTTCAGTTTTTGAAATTTATATATATATAGCAGTTATTGAAACATATATATGAAGTCTGTCCCAAAAGTAAGTGTAATGATGTTTTATTTAAATGATTCACTTGAAATTACAAATTATCTTTTTTAAAGTACAGCTCTTGGGAAGTTACAGTAGTTCCAACATTCTTTTCATTGATCATAGCAGTACCGGAAGTCAATTTCATGAGTGTTCCTAGCTCATTGGTTACATTTTTGTATGTTTTCCACAGTCCCATAATGATGACCCTTCAACTTAAGGAAGAAGTAGAATCGCACAGAGCTAGTTGGGATGCTGTGGAAGGGTTGAATATGTTAATCACCTGAAATTCTTTAACTGAAAATGCTATGTAAGCTGTTTCATTATCCTATGGGACTAATATGCTCAGATCATATCGATAAACTTTATGAAAATAGCTTTTGGTATTTTTGTTCTTCGAAATTTAGCTGAACATGGCTGTAGCAAGAATATCCTGAAAACTGTTAATATATTTCCATCTAACTTACGTATTATAAAAATCCAGGTAAGTTACAAATGCAAAGACTATTTGTCAGAATTTTATTTTTTTGGAGAAAAAACACCATACATATAATTGCAAATTTGAGCAAGAGCCAGTCATGCAAGAATGTATTTAAAACAGAAAACAGATTATCACTTCATTGTATTTATATAATGGAGGTAATACTGTTTTGTCAGTTCAAGTGCTGTATACCACAAAATAGCAATTGCCACACTTATTTCACCAGGAAAAGACATTGTAACGTTTCTTATTTTTGGTGTATTTGGGTCGGGTTAGTACCTTATTCAGTAAGTGAAGTGTAGCTAACTATGACTTACGTTATACAGGTGTCACTATTGCGTATCGGATGAAGTATGGACAGACGGTCAAGATTTCAAAATTGGTTATTGTTGCAGAACAACGAGTGATTGTGTTGTTTGGATGAAAAAATATCTTAGATAATAATACTAATATTAAAATATTACATTTAGGTATTTTTTATATAAAACTTTAGCTTAAAATTTATAAAAAGAATTATGTCCCAAAAAAGCAAAATTATGTGTTAAAAGCAGTGCAGTGTTAGTGCACCAACAAGTTTGGTCATTGGTAGAAGGAATGCATCTAACATTTGTAATTTGCTAAAAAGGTAACCAATGGGAATCCTTTAACCCTACAACTGGTGATCGACCACTTTTTGCCTTAAAAGTGGTCGCTTCATTAGTCATGGCTCACTTCACCAACTAAAAAAGACGTATTTTGCCATTCAACGTTACGCCCACTTAAAATTGTCCCATCGCAATAAATAAAATACCGTTGGAAAGCTAATGTTCCGTAGATGCATATCATGCAAAAAAAAAATACCACAAAACGTTATAAATAATATTCCAAAAATTGGTGAAGTTCGCGTATTTTTGTAGCGTAAAATCGTAAATTTCAACTCTGCGCCTTTTCGTATAACGCAGCTCCATTTTTCCCTTTTACGATTACAACTCTATTTATCTGTCATTTAAGTCAACGAAAACACTGTTATATAGATCACATGTTTCTCTTTCTAACCGTAGATTACAAATTATTCTGCATCTAACAGATTCAGAGATATATCTATTTGAGCAGAGAACAAACCTGACAACACGAAATTCATTTGGCATTCGGTGCTTTTTACGAAAAGACGAAATTCATTTATCTTGTTAGAAAAAGGACTTGTTCTTTACACTATGTTGTAGGGGAAATTCCATTCTATAAGTTGGTACCACTTGATATACCAACTGATGTTGTCTCTAGGTTCTATTCAACTCCAAACATAGTCTATAATTACGCGAGTCATTGAAATAGTTCAGACGCAAAAGGGCGTGGCATTTGTGTTTTATTTTTATTATTTCTTTTATTTTGAAGGTTTGTGTATACAAATTGTATATAAATTGTGTATACAAGTTACAATATATGTGTTTTTATTTCTAAAGTTTATGTTTTTGAGTGAATGTACCGTTTATATATGGATAACATAAAAGGAAAATGGTAAGTTTAGGGTATATGCATATTTTCTTATATTTAGTGTTTTATATGATTATACAAGTGAATATGTGTGTTATTCTTTGTAAAGTATATTGTCTTAGTAAAATCTAATGATTTTGTCTTAGGCCTAGCTTTACAAAGTTACTAATTACGCCTAAAAGGTTGACGTGTCACCCTAACCTTCAAGCGTCAGAATACCAATTTTTGAAAAATCGTCATTTTTATTTAGAAAATGTAACATATTATTATTTTTTACCCCTAAATATATTCACAAATATATTAGAAATCTCAAGTAATGGTTGAAAAAATTGCAAAAAATGTATTAGTATGTTTTTGATCACCATTTCTGTGAAATTTCTGCTCCGTTACTCTTAGATTTTTTGGTATTTGACCAAAAAACTCCAAATTTGATACATCTAACTTTTTTTTTCACTACACACCTACATTCTATGCACCTTTCTGGACATAATGATATATAGAAGTTCTGTATAAAATATATTTTACTATTTTTAATGTTTTTTTGGAAAAAATAAAGAGAAAATTCAGTTTTTACGTAAAATATTTTTTTACATTTTTAAAATGTAACAAATTTATATATTTTTTTCCCTAAATATATTCACAAATAATACACAAAAATTGTGTATATCTTAGAAATAGGTAGTAAGCTATTGATTTTGGGTGATACAGATTTTTCTGAAAAAAAGTTAATATCATTTTTGACATCTAACATACTTACTCCAAAACCGTTTCAAAAAAATTTTTTTTTTATTACATAGATGAATTCTATGCATCTTTCTGAGAAAAATGATATCTTATAAGTTAGGTTTTGTATACAAATAATATATTTTATTAATTTTTAAACGAACGAAGAATTTTTAAGACAAATTAACATGCGCCAGATTCACCAGTTAGAGGGTTAAGTATAGAGGGGATTAGTTGAAATTTTGGAGAAGACACAAGCTCTTCTACCATTGACGAGAGAAGTCACTTTTGACTTTTTCTCTGGCAATACACAACTTCTCATTAGACTAATCGTCTCAGACTTCGGTTCGCTTCAAGAGAGCGATGCCTCGATTAAAGAGCTGTTTCAGTTAATATAGTTTTTTTAGCTTGAACTATAATAAAGCCAGTAATAGCATTTATTGGTATCAAATGCATATACAATGTACATTTTTTGAATATCATAAACTCATCAATACATAAAAAACTTATTACGTAAAACACTCTAATTTAAAGAAGTCATAAACATTTATATTTGAGAAATCTGTATTATCATAAATTATTCAACTTTTAACTATAAACCATGATCGGTGGAAATAAAAATAGACTACAAACTTTGTGCGTGAAATAAAAACAATTTTGCCAATTTTACAATAATTAATCAAAAATAAGTAAAGAGAGAGAATAAAACTTACAATTGTTAGATCATAAAATGACATATTGAACAAAATAATAGGGGGGGGGGGACTTTTAGGACACTTGGTATATAACTAAAGTAGACTCTCATAAATTCGGATCTTGAAAATCCGGACCGGACAGTAAAATTTTTTTAATAACAATTTGCCGCTTTAGCGCCTTCAATTTTCACGTGATCTTCCGCTTTGCATGAATGACGTATTTGTAATGATTCACGAGCAGTGGAAGTTTCCGCGCGGCTGAGGTAATTGACACGCCCTACCCTGTGTTTTACAATTGCAGTCCAGTACTGTATTATGCACATTACAGTAACAGTACCATTAGTTAATGTGTCAGAGTGTGACAAGTGTCGTTGGGTATCGGCATGGGCCGGTAGCGATTGCATGTGCGGCTTATCACGGCTCGTAACGGCCCTGCGGCCGACTTATCTCCGACTCCGGGAAATCCGGATTTTTCGGAATCCAGACCAGCCGTCCGCCACAATAGTCCGGATTTATGAGAGTCTACTGTATGTATATAAGAGATCTTGGCATTGCTTAGTCTCGTCGTTTGTATTATAGTATGTTGTCTAGTATGTCTTAATGTCTGTATTTGTGCTGTGTAGGCTAGTACTGGATCAAGAAATGCTTGCCGAATCCTTCATTTTCGTAGGCTTAGGAAATTCTCTGATTGCCTTTAATTTTTTGCCCAATGGCCACACTCCCTGCAGAGATACTGTGATCCAAAACATCAATATTTTAGTAGAAGAAATAGCATTTTGTGGTTTTTAATTATAATTTTTCTTTATCAAATCTTTTGAAATTTTTTTCTAATGATTGTAATTTTTCTTGAAATATCGATCCATATGCTACTAGGTCGTCCACATATATAATCATCCCTGATATACTAAACCTGCCAAAGATCTGTTCATACCCCGTTGAAATGAATTTGAAGAGTAGCACATGCCCATCAGTAACCCTGTATATAGGTATAATCCCTTGTGCATCACAAATGCTCTGTATAGCCTCTATCTTCTGGAACTATGGGTTGTTGAAAAAATAGTTATAATATGTTGCTGTTCCAAAAGTGTTGAAAATTGTATCTGCTCTAAGTAAAGGAAATCTATCTGGCTCATATCGTTAAATTTTCTATAGGCCACAGCCATCCACCATTGATCTGCTGGTTTCTTCACTAGGAAACTGGTGCTGCAAAAGCACTCTGTAAATCCTCGAAAACTCCTGCTACATTTAGTTTCTCCACTTGGTGGTTCAATTCTGTCTTATTCAAAAAAATCTATTTGTATGGTGTACATTACCATTTCTGTGAAATTATTCTCTCTGTTACTCTCCGATTTTTTGGTATTTGACCAAAAAACTCCAAATGTTTTACATCTAACATTTTTTTCACTACACACCTAAATTCTATGCACCTTTCTGAATATAATGATTTATAGAAGTTGCGTATAAAATTTGTTTTACTATTTTTTGTGATTTTTTGAAAAAAAAGATCATTTTACCTTTTTTCGTAAAATATTTTTTTAAATTTTGAAAATGTAACAAATTTATTTATTTTTTTTCTTAAATATATTCACAAATATTACACAAAACTTTTGTATATCGTAGAAAAAGGTGGTAAGCTATTGATTTTGGATGTTACAGGTTTTTCTGAAAAATGATAACTTCATTTTTTGACATCTAACATACTTACTCCAAAACCGTTTCATATTATTATTTTTATTACATAGATGAATTCTATGCATCTTTCTGAGAAAAATGATGTCTTATAAGTTAGGTTTTGTATAAAAATAATATTTTTTATTAATTTTTTTAAGAAAACAAAACTTTTACAAAACCTTTAACATACGCCGGTTACAGGGTTAATCAGTCATCTTTCCCCATGATAGCCAGCATTACTTCCACATTTTAATTATTTCTTTATGGGATTAGCCATCCAGAATGAAATTAGTCTTCCACACTTTATGAAAGCTTTGTTCCACTTAAAAACTATAGTTCTCAATCGAGCGGCATCTCCATAAGCTTTGGTTAAAGAACAAAGTGACTCTGTGGTAGAGTTATTGAGTAATACACAAACTTGATAGCATACCGTTGCTTAATATTTTCCTGGATCTCAAAAGTTACGATGTTTTAAAAGACAACAGTACACAAAGAGCAATAGGTCACGTCTAACTCAATCAATACCAACATGGTGATATATATTTAACAAGGTGCTGCATTGATAAATCAGTGCACATAGTTTTAGGTCAAACCTCGTATATGTTATTTTGTATAAATTTTAGAATTAAGCTTTCTTTGTTAGAGAACACTAAGTAAAATACTTATTTTCATTCAAATGTAATTAAAATCAATTGTTACATTAAACGAACATGACTTTATTCTTTAAATTTGAAACACAATGAAAAACAGCAACAAAAACTCATCACATTTAATTTAATTAACTGGCATGATAGGTTAGGTGGTATATTTACTTGTTATGCTTATTTCATTTATTTTAAATATTTGCTGATGACTTAGACCTTCGAATTGATAAATGCAGATCATCAAGCTGTAAAAAAACACCTATAATAAACTGTTGACCGATTGATAGGAATACAGTTCTGTAAAATTATTCCAAAAGGCTGTCATTTTAAAATTTACTGATATTTGTTGAATAACAAACATATTAAACAAATAGTTATAACCTATTTGACATGCCTAACTCGACTGAAACCAAACAGAAATTCTGGATTCTAGAACAATTTTACTGATTTGTTTCTAATTCTTAAAGTTATGTGTTTATAAATCACATTTCTCGAACTATTTTTATTCTTATCATAGAAAACAAATAATGCAGATTTTTTAAATACATATTTATATTGTGTTACCTACAGGTGAGACGTTATTTACAAACAAATATTTTATTGTAGAGGTAAAAATTAGGGTTCAATCTCAAAATAAATATTCCTATATCTTGGAAAAGCTTCCAAGATGGTTTAACTTTGTCTACAATAAATATGTTGAGAGAGAAAAGTGAAGGGAAAAAAAAATCTAATAAGAATATGGAATTACAAAAAGAGATGAAAATTACGAGTAAAAAACAACAACTCAAATTAGACCTATATTGTAATAACACTTACTTTAAATAAATAGTAATACACTCTTTTTGTATCTGCATCTTCTTCTCTATGCATACTCATGAATATATTCTCCACGTCTACAACCATTCCTAGTAGTCTATTGCTTTCCTCTTCAGGCAAGGAAGTGAGGTGTGACGTATGAGATGCTTCAAAAAAAAGCACAAAAGAAATTAAATAACAAAAATTATAAAACAAAAGCACAATCAATTTATAAAATTTGCTGTAATCATCATACTACTTCTAAAAACTACTAGTTAAAATTGTACTACTACTAGAAGCACATTGTAACAATTGGAGACAGACAACTGAACAAACCAGATTTTCCCTATATGCTTTTTGCATGTACATCTGTCTCTCAAACATATGTTTTGATTTAATTACTAAAAACTTAAATCACCTACATATTTCTCAAGGGATAACATTATTGAGGCGAGTAGAAGAATTTTGTTCAAATTCAATGCTAAACCTTCAATGCAGCGTCTATAAACCTACATTCCAAATTTAATTTTAATTGGTTAAAGTAGTATAGGTGTTTATAGATGTACACAGATAAAATTTGATGTCAAAATGGTTTCTAGAGCAATTAAACATGAAAATTTGTGTTAAGAAACTTTCACATTCAAACTCACACAGTTGAGCAATTTATTTAAATTTAAGTTGTTTAAAATGAATTTTGGCAACCACAAAATGTAAAAATAAATGAAAATCAAGTTCCCATCACGACCACAATACATCTCTTATATATAACTTTGTTGATTGGAAGGTATTAAAGCTGTAAAACATTTATAAAGTGGTTTTTGTGGAAAATTGTGTTTTCATTCATTTGATGATTGAAGTTTACATAAGTGTAGTTAAACAAAAAGCTATTTAAAAAAAATCACACCATTTTAACATCTTTTCCTGTAGTTGACAGTTTTCTATAGTTTGTGATATTATAATATTAAAAATACAAGAATAGATATTTTGATAATTTAGTATAATTAAAATTTACAAATCTGAAACACTGAATTAGAATAAAACACAAATTTTAAATGAATCATTATAAAGTAAAACATTATAAAAGTATTGGGCTGAATGTTAGTAAAAATTATATTAGTAAATTATTAATTCTTTATATTAGTATTTTCTTTTTATTCATTTTATCTGGCCTCAATCTACTGGATTTAGTTAACAATAAAACTTTCAGACCTGCACACTCTAACAAATATAAATTAGCGGCAACATTACAGTCTTATACTGAAGATTGAGAACAGCATTTTAATCATTAGTTTAATATCAATGCTATTTATAAAGAATTTGTTTACACATTTATTTAGTACAGCAGAACCCCTCTAATCCGCTCTCGGGTGGTCCGTTACTCCGGTTAATCCGACCGTGCTCGAGCTCGCGATATTGTGCCAACTTGTCGATGACTCACGGCCCGTCTGGCGTGTAAATCTTTTAAAAAGCTGTTTATTATTATTTAATATTAATCTGATTTTTTTTATAAAAAGAATAGAATTATTTGCTCGACAATGGGCGCCAGGTAGCTTAGCTTACCAATTTTTAAATACTTAATTGTTAAAAATACCTCAGGGTCGCAAATCCTTTTAAATGTGTACTTACAGTTGACTTTTTTGGTGCAATAAAGAAATCTTATTTTGTTGTGCTGAAACTAAACATGATTTATTTAAATAAAATTACACATATATTCTCATAATACCTGTCTTACACTATTCAAGATCTCTGTATCTTTTACTTTAAAATTCTGCCTTGAAGAGGCTTAAATCCTTTTTTATGATTCTAAATTAGCATTTGCAACTTGAAAGAAAATATTTTTTATGGTGAGTTTTTAAATTCTCACGTAGCAAAGATTATTATTATTTTAAAATGAAATTAAGTTCTCTAAATTTACTAATTATTAAACAAAGATTATACATTTGAATAAATTTAGAAAGTTCATACAAAAAGTTCTTTTTCTTTTACAAAATTATTATTATGAAAGTGTCTCTGATTATTTGTTACCACATAACCGATCCTGTAGGCTGGAAACCTTCACGTGGTGAGCTCCTATCATCCTGTGTTGCAAACACCTTGCTTACCTTGCAGACTCAATCTACACTCCTGACGATCAATTGTCCTTTCAAATCCACAGCGTATAGAAATTTCATCACTTTACTAAGAGTTATTGTCCAATACACTCTTCAAATGCAAACTACGTCTTACCATGTCAAAACTGTCTCTGAACTCGCTGAATCGTCGCTATTAATGTTCTACAACTTCTTTTAGACAAAAAACTCTCATAGACTCAAATATCACAATATTCACAATAGGACTCTACTTTTAACAACTTCCGCTACATATTGAGAAAGTTTCTCTACACTGAAAACACGTCTGACGTCTGAGACTCTACTTTAACTACTTTTGCTACATTTTAAGAATACTTCTTCACACGAGAATACACATCTAACTCACTCAACTATTCCCTTTAGACTGAGACCGCATGTGTGCATTTCTCACTTCCTTTACCGTTATATCTAATCTTGCAACGTCCGCGAGATTATTCTCACATAGCACACAGACACTGTTCAAATTATTTGCCTGACAACAAGCTTTGTCTATTTTCACAACACAAACACTACCTAAATTTTTATTACAACTTATAATTAATATTTTATACATGACATTATTATTTTGGAAACCTATATTTACTTTTTATATTCCCTTGTCTTAATATGTATTTTGAGTCATCCTTTTGACTTCTAAAACCCTCTCCCTTATTCAACTTTAACGTTTCCCGGGTTACTTTTAATATTCAAATCTTAATATAACCATTTTTTGGCTATCTAAGTTAAAATTACCATTTTTGGTATTACAGGCGCCATTCTTTCCGGTTTGTTATCGCTTTTCCGCTTCAGTGCTGTGTCATACCGCTTCAGTGCTGTGTCATACCGCTTCAGTGCTGTGTCATCTCTCGTGTTGTTTTTATTGATTTGTTATAGTAGGCTACTTGCAAAGTTTATATATAGACTTTTAAAAGTTTATATATCACTTATTTCACTTAAAAAAAAACCCCTTTATATAATATGTAATAAATATTGACTTTTTTTTTCGGATAATCCGACCTTTTTTGGTGCCCCCAGTCCCGAAGGTGAAGGATTAGAGGGGTTCTACTGTACTTTTTATACTGATATTGTTATTGTAAATAAATAAATATCATTCAACATTAACCTGTAAAATAATTAACAAATATATACCTAAAACATGTGAACAGTTATGGCAGGGGTCTGAGAAATTTGCCAATGGTTGTGCAACATCAACTCTAGATGATTTGGGCGGCTGTGAAGGTGCTTTCCAACCAGTACATTTGCATCCTTCATTCTGACAAGCCGAATAGATAGCAAGCTTTAACAATTTTTTATTACTAGGCCAGCTATAAACTTGCTGTTTCCGTTGCTGAATTCGTTGTAAATTACTTTGCCATAATGACTGATCTCCTGAAGGCGAATTTCCCCCAGATGTTTCTTCACCATGTGGCTGACTTGTACTTGCAACATCTGTCATCTTAACAAATCTGAGTTATTACAAGGCCTGTAAACATATCAGTTATAGTGTGTTTCATCTGTTGTGCATTAATATTTTAACTAACAAAATGGCATAACTTAGATAGGAATATGCTTAATCTAGATTGACCTATCTCCCAAGAAGGAAATAGCATCACACTTTAAAAAAAAGTAATATGTAGGTACCCAATATGCTTCCGACGAAAATAACACACCTCATTTTCAATCTAGTACAATTCATGAAATTTTTATTAGCTAGCAAACTACTTTCGGTTGCAAGTATATTATCACACAGCTAGGTAAGTTGTGACTTTGGAACTGAAAAGTTGACAGTATCTGTGTGTCCCCTGTTCACATACTCTGTACATGGTTATATGAATATTTAATATATTTAAAATATATTGAAACAACATTAACAAACTATAGGATTATTTGCATACAACTGACACAGCGAAGACGACAGTAATAAAGTGGAATTTAACTGCTACCTTAATATATTCTATCATCAGTAATAGGACTCAGACAATGACAATCTGTCTACAATTGAGATTTATACTTCCGGTTTCACTATCACAGAGTTTCAAATGTTCATTACAGTTACTTCTATTCTGAAATGGGAATTACAGTGGCATTCTATTTATAATTGTGACTTCTAGATTATATGACTCAAAGACAAGTAATAAACATACACAGACATGAATTCTTTAGAAGATTTAGCTAGTAGACCAAACACCAAGTAATGTTTTCTAGATCTTGGTCATAGGAGAAAAACCTAAGGAAACTTTTTAACGCTTCCAGGCAGAGCGGTGACTGGAGAAAGCATCACTAAGCTCAAACAGCATACAGCAAAGCTATAAGAAAAGCCTAACTGGATTCCTGGAAGGCTTTCACAAACAAAGTAATCATCCTCAAGGAAACAGTTAGACTACAAAAAATGAACTCAAAACTACACAATCCTATTGGCACACTACAGAAGCCAATAGAAGAGTGTAGGCTACTAATACAGTAGGAGACACACTCAAGTTATTACTAAAAACACAATAATTTCTAACTTCACAAACAGTGACTGTGCAGACAACAACCTCAATCATGCAAATGACAGATCTGACCAATGGTGTTACGAGCAGACTACCCAGAAGCATAATCACATTCTCTAAAGTGAAGTGGGTGGTAAATATATTTCGACCTTTTAAGTCACCTGGTAGAGATGGCATCTATCCTGCTCTCTTGTAGAAAGGACCAACTTCTTTAATCCAACTAATCAGCGAGCTAACATAGACTATGGGTATATTCCACAGGCATGGAGGGCCACAGAGCAGTATTATCCTCAAGCACAGTCGAACAAACTAATCTCATGCCAAATCATACAGATTCATCAGCTTCTCTCCATTTCTTTTGAAAACAGGAGAAAGACTGGTGGAAAGGTATATAAGGAAAGGGGTACTTTTCTGGAAACCCCTCCGCCAAAATCACCATGTCTATCAACCGGGAAGATCCTGCAAACTGCTTGCAGCCACAATTGACGATGCCTGGAAAGAAAGAAAATAGCCCGATGCACCTTCTTGGATATAGAGGGAGCATTTCACAATATGTCATATGACCTAATGGTGCGCAGAAAGCGGAAGCGAGAAGTGGAGCCAACTGTCTTCAGGTGGGTTGACTAGATGGTTAGCAGCAAGCACATCTAATCCACCTTACTAGGTGAATCACTTGAGGTCATGGCCACAGAGGGGTAGCCTACTATTACCTTTGCTTTGGAGCCTGGTGGTTATGGTGTCCTGGCAGAAATCAACTAAATAGGAATAAACATTCAAGGCTATGCAGATGACATTATAATTTGGTAATTGGAAAATATGATGAGACTATCTTGGACAACATGAATGATAGTCTGAGGTGTATCGAAACCTGGTGTGCGAACGAAAGCCTCAAAATCCATCTAAGAAAAACTACCATAGTTCCCTCCACTAGAAAAGGAACTTTACTGTCATAGGTAAATTTACCCTAGAAAATGTTTGACAGAGAATGTCCGTCTCAGTTAGTTACCTTGGCAAAATCTTGTATCAATATATGGAAAGCACATCTAAAAAATGTGATCGATAAAGTGAAATGCATGCTCCTGATGTCAAGACACTTTATCGGTACCATTTGGGACTAAAGCCTCACTTACCTTTATGGCTCTATGAAATGGTCATTTGATTCTAAATTACATATACAGAGCTGTAGTTTGATTAACTAAATTCTGCCAAACTGTAGGAGGAAGCATATTGGCAAGTTTACAGACTTATATGCCTATGTATTACTGAAGCCTTTGGAAGCAACCCCACAGCAGCACTCATCCAAACTTGTGTGGGAATATTTCTCAGCACTATCCACCTTAAATATGGTGCAACTGAGCTGTATGCCAGTACACCATGGGATTCTTGGAAAATAAATAGCAGATTCTCTTGCTAAGAAATGAGCATACACACCCTTCACTGAACCAAAACCAATGTACTGCATCAGGTCTCAAGCACAGTAAATATCTGGGCCAAAGAAATGCATCAACATAAATGGCGGTTAATCTTTGACCACATATTAAGTAAACGTCTAATCAAAGAACTGAATTCACAGTTAACAAGGTCTCTGATTTGTTAAACTGAGAACAACTCAGAAGAGATGTTGTTTTTCTAACTGGACACAGCAAATTTAGGACACCTATCTAAAGGATACTTTTTTTAAAGAAACCAAAACTGTTGACTGCAAGCAGGTATTAAGAGTCTGCAAAAGATGTTATATTTGATTGCCAGGTGTTGGAGTAACGATACAGAGAGTTATTTAGAATCCAGCAACCTGGTGACGAAAAAGACCCCGACATAGCGTACTGTTAGGATTAGATACATATTATAATAATTAGGAAAATATTTAAGTAGAAGCTATACATGAAACCCAGAATAGTGACAAGTATTGTGAAAGAAATAAGAAAATGATGAAATGCTTGCCTTGCATGGGCAACCTACTTCGCAAGACAGGTCAAAGAGATATAAGCGGCGAGTCAAGAGAAGGGGGGATCAATCGATCAACTGCGGGAGCGAGCACGTCAGAGGGAACGTTCGAGGCCGGAGCGAGGATCAGCAGTTGAAGCGGTCAGACAAGGGCGCGAAGGTTCTATTGGCGAGTTGGAGCTACCAATAAACTCAAGAGTGTCAAGCTGTAGTAGCGGCTTTACAAATTACAGAAAGGGTGAGCAAATAGACAACTTATCAAAGCTTGTAGTCATCAATATATATATATATATATATATATATATATATATTAAATTCATTTTCTTTAAATAGCTGGAACTATTCTGGGTTCATCTATGCAATATAGAGTTTAATTGTTATCTTAATATTTGAATGGATCAGGGAAACATGTTATATAGTTTAAACTTACATTGTATGCTATAAATGTTAAAGCATATAAAGAAAAGCATTTATTAACTCATAAACTGAACCACTGACAACAAAGAACCCAATCCTAATAGTACAAAAACCTGGATCTCATAAAAGGTATAGAGTTTGACTGATCACAAGAGACCAACAAAAGGGGCACAATAAACCGACGATTGACATGAAAGAGACTCCCAACCGAGGAGCCTCACCTCAAATACAATATCTTATTATGCAATATCTAGAAGCTTGTCATCTGTAATTAATTCATTGACAGCATAACTTATTTGTATGTATTTGGTATTTTTCATTTAGGACATGTCTTTAATTAAAAAACACATTTTCTATAGAATATTATTGAAATTTTTTTTTTGAAATCTATGATGTCTATGGATAATATATCCAACAAAAAGGATTAGAGGAAACAATGCTAAACATCTGGACAAAAAATAAAAATAAATAAAATAAACAGAATAGACTTTTTATCATGTATTATTTTTGTATCTATATCGGCTGTTAAGTTCCATTTTACGTACCAATTTTCTATAGTGCTATTGAATTATAAGGAATATTAATGAAATTTCATTCTGAATGATATCTAAACATATGTTTAGTAAAGTTCAAACAAATCGGTACTACGGATGCCCAAAGTTATTATGTGTTCCTTATCTAATTTTAGACTTCAATATTATCGTAATAATTGAGGTTTATAACCTTAATTTCAATCATGGACGTAACCAGGAGGAGTTTTGGGAGTTACAACCACACCCCATTATCTCAAGTAAAGTAAAATTAATAAAATAATTCATTTCAAGTTGAAAAGTTAAGACAATATAAAAAAATTAATAACTTATTTCATTCTATAGAAATATATAAAGTTACAGTTCAAATTTCATATAAATATGTTAATAATATATTGTAAACTGCAAATGTCTCTGACCTCATTATATGAGCATTATTTTAAACTACTGACACTATTTCCTAACCCAATGGTTATTCCCTGTATGAGTGCAGCAGACTTGTCCATAGCTGTTGACACTGATATTAGTCATCAGTATTGTGTTGTAAGTGGTGCCATGCAGTGCATAAGTCGTATCATTCTAGTTTGCTTACCATAGTTATAAGTAAATGATTAGTGCTGTGGAAAACGTAAAGGCCAGAACTCGATATATAACTTTAAAAAAAATATAATAACAGATAATCAATGATGAAAGACACAGAAGATAAACATGAGTTGACTACTACTGAAGAAGAAAGTGAGGCTACAACTTCAACCAAGAAAATTTCACAGCCAAATCCAGAAATCTCTCAGACAAAAATGACATTGTCACCATTTTGAGGAAACAGGGAGGTTTAATTTAAACTTATGTACTTATTAATTTTTTGTGTACTAGTATCTACAGCTATCAATATGGAAATGGCTGCTCTACTCAAAGATTGAAGATGGTGCTTTCTGTAAATACTTTTCTATACATTCTGTCTACAATGTTCTACTCTTCAATGTTTACGCGTACTGGGGATAGAAGACGTTACCAGGCCTTCGAGGTTTTGGTAAAGAAACCATTTAATCAATGGAAAGATGTAGTAGAACAGTTTAACTATCATGAGAACACTAACTACCACAAAAGTTGTGTGCTTTAAGGCAAAATTAGTTAAAGGTTGATAAAGAAATGAAATCAAACATTGAGATTCTCCAAAACACAGTGCTTCAGCATCAAATCCTAGAAAATAGGAAAGCTGTTCAACCTATAAATGAGACTGTTATATTTTTTGGTAGGCAAGGAATAGTGCTTAGAGTTTATAAAGACAACGATGAACTCAATTTGGATGATTGTTCTGTTCTTCTAAGATTCAAAGCTAGTTCTGAGGACTAAGTTTATAAAAATAGAAACAGGGTTATAAAACGTACTCTACCTCTCGCCAAAAACCCAGAATGAAATCATTTCTGCCTTGCGGGGGAACGTCAGCCCTAGTTATTTGTTAGGACCGACGTTGGATCTGCTTAACTTCCGGAATATGGAGTTTTTGGAAAACGTGCTAGGACCTACCCGTTAAATATATTTGGACGTTAATTACGTTTAGTCTCAACCCAAGTAATCACTATGTTCACAGCCAGCTTATAATGAGTTATTATTATTATACTAAACTAACTAATTAATTATTATAACTTAACTCTTAGAACTTACGGTTAGGGACAGGCGTGATGGGAGAATTACGTTAACCCTTTAGGTCATAATAATTTCTTGTTAATTTACTCGGATGACCTACTAATGACTACATAACACCCGGGGGTCGATCAGACCCCGTAATTAAGGGTTTAGGTAGCCATTTAGGTTTGTTACCAATAAGTTAAATTTATTAGCGTAACTCACGCCCGGTGATCACGGCGCACTGTTAACGACTGTGGACCAGTTTTGGGCCTGCTCCCTATGCGCACGCATCGCCTCGCTTATCTTTGGCGGTGATCCCTCAAAGTCGAGTGAATCACCACAGTCTGTAATGACATTAAGTTAAAAAAATTGGTTGAGATGGTAAATTCAGCAAAATGTTTTACAATTCTAGCAGATGAAACTACATGTTGAGGCAAGAACCAGTAACAAATGGAGTGAGATATTTGTACAAGTGTATCAGGGAAGATTTCTTAAAATTTGTCCCTGTTTATGATTTAACAAGAAAAATTTGGCAACAGTTATTTTGAACACCTTAAAAAATTTCGGAGTTTAAACAAGTATCTGAGGTGGCAAGGATATGACAGAGGTTTCTCTATGAGTTGAAAGTTCATTGGAGTCAGGCCCTTCAAAGCAAGAACACACAACAGGATGTACATCCACTGTGCATCACACAGTTTGAACCTAGCCATCAGTATCTCTTGTTTATATTAGAAATTGTTGTGGCACAACAACCAAGGTATGTATAATTTTAACACTCCAAAGCGAATGAAGGTGATGCAAATAGCAATTGAAAAATGGTTCCTTGAAGCAAAGTCTACCTGACTAAACAGTTGTCGTCAACCAGATGGGTCAAGCACACCTATTACAGTTGCAAGAAATCCATGAAGCTCTAAAAAAATTTCACAATGAAAAGATGCTGAATCATAGTCATTGCCAGCACAACTTCATTGTGTAATATAAAAGTCACATTTTCTTAATTAATTTGCAAGTGATGGCCAATATTTTTTCTTTAAGCTTATCTTTGGCCTGATCCTTAAACATGGAGAACAGGACTAACAAAATGTTAGATAAGCTGAGGCTAAACACTCAAGAATTTTCAATCATCCAAAATAAAAAAAATAGCCTACAAACAAAGGACCTAGTTACATCACTGAATTGTATTAATTATAACTCCGAGTATCGCTGCAAGACAAACACTGTAGTGTAATACCAAAACACTTCTTGGTCATATTTCAGAATTTCTAAATTTTTGCATAACGAAAAAACCCTTGGAAGTGGTTCTTACTCACAGACAAATATGAAGTAACTCAAAAACAGGAACAAAATATCAAGAATCTTGCATCTTTTTTTGAGAATGATGTGCGAATGGGAATAGCAATGAGGTAGCTGTAGTTAGTAAAATGTACACATCACATTTGGTATGAAAGGATCAAAGACTTGAAAATCAAGAAGACAATGAACTATTATGATGCCTGCAATAAAATTTTTTTCCAACCATTCATAGCCTGCTTTAAATTTTTATTACTCTTCATGTTTACAAAAGTATCAGCCAAAGATACTTCTCAACTCTACAGAGGCTCATAACTTACTAACTTACTTAAGAAGCAAAATAAGTCTGCAAAGACTTAATGAATTGGCCATGCTCAATATCATTAGGGAGTTCAATATTACTCCTGACAAAGTGTTGGATTATATATCCCAGAAACCTCTTCAATTAGCATATAAACTTTCCTAATTTAAAAGCCTTTTGATTTGTCAAAACTAATCAAATTATTTTCTATTTCTTGGATATAATTTGTTTAGTTGTTCTATTTAAAATCAATACAAGAGTAATATAATTCATGCTTATATTGCCTTAAAACACACCTCAGTGATTCCATACTCCTCAAGGTGCCTAATCCCCTCCTATTTACCATCCGTCATTCCTATGATTATGAATATCTGCAGATGAGTAAATGAAGATACATTGGACATATGTATTGAATCTTTATCAACAGTACGGTAATTAATCATGAAGCTGAACTACTTACCGTTCAAGATAATTTTGAGTCAAAGTCGACTTTACATACAAAATATATTGGAACAATAACAAACATTGTATTGCGGAAGCGCAGTGGTTTTATTATTTTCCTTTTGTCTATTACGTATATATATAATTGTTGTATTTTCCAATATTAGTCTTACAATTTTTGGTATATATTACATACATAAAATAATCTAACCTGTTTGTGATGATTTTTACAATTGCTAAGCTTATTTACACTTTTCTGTACCAAAAACTCTGTGAACAGGTTAGGTTATATTCAATTGCTAATGAAATTAATCAGTTTATAACATATATGATTTTTTAAATTTAAGGAAATTTCTGATGAGGCACATTTTCTATACAATCTTAATTTTTTTTTTTTTTTAATCTACATAGGCCTAGTCTAAAGATAATATAACCAATATAAAAAATTAACATGCAAACAGTTTTAACCCACTGAAAAAAAAAACTGACTTTTTACCATGTATTTTTAATTTATACCGGCCGTTAACTTCCATCTTATATTAGCTGCCACATCTTTTCGAAATGGAGGTGATTGTACGTGTAACATTTTAGTCCATTTGAAGCGAAAAGGTCACTGACATAATGGGTCAATCCATACCTAGTGGTAGGCTATAGAAAAAATTAATTGGTTGCTTGACCATCACAGAAAAAATGTATATTTTGTAGGTGCATTCTCCTATGTTTTGGTACCTAGTTCAAAACTAATTTAAAAAATTTGTTATTATATCTGGTTAAAAAATGATGGCCATTTTTGTTTTAGACATTTCCTTTTTTTTTCTTTCTTTTTTTTGCGTATAGGTATCTATGGTTTTATTAACTACACAGCACTCGGTTGTCCTATAATTTTCAAATAAATTACTGCATTGTGTTCAGTACATACTGGGCTACAAATCAAACCTCTATTTACTTATTTAATATGATTCTTTCATGTACTCTTTGTAACACAAGTTATCGATTCCAAATTAACAAAATTTAATTTTCGTAGGATTATTTCTCAAAGAAGGACCAATTTCTGCTTAGTAAATCTTGGTTCTAATTAATTTTAATTGTACTGTTGGCTTATGCACAAAAGACAAAGTTACTTGTAATTAGTTTGATAAGTCTTGATTCTAAGTTAATTTGCAAGATGGTTGACTCATCTTTTCCTCCTTCTCTAAAGTAACAATTGCAATTATGCTGTGTACTTAATTTACATACACATTGTCCATTATGTTAACAACCTTGTAATATGATACAAATCAATCTTTCCGAATTTGGTAAAATATTCTAATACTGCGTAGAGTAACAACATATAAATTACTTACTAAGTTGGTGGCTGACTTATGACAAAATACATGGTAATGGTATATATATTTTTTTTCAGATGTTTAAAATTGTTTATGCCAATTAGGCCTATGTGTATTGGAAATATTTATCTTTAGACATTGCTTATTTTTGACAGAAATATTGAATTTTGATACTTTAAAAGGGTCTTCTCAGGTAAAGGATGATCCAATTGTATCAAAATAAGGTAGTACAACACGATATCATTAAATTTCAATACTAAATCGGTACCATATGCAACATAACCTGAGCTGAATTTTGCGTTTCTTATGTTCTACTAAACTAATGTATTAGCAACTGAGGAATGATGGTAATTATGCATTGAAGCTCACCCTATTTTTTAATTGCTAAAACCGATGTAAACTTAAAACTATTTAAATTGTTTGTCACTCATCTGATATTTTTTAACAACGCGAAACAAATTTCAAGTCTCAAAATCTATTAATATTGAAAAAACTTACAATTTTAGACACTAAGAATTTAAGCTTTTTCAGGTTATGACGAATATGTACATAACACCGTGAGTCAAGTTTGTAACTGCATTACCAGTCTATTATTATGTTATACACTGTAGGCTACGTTACATTAATGTAAATCATGACGAGTAAATAAAAGGACAAAGGTCTGGAAAGGTAACTCTATATATAGATAGACCTATGCAAACCGACTCATAATAACCCAAATAAGCTTTAATTCCTTATGTAAAAAAAAGTATTAGTTTTTTAACAATATTAATGAATTTCTAAATTTGAAAATTGTTTCGCATTGTTGAAAAATATCTGATTAATGACAAATAGGGTAAATTGTTTTTACATAGGTTTTAGAGACTACTAAATAGGGTGACCTTCAATGCATAATTACCAAATTGATTATAAAAATCATATTGTTATAGTAATGACTCTCACAAAAATATTCCTAAAATGTTTAAAAGTTACAGGAGTCCTACACATTTTGACACTTTTCACAATATTATAATAATCTAGGTTATTTTTTAAAATTTAATATTTATACTAAAAAATTGAGAATTATAAAATTAAAGTAGGCTATGTAACTACATACTATGTTACCTTTTGTTGGTATTCCTACTAGAGCATAGAACATTTAGTTACTTCCAACAGTTTGTTAATCTATTTAGTATTCTACATTAACTAATAACTACCTACAGAATAACAAACTCCAATGAAATTGATTTATTAGATACGACAACTATCTTAACAGATCAAAACAAATTTGTTAACTTATAGGTTATGTTATTAAACATCGAACGGAATTTCATTACTTTAAACTTAAACTTTAGAACTTATTTCATAATATTCATGTAAAAATACTAACCAAACCATTGATACTAACACAAACTAAATACCAAATTCCAATGGCATAACTGTACAGTATCTGTGTTCAGGTGAATTATCTTTGGGATATGTTCGGAAAAACTTTGGATATATGATATATGTTCGGATTATACAAGATGTAAAAAAAAAGGTTAACTGGCTTTTCATTTTCGGAATATACACATGTCATCTAAACCAATAAAAAAGTGTCAAATAACTAATAGAAGAATTCCATTTCCGTCTATCGGCCATTTGTTATTTCAAAAAACATATCTGCAGAAATAGTAAAGATATTGAGTTCAAATTTAGTATCAATATTGTATATGTTTCGCTTTACAACTATACTAAACACCAAGACTATAATTATTTTAATAATTTTCAAAATCGCGGCCATTTAAAATCTTTAATGAAAGATTTCTCAAAAACCGTTAACTTAACAAAAAAATTACGAAAGACAAAATATCTTTCTTGCCGAATAACAAACAAAAATTTTATTATTATTATTATTTTTTTTTTGTTACTTTTTCTGTAGATCAAAGGATATCCAAGTTATCGACAAAAAACTAAAAATACAATTTCTTGAGGATTGTCTACTACAATCAAAAATAGTCTAACATACAAAAAAAATAATAATAAATAAAAAAATAACTACTATTTTTTAATAAAAAAATCAATTGACAAGTTTACTCTTTATTTTACCATAATAATAATAATAATAATGGAAGTATAACAAATAATGTACACTGTGACACAAATCACAAATGGGCCTAAGGCACAGCTACTTCAACTGCACAAAACAATTGAATAATTTGTTGCAGAAAGGGCGTAACTGACAAAATCAAAACTTTTCAAGAATTAAAAAGGCTGTTTTAATTGTTTTTAAATTTTTAAACATATTTCTATTACAAACTAATAAGTATAGAATGAATAAAAACATAACTTGGTAATTATTTGAGATTTCATAAGTTTATTATTTAATATAAAGTGTGTGCGACTTATGACCTTTCTGCATCAAACGATATTTTTTGGAACAAAAAAATTATGTTTTACACAAAACCAGAGCGTAGGAAAAAACTATTAAAAACTTATTTTATAATAAATCCGTCTTTTATTTAAACATTAAAATACATAGGCCTATTTTAGGTTATTTTCAGATTGGGTTTAAACATCATCTATTTCTCCTTGGCATGTAAGCCATTCAAGAATCTCGTTGTAGAAACTCTCGTACCCAACCAAGTACGGCTTTAGTTTCTTCAGGTCCTTTATTTTTTAATGTTTATTGCAACTTTCCCATCTGGATAGGAGGCATTTGCAGGAGGTTCGAGTGGTCGCAGGTTCCATTTTTTAAAGTTGAAAGTATGTTTACTTAAATCACGGTCTATAAAAGATTTTACGGTAACAATCCCTGGGGACTTACTGTCATACTGAAATTCTCGGTAGGTTGAAACTTTGAATGTACCTCTATTGTTCTTTGTAACTCCTCTACCTGATGTTTCCACAGAAAAACACTTTTTTTGTAATGTTCAGGCCACCAAATCTTGTAGCTAAAAATAGTAATTGAATCAATGGTTTTGCTCACAAATTTTTGAATGTTGTTGCTTTTTAAAACAAGCTCACTGTATTGTTCAGGAGTGTGTATTCCATACACTTTTTTCACACACAGTTTTACTAGACCGAAATCTCGACCGCATGGCAAAATGAGTGCCCACTAATAGGGAAGTAGTGGGTTATTTGTTCGAAAATACCCCTATCTGTTAAATTGCATAATAAGTACCAGCAAATAGTATGGTTGCGATTTTGTCCACCACATGAATCTGAAAAACTACCAGTTTTATCATATCTTGTGTGATTTCTTTAGTTAAATAATCATTTAACAAACTACAAACTTCATCTGGGGATTTTTTTGCATGGCCTTCATGATATGTACTACAACGAAAAAACTCAACTTTTTTATGAGCTAGACTGTACGCTTCCCCTATCTTATTTAATAATCGCACTAGTTTCGAATCCTGAATTTTTCCGTCCAGGATTCGTTTCCGCGAAACAAAGAATGAATTATTCAATCCCCTGGAAGTGTAGGCTTCTTTATCTTGTCTGGCCTGGATTGAATAACCCCTTCAACAGTTTAGGTTGCTCCAAACTGCCGGTACCCCCTTTTCATTTAATTACTTCCAGTTACTGTATTTAAGTTATCCTTATGCTCAGGGAGAACACGATTTAATTTTTCTATCTTTTTTATTCCCTAGGGAGCGTGTTCTTGAGAATACCTTGTAAATACAATTTATCTTACCTTAATTCCAAATATTACCTATAAAGATAATCATGATGTGTGGATAATTATACACAACTACACATTATTTTTGATATTAACAACTGAAACTTATTTATTTTATCTGATTTGACAAAAACAAAAAATCAATTTTCTCAATAATAAAAAACAAAATTATTTAAAACAAAAAGTTACAATATTCTTTAGTTCTCATCATTATACAAAAAGAATTTCTCATACAATTTATTATTATATCACTTTTATATTTAGGTAATTAATTTAATTTAGAGGAAAATTTCATACTTTATATTAATATGTTACCATAGAATTTCCTCTTATTAATCTCTGAACACTAATATCTAAGCTTTAAATCTAATTAGTTGTTCAGGATTATTATATTAACATTTTATTACTATGAAAAAGAAATATCCACATACAAGTATTATATCTTAACCTACACAATTTTTAATTGATTGTATTAGATTTATATCGCAGGAAAATCAGTTTGACTCTAACTTTAATTTTTGGCCAATTTCGCCTTAATAAGAAAAAGGATAGTTTGAATAACGTTTCAGACCTTGACCGCCGTCTGGAAGATCCTGGTCTGGATGTTCCTGGATGGTGTGATGATTGTGAATTTGTGATTCTCTGGTGTCCGGTTGTCGTGGAAGTTTACAGTTGATCCATGTGTCCATAGCGAAGTTCCTGTGGCGTGTTAATTTTCATTAACTCTGGATGTATAAGATTTTCCACTTTTTCTGAACTCACTACAGATTCGCTAGTTTAACATTTCACTTCTCACTTCGATTTATTTCTTTTACGACTTGATCTTTAGCATTGATATTAACCATTTTAACTTTTTTGTAATTTTACAAAATAGCTTCGGGCATAGTAACACCTTACACTTGTTTTATAGAATTTTTTTAAGAGAGCGATCGGGCATAGTAACCCCTTACACTTTTCAACAACTTTTTTAAGAGAGCGATCGGGCATAGTAACCCCTTACCACTTTTTTCAGAGAGAGCGACGAAGTCTCGTCTAAAACTATCGTATTCCCATACCAATTTCTTTCCCTCGCAGGGATAATACGATAGTTCTTTATTTTCGTATTTCTTACGTAACTCTTGCGTTAGTTTTCCGTTCTAACATTTGTTTTCTTTACCTATGAGTGAATTACCATGGTCCAAGTCCTCTAATCTTTTATTTTAATTGTTTTCCTGCAATTAGTCATTTTCATTATTATGGCTGTTGGTTGGTATTCTTGACTCCGCCCATTTATACGTCACGAAGTCCTGGAGTTTGGAACTCTACATCTTCAAACTTGCTACTGAAAAATTCCCTATTGTTTCTTCTTTATTCTCTTCTAGCTGTTTTCCTAATTGAATTTTCATTTTTTATTTACCAGCATTTTGTAGGTCTTCATGTCAGCTTTCGCTAGAAGTTCGAGTGGTGTTTTTCGGCCCGCTCGTTCACCTGCAATTCGTCATGCAACAATCGGCGTGATTTTCAGTTTTTGTTTTTCACACCGGTCACTTTAGAGTTTTGAAACTTCACCATTTTGTTTACTTCCATTAACAAACGCACTAGCCGTAGCGAAGATTCTGTCTGACTTTCAGATCCTGGTTATTTTCACACTTGGTTTCACACTTCTTCGTTTGGGGGGTTATTATTTACTGATCACCCTGGGACTTACAGATTCTTTAGTATATTTAATTCTAAACAGGTTTTCTTAATTTTGAAACTTTAACTTTATCCATCTCCACACAAAGGTGTGAAAACCATATCTTTTCTATTTTACTCAATTTTTTAAAATTTTTTACTTGTTAAACTTTACTCTATTAATTATCCCTATACAATACATTCTCAAAATTTACATTTATTTAAGTTTTATTTAACTTTCAAATTATATCATTTCTCTTTACTTTTTTAATATATTTTTTTTAATTTGTCCAGAAATTTTTTATTTTTAGAATTATTTACGTCATAGAAATACCAAGGTTTTTTGATTTCGAGTAATTTTGAAATTTTTTTAATTCTTCATTCAAAACTGCTGCAGCGCATGTTCATTTTTATGAAATAACCGTAACTGATCTGTATTGCGTACAACTCGTAATACAATTACACATCCTTACCATTATTATTTCATATTTTCATAATTCATCAAATACAAATTTTTTATTCAAAATCTACCAACATACGATTTTACTGTCAAAACGGGTAGGTAAAAGTTGACTTTAGACCGAGTCATAGGTCAGTTTCACCGATCCGCGCTGATCAGCAAATTGCTTACAAATCAGCCAAACTTGTATTAGGATTAAATTTTGATTTTTCTCATTTTTGACCAAAATATAATCCCATACAACGAATTTCCGTTGTAGTATCTATATATATAACAGCTTTATCAGTTTTCATGTCATGCACATAGAAGAGATAAACCCATAGCTGGCGAAGGTAGAAAATATTTTGCACTGGGATTTCGGGTAGTTGTAAGTTTGCATGTAATCAAATGAAATTACCAATGTAGATGAGTCAGTATTTTTGAAGTCTTCTTCCATTTTATCTATAAAACTTGTTTGCTTGCCTTTTATGGACAATGAGCTCCGCAGCAACAACTCTCTTGGCGTTATCATTGAGAGTTTTCTCTTTCAACTTACACTTCAAACTCTCACAAGTAATTCACACGTCCATCTGAGGGCGACCGAATTTCAAGTCAAAATTTTCACAAAAGTACTCTCTGTAAATGTAGTAAGAAACTTTGCCCTTACACCCAGGATATTAATTTATCCAAAAACATATTGAACATAATTTTTAATTTCAGACGAGCATCTAGATACTGTTTTTCACTACTCCCGTAGTGAGTGATTTTTTTAGGATAAAAACTCACATGAATTTTTTGTCAAACATCGCCGGGAATGGCATTTCCACGCCTAAGTTTTCCACGTCTGTCTGTTGGAACAACGTTTTGAATTAGAACTTTGCATTGCCTTACAACACTTTTGTGAGACACTCCATATACAGAAATGAATGCCTTTTTGCAAACCAAAACAAGTTTGCCGTCATATTGTACGAAATATCTGAAACAGTTGTTTCTCTTGTTAGGCATGGTAGAACTAGCCTCAGATTGAGTTTCAGACCCACTAGTACTAGGTCTTTCGTCAGAATTACGTCTCTTTTTAAAGTCAATTCTTTCTATTCGGTCTTGCAAAAAAATTTCGACCGTTTTTCTCTTTGAAGGAATAAAACCCATTTAAAATACTTATAAAAGTCAGCATTTTAAACTTTGTAAAACACTTAAGTTTACACTTACAGTCATTATCAGTAGACCTATCTGTTACTGTATTCCCAACGTAGTTTGTGTTAGTGCTGTGTCCGCTAACCGTCGGCGTTGACGAAGAAGTACATTAACTGCTAACGTTGATCAACTGCTTAGTGCTTGCAGGTGACACATCAGTGGTTGTTTGTTAGCGCCAGCGGCCCACTCGATGCGCGCGCACCCAGCTACACGTACGCCTCTCAGTCGTCTGTTAGTTTAATTGAGCAACTAAAGCGAATCAATTAACGTCAACGTTTATTCATGAACGAATCAACGTATGTTTCTGCTGTAGCCAACTATTTTACTGTTAGTTTTTTACTAAATCTAAAACTTTATAAAACGACGACTGGATAATATGAAAATAGTGTGGTGTAAATAACTTTAGTTTTAGCTGATATTTTTTACTACCAACTGTACCAACCATCTATCGATAAAAATATTTTTCATATTTATTTGTATGGGTTTTATGCTATCCTTTGAAACGATCATATACTAAATTTTAAACTTATTGTTGTAACAGAAATATTGGAATATAGTTTATGGTAGTAAATAGTGATACAAATAACTCCAAAACTTATTCCTCTGTAAATAATCAGTTATTATAATCAATTCCAATGAGTCATAAAATAGGCGATTTTAAGAAACAGACGACAGTTGATTGATGACTAGAGCCTTCTCACTTCTCACTGAACAAAGACGCTTGGTCTTCTGTTCTGTCTGGCAGGTTAACGTTAGCAGTTTTTGTCAACATTTAATCACGCTCAACATTAACTGGTGTTGACGTTGACCGTTGTTAGCGTTCGCGCCCACCACTAGCTTGTGTACTCAGCTCCCACCACTCTTGCTTTTTTAATCACATTTCGTTTGTATAAAAACACTATTAACAACACCTTTTCATTTCTTCGACTGAACATTTAAATTTGGCTCACTTTCATCAGAACTGTTATTTGATAACATTTTTAATAACTTTAAACAATAAAATCACTTGATTACTAAACGTTTAGAACATCTCTTCAACTATATTTAAATGTAACCTCAACAAAACAAGACAGCAGAGCAAAAAGAACAGCTGTCATAACAGTACGGTAGGCGCATGCACGAGTATAGTCGGTTTGCTGCAGTAAGGACACAAGTTGCTGTCTGTGCTCTTTCTACACTATACGGCGCTACATGACCGACAATATTACACTATTGATGCAAGTAAAACAATGTCTATTCTGCACCAAACGATGCGTTTATATTCGTACAGCTAATTTTTGAAAAAAACCTGTTGCCAATATTGATCATTTGCGCCCTTTCTGCATCAAATGGTTCAATTTTAAAATAAAGAAATGTACTACTAATTCAGCAAACCATTATTATTACAACATTTTATTTTTATTTTCTTGGTTTCTATGGATACAAATAAACATAATTCAAAAATGTGTTGGTTTTAAGATTAGTTTCGATTGTTGTAAATAATAGTCAAGAAATTATTGTTTTATTAGTTTTTTGTCGAAAACTTCGTAATCCTCCTCTGACCTACAGAAAAAGTAAAAAAAAAGCATTTTGTTAGTCGCTAAGAAAGAAAAATATTTTGTCTGTTGTAAGTTTTTGTAAAGTTAATGGTTTTTGAAATTTTCATTATATATTTTTTAATGTCCGCCATTTTGAAAATTATTAAAATAAAGTCTTAATGGTTGGTACAGTTGTAAAGCCTAACATACAAAATACATATACTAAATTTGAACTCACTATCTTTACTATTTCTACAGTTGTTTTTTTTTGAAAAAAAAAAACAAAACAAAATGGCGGATAGACGGGAATTGAAGAGGAATTCGACTTTATGTTATTTGACATTTTTTATTGGCTTTGATGCATATAATCCGAAAATGAATAGCCAGTCTACCTTTTTTGTTACACCCTTTACTTGGGTAGAAAACAGTTTTTCTCGATTTCCGGCAAAACTACAAGTCCTATGGAAAAACATTAAACAGCAAAGTGTATTTACACTTTTTCACATAACCTCAAAATTTATGTGAAAAATTCAAATAACCAAGTTTTTGGTTTTTATTTTACAAAAAAATTGTTTTTTTCACGAAACTTGGTGAAAACTTTCCTTTTTATGTCCCAAACACAGTAATTTTTTTGATTTAAAATATTTATTTTTTCACCTTATTATCGAAAAAGCACCCTAATTTTCAATCGAAAATTTTCACATCAAAATATCTGCTTTTTTAAAAAAATCGGCGGGATTTGTATTCGTTGAAATCTCTAATTTCTGATGGTGTAAAAATAAATATACATTACTATGGTAAATGTTCTCAAAAAATACAAAGAAACGAAAAAAACTCGAATCCAAAAAAAATTTTTTTAATCATTGTGTACAATTTTGAGCTATTTATTAAAATTTATTCTTTAATTACTCGAAACAAGATTAGCCTTTTTCGGGACAACTAATGTAGCAGAACAATTAAATAATGTGTATAGGATGAACATTGCAGCACATAATGAAAGGGTAAAACAAAATAGATATGTATTAAGTATTATTATAAATTATGTTTGATTTTGTGGTGCATTTGAATTGGCATTAAGAGGTCATGATGAGAGAAATGAGTCAAGTAATCCTGGTGTGTTTAATTAATTAATTTCAGTGCTGACTTAGAATGGGACATCTAAAACCATCCAAAATGAACTTTTGCAAATTATGTTAGAGGACTGTCTAACACTTGCAACCACCAAGTTGCCACTGATATAGATAAAAAAATAAAATAAATTTGTATGAAATCTGTATTTAATAGGAAGTCAATTGATAATATTTATAAACTAATTAATACAATAGAATGTGTACAAATATTATATAAAAAATATAGACATAATTCTATATTGTCATATATTAATAATTTAAAAATATCTCTTAAATAGTATTGTTTTTATATTTTCAAATGTTTTAGTTTCTGATATCTACAAGACACCAAGTAAATTATGTTCTACACCCATCTTCTGTGAAAGCTGACTAATTTTCCATTTCTTTTGTTTTTAACAAAGTTCACCCTGAAAAATATTTCAATCTTTATTAATACTTACTATTAATAGAGATTGAAATATTTTTAAGAGCATCTGTATATTGTTTGACAATATAAACTATTTATAACTATGTTTAGTCATTCAGTATTAACATTGTTACATATCTTATTGAGTTATTAGTAACCAGTTTTAAAAGGTGAACTTTGTTTAAAAAAAAGGAATAGAAAATTGGAGTCAGTCTTCAAAGAAAATGGGTGTACTACGTAGTTTATTCTAATTTTTTAAATGTATCTGTGTAATGACACTGAAGTACATACATTTTAAAATAAAATGTCCATCTTTCTTTCATTATATGCTTCTAGCGTATTCTTAGAATTTTAAACTTAACTGTCAAATATTTGGTTGACTTGATCATTAATTATAGTCGACATAGATCGAGGAGTCAACATAATTGACTGATTGTGTGAGACACTTTTGAACATTCCTCTAGAAACTTCAGGGGTCTTCAAGCAATATTTGAATTTAGATCTTAGTTCTGAATATATTTTTCCAGTACTTTCAACCTTTATGGGACTTTTCAACTCAACTGGAAGTTGGATGGATTTTATTCCAGTGCAGATATCGTCTACTTTGGAATTTTCAAAACAATTTTGATTTGAATTTTCAATACTCTTAATTATGTCATTTTTAAAAGACAACCATTTATCTGACTGAGAATTAAGTTTTGGAATAAATAGGTTTAATTGTTCTTGTTTAGTTTGGAATGCATTTAATATATCTTCCACTTGCTGTTCAATTATCTTCTTAGAAACTATTGATATTTTATTTTGGAATTCAATAAAGATCTGGTTTTTGTAATCATTTACTAATTCACCATTTAGATTTGAAAAATTATTTAAATCCGACTGCAAGTGATCAAATTTTTCTTTAAATTCTTGAGACTGTTCTACTTTTTCTGTCTTGAATTCAGTTTTCATAAATTCTAAATATGATAAACATTGTTTCTTTTTTAATTCCATCTGTTGAGTAACTGCATCCCATTTTACAAGAACAATTTTTTCTAATTCTTCTTTCACCGCATTTGAAACTGCATTTATTTGTGCATATGTGTTTTTATTTACCATAGAAGACATTTGATTTTGAAAATCTTGCACCACATCTTTCTGTAGATTTTCAACTAATTTTTCATTTTCTTCCAACATTCTTTCTGCTTCCGTTTGCATATAACTTAATATTTTATCCTTTTTAGTACTTTGTATATTATTAGTTTCAAAATCTATACCACTTTTCAAAGGTTCCAAAAGTTTTATACATTCTTCATATTGTTTTTTAATATTATTTTTAAATATCCACAAATTAGATCTTAAAACATTTTCTAACTCATTCTGAATTGTTTTATTTCTGACTAGTACTTGTTCTTTAATAATTTCATTAAGTCTTTCTATCAATTTAATCGAATACTCATTTAGTATTTCTCTTTGAAAACTAGATAATAATTCGATGTTTTCATTTGCCATTTGTTCTACATTAATTTGAATGAGATTTATATTACAAACAGAACCTTGACTTGGATCATTAATATTATCTGAATCTGAAACATTATCTTTAATTCTATTTTCCTGTTCACAGTACTGTTTCATTACATCAACACATAATGTTAAATCAGCTTCACACTTGTCATTCATCGATTGCTCAATGCTAGTGGTTATGCTCCCTTCCTCAGTTAGAATACTCAATTGGTTAGGTTTCTTGTTAACCATGTCTGTTTCATCTTCTATTGTGGATTGCATTTCATTAAATATAAAACTATTGTCAGTATCCTCAGATTCTTCGATAGCAGTAGAGTTCGCAGGAGAAGCAAATTTGTTCAAATTGGAAGATTTTTGTTTTTCCATCTGTAAATTTCTTTTATTACATGATCTAGATATCGAAATCGGAAGAAATGTTTCTTCAGGATGATTAACATTTCTTAATTTTTTCCTTAAGTACGAATCATATAATGGAGAAGGAGGAGGTGTTGGTGATTTAAGGAATGAATAATATTGGAGAAAACGATGTGGAGTAACAGTCGATTTTTCATTGCATGAGAACTTTTCATGAGAAATTTTTGGTGTTTTATGAGGTGTTAATATCTTCTTAAGTGTTCCAGTGTAATCGATATTTTGTTCTAATTTTTGAGATCTTTTTCGAGCTCTTTCAAGCATTAGACTTTTAGGCTGACTTACTGAAAACAGTGGCAGATCAGTAATTCCAGTCACATCAGCTGCAGAAGTCTGAAAACAAAGAGATCAAAGATTGAACAAATATAAAATACAAGCGAGTTAAAGGAGAAATTCGCTGAGGTTGCAAAAATATGAACATGTGTTTGATTGAGCTGTTTGGATTATTAAGGGAACATTAAAAAAGAAAGAAAGTACAGCAAAAACGGAAATTTATTACATCAAACGTTATAAGAACATTTATGTTATTATAGTTCCCTGATGTACATTTCGGTAACCAAGTTACCATCATCGGAGGGATCTGAAATAATACTCTAGATTTTAGATAATTATTTATAAAACACTCATATTCACTCAAAATAAGTAGCACTAGTGTAAAATTCAATTACCAATTAAAATAAAACAATTTTTAACAATTTCTTGACAAACAAGGAAGAAGTGTGTGCCCAAAACCAGGCAAGAAGTGTGTGCATGTAACAACTGAGGATGACAACCTAGTCAATTTATTACAAAGGTATTATAAATTCGTGAAAATACAAATAAATATTCATAAATTTGTTTATGAATATCGAAGAAAAATTAAAGAATATCGAGCAATTATTTTATGGACAAATTTTTTAGACAAGGTATGTAATTAATATATAAATATACACACAAAATAAAAGTCACTTATTGTACGTTATTGTAAGAAAAAAAACCAATTTGTATCTATGTGAACGGGTAGAGAGGAGCGGATAAAGATGAGTGATTTTACTTGTAACAAGTCAGTTAAAAACAAAACAACCTAGAAAGTAAGAACTAAAAAAATAAAAGTAACTGGAAACAAAGTCTATGCATTCCCTTTACCAAATGTTTCTTTAACACTTTATTTCCAGTGCAAGATATTATTGGGCATGTATCTGTTATCAAGAACATCTCAACATCATTAATTACTCTTCATTTGTAATAACGAATTACAACCTTTCCTTTTGTCCTAGTTTTTATTAACACAAAACTATAAATAAAACATATAAATAAAATCTTACTGCAATATATATATTTATAATGAAAAAAAAAAAGAATATGTTACATAAAGAAAATGCAGGGTTATAATACTAATGGATTAAGGATGGATGGAGGGGTGGGGCAGAAAAAAAAGTACAATAATTTGTATTGCTCTACCCACGACATTTTTTCCCTATTTCATGTAAGTTTATAAACTCAATCGTTTCCTCCCCCCCCCCCCTTTATGAACACACTCACAATCTCTTCTTTCAGAAGTATGTTATCTATTTTAGTGCATTATCACAAACACAGAAACAGGTTAGGTTAGGTAATTACGTAGTCTTATGTTAACATATGTATCCTTGGCATGGAGACAGATTAAAGTGGTTTTTCTCCAAAACCAGGTAATGACTTCTATAGAGACACTAATGCCTTTAGACTATTAATCTTCTCTCATGCATCTACAAAGTACTAGAAAAAGTTATAGGGAGATTTTTGGTTTGATGAGCAGCTACGAGAATGTAGATTTTCATAGATTCAGCATGCATACATCTCCGGAAGGTCTACAGAGTTTAAATTGCTACAAGTCGTGCAACATGTACCAGTAACAAGTGCTGCCAAATTGGTCTACTGTTTCCATTTCCTGCAATATTTGGATAGTATAGTGTTTTATTTTTACTCACCAGGTTTATTGAACTTGTGTGTGCCACTCGTTCAGTGATGGTAGATAGAAAGCTCAGTAAACTGAAGTACTGTCATTTAGGTACGTAAATATTTTTTGTGCCAGCACTACTTTTTTTCCTTCTTCTATTTTAGTTTTTCCTTGTAAATATTGAGACCGTAAGTTGTGGAGTTTTTTGTACTTCGCCGATACTGCACTCCATAACTGAAGTACTCCTAGTCCAGGGCATCGTTCCTATTATTACAGTTATGATTTGAGTTTGTTACACACCACAGTACTGTCTCTTGTTCATATAACTCCCACAAGCTTCGCCACCTTACACTTCGACCACTCCAAAGAACACAAGAGTAACCACAAAAAACATCAACAAGAATCAATCAACACTAAAACAACCAGAGTCTTGAACAGGTGTTTACACTGTGCTCTGTACTGACAGAATAAAGAATA
Source organism: Aphrophora alni (assembly GCA_963513935.1). Classification (NCBI taxonomy): domain Eukaryota; kingdom Metazoa; phylum Arthropoda; class Insecta; order Hemiptera; family Aphrophoridae; genus Aphrophora; species Aphrophora alni. The sequence continues at coordinate 72,965,190 of OY740772.1, forward strand.
GATTGAAGGCCCACTGCGCATGCGAGAGTCCCGGGCACATGTTGCAGCCTGTTTCCATTGCCCTTGGCACCAGTAGCTTGGCACTTTTTTGTCCTCGGCACTTGTCCCACGACATGCCGCAAACAGTTTCCATTACAGTAAATTGTGCCAGCTCATGTCGTGGGACAAATTTGTAGTAATGGAATCATTTACTTAAGTTAAATTCTTAAGTGTTCTTGCAGAATTAATGAATAGAGCATTAAAGAAGATCAATGACTGGTGTAGGAACGAGGGTCTTTCCATTAACCCAGATAAGACTACCATCATACCCTTCACGAGAAACATTAAAATAGACAGAGATAAGATAAGTCTAGTAAATACTAACATAGAACATTCAGATGATGTTAAATAGGTGTTATTCTAGATAGAAGATTCACCTGGAGTAAACATGAAAATTACATTTTGCAGAAATCAACCAAATTACTTATGGCATGTAAGCGACTTCTTGGTAAGAACGAGAGTCTCTGTCTAGCTATGACTAAATGGCTTTATAGTATGGTAATTAAACCCCAGATACAGTATGGCGCCCTAGTGTGATGGAGAAGAACACTTCTCGATGTCACTAGACGTAGGTTGACTAGTCTACAGAGGTTGACCAGCCTATGTATCTTTAGAAGTACACCTACAGCAGTAATAGAAGTTCATTTAGGCATAGATACACTAGACCTCAGTATAATAGCTGAGGCAAGTTCAGCGGCATACAGAATGGAATGTGGAAAGAAAGCCATTGGCAAAAAGGACATGGCACCATTTGTAAAAACAAATCGTACAATTACTTACTTACTACGAGAAGTTATTACATCAGTAAAAAACCTTATGGACTACACCATTTGAAGTTATCACCCAAGAGAGAAAGGATATTGACAGAGACCAGTATAAAATACTATACTGACGGATCTCGTACTAACTTCGGTGCAGGTGTGGGAATATATGGTAAAACAAACAAGGGAAATGTAAGTTATAGTTTTGGGAAAATATACAACTGTATTCCAAACAGAAGTCATGGCAATACTGGAATGAGTATAACTGTGCCTAGCTAAAGGATATACCAATGAGTATATGATTATCAGGTCGGACAGTCAGGATGCTTTAAAGTCTGTAAGCTCACACAAACACTACTCATCACTAGTATGAGATTGTCACAGAACCTTAACCAAGCTTAATCAACCCAAAACCAGGTAAAACTCAGTTGGATACCAGGTCACAGAGATCCTTCATAGGCTAGAACCTGTATGCGGAACTAACTAAAGCCGTAGCAAAAGATAGTCTAAAAACTAGCTAAACGTAAAAATTGAGGAATGATGGACAAAATACTCCACAGGAAAACTATATGGATTACTGGCCAACCAGATCTGTAACTCTCTAATTCGTCACTTCACAAAGCAAATGAAATCTGAGGAAAATCTTAAGCTTCGTATCAGGTCATGGGATTATTCCAAGGGAACTTGAAATCCAGACTATGTAATCAGTACCCAGAAACTGCAGAATATATACTTGCATTAGGACGTAGAAGACAACTGATCTTTGGCCCAGGTGCGACCTTTGAAGCAACAAGCAACTTAGCTAGGAAAATCCTGACCCTAACCAAGATATAAGCTAGTTAGGAAAATTTAAGAAGTACACAAAAAGTCTTATAGGCTGAAGTGTCTAGGGGGTAAAACATATTTATATATATTATATAATAACAATAATAATAATAGGATAATCAATAACAAATAAAGAAGAAGAGTCAGAGCACTGCACATTAGTGGTAGATTGCCACAACACACTACCATTCTCTAAATGATAACGCTCTGACAACTTAATTCCAACACATACTCTGAAATATCTGTTACTAAGGAAGTTTTTCATAAAAGCAAGAATATTGTCATTTATACACCATGATTTTAAAAGTGTTCAGAATTATTCTTCATCGCCAAGTATAGTACAGTAATACACTTTTTACATGTTAAAAAACACTGCAACCAAGACTGTCTAACTAGTATTTGGCAGACTCTAATGAAACCAGCTGATCAGTAAATAATCAATCCTGCCTAAAGCCATAGTGTTCATTACAAAGCAGTCGGTTACTTTCGAAGTACCAAACAAGGCGCAGATTGACTAACTTTCAAAACACATTAATGAGAGGAATGGGACGGGTAACTTCTTAGTTGGGTTTTTCTTCACCTGATTTTAGAAGAGGAAATATTATAGCCTTCAACCAAAGATTGGTAAAGCACTGCTCCTCGAATATATGACTGTATATTTAAAGGAGAGTCAGCTTCCCAGAAGTCGGGAAGTGTTTAATCATATAATAAACTATGCTATCAGCGGAATTCCGTCCTAACATAGCAAACTCTAATTCTTGTAAGGAAAATTTAATGGATATTCTTGTAAATGGGATGTTTAATGGATATTCTTGTAAATGGACCGAGAGGAAAGGAACTGCTTCTCGAGACAAAAAGAGACGCTGTAAGCAGCAGTAAATGAAAAGTTGGCAAACGATGAGCCCCAAACATTAGCAATATCATAGTAATCTGTAGTCAAAAGGATAAGTGAGCAGAAGGAGGAGGACCATGAACAGAACGTACCTTCTTCCACACCGTTGACACGGGTGTGGTCCTTGATACTGTGCCAATGTACTGGATCCAAGATTTCTTTCTACTCTGCATCCTTTGACTAATAGAATTTTATATCTTACAAGATTTTCACATGTAGGTGTTGAATTAAATTTCCTTAGAGTTTTATGATATAAACGGAGAGGGTCATTACATTCATTGTTCCACCATGGAATTGGTGGTCATAGTCATTTCGTCAAAGTTTTCTGAACATTGTTGTCTGTTGCTGTAAAAGACTGTAATGCTTTATTCATAGGAACATTGTTAATAATAATAGGTGATTCCAATTCATTAGTGAAATTTCCCCATTTTGCTTTGCACAAAATCCATCTGAGAATCATTACAATGAGAGAAGTCAGAAAAGGTAAACTTCACAAGGACCTTGATCACTACTGCATATTTAAGATAGATCAGACTACTCAAATTTAGTCCAGGCAAGGACTACAAAATGACAAGTATACAGTTGTCCAACCACCTGTAAAAGCTACTAGATGAGTTGATGATGAACCATCATTGAGCAGAATCAAATCCAAATCGGATCGGATTCTGTCAATACAGGTGTTTGATCCCCATTTATAGTGGTGGGGATTAAAATCACCAACCAAAAGAAATAGGACAGACAACTGTTTAATAAGGTCAGTTAGTTCCACTTCAACAAACCTCTAATTAGGTGACAGGAAATTGTCATTTTGTATGGTGTAGCAATCTATATTCTTATTGCTTGTGATGTCCAAAGGTTCACAGACATACCACAGATGGAGTTGTGGGCTAATATTGGCACTACACCCTTAGCTCTGTCTGCAGTGACAAAATCCGTTCTGAAAAGTGTAAACCCCCTCAATACAAATGAATGCGGTTGATGGAGGTGAGTCTCTTGCAAGCAAATAAATAAGGGGAGTGTACCAGAACTTTGATGCGACTATTTTATTTATTTATTTATCCAACTCCCCTTCGATTATAAAGCTTGGCAATGTCAATAATAATATAGGAATTGTCAACACATCACAATAGATGACAAGTGATACAAAAATACAATAACATAAGAAATGTCTCAGACACCTCTAAACTCCATATTCTTCCACGGAGTAAAAACATCGGTCTTTTAAAAATGCATTAAATTTTTCTTGAAACTGGTGACACTTGAGCTATATTTTATATCAGACTGCAATTTATTAAAGTTAATAATTTAGGAACGGTAATGTTCCACTGTATTTAGATTTGAGCCTATACTTATATTCTATACAATTTAGAAGGGATAACAAATATATAAGTTAAAATGGATTATGACAGGTATTATTTATCCCACTTGTCTGACATGAATCATTAGCAGGCGTTTTGATTTTCATTTTTTGATTTCATAACATCCTCAACAACAGAAATGTCACATGTTCAGGACTGAATCGACCTGCGAGATGATTTAGGGAGAGCTTGCTCGAGGTGATTTAGAGGGGACCTTTACTTTTACCTATTATTTATAGTGATTTTTTTCTCTTTTACATTTTTATTATTAATTTTCTTTACAGAAAGATTTGATTTAGAAGCCAATGGTTTAGTATTTGGCTTTGCTACGAGAGAACAAGTGACAGACTTTGTTTTTAAATAGTGTAATTGCCAGTGACGAAGTCTTTTTCTTGGATACACTTGTGTCCATTTACAACTTCGATTTCAGAGCTAGGCCAAAAGATGTTGGTATTGTTGGAGTTACCTTTTTAGGAGGAATTAAATTCCTGGAAGATTCAGTCTTATCATAAACAGTTTTTGAGAAAAAAAAACAAATAATTGCGCCACCTGATCTGTTAGCAATTTAACTACCATTGATACTTCATCACAGTTTGCACATGACGGTAATTTACTTTTGACCGCAACAGCAAATAATTTTCCTTCAACTGCAGAGTTTGGGGCTGTATATATATATTTCGAACATCATTAAAAGATATTTTGCCAAAATAGCTTTTTCCTCTTTGTATCTATTACAATTGAGGGACCGAAACCACAACCTGGACATTTGATGTCAGAGAATGGGCAAGGAAGATCTTGGATAAGTGGGAATCTTTGAAGGCAGTCTAAGATCTATTTGAATGGACCTGGTGATCGAAGGAGTAGGTGGCTCATAGGTCTAATGAAGAAGGACCTAAATATATTGGTATCTTAACGTAACACTGTCCATTGACATGGCATTTTTCAATGATTGGATAGAAGGATCAATCCCATTGTAATGTGAACTGGAGGAAACTACAGAGCATTTTGTAGCCTCCTGTGAAGGATATGGAGGAGCAATACATGAAGTATTGGATGTGGACATACTGAATGTGGTAGATAAGAGAATGCCTTTCTTTATCTAGTTAGGTTTGTCAAAAGGACAGGTAGGTTTGGGAAGGGAGTAACATTTTATTAGGGTATTGTTCTCTGGATGAGGTAGTGGGTAGAAAGGGCCCATAAAGTCTAACTATGGGGATGATAACCCTTCCCAATAGAGAATAGAATAGTTATTAGTTACTCTTTTACAACTGGTAGAAAATACTTAAATAGAATAAAATATTGACTAGAATATTATTGAATAAAAAACTATTGAGCAGTATAATGTTTCATTGTAATATGTTAGTTTACTATCCGATTAGAGATGAGGAACTCCTTTAGACCTATTTCTCTAATCAGATCCAAATTCATATACATGCTCACACACAGTATAGAGCCATGCATATTACTTGTAGAAATATGTCCTTCATCTAACTATTGGGTCACAAGCCATCACTGTGATCAGTGTAGTTACATCATTGAGACAGATTTAGATTTTATTGAAATTAAAATATTATGATAATTCTAATATGAAAATAAAACCACCCTAAGTTTTCTACTAACTTCTGGTATCATCAACTTTTACTTAAATCTGTATAATATATAAATTTTAAACATGACTTACTCCATAATTCCATTTTGAAAAGTATGGATCCTCATTTTCCTTACTGAACAAACATTTTTTAATAGTTGGTACAGGTGGTTTGTTTTCTTTTTTACCACTGTTGAATAAACTTTTTTTAGGATTATGATGATAAAATGGATTTTTTTTTACTGATGAACTGTTTTCTGAGTTATCCTCTTTCCATTCATACACTGATGAATTATTTTTATTCTGCACTCTCCCTATAAACAAAAGATAAATGTGATTAACTAAAAATTGTGAGTAAACAAAGCATACACTTTTTCACAAAAGCACAAACAAAACTCAAACCCTAAACAAATAATGATCATTTTAGGGCCTTCAAACTACTTATAAATATATTACATACCTGTATAAATAGTCAGTAGTAGTTCTTTTCAATCTAATTTTTGGCAACATGTTTCGCTGTATGGGTCATTATTTACCTATTATGGCGTTAAATAGCTGGGCTGATGATGTTCGCAATGGAAGGAAAACATGTTGTTAAAAATTAGATGGAAAGGAACTACTATTGACTGTTTACATAGGAATATAATATAAAACATGGTCACAAGTGAGTTTTTTTTCTCCAAATTAAACATGAGAACCTAGTTTTTTTTTTTTAACATGTATTGCATATAAATTTTATTCAAATTTTGATAAAAATCACTAGATTTAGTTTTGAGAGATACAAACATCAATTCTGGTTTCATTTTCCTTTTTTGATCGATATATAACTTCTGAATATTGCTGGAGATAGTAACCATAACCAATACGTTTCATTTAGGTCATTACAGACTACATTTACATATCATTTCCCCAGAAACATTTTTAACGTAATGGGGATAAAAAACTTTGTATTTTATGGTAATCTTTCTGTTAACTGTTGGATATGAATGAACTAATTCCAAAAAGTATTGTTCAAATTGTTGGGCGTTTGGCTATGCTTATCATGATAGTACCTGCAATACGGTAGCTAGCATAAAATATTCTTGAAGCTAGGTTCAACTTTGTTATACTGTACTTCCAAAGAAGAATGGCTGAACGAGTTACAAACTAGTTAACTCATCAAACATTATGGAGATATCTTGAGTAAAGTGAACTTTTGATAATGCCATACATGAGAACTAGTTCATCCTTTTAAATTTCACCCAACTCGGAAGAGATCAGCTTTTAATCCCACCAAGAAGATCCGGACTAAACAGCCTACATGTCCAGAGAACCCGCCACAAGGGAAGAAAACTAGTTACTCCACTAGGCAAGCACACCTAGTAGAGAAAACAAAAGGTAATATCTACCTAGACCTACTCAAGTTCTGTAATTTCCTGTGAACCAGGATATCAAACATCCCCTAAATACAAGCCTGCCTCTTACTGGCATGCAGACTTTCTGCAAGTTAGAACTGATTTATACACTTTTAGCCATATAGCGGTTAAAATACATAAACAGGTAGAAACCTATCTCAGTATATACAGGCACTACATTACTCAACTCGTATGGACCAAACATTGACTTGTCTACAAAGTATAAAACTAGTTCTGCTTTCCAGACACTGGCTTATTATGAAAGAGAAGTACAGCTGCGGAGAAAATAGTGTTTTCCTTCTAATGTCTGTCATCAAATCACCCCTTTTCCGGTATGATAAACTGTAATAACTTGGCAATCTATCTCCCTTTAGGAAAGCAAAATCGATGCAACTCTAAGGCCTACTGTGCAATATAATACTGTGCCTACTCCTTTTAAGGAAGTGGAATTGGAGTAATTATGCAGTATATTCAGTAAGTCACCTCCCTTTAAGGAAGCAAAGTCGGGGCAACCTGCCAGCTTATAAAACTCCACTCATGATCCTTCCTTTCTTCTGTTATCTTTCCTAACCGAGCTAAAGCTTGGGATGACTATGTCATTCATGTACAGGGAGACTACGTTACTTTCTAGAACAAGCTTCAAAAAACTACTCTTGATGAAACACCATACTACAAACTACAAAATATGTTTTATAATATCCGTGAGTACAAAAACTACTACTCAAAAATTGTTAAAATGTCACCAAGACTTGGTCATAGACAGAAGAACAAAGTTGAAAACTCATTTAACAATTTGGTAAGGTGTATTTATAAAGGTAAGATTTTAACATTAAATATCACAGTGCTTCACAAACATTTAACAATTAAAGTTTAATTATTTGTAAATAATTTTCTATCTGTTTAATCAATAGAAACAAAACATAATTAAACTATTCTATGGAGAAACTGAGCTCCTTACTTCGAAATACCCCAAAATAAATTATAATCAACATTAGGCAATTTACTTAATTCAAAAGATCCTCAATTTAGAATATTGTAACTCAAATTTAATAATTCATAACAGAAATATCTTTTACGTCAATTGTACCCCAATCCCCAGGTACTGACCAATACAAATACAAATAATAAAACACAATTTTTTTATTTTGTAATATCCACTTTTTATTAGTCTGGCCGACTAATGGTTTCGCCTGCTAAGGCATTGACGAGGCTGTATTACAGACTTATAATAAAAAAATTGTGTTTTATTATCTTTAAATATGGAATTCCACCAAGAACCATCGATCTCAAGAGTAATGAAAAAAAAAAAAAAAAAAAAAAACAAATACAAATCCCTAGTTTTTTCTTCCTTTAGTGGAGTTACATCAAACTTCATTTGTCTGCAAAAATATATACTCACATCTGGACTAATGCCATTACCATAAAAGAAAGTTGTAATGAATGACACATCTATTTTATTGTTTATACTGATGACCGGTACTTGATAGAATGCCATGTTATACAAATAAAATACACACAAATTCTTTAGTTAAATTCTACAATTTATAATTTGAATTCTACAATTTAACAAAAGAATTTGTGTGTTTTATTTGTGTAACACATCCATTTTGGTAAGTTAACACAGGTTTCAAAAATGCCTCAATAATCTTTTTTGAGCAACAATAACATGGAAAAGTGTAGTCTTCTATTTACGAAACTGCTCTAACGTTGATATTAATAAATGAAAAGAAGGTCAAAGAATCCTTAAGTGAATTAAAAACAAGGTTTGTTCATTGATATCAAGGAGTCCTTTGCTTATAGGGTTGAATTCCCTGAATGCATCAATTTATTTAGAAACCTTGTATTTTTTTTTTTTAACCTTGTATAATTTTTTTTTTAACCTTGTATAACACTATTCTTTTCATCCATATGCTAGATATGGATGAGAGACATGAGATTTTACTTTAATCAAGGGAATAATTAACCATAAAATTAAAATGTCACCTTTGACTTTTCTGCTGTGCCAAAAGTACTGCAACAACCTCCTGACTATTGTCTGTCATAGAACTCTTGGCTATTATAATGATAATCTATATTTCTTCTAGGATATACATAATTAATTTCAGTAAATCCTTCTGGCACTTCTAAGTATTGTCTTAACTTCTGGTTGTCTGGTTTTGGATGAGCTCTATTTTAAAAATCTGTTTGATACTCTACCATTAGCTACAACATTTGCATTAGGACAGGCAGTTCAAAAAGCTCTGCAACTAAACTTACAGGATTCCTGTACAAATCAGAGCCACAGGCCTCACCGTAGTGGTTTCAATTTTCATGCTGACATTAGTACCTACATGACTTCTGAACGGGCATATTTTACTAGGCAGTGAAGAGGCTAATAATTTTTGTTTACTTGTCTTTAGTAAGTATATATGGTTTTTGGTAAAAGTGTCCTTAATATTAAAGATATGTGTGATTTCGAAAATTGTCAACCTATCTCAGACCTAAAATATTTCTACATAGTGACTAAAATTAGTCGTTAGGCAAGTCTACAACAGATGTACTTACAAAACTATTTTTTTTTTGGCTCAAAGCAGTTCTAAATGAATTTTTTTTAAAGTTTAGAAATAAATTTTTAATGATTATATAATATTCTACATTATGGTGAACAAATTTTCATCAGAAAAATACACAAAAATATAAATAAGGACACAAAAATATAAATAAGAGGGTCATACAAATGTGTTCATTTTATAGATTTAAGTAAAAATATCGGTAACACAGGTTTTGCCTCTGAAGCAGCATAAAAAATGGAGAGAGGGAGAATGATAGTTTTGTTTTTTAAATACAAACAATATATTTTAAATGATATTACCTGATTTATAATTAAAATTTAAACACATTTTGTTCTTGACATGGCCCATTAAGTATTAATTTTAAAGAACATTAAAAAATACATCTAGGCTACAACAAAACAAAATCTACAAAATGAAGCTTTTAAAATTACATTTCATATCATAACATTTTTAAAATATACAACCAACAACAAAATCGGCCATTTTAGATTCAACATATTAGTTTTTAGCATAAATATATTTTTTATGATGCTAGAATAAGTTTAAGTAAAATCTGTTTGTACATTTTAACCTTAAAGCACCAAGCAATACCATTTTCAAGGTTGAGTTCTACATCTCATCTATAATGTTGCTAATGTGTTTCAAGTCTCTCCTACAAGTGTTAGGTGTTTGTTTACGTAACATTGTAAAACTCTATGTAAGATCACCCCCACCCTGTCAACTGAGAAGTGTACTCTGTGAGTAGATTTTTGAATGAAAAACATATTAATCTTGTTGAAATTTATTGACAACTTAAATTCATTGAAAAAGTATAGAGAAGGAAGTACGTTTTAAAAAATACGAGTAAATATTGTATGCTGATTAATGAAGGAAGAACTGATATTCATGATGAGTCGCAAAGTAGATGGGTAATTGTTACCCTTGAGGACACAGAGTTAATAAGCATAATCATGAAAACAGGCACTTCTCTACCGAACTGCATCAGGACTCCTAAGAAGTCAGGATCTTACAGTATGTAATGCATTTATACGAGGCGTATGGTATGCTAAAGGAATTGTGTTTTCGGTCTGTCTTGCAAAATATTACTTAGCTTCGAAAGTTTTATAAAACATTTCACCAATAAATGTATGTCAAGGAAGGCATGTACAGGGTTTTATAGTTTAACAATAAAAGTGTTTTTTTAAAATAAAGGTTTTCCTTATTACTTTTCGGTTATCTTTTTTTGAACCACTCTTTACTTTTACAACCTTCCTTAATACTACTGCTATGTTCTTCAGTGTTTGAAAAAAAATTTTCCCAAACAAAATGTTTCAAATTTACTGATATTTTAAAAACAAATTATGCAAAATTCTATTTTTAAACTATAAGAAGTTCTATAAAATTGTTTGAAATTTATTTTATAGAGGAACACTTTATGCTGGACATATATCCATTATTAGCACAATACAATAATTGTATTAGTTATAAAACCACAATATTTTTAGATGGAGCATCTGCATACATCTTGTTTCTTCTTTGCAAAGTTAATAGAGGACATGTGAATAAAAACAAATAGTGTACTCCCGATTATCTGTGAGTATTGTGGAAAAAATAAGTAAAAAAACAGTTCTCTTTACCTGTTTAGTACGGGTAACAATTAAAAAAACTGCGATAACAAAGTTGTGCAAAGTTGAGCTAAGCTAATGAGCCACGATTTGAGAGACTGATGGACCAAGAAATAGCAGACAAAGCAAGAGAGGCGAATGAAGAGCAAAGTGTAAACGAAGAGGAAGAAGGAACGTATGCACATGCATGATTGACACACGAAGTGGCCTTTGCAACACATCAATGGACTGCTCACTGGTTAAGTATTTAAAGGAAGAAGACAATAACACGCAGTTAACTGAAAAAAATTATGCTAAAAAATGTTCAGTCAAAAATCAAGAGACAGTGTTTTCTCAGTAAGAAAGAAAAAAAAAGTTTGATTTTTTTTTAAAAAAACCATCAAGTAATTAAAATTGCAGTACTGTACTAGTGTAGCACAATTTGTTTCCTTCCTGTATTGTTCTTTTGTTTTACTATAAAAACTTCTAGTTTATTATACTTTTACATTTCCCCTTTATTTTTTAGCATTCTTGCATATTATGCACGATTTTTGTTATCCACGATGTCTGTGTCACCCAATTTTGTGGATAATCGGGAGTACACTGTAGTTAATAACTTTCTATTACAGTCTATGAAAAAATCCTTAAAAAAAATCGAATCAGAGATGCTCAGACATTTGGATTACTTCTACTGCCCAAACAAAGGGACTGTATTTCATGCCATTTTTACTAGCAGTAAAGGCCAGTTTGGATGTAGCCTACGGTATCCAACCAGCAAGAGTAACACCAGGCTTTTCAGAGATTTCAGAATAAAGTCAATGTCTCTTGATTTGCTAGAGGTGCAGATCTTCATTACGATCTGGAGGGGGAGAACTAAGTATGAGGAGAAACTCCACAGTCATGACAACATTGAAGCTATCCAGCAGTTGGAGAACACTGATAGGGTATAGAAACGTAGCCGAACCCTTCAAATTGGGGTAAAAGAAAGAACAGCATTTGTGTAATATTTAGTGTTTTTAAAAATAAGGTTAGCAATTATGGAGAGAATCTTTAAATAATTTAGGACAGAAAAATATTACTTATTTACCCTCAGAGGCTCACTTTAGTGAGTAACCTATGGCTTTAGCGATCCCAAAGAACTCTTGATCTTCTTCAACCTTAACACTTATAGAGTATTGGGGGGCTAAGGGTTTTTATTGATGAATAAAAGGTTTTTTGCCTTAAAAAAATAATATTTAAGCCATTAAAACATTACATTGTCTAGTTATTTTTGTGGTAAATATGGGTATATCTATCGTTGGGATTTAGTAGTGAAAATTATGCAAATCGTTGTACATACCTTCTATTGTGACCATTAAATCATCATTTCAATCTGTAAACCTGTTTGAATTACAAAAATCCATGATTTCTGTAAAAAAAAGTAGTTAAAAAGTGTAAATTCCTAGTCGAGTGAGATTAAGCCAACTATCTACATTGAGTAAAACGTATGATAATGTTAGTCAATCTTGCATCACTCGATGAGAACTACAGGCCAGGGAAGGTAACTATATATTATAATTTTCTACTCTTTACGTTATATTAAGAATTAATTAACGGTTATCATTAATATTAAGAATGTAATTTATAGTTAGGCTGATCACAATTAGTTGTCTATTACCAGGATCAATCAAATTCACCTTATGGAATGGAACTCACCCAATGTTAACTCTTATTCAACTATAATCCAGGCAACACTTCCCAATTATAATCAGCAACTCAATGTGGGTTCGCAATTTATTATTATAAATTTATTACATTAATTTAATTAACATACAAAGACATAAAATCTGATATAAAAATTAATTATTAATATTGCTCAGGGGGATTCTTGATAAAGAAATCATAGTTTAATGAACTGGATTAAAAACTTTGGCGTTTAGAAAAAATTGCATAAAATTATTACAAATCAATCTTATAATTATAACAATACCAATTCAATGATGCAAGCGCTGAATAGTAGTAATAGGTATGGGTTGATAACGGATGACATTTAATCGATGCACAATCACTTGACACTGTTTTTTTCTTTACACTTCTTTCACCACAATTATTCTATAAAAATACAATTGATTGACGACTTCATACTTAGCGAATAACTAATCTACCATATAATAATTGAACCTTTCATAACCAATTTGCAACTGTTGCTAATAATATAATTACTTTAATGTAGGCCTACTTCAGCGAAACTCTAAAGTGCCACTAGAATTCTAAGGCAAAAATATAAAACCGATAATTGATGCTTAGTGACATGAAACTTGTCTTTGACACACAAAACTTGTATTATTTACTCCTTATGACGACTTTATAAGTTAACTACAATAATAATACTTTGATCAGACTATCACTTGGCTCCCCAGAATCAAATTGATTACTTATGAAAATTAATATAACAAAGATTATTAAACTTTTAAAAGATCTTTGAATTGAATTTTTACATAAGGACTGTCGTGCTAATTCGATGGTTGAAGTAAAACTAAAAATGTTTGTGCATTCTGATGGTTTTGTTTATTGCATTTCCCAATTTTGATTTACCCAATGATTGAAAAGTATCAGTTTGCTCTCAACCAACCAAATTCGAGCTTTCTTTTTTAAAACTCTAACTGATTATTCTGTTCTTTTTTCGTTACTTCTGTTTTTTCTTCTTTTTTTTTTTATTGTCTGTGTACATTCATAATGTCACGTACACAGGGAACTAATTCATCCAACTAATTTCCCCACAAAACACGGCAAACGCTGCCAACACACATACTAGCCCACCACATCAGTTCCCCAACTTGTTTCTGATTGGCCGAACAGCTTTCACGTTAGGAGACAGAGCCACGGAAAATCACCAAGACAAAAAATGGCGCTCTTTCAACCACCTATGACCCCAGCTTGGCTCTGATTGATTCGCGCAACCCAATACGAATACAGCTCTTTGTTTAAGACTCAACCAGCCCTAGCCAAGCTAGCTTCAAGCTACAAGAGTTGAATATTGTATAAGTAGGGTGCAAATATCAACAAAATCATTCACTTCTACTCCGGGAGACCTGTGGAGAACATCATCACTTCTCTTCTAGGTGACCTGGACAGAGATTCACATCATCACTCTGAGATCACAAGGACATAACTGTGCTAGGGTAACCAAACTTACCAAAAGTGTTTCCCTTTATCAATTGTTGTTTTTAATATCCTCAAAACTTTCTTACATTTTCTTATATTTGAGAAAAACGTCTCGAGTGATCTTTGAGGGCGCTTTTCTCAAAGAAGTCTTTATAAAATCCAAAGTTTTATTTTGCAAAATGAATTTATCCCTACTAAGCTTTATTATACCATGTTTGATTTTTGAATTTCTTATTTTTTGGTTTTTTAACTCTAATATTTAAACGAACAATAATACTAAAAATCTTTTAATACAGTTAACTATATTTAGGTACTTTTACATTTATAATCCAAAATAATTTAAAACTTTTACAAAAATTAATTTTACTATGTTATTTTATTTAGTAGCATGATTCATCTCTCCTGTATGGACAGGTCAGTTAATTAACAAGTCAGTGTAGGTCCTTGCAGTGACTCATCATTGAACATTCTTAACCTTGAATAGAATGGTATAGGCTTCGTCAACCTGTCAATACTGGTTATTTTAACTTAGTAAAAAACCTATCTATATAAAATCTTCCAATTTTTCATTTTTTTTTTTGGATATTTTTGAGAATTGAGCCTTTTTGGTATTATCCCAAACTGTCTCAATACATAGATAGTTCAGCCAGCTCTTAGATCCAGACTACGAAAGGAGAGACCCAACTGACCACCAAATCGGTCATCGTCACTACCACCTACCACCAGACCAACACCTAACAGAGATCCGAAGTGTCAGTACTGTCCTGAGTACCACTTTAATTGTGACTGCCCCATCCTCAAGAACCGCAACGAGACAGTAGAAAGACTGGAGATGGACAAGCCAGGAAACTATGCAACCTGCTTGGACATAGACTCGACTCCGGATCCCACACCACCCTACACCATCCCACCACCCAATTACCCCGCATATCCCTATCTATTGGCAACAGATCTGTGTCAACGCCCTTGTCAACTCTGGGGCGAGTGGAAATTACATTCTGACCGACCAAATGGACTCCAAACATTTCCGATATTTTCAGAGCATGACACAATGACACAGACAGCTCGTCTCGTGGATCGGCACACCAATCTCCAGATCTGAGGAACCTTCGCCTGCCCCTACAAATCATGGACACAGAGTTCCTAGTCACCGACCAACTCACTGAACCGGTTCTACTGGGATACTCCTGACTGGTCCAACAACAGCAAGCTATCTATGATTTCGCCAGAGGAACTTAACATTTGGAAACGGAGAATGCCGAACCATGACCTGGAGCACCACTGCAATTAGCCAGTTACTGCCCCCAGTGCAAGGGCCAATCCACACCATATCGCTGACGACCACTCTACCATCTTCACATCCACCCGACAGAACGTTGAACTCAGGGGTTCAAGATTGGACTTCGCCTCTACCTCCTACACAATTGCCCATCGACAATGGAGCCAACCATTCCCATGAGTTTATTCGATCTGCAAACTCAGTCAACTCTGCCACCGGAGTGTCCCAGTAAAACTGTCCTGAATTCCGATCTACGCCCTTAATGGAGAGTGGAAGCATCCCTGAAACCCCATCAGAGACCGATGCTCGCATGAAGAGAGACCACGCCGATGACTTCCAGTTCACCCCTGCAAACTCCACCAACAACAACACCCCAGCCTCACAGTGAGATTGTTTTTCTTTCTCCCTCCATATAAATGTGTATGCCTCATTTTTGGTATAAACTTAGTGCAAAAAAGTGTTTCTTCCCTCCATATAATATGTGTTCCCCATGTCGTGTTAAAGTTACTGCTACAACCAGACTAAGTGTTTTCCCCTCTGCTTTGTGTTCCCTGCTTTATTGTACCCCCCCCCAATGACCCCCAACAAACAATAAAACATTAAGTGCTTAAAATTGGGGCATAGAAAAACATATTCATGATTATTATTATATTAACTGGGTGATAGGGGATCGTCGATCTTTTAAAACTTAGTTGGCACAAAGGTCACAGCCCAGACCTATCAACCACAACTATATACAACTCAGTCAGCCAGCACGTGATGAGGGACTATAACTAAATACTCTAAATAATTATTAAAAATTAATTACAGTAGAACCCCTCTTAACCGGTCTAGTCGGGAATGACACCCGGGCCGGTTGCCGGTTTGGCCGGTTAATCCGAGGTTCCCGTGAAAAATAGGTTTTCGTTCAAAGAAAGCTTATTTAATCAGGTAGCACTAAGAATTATTCAATTAAGATGTTATTGCAACTCATTCTATTGTACATATATGTATCGTATATATTATGTTATGTATATTATACATCAAACATGAAAAAATTAAACACTACAAAGCTTTTTTACAGATTCCCCTCTGTCAAGTCTTTTGACACATTTAACCGCGTCTCAAACGAAACCAACAGACGCTTCCGAAAACTGAAAAGAAATGTTATATTTTCCATAATGTATACTAAAATGATTCGTGGAAAAAAAGCGGCACATCAAACGTTTTTGTGGGTGTATGTCTGCTATACCGATGGGTGCCAATGCCGCGGTGTTTTTATGCCGCCGACAATAGTATACCGCTATCGACAAAATCGTTTGATATCGCCGCAGCGGTGTTTTTATGCCGCCGACAATGGGATACCGCTATCGACAAAGTCGTTTGATATCGCCGCCGCTTTGGTGCCGCAGTGTTTTTACGCCGCCGACAATGGGATACCGCTATCGACAAAGTCGTTTGATATCGCCGCCGCTTTGGTGTTTCAATTATAATTTATTTTCGGAAACTCTCATCCAACCAGTACACTACGATATAGGCCGGTTAATCCGAGGACCGGTTAATCCGAGGCCGGTTAACAGAGGTTTTACTGTAGATATAAAACGATTAATGTAATTATCATTATACAGTAGGGATTTATTCTAACAAACATAGTGGTCTGTGACTGTCTCCACTTCTTTTGACCAGCTGGAAGCTCCGGCTGGCTGGAGACCGCATACACACTTTAGCCGAATCTTGTCAGGATGGGCCAAGGAGTCGGGTTAGGATGCTAATGAACGCACGCAACGCAAGTTAAATTAAATGTTCTCTTTATTTTAGCGCCAAATTAGAAGATTACAGAAATAATTATAATTTATAAAAAAGACATAACGGCCACTATTTGTGGGGCGGGGGGTTTAAACTAGGATGTAAAAGGTAATGCCAATGATGAATCCACGTTGAAGGATTGGTTGTAGCCTTCCACAGGTTCAGTTCCTTCCGCAGCTGATGCACAACTACTTCTTCATTTGTGCGTGACCCAACTTCTCAGCTCCCAGGGTGGGGGAACATGCAAGACATCAATCCGCTGCCCCTGCAATTGTGGCACCGGGCAGCTGGTAAGGCACCGGATGTGGACAAGTAACTGCCACCCCAAGTGCAGGGGGAATTGCGGTGAGCAGATCAACAGTCACCCCTGCTGGCAAAAGGACGAAGACTGCGACTCATTGCCTCCCACATTCCCCCTTCAGTGAAAAAGGGGGGTTGGCGCTTGCGTGGGGTAAGTAAGGAGTAAGGAAAAATATGCAGAGAACAATCAGTTGACAGGATAACAGAGGGCCACCAGGGCTGAAGACAACACTACCCACAATCGGACACGACGAAGAATAAAGGGGCAGAAATGAATTTACCAATTTTGCAAGGTGCCAGTTTGGTTCTGGAATCACCTATTTTACTTCCACACCATACAGTTGACGATGATGGGACGAAGGCATTAATAATTTAAAAAAAAGTTATATAAGTGAGGAAAAATATAAGGGATGGAAAGGATCTATTGGAAACAATACCACAAAAAAAATTATTAGGTGTGCTAGAGATTTATAAACTAAATATGGGTAGTAAATAACTGCAGTTCAGTGGAAATGATTGGCAGACTATTGATTATTATGAAAAAAGATAATGTACAGGATAAAACCAAAGGAGTAAGCATAAAGGAAGAGGTAGGAAATAGAAATGAAGGAAAGTATAAAGTAACTTTAGATACAGCAAACTTAAAATGAAGCCGGATGGACAATATTAATGGTCCTTGGTGTTTGAATGAATTTAAGGCGCCAAGTTTAAAATGAACCATTATTAACCAAAGTGCTGTTAACTTCTATGTTACATTATTAACTGATTATTCAATACCAAGTCACACCCAAAAGCTATATACAATGCAGGTGATGGTTCTGGATTAAATGGGGGTGGTCATATATAAATGTAAGTAATAAGGAGAGGCAATAATGTACAATTTTTTTCTAAGGTTAACTGTAAAAAAGAAATGTATATATGGTTGCAACCAGTAGCCAATCACGGCTACAGATTTAAACTTGAATAATTAGGGGAGGGGGGAAATGAATTTTGAAAACTATGAATGCATTGGCAAGAAAAAAGAAATGAAAAATTTGGATGGGGTTTAATTAAAGGAAAAAGGGTGGAAATTAAGTAATAAGCACGGGTGTAGGCTGGAAGTAAATCACAATTTTCAAAAAGGAGAACACACGTGCGGAAAATATTTAAACAAAAATAATACAATTAATTTTTTTTTTTGCAGAATTCAAACAAAGAAAAAAAAAAGGAAACTAGGCCTACCATGAACCAATTTCAGGCACATAACTGAGCGTTCATATTAGCACAGAAGCCAAGGAGGAGAAAGCCAGTAACATGCTATTTATGCAAACCCTAAAATCAATAACAATCTTTTAACCAGGTAGGTGAGGATAAGGTATTTTTTATTTTATTTTATTTTTTTATTTTTAATGATATTGCAGATATGGCATAACACAGATACCCGCCTACAGGCGTAACCTAGAATACAGGCTTACGGTGCAGGTCTCCCTGGCATCGTGCGAAGGGCGTTGCGTCCAGAGAGACTTATCACCATGCGCTGAGTATTATTTCTCACCACCGACCACTCGGACGTTAGGGTAATTTAATGGAGGATGCTTGTGGAGGGGCTTGTAACAAGGTGGGGAGAGTAATTAATCTAAATTGACATGTAAGATAGAATACTATACATTACTTCTAATACTAAACAGTAATACTACTAATCTAAAGTAGTAAATATTACAGTAAATATTATTACTATAAAGACCAAGGTTGGTATAATACAATAGAGATGAAATGAAAATGATAAATTAAGAGTAAGGTGGATGAGGGTTTTTGAGGAAACTTGAATTGACTCCACGCACGAGAGTCTAAATCCAAAGCAAAAGAAGCCAGCCCAGAAGCAACCCGGCGACACGATAATCATACTAAAAAAAAGGAGTGGGTTAATAGAATTTTTTTTTAAATCTATTTCCCAGAAAGAAAAAAAAATTTAATACCAGGCCATACCTAAAGGGAGCTCTCAGGCTCACCAATCATGCCATTGTCGAGTCTGGGAAGATGAGGGGGAAGATAATGTTGGTGATAAAATGTGGTCAATGAAGTATGATGAGGAATGACATGAAGAAAATAGAAATAAGACGAGTTACTTAATACTACTATCACTACGACTGAATGCATCCTGTTGCAGTCGAAAACCCAGGCTGTGAGCGTAGTGAGAAAAAGAAAGGTTAAAAAAAAGGGTAAGGGGGAAATCTAAAGGATTATGTCTATTTACATGGCTGAGGGGGGTATTTAAAAGGTTGGAAAAAAATGCTTAAGGTGGGAGATATGGGCATTTCTAACGTGTCGGCCGGAGCTCGGGTCAACCAGCAACACCGTGACAGGGTTGTGAAGGTAACAATAACCACGGGCCGGGACCATAGTGGTAAGAGTTTGGCATTGATCCTTTTGCAGCCCCGACTCAGGTGATGCTCTCGAAACATAACCCAGTTGCCTACTTTAAAAGGATTAGGCTTCCTGGTGGCATTATAGTTTGCCTGGCGGGATGCATGGGCTTTAGCCAACTTCCTCAGAGCAGAAGACCAGACTTCGTGGTTTGATAGTTTAGGGGGTAACGGAACTAAACTGTCGAGGTTCCATAGAAGTTGGAGGGGTTCGCGAATTGGGTGGCGCAAGAAAAGGTTCCCTGGAGAGTCACCTGTGCTCTCGTGGGTTGCTGTATTAAAAGCTAGTTGGAACCAATGAATATTGGTGTCAAAATTAGTTTGGTTCTTGGCGTGGTAGACCCGCAAGGCTCTTTTGAGATTTTTATTTACGCGTTTTGCGTGGGATGGGTTCAGGTAGTATGGGGATGTACAAATATGGGTAACCCCGTAATTAAGGCACATCTGATTTGAGACTCGGTACATTGTCGGTCACCAGGTATTTGGGGAAACCAAAATATGAAAAAAAAACTTGTTTGGTGAGGATATTAATTATTGTGGTTTGGGACTTAGTATTCTTGGCCGGGAATAATAGCGTGAATTTGGAAAACACATCAACATCTGTCAATAGATACCTGTTCCTGTTGGAACTTAGAGACAGGGGGCCGATGTGGTCTATAAAGACTTTCTCAAAAGGGTAAGATGGAACTTGAGACGCTTGGTACCCAAGACGGGTGTTTTGGGCCTGTTTGGCCCGTTGACAGGCAACTCATGACTTGACTCTGTGGGCAACTTGATTTTTAAGATCTTGCGCCCAGAAGAATTTGGAAATTCGGGCGAAGGTTTTGGCAATACCCATATGGGTCGAAACGGGTAGCTCATGATAGTACTTTAAAACTTAATCGGTCAGTTTAAGTGGCAGTACAACCTTACCCCTACTCTGGCCTGGGCCCAGATGTAGGAGGATGTGATCTTTTATTTGAAAATTAGGTGGGAGGGGTTTTTTTCTTAATATTTTGGAAATCTCTTTGTCCTCTCTTTGATGGACCTGAAGGTCCTTAAAAATATCGGGCAAGGAAGACAAGAAGGATATGGTAGGCTTATGTGTGGGTACAGATTGAAGAGGGATAGCTGAGGGTCCCGAGAGTTCAAATAATCGAGATAAGGAATCCGCTACAATATTTTCGGACCCTTTTATATGCTGCACCGAGAATTTGAAAGAATTAATGAACTCAATCCATCGTGCAAGTTTCCCGACTTGGCGTGGAAGATTTAATAGCCATGACAAGGCTGAATTGTTTATAAACAATTGAAATTCGCGGTATTCTAAATATTGTTGGAATTTCTAGAGGGCGAAGACAACAGCCAAACATTCTAATTCCATTGTGGAATAGTTCCGTTCGTGCTTGTTTAGTGGTCTAGAAGCGAAGGCTACTGGCATTTAGTCACCGTTGTAGTCTTGGAACAGGGAAATTCCCAAAGCCGAACTGGAAGCGTTCGGAATGGACAACAAATTGTTTCGAGAAATCAGGTAGTCTCAATATTAGATTGCTGGTCAACTTGCTCTTAAGGGTATGAAAGGCTTGGTCTTGGTCAGGTCCCCAAACGAACTGGGCTCCCTTTCGTTTAAGTTTATTTAAAGGGTGGGCAATGGAGGCGAAATGAGAATGAATTTGGAATAAAAGGCGGCTAGACCGAGAAATCTAACCGTTTGTTTTAAATTTTTGGGGGTGGGGTAATCAGAAATTGGTTGTATGTGGTCAGGATGGAGAGACACGGTCTGGTTTCGGAACACATGCCCTAAAAATTGAATCGAGTCTGAGGCAAGAGTTTACTTCTCGGGGTTGACAGTTAAAATGGCTTAAAGGTTTTCACCTTAAGAAGGTGATCGTCGAATGAGCCATCGGACTAAACACAAATATCATCAAAAAAGGAAAACAGGTAATCGTACTTCATATCCCCAAAAATTTTCTCGATAGGCGGGTGAGTATGATTCTACCACTGGCCAGACCAAAGGGCAAGAAATTATATTGGAACTGGCCGAAGGGGCATACAAAGGAAGTAAATTTCTTCGAATCCTCGTCTAAAGGGATTTGAAGATATGTTTGATTTAAGTCCAGCAGCAAAAACCATCTGGCTTTACCCAAATACTGGAAGGCGGACTCAAGTGTAGGGATAGGGGTAACCTCAAGCTCTATGAGCTCGTTTATGGGTTTATAGTTTACTACCATTCTGGTTTTACTCCCCTTTTTGGGTACCAGAAAGGCCGGGCAGGCATAGGGAAAATTGGAGGGAGATATGACTCCTTTGGCGAGAAGATCGTCGATGTGCTCACGTAAAGCCTGTAGCTTAGGAGGACCATATTGGTACGGTCGTGATTGTACTATCTTTAATATTTATGTGGTAAGTAAGTAGGTTTGTTTTACCTAGTTTCTTAACTGTATCCAAAAATGTTTGCAAAAGGCGGGAGATCTGGTCCTAATGCGAGGCCGTGAGATTAGGGGACCTGGTAACAGAACATGGGGTTGGTTCAGTTGGCAGTGATGGGGTTATAGAACAAAAAAGTGGGGCAGCGTATGGGAAACGGACCACTAGACTCTGGAAGTCTATTGTTGCTTGGGGTTCATAAGGGAGGTGAGGGGCCACAAAAAAAAAAGAAATCCCAGGAGAAATGTTCGATCTTAATATAAATTTTAACTTTCGTTCTAAAGTTTAATGGCCGATTATTCACGGTAATACCTCTGACTTCAATGGGGGTAACACTCTTAATTAATTTGGGGAATTGTCTTAGAGTATCATAAAATTTCTGAGAAATTAATGAGAAGCAAGACCCAGTGTCCAGTAAACCAAAAATTTTTAGACAACCAATGCCAACCTCAACTGTAACCGCCCTGGTAATTGGAACAGTCAATTTCCTTGGTCCCAGTCCCTGGGCACCCACCACCAGCCTACTCATATGAGCTGCTGATAACCTGGGATGACGCCAACCAACTCCATGGGTGCTCCCGTTTAGTTTAAAAAATGTGAATTTGATGGTCGGGGGGGTTTCTCTACGGTGGAAAGGGGGTGGGTGTCGATGTTGTGATAAGGAGTGGTTATTTTGAGAGTAAAAATTTGGAGTGCTCATCAAGGGTGGGGTTTAAGTATTGTTATTCGGTGGACAATACTGATTAGGGGAGTAGCGGTCAGAGTTGTGTCTCCGAGAGACATAAGAACTGGGCCATGGACCCCTGGAATTAGGGTTACCGGCCTGCGCTGATTGCGTTCTATTATTTAAAATAGCCATGTTGATAGTGGGTACCAAAGCCAAAAGTTCGTTAAACGTGTTTGGTCTGTTCATGGTGACAAATCGTGCCGCCGCCTCCGAGGACATGCCCAAAAAATAGTTTGCAGCATACTGGGCTCAGAAATTTCCGGTTGAAGTAATTCGGACATGTCGCGGATACTGCAGACAAAATCCTCCAAACTTTCGCCCTGTTTCTGGGGGCGATAAACCCATTGGGCCAGGGATTGATGAAAGGTTTATAGGGTAATAAGGTTTTGATGATGTCAGTTTTAAAAGTGGAAATAGGAGACTTCAGCTGGGCCCATAACCCAGAGGTTCGTGGATCGTAACCATGCTCTGCTACCATTCTGAGGCAAATAAAAACATGGTCATGTTTATTATTATATTAACTGGGTGATAGAGGATCGTCGATCTTTTAAAACTTGGTTGGCACAACGGTCACAGCCCAGACCTATCAACTACAACTAAATACAACTCAGTCAGCCAGCACGTGATGAGGGACTATTACTAAATACTCTAAATAATTATTAAAAAATAGATATAAAATAATTAATGTACTTATCATTAAACAGTAGGGATTGATTTTAACAAACGTAGTGGTCCAGACATAGACACTAGCCTAAAATGGCCACCATTCTACACTGCAACGGCGATTGTGGAAAACCAAATGTTTGCGCACCATTTAACCTGGGGTCGACTGACCCTACCAAAATTGACTAAAAAGCCATTATTTGTGGGGGGGGGGTTAAACTAGGATGTAAAAGGTAATGCCAATGATGAATCCACGTTGAAGGATTGGTTGTAGCCTTCCACAGGTTCAGTTCCATCCGCAGCTGATGCACAACTGCTTCTTCAATTGTGCGTGACCCGACTTCTCAGCTCCCAGGGTGGGGGAACATGCAAGACATCAATCCGCTGCCCCTGCAATTGTGGCACCGGGCAGCTGGTAAGGCACCGGATGCGGACAAGTAACTGCCACCCCAAGTGCAGGGGGAATTGCGGTGGGCAGATCACCACAAAACAAAAAATATTCAAACTTGGACTAAATGAAAGCTTGAACCACCTACAAAAAAAAAGGTAATTGGAAACACATGGGGGACCTATTAGGGATGGTACATGTCAGTTTAAATATATATATGATGTCTACACACAAAAGCTGTTTCTATGTTTATTATTGGAATAACATTTTAATTAGTGCCACACAAAATTAATGGGAATTTTATCAACTACAAATTCACTCCACTTGTCAACAAAATATCAATTTACAATAAATACGATTATAACAGAACATACATACAGATTTTCTTAACAAGGCACATCTCATCCACTTATAATATTAATAAATATTTAAATTCAACAAGGGACATCTCATCCATATATAATATTAATAAATATTTAAATTTTAAAAACTAAATAACGAGAAGAAAAAATAGGGCTCTTTACAATATGAGTTTAAGGTCGCTTTATTATGCCAACGTATGTAGTGATTTACGTTACAAAATTAATAAGATTTATCTACATCCTTAGTAGTACATAATTATTGCTTTAATTTTATTGCTAAGAAAATATTACTTTAGTTTTAATAGAACAAATAAAACACCCACACACAAAAAGGAAAATAACTAGCCTAATACTTTCTCTTATTAGGTGTGTCAATATTTTAACTATACTGTATCTTAAAAAGTAAAATTTTGAAGTAAGTTTAGTTAGGAAATTTTATATTTAACAAAAAGGTTAGGTTAGGTTATGTTATTCACATAAATTTTTATTTTTTTTTTTTAAACCTGTTCGAAGTGGAATTGCCCATGCAGTCTCCAGTTGATGTCTGCCCTAAGATGAAATGTTGAACTCCTGTAGGATGACACTATTCTTGAATCTTGGATTAATTATAACTCCTGATGCCGGTACGTTTTTAGACAATTATGTTTTCGTACTTTTCTTGAGTTTTCGATTGATAATTTCACGTAAAAAGGTAACCTTTGTTTATAGCAAAGGTTATTTGATTGATATAT
The DNA here is from genome assembly GCA_963513935.1 of Aphrophora alni. Lineage (NCBI taxonomy): Eukaryota > Metazoa > Arthropoda > Insecta > Hemiptera > Aphrophoridae > Aphrophora > Aphrophora alni. Next base: position 72,990,369 of record OY740772.1, read on the forward strand.
CACGTAGCAACATATATCGGTAAAACACCAAGTTCTGTAATAAATACATTTTTAAAATTTGAATTGAGACCAAGAGAACATGATTGGTTAAGTCGTTATAATGCTGGAAATGTAATTGGTTCTAAAATGCCGGAAAAAGAACACGGGAGTCAAAATAAAATCTAGAGAAATTATTAAATTTAAAAAATAAATAACTGTCAAAAGTATTCAGAAGATAATGTTGTAATATAAATATGTTTAGAATTAAGGTAGAGTTAATAACTAAGTAAAATTTCGTGTACAAATGTGTGAAAATCTGTTACCATGTGACAAATAATAAGGTGATGTAATCGTCCGTGATTTTAGTAAAGTGTGCCCAAGGCAGAGACAGTGTGGGAGTAACGTTTGAACGGTGCAGTCACATGACGTTTCTGTGCAAAAGTTTTCATATAATGAATTTTATAAAAATATGTCTTTTAACCCAATGTTAAAAGACAAGTATAACCAACAATCGATATAAACAGTGTTTTAATGGTTAGAAACAGTGGGGGAGTAACATTTGAACTCTATAGACGTATGACGTTCATGTGCAAAGATTTTGCTAAAACAATGGGTTTTATGACAAAATGTCTTTTAAATGAAATTAGCATACATGTATTAAAGACTAGAAGCATATAAACTGTGAATTTAATGGTGACAGTCAATGAATAGTGTTTAAACGGTAAAGACATGTTGTAATGTTGAGCAAGCTGAATAAGAACTATAAAATGGCGGTAAGTGAAAATCAGTGAAAATAAACTTAACTAAACTTTTGTTGGTATGATCTAAAAGGTGTGCACGTGGTCTTCACAGTAATGCTGATTCCACGAGGAGAAACTGGCGGGAATTCGACATTGAAGTGACAAGTCATCAATCCAAAGAGTGAATAGTGATTTACGACATTATTGGTAACAATGTATAAAAACATTCTATTTAAACATTACATAAATATGTAGTATAAAATCTTTGTTCAACATGTTAGTTGTATGATTTTAATTTTTTTAGAAGTTTCATAAATATTGAAAATTTAAGTTTGAATATATATATATATATATATAATGTCTATTTGAAGGCATAATATTATGATCAAGTAAAGTAATTTAAATTGTTCTAAAGCAAAAGAAATAAATTTGTTTTCTTTTTTGTTAACTTCATTTTCATGAGTTGCAACTATTAAAGGTAACTTTCAATAAGTAAAATTTTTTGATTCTTTAAAAAAATAAAAAAACAAAACATAAATAAATAAAAAATGATTTAATATAAGATGTTTAACGTAAATATTCTAAAAATTTGTATGTGTATGTATAACCTAAAAAATGTCTATTAATAAAATATGTTCAATTTCAGCATAAAAAAGGACTTCTATTTTCTTTTGATAACCACTGTAGTACACTTATAAAAGAGTTCATGACCCTGAGAGATTTTTAAATTAAATTAAACTTAAAGTAACATTAAATAAGTTGGTAATCATAGCATTGCCATGGCGCCCAATACTTAATAATAAAATTAATTCAACCCTCTTTTTATTAGATTACTTCAATTGTTGCACAACTTAGGGGCAATTTGTTAGTAAAGTAGTTCCTCATTTTTATTAAATTGTCTCAGTTCGCATCGATAAATTGTCATTTAAGTATGGACATATAGTGTTCGAAACGTTCATTTAGACCATTTGTGTCCATGAAATTTTTATTTTAGCATAATTAAAGTGATTTGCAGAACCTTAATTCATACGAAAAACATGGTTTTACTTTCTATAAAACTAAAATCATAGTCTAATTCGTTTTACTTTCTATAAAGCAAAAATCATAGTCTAATTCACCACGCTAAACACACAAACAATTTATTTCCTGTTTTTATATATTTTTAATTGCAAATAAAAACCTTTTATTCGAACCCAACGTTTAGTTGAAAAATTCCATTAACAAGACAAAATAAAAATGTTGTGCAAATTAAACGTAGCCTAAAGTCCTTCTGTCAAGGCAAGGTCAGTCCGATAGCCCGACCGGTTGCAAGGATCCCGTTATCTCGTATCAGTCAGCTGTTGGCTGAATTTTATGTTTGTCAAGTCGGGCAACAGATTGCGCGGTGTGCATGTTACAGAGACTTATATCGATAAAGAAGTAGAGTTTTTTTCTTTGACTTGATTTTGAATATATATCGCTACAGATCTCCCCCTACAAAAGACGGAGTCCCCGGGCGAGAGAGCAAGTTACAAGGCTTCATGCGAGGGATGACCCTTAAGACTAAACCTTAACACATACCTAGTTTATTACTAAACCAACCCTCTGGTGACCGTAATTTGATCAATACACCTTCACCACAAATATTATAAGTAACGCACGAACATACAAGAGAATATAAGGTAAGATACAAAATGAAATATAACATTAAACACAATATACAAATATTTTTCATGCAAGTTGGACTCGCTATGTCCGAAGGTTTTGAGGATGGTGAATCCTCTTAAGTAAATTCTGCAAGTAAGAGGTGATCAGTCTCTCACTAAAGAATAAGAAATGATTGCTCACAGATGGCCAGTCTCGGGCTAAAGATAAGTCCTGGTAGTTTGCTTGCAAGCAGATGTCCAAAAGACACTAAATATATCCACACAAGTAGAGAAAGTTTTCAGTAGGTATACCTTAGGTCATTGCAACCCAGTGGTTGATTGGAGTATATCACTGATGATATGTTTTCCTCAGGAGGAGTGTAATGCGGTTTGAGCTGCTCCACGTGCGCCTTTTTAACGAACCTGTTAGTTTTTGAAAGAAAGGGCAACTGTAACTGGAGTGAGAAAGTCGAGAATGCGGAAAGGACCTGACCATCGAGGCATCAGTTTTGCTGTCCTCTTTGCAGCTGCAGAGCTCAGAGTGTGAGTTTTACACCAACCAGTTCACCTATCCTGAAGGTGTGAGGTTTCCTATTTTTATTATAGGTTTTTTCGGACTTCTGATGGGCTCGAAGTAAATGGTACTTTGCTTGACTCCAAATTTCTCTGTTGTCAACGCTTTCCCAAGGTAGAAGGTCATTGATGTTCCAGGATAAGCTGAGCAGTGTATTGGGCAGAAAATTGAAAATAGTTTTGAAAGGGTAGGTTTTTATTGATTTGTGTTGAGCAAAATTGAAAGCCAACTGTAGCCATGAAAGTGAGGTGTCCCAGGAGGTTTGATCTTTGGCCGCTATTAATGCTGTCTTTAAATTCCGGTTGAGTCGTTCAGCATTGGATGGTTGAGGATGATAAGGTGAAAGGGTGGCAGACTTGATTCCTCGTGCAAAACAGAAATTACGGAAAACATTTGATGTGAAACATGTGGCATTGTCTGAAATGATAATTTTTGGAAAGCCAAAATGTAGGAAAATGTTTTGCTCAAGAGCTTTAATGGTGCTACAAGTAGTAGCCTCTCGGACAGGGCACAACTATGTGAACTTGGAAAATTGGTCTACCGCCACCAAGATCATGGCGTTTCCTTTTTTTGTTCGTGATAACTTTCCCTAGTAATCGATATGTATCTTCTCAATGGGACGTGTTGGAACTGTAGGACGTGTTTGCTAATGGCACAAGTAGAACAACTCTTAACCTTGTTATGCACGTCATTGTTCAAAGTAGGCTAAAAAAAGGATTCGCGTATCTTAAACTTGGTTCGGGAAATTACATGTCCTCCCACAAGAGAATCATGATAATATGACAAGATGAGGTCCACCAAAGATTGAGGAGCACAAATTTTTATGGGTAAACTTTTTCAGTTTTTTAGACATAGGGTTCCTTTATTGAGACAATAGCGCTCAGAAGTATTTCTAGATTCAAGATCCACAATGATTGGACTTAGAGTGTTATCTACACATTGCCTAGCTCCAATATCATGAAAAGCAAGTGGAAAAGATGTGAGTAAGCTATTGCACTTAATTTCGACGGGAGAGGCAGAGTCTCAAGTCAAGTCCTTCTCTGGTTCGAACATCCGAGAGAGAGAAACAGCTATTATGTTTTGCGTACCTCGGATATAAGAAACTTGAAATTTGAAAGATGTAAGTTTGGCTATCCAGTGTCCCATTTTACCTAGCTGTCGGGGACGAGCCAAAAGCCATGACAAGGCTTGATTGTCCGTCTCCAACAGAAACTCCCGGTGTTCGAGATACTGGCGAAACTTCTCCACCTCAAAGACGACGGCTAGGCACTCGGACTTATAGGCCAAAGAAACCTTTTATTCCGCAGGTGTAAAGGTGCGGGAGGCATAGGCAAGGGGTTGCCTACAGCCGTCGACTTCCTGGACTGCTCCCAACGCACACGAACTGGTTGAATTTTGAAAAAAATAAACCATTCCTGTAAACCGTGACAAGGCCTTAGGATTGGTAGAAGTCGGAAAATTCCTGATTGCCTTCGTCCTTTCAGGATCTATCTGCACGCCTTTAGAAGAAACCAAATGCCCCAGGAAACTTATCTCCTCCATAGCAAAACAAACCTTTTAACTGTCAGGTTCGCCTGTCGCAGATGAGAAAGCACCTCCTTTAGATGCGTGACATGCTTATTCCAAGTCTTGGAGTAAATGACTAGGTCGTCTAGATAGTTGAAAACGTATTTAAATTTAATATCCGAAATACTTGGTCCAAGAGTCGGGTCAGGACCTGGGCACCAGTACTGAGTCCAAAGAGAACTTGAATAAACTGGTAGAGCAACCAGGGTGTGCAAAAACTAGTCAGGTGTTTGGACCTAGAAGTGAGGGGTATCTGGTGATATGCAGAATTTAGATCGAAAATGGTGAGATATTTTGCACTTACAAACCAATTAAACGATTGATGTAGATTAGGCAGGGGAACCGCTTCAATTACTAAGCGTTGATTTAGCTTCCGATAATCCACGGCCATGCGAGGTTTCTTCTCTGGATGCTGAACCAGGAAAACCGGAGAGGAATAATTGGAAATGCTTCTCTACCACTCCTTTATCCAAAAGATCCTGTACATGTTTTCTTAAATATTCCATTTTGGGTGATGCCAACTGATATGGTTGACTTTTAACTGGGGTTTGATCTTTTAGAATTATATCATACTGGATCAAACCAGTAAGCCCTAAATCCTTAGTTAATACCTCAGGAAAACAGCTTAAAAGATTTTCAAGAATTCCACGTTTTACTGGGTCTAAATGTTGTAATGAATCAGCTGGTTTAGCAGGAACGGTTCCGTTAGTAGGAGAAGTGCTGGACACTGTAAGGTCATGGTTAAATCCTGGCAACTTAAAGGGTTAGCCTTTGTTGAAATTAAAATTGAAAATTCCCTTCGAAAGATGCAGATACATCTGGCTTTTCATGATAAAATCGGAGCCAAGTATGAGTTCACAGGACAGCTGGGGTGCTACAAAGACATCGGAAGTCCAACTGCAATATTCAATGTGGAAGCTATATGCATCCTCTAGCTGGAAGCCGTCACACAGTCAAAATCTACCTCCGGCAAATTTTTAATAAGTTGCAAGGACTTTAATTTATTGAAAAATTCAGTTGACATGATGCTTCTTACTGAACCTGAATCCTGAAGAGCACGAATTATATAGTTTTTAAACATAACTTCCACAAGAGGCAAAACTCGACCGGCATGGGACTTAGATTTTAACAGCCTGTAGCTTTTGCGAGTACAAGCCTCGAGGGCGCATACCACCTCCGCCTGGGTCGAACGAAATCAATACACTCCCAGATATAGTGACCAGATCTGTCGCATAAAACACATTTAGGAATTAAACTATTCTTTTTTGAACTTTCAGAGCTCCCCCTACAAAAGGACATGGTACTCACCTTAGTGTCCCTAATGTCACACCTGACTCTCTCAGAGTCATGAATTGTGCCAGTCCTAACATAACTTTGGGTTTAAATTATCAGGGTTGGACTTTGGGAGGGTTTACTAAACTGCCAACCAAGTTTACTTCCTTAACACGTTTTTTGACCAGTTTGCCTGACCAGAAATTGGGTTTCCCTGACTCATCCTGCAAGATGGACAATTTGGACTGATATGTCCTTTTTGGTCACACCTATGACAAGTTACTGGGTTTTGAGACTCTCTAAACTGACTGGAGTTCCTACTTGTGTTCTGATTAAACCCCAAGGTAGCCCTCTCATGGTCTGTGTAGAGTGTGCTATTTACTTGACCACAGATCCTATCAAGGTCCCCAAAGCTAATAGGTCTTTGCGCAAATACCAAACAATTGCAAACTTCCGGGGTGAGCCCATCTACTATAACGCCAGTAATGTCCTTCTCTGAATTATAAAATAAGAGTAATTGAGCAGCCAGCTTTATCTCATGTGCAAAAAGGTGCAGGGTCTTTCCACATCCCTGAAGACGATAGAAGAGATCCCGCTCCAAAATGCTTCTTCGCTTGGCTGGGATGAAAAGTGTTAAGGCTTCCCTATGGAAATCCGCAAAGTTGGTATGCTTGAGCAAACCAGAATTTAATGGTCCCTTTGCATAGGGCAAAAGGACTGAAACAATGTTACTCCTGATATCTGGGAATATTGTACACAAACTTAACGAAATTCTTAAGAATTTCAATAATTGGTCTAAATCAAAACCATCTGTACTAAGTAGAATAGACAAAAGCTTTTCGGCTGGGTGGCTAAGTTTACCATATAACCCTGTTCCGAAAATGCTTGGTAAATTAAAAATACCTGCAGGTACGGGCATGTGCCCCGAAGTATTGATCCCTTCCATGAAACCTTGCTGCGCAATAGAGTCTGGCATTCGAGGGCCGGCGGCAAGAGCGACAGGCGGCACGGGTGAAGCCAATAACTGACCACTTTTAGCATGGTCCGATTTACTTTTTGGAAATTTACTTTACATGATTCTAAGTTTCTATTTAGTACTGTTATTTGTTCAGAAAGCATAGCTGAATTCGCTTTGGTTTGAACTTCCGCAACAACTTTACTTAAGATATCAATTCTACTCACGACTAGCAGAAGTCGGGTATCATACTTTGGAAATATTTCCGGATTTACGGAAACTCTCAATATCCTCACTAAGGTAGCTTAAGGTATCAGCAACTAACTTTAAATGTTCTGAGATTATGTTTACGGAAAAGTTCAGTACATCTAATTCTTTGTTTTGGGCTAATAAAAGTCTCAATGCTTTACGCATGTTCGCCACCGTGTCGACCGCACCCCCGCGACCACAACCTCAAAAGCCAACTTCGGTTTTCTTAAACTATCAACAATTTTGAACAAGTCAGCCATGTTGACAACAATCTGGGTACACCTATATCAAAGACAAACACCCCAACAAATATCATCTTGACAAAATTCCGCCACAAAATTTCAAAAAAAAGTTCCCAAATACAAAAAAAATATCTGAAAGTAGCACCAAACGACATCAAATGCCTAACAATTGATTTATGCTATTACGTAAGGTCATCTATTTGTAAAAAAAAAATCTGCAAAATTTTGTTTGAAGTGAAATGAAACTAAAGGAATTAAGGCTTTGAAATAAATGTTCAGTTGTTTATTGCAGGGGTCTCCAAAGTACGGCCCGCCAAGAGTTTTTGACCGGCCCGCGGCCGAAGGGTTTTACGGTTTTTCTTGCAGATAAGCTATAATGCAATGATATAAAGCCCTCATAATGGGTATAGAATATGTTTGATCATAAAAACCTTCACCAAGGTTAAACACAAACAATTAGTGAGAAGCACGCTAAACGTACCAGAAGTAATGGCCACGGCAACAGCCAACTGTTGACTAATTATGTTTGGATGTGACTGTACGCATGGATCGATAGTGGAGTGGGTGGAGCCAATGACCGCGATGCCGACTCCCACTCCATAGCTACGCGTCATTGCCTTTGTCTGTATTAGTCAGTGTTCATCGTCACCTGAACACGGACGCAGTGACATGGCAATTTTAGTTCTCGCGCTATTTCATTCTCGTTTCATGCCTCAAGTCTCATGTCACATTCTTAAGTGTTATTCTGTTAGTTTTGCTTAACCTTTTCGGAACTAACGTACTCTAAACCCTACTTCATGCTTAGACTAGGTTATTTTATTTAGCTGTATTTATGTCACTTACCTTCATGCAGTCATTCTTTTCTATTATTTATCACTTTTCAAACTTTAGGAATAAATGTTGTTTTTAATAATTGAAAGTTTAAATTTTTTTGGGATTTCAGATTATATTTCTTATTGTTGATTATTGGAATTAGATGCAGTTTCTTCACTAACAACAGAATCACTAAAACTAACCTCATTTCCACACGTGGTATCATCATCAAAACTATAACTAGAACAATCACTATCAAATTCATCACCTGACTCTTCGTTTAGCAAAATTTCACTGAAATACAATATCCGCGATTTATCCACATATTTAGAAGAAATAAATCCTAACCTCGACTGCAAAGAATCGGCCATGTTTACTAACACTCTTCAACAAAACCTAGTAAACATGATTTTATTCTCTCTATTTTCTACTGTTAGCCGCCTCCTATCAATAGTGCAAATAGTTCATTTTAAAGCTAATAGATTGCAGTACATGTCAGTAAAAGAATTTAATTAGTCGCGTTAAAGCGATGATAGTACTCAAACGTTAAATTTCTAAAACGTGTATACGCGACCGTAGTCTGTGTGGACAGTTTACTCCAGTCGCGTCAACGCGTCGACAGTCCCGAAAAGGTTAAGTTTAATATTTCACTTAATTTACTATCTTATGTAGCATTGAGTAATTATGTCTTGTGTTAAAAAGAGAAAAGTTGACAGTGAATGTCACATGTTCAATGAAAAGTGGAGTGTCGATTACTTTGTGATACAAAACAATAATAATAATGCTGTGTGCATTATTTGTAATGAAACAACATCTGTGTTGAAGGAATATAACATACGTAGACATTATGACACTAAACATGCTAAGAGCTATAAACTATGCTAAGAGCAAGTATGTTTATGCTATATTGACAGGTCAAGCGCGATCAGGAAAAGTAGCATTTTTGACGAAAAGTATGCAATCTCAATGCAACATTTTTACGAAACACAAGCATCTAACGAGGCTGCTGTACGAGCAAGTCTTATAATAAGCTACATTTTAGATAAGGCTGGCAAGCCGTTTACCGATGGTGAGTTGGTGAAAACCTGCATTGAGAAGGCAGCTGATGAGTTGTGCCCTGAAAACCAGAAATTGTTCAATAACTTTAGTTTGTCTGCAAACACAGTCGCTCGCCGGACCGAAGATATTGGTGCTGACACAAGTCGCCAATTTGAAGATTCCTGCAAACTGTTTTATTGGTTTTCCATTGCTTTGGATGAGTCAACTGATGTATCAGATTCTGCTCAAGTACTTCTGTTTATTAGAGGTGTAACTAGTGAGTTACAGGTGACTGAAGAATTAGCATATGTATATTCAATGGAAAGTAATGTAACTGGGGCTCAAATTTTTACCCATGTAAACAAAACCCTTGCTAACCTCAAACTCGACTTAATAAAACTCAAAGGAATAACGACAGATGGAGGGAAAAATATGACTGGCAACAAAACAGGATTAGTAAGAAATCTGTGTAATGCTGATCTTCTTTCATTTTACAAGTAAGTGCTTTTCATTTTTAGCGTCAGCCCATATTTACCAGTATTTGTGTATTTAATTCGAACAAAAACACATGTATTTTGAAAATTGGGACGAACTCACTGTTATGGTTCGTTAACACCTTATTTGATTACTTATACAAAATTATAGTTTAAGTGTAATATCACTGCCATGTTAACTAATGAGTGAGTGACAGGGGTCCTGATGAACGGTCTTAGAAGGACTAAAGCGGGCCGGTCCCAGAGCTTCTTCTTAGGTTGGCATGCCTTATAATTAGAAAACATTTGTGTATTTGTAAGGCAAACTCAGAACTTAATTATTTATTACTTCATACATTTATTTGAGTTATTGGTTTTAAAGAATTATATCATTATATCAACTACTTACTAACACATTACAGTGCTCTCTCGGTAATCCGGCAGATATCGGACCGGAGCACTGCCGGATTACCGAAAACGCCGGATTACTGGAAAATATTGAGAAAAACGCAGATATCATTTGAAAATCAGTTTTAATTGCATTGTACTATACAAAGTAAAAAAAGTACAAAAATACATCATATAACTCACACTATTCCTTGGAAGTAGACGGCTGGAAATATGCATCAATTGTCTGTTGCTTTTTACGGTTAAGAGACACTTTGAGAACTTGTTCCTGTAACCTTCTTAAAACTAAGACATCGTTAGCAGAGACGCCATTTTCCTCCGCCCAGGCAATTGACGTGGCAAACGAGGCGATGGCCGCATCGTGAGAGATTGATTGTACAGCCGCTGTTACTTCTCCTTCGACCAGTTCCTCGTCCTCTTCCTCTCTTGCCACTTCCTCTATGATGTCATCTTCTGTCATAAACTGGTTGTTTTCATCACCTTCACCGGTAAGCCACACGCCTACGTCATCAGTTGTCAATGCGTTATCCTGTGAATCCACGAGTTGTTCGTTTACCACGTCTCGCAGTAGATTAATCTCTCTCTCTTCACTGGCTTTCTTGTTCGGTTCATCTTTTTTGTACTGATCCAGTAGTGTCATGTCCGGCCATAGGGGTTTCCAAGAGCAAATGATGACTTTCTCGTCAAGATTTTCCCAAGCATTAGCAAGCGAGTATACCACGTCTTTCAGGTTTATTTCTTTCAAGGATTCAATAACACTTTCATCCTTAGACAACACTTTGTACAATAAGCTCTTTTTGTATTGCATTTTAATCGCCTGGATAACGTTCTGGTCCATTGGTTGTAAGAGGGGGGTCACATTCGGCGGTAAGAACATCACGCGAATAAAACTGTCGGCTGAATTCAACTCATCTTCATCGGGGTGGCCAGGGCAGTTGTCTAAGATAAGCAAAGCTTTTTCTGGTAGTTTCCGCTCCTTCAAAAATCTTTTCACTGAGGGTTTAAAATGTTCATTAAACCATTCAGTGAATACGGACTTATTCATCCACCCTTTGCTCTGGCTCATGTAATCAACAGGAAGTTTGATGTTTTTAAATGCCCTAGGACTCTTCGCCTTTCCTATGACTAGCATTGTCACCTTATGTGCACCGCTTGCGTTTGAGCAAGGCATGAAAGTGACCCTATCCTTAGCCAATTTTCGTCCAGGAGCACTAGCTTCTCTACGATGCACAAATGTTTTTTTTGGCAACAACCGCCAAAATAAACCACTCTCGTCCGCATTGTAAACTTGGTCAGGAGTTAAATCACTTTCTTGGATAACCTGTTTGAACCTTTCTTTATATGGCTCAACAGCGCTTTCGTCACATGAAAGTTTCTCACCCGTTGTACTTAGCAGTCTAATTCCATAACGTTGTTTGAATTTCTGCAGCCATCCCTCGCTGGCTTGGAAATCATCCTTTTTTGTAATTTTCCGGTAAAATTCTCTAGCCTTTCCTTTAAGGATTTAACCAGAAATTGGTGTATGCCTACCACGTTCTTGTAAAAACCATGCATATAGGCTATCGTCAACTTTAGGATTTTCACCAGTTTTCAATGTCTGTCGATTACTTTTTAAATTTTCATTCGTCTTAAAAAACGATTTTATTTTATCACTGTTTTTTCTTATGTCATGAACTGTAGCTCGACCAACACCGTATTCGTTAGCAACACTAGTTAACGTTTCGCCCTTTTCAAGCCGCTTTAGGATTTCATGTTTATCTAACAAAGATAGAGTTTTATGTTTACGTTTTTTCTGCACGGATGCCATCGTCAATACAACACTACTACAACTGTCCTACACTAAGCAGGTAACACACGCGGGACAGATTGAGGAGCACTAAACGTGGTGCGATCGTGACTAAGACTGACGGAGTGAGTGAGGGGGGCATGCGTGAGTCATCACTTTTGGCGCCAATGCATTGTTTACTCAGACACTAGTGTCTTGTTACTGCGTGGGAAACATTGTACTGTACTGTATTGGGGACGGATTATTCGAATACAAAACGCCGGATTACTGGGTGTGCCGGAGAGCTGAGATGCCGGATTACAGAGGGAGTACTGTACTTTCATTACAGATCTTTGAGTGATGAAGCGTTTAAGGAAATTAAAAACTTTGCAAGTGGGATGTTGTCAATATTTGACTCAACGTACATATGCGAAGGAACCTTCTCAAAGATGCCTTTTGTAAAATCGAAGTACAGAGCCAAACTGTCTGATGAGCATCTTAAATCTATACTCAAATTAGGGGTATCAAAGTTCAGCCCAAACTGGATGGGAATTATCGACCAGCAACTCCATTCATCACACACTGCTACATCCTCAAAAAATGGCATTTCATTTTTTAACCTCTACTTCCCCACCCCTTCCGGACCCCCAATTCCTGGAGGTTTGGCTCATGAGCCATGCCGGCGACTTACGTGCCATTTTTAAATAAAATAAAACCATATTTAAATAAGAAAATGCAAACGTTTATAATAATTACAATTGCATTATTCACATATTAAAATGATGTTCTTTTATTACCAATTAGGGCCAATCATTGTTCCAATGTAATTTAGACTTCGAAACATTCCAGTGCTGTATATAGGCCTAAGAAAGGAATTTTAAAATAGCTCTCAGAAAGTCTTAAAACTCGTTATTTTGATCTATTTTTTCAAAATTTTCCGGACCCCCTGTTTCCATGTGGAGCATGGAATACTAAATTCCTGGGTGCACCCATAGTTTGGCCCCCCAAACCCGCTCACCTGTCCAATATGGCCCTCCATTCAAAAAGTTTGGAGACCCCTGGTTTATTGTATAATGCAACGTGTATCTGTAAGTTACTTTAATGTATGTAATGATAATAATTTAAAAAAACAAAAAAACACAAGTCTAAATCAAACGAGCAAGGAAGTTAATTTTTTTTTTCTTTTCTTTTAAATTTTTTATCTATTTTTGTATTTTTATATATTTTTGTCTATTTTTGTATTTTTAATAATGCCTCACTTGTCAGAGTCAGATTTGAGAGAGAGAAAAAAAGAGTTTCATCAACAACAGATTTTTCGTTTTTGAGATATGTTGAATTATAGAAAATTGTTGCTCAGTGATGAGTGGTAAAAGGTGAAGTCTATGCTGCACAAAATTGTTTATATACTACACAACTAAGAATTGTGAACAAAAACATGCAAACCTCGCTCTGCTACCAAAAACGTGAACCACCTTCAAAAAAAAAAGTAATTGGAAACGCGTGGGGACCTATTAGGGATGGTACATGTCAGTTTAAATATATATAGTGTCTACACACAAAAGCTGTTTCTATGTTTTTACTGGAATAACATTTTAATTAGTGCCACACAAAATTAATGGGAGTTTTATCAACTACAAATTCACTCCACTTGTCAACAAAATATCAATTCACAATACATACGGTTATAACAGAACATACATACAGATTTTCTTAACAAGGCACATCTCATCCACATATAATATTAATAAATATTTAAATTCAACAAGGGACATCTCATCCATATATAATATTAATAAATATTTAAATTCTTAAAACTAAATAACGAGAAGAAAAAAATAGGGCCCTTTACAATATGAGTTTAAGGTCGCATTATTATGTCAACGTATGTAGTGATTTACGTTACAAAATTAATAAGATTTATCTACATCCTTAGTAGTACGTAATTATTGATTTAATTTTATTGCTAAGAAAATATTACTTTAGTTTTAATAGAACAAATAAAACACCCACACACAAAAAGGAAAATAACTAGCCTAATACTTTATCTTATTAGGTGTGAATAGGCTAGTCAATATTTTAACTATACTGTATCTTAAAAAGTAAACTTTTGAAGTAAGTTTAGTTATGAAATTTTATATTTAACAAAAAGGTTTATGGCTTCTTAAAATGTTATTCACATAAATTGTTTTTTTTTTAAACCTGTTCGAAGTGGAATTGTCCATGCAGTCTCCAGTTGATGTTTGCACTAACATGAAATGTTGAACTCCTGTAGGATGACACTATTCTTGAATCTTGGCTTAATTATAACCCTGAAGCCGGTACGTTTTTAGACAATTATGCTTTCGTACTTTTCTTGAGTCTTCGATTGATAATTTCACGTAAAAGGGGTACTCTTTGTATATCACTTAGCAACATATATTGGTAGAACACCAAGTTCGAATCGATAAATTGTCATTAAATATGGACATATAGTGTTCGAAACGTTCATTTGGACCACTTGTGTACATGAAATTTTTATTTTAGCGTAATTAAAGTGATTTGCAGAACCTTAATTCATAGTGATTTGCAGAACCTTAATTCATACGAACAAACATGGTTTTAATTTCTATAAAACTAAAATCACAGTCTAATTCGTTTTACTTTCTATAAAGCAAAAATCATAGTCTAATTCACCACGCTAAACACACAAACAATTTATTTCCTTTTTTTATATATTTTTAATTGCAAATAAAAACCTTTTATTCAAACCGAACGTTTAGTTGAAAAATTCCATTAACAAGACAAAAAAAAAAAAAAAATGTGCGAATTAAACGTAGCCTAAAGTCCTTCTGTCAAGGCAAGGTCGGTCTGATAGCCCGACTGGTTGCAAGGATCCCGCTACCTCGTATCAGTCAGCTGTTGGCTGTATTTTATGTTTGTCAAGCCGGGCAACAGATTGCGTGGTATGCATGTTTCAGAGACTTATGTCGATAAAGAAGTAGAGTTTTTTTTCTTTGACTTGATTTTGAATATATATTGCTACAAGCTGAATTTATCATTTTCCTGTATGTTATCTATGTTTTCTTTTTTCTGTCTTACCATGTAAGATGTTTCTTGAAGAATTATTTTAAGTAAAATATTTGTTTAATTTTGAAAATTAATGTTTCTCCTTGAAAAATGTATGTATTTCCTTATTTTCTGTCTGAACAAATATAATTTTTGAAAAATGTTTGCAAACAAAATGAGTGATAATAAATGAGAAGGTGTATGGTTATTACCTCCAATTCTCGTCAGCCAACCCTGAACACACAGCCACCTTCACACACTTACACATTCCCCGCTCAAATCTCACTAGGGTAAACTTAGTTCCTCAAGTGAGGGGGAGTTGATAACGTCATCTACACAGAGACTAGTTCACCCAACTAGTTTCCCTACAAAACACAGTAAAAACTACCAACACACACACTAGCCTGCCACATCAGTTCCCTGGCCTTAAACGGCTTTGCTTCGACCAATGCAACAGAGCATTCGGCCGCATAAAGCTTTTGATTGGCCGAACAGCTTTTACGTTAATAGACGGAGCCGCGAAAAACCGCAAACACAAAACAATGGCGCTCCATCAACCACCTACGTGTGAACCGGGCGCACTCACTATCCAGGGCAGGGGTGAACCGGCTTTCCTCTCACTCCCCTCCATTATCGCTACACACACCACCACCACTACCCGCACGGCGCCCCTACCATACTACAGTTGTACAGTCGTCAGTCACAAGTAACAAGTCACAACCTGTATCAGTAAGTGTCAATACTCACAGTGCAGTTAGTGAACCAGTAATAAATAGAAGTGTTGCCTTGTAGTGTGTTGTTTTGTTGTCTTTTGTAATAACTTGTCGCTGTGCTTCGTGCTTGTGTTTGTGTCGTATCTTATTAAGTGTTATGATACAAGCACAAACAGTGAAAAATGCATAAAAAAATGCTCCCCTAGTGGAGCCGAGCACCGTAAGCAGTTGGCTCAAAGAAAACAAACTCAAGAAGAGGTTTTAAAGGAAGTGAAGTGTATTAACCAGTATTTCAACAAGAGTAGTGAGGAGGAACACCAGTCCCAATCTTCCATCGTCCAACCTTAAGTTGACCCAGTTCGAATTTGAACTGCAGAGTACTACTACTATCTATGAGATTGAGAATGAGATTTGCCAGGAACAAACAATCAAATTTCAAAAAGAGACGAAGTTTGTAATAATGTAGAACAATCACAATGCGTAAAGGTAACATCAAATCTACCGACTTCTTCTTCTCCACCGGATTTTCAATTTCACCCAGCTATTACATGTAACTTAACTGAACCAATTTTCACTTAAACTTTTACATTAAACGACCCAGCTACGTGGGATGTGAAAGAACAGAGTGTCGTGAAGAAAGGTATTGATTCTGGCATAAAACAGAATTTAGAGGATGATATTTTTAGGTCAGAACGGCAATATAAAGATGCAAAGCGATCTCTCAGTGTGAAATTGTTTTCTGGAACTTTAACTAATGGCGAAACTTTCAAACGAGATTGGCTCTTATACTCAAGTTCAACCGGGTGTGTATATTGTATCCCGTGTACATTATTTCAGCCTGAAACTAAGTTCACCGCGTTCTCAACTGGGTTTAATGATTGGAAACATGGATATGATTTAGTGAAATGCCACGAACAGTCTTCTGACCACCGAAAAAATATGTTAACCCTTATATCGAGAAGGAAAAATTCAGCAGTCGAAGATTTAGTGCTAACTCAACATGAGCAAGAAGTGAAGGATTGGAGAGACGTGTTGACGAGAATAGTTTCAGTAATACGGTTTCTAGCAATCAAAGGGCTTCCTTTTAGTGGAGCAGATCAAAAACTAGGCTCAGATCCAATGAACTCTTTTTGGGTAGCCTTGAACTGATAAGCCAATTTGATCCATTTCTAGCTCAACACCTTTCAAAATATGGAAATAAAGGCAAGGGAAATGCGTTTTATATATTGTCAGATGTATGCGATGAGTTCATCAAATCCATGAGAAAACTTGTCCAGTTTGCCCAGGGCTCCACTGACCCTTAACGCGGATCTGCTTGGAGTACTTACACTTCCATGTATATACATAGCCTACTTGAAGTGTTGCAAAATTTTAAATTTAAGTGATCATATCCAGAATATGGATATACATGACTACAACAGCACCAGACAAGCTTGTAATTATCATGCAAGACAGCACAGGTTAAATGTGTACAGTAAACTTCCTTCATAAGCATGTGCTAAATTGATGAATAAGCCTCCCTTAAGCATAAAAAGTTTCAAAATTATACATCATTTAAAAACAACCTTAGACAACTATTGATATCTGGATCTTTAAACTCTGTGGAGGAGTTTCTGCATTGACTCTGTTTTGTAGATGGGTGTGATTTCCTGCTGAGTATCCTTGTCATTTATTAATTTTTATTGTATTTGTTTCTTAATGTATTGTAAAATTGTATTTAATTACTAATGTTCTTATAAAGTTTGAATAATTTTAGATATTTTATTGTTGATATTTAAAAGTAGAAAAGAATTTGAGACACTTTATAAATTAATGTTAAATTACTTTGTTTCTATTTATATATCTATATAATAATAATAATATACTTCCCAAGATCTAGTTCACATAATTCTGAAATTATACAGCGTAGTAATACATATTTAATATAAGAAAATATGTGGTCCAAAATTATGTGGTCTTAAAAGACACTTTTAAGACCACATAATTCTATTAGCTAATCTTAACTTATGAAACCCAGACGCTTAGGGTCATTGTATATTGTAATTATTGAATCCAAACTTTTAAATTAATATTTAAAGAGAAATAATGGATTTTTATACTTAAAAATGGTCATCCCAGCTTAAGGCTGATCCAATTGTTTCATAATGAGGTATGTAAAAACACGATTTCATAAAATTTCTATATTAAATCGCAATGCAGTATCAACTGAATATTTACCAAATTCCTTACGCTGTCTTTACTAAATATACATTAATACATATAATTACCTATCCAGACCTATTTCCTTGCGCGGGGATTATTAACATAAACATCAAGTGATGAGACACTCAATATATTCATAATCATTGCTATATGAATTACCGTAAACAGATACCTTAACGGTAAATATCGGTTGTACCTCGTTCTCTGATTTTTCAAACGTTTCAAGTCCCAAAATGCATTAGTTTAATATAAAATGAGATTTATAAAAATGAATTCATTTTTAGTATCCAGGTCACTATTATTTTAAAATGAAGTTTCTTACCCTGTTTCCGTCAAGTGACCTCTTTTTTGTATTAGTGGCGGGTTTTGGGCCTTTAATCCCATCTTCAGACATAACATAAATAAATTACTCAACCGAGATCGTCAAACCGAGAGTTGACGTCCGGTAGCCAGAAGGTGTACACCTAAACGTTCTTTTGGTGTGATATGTGTATTTTGTGTAAATAATTTTAGTGTTTGACGACCTCGGTTGAGTAATTTATTAATGTTGTGTCTGAAGATGGGATAAAAGTCCTGAAACGCATCACTAATACAAATAAGAGGTCACTTGACGGAAACAAGGTAAGAAACTTGATTTATAAAAGTATGAAATCCAGCTAAGTAGGTTAAGAATGACAACGTTAAATCTAATTACTACGTTCATCAAGTCACTGAATGTATTATCGCTTGTTGAAAATCACATCACTCTTTGAGACCTAGTAAAGGAATTATAGGTCTGGGAAGGTCACACTATATATATAGTTATTACCTTAACAGACCTTCAGTTCATTAAATACTAGGTCTGGTTTAGGTCAATATATATATATATATATATATATATATATATATACACAGTGATCTGCTGAGACCTAGTTTGCATCATTATGAACTATGAACTCCTATAGCGTAGTGATATTTAACCTGTCAAAAGATATGTAATGCACATGCGCCAACAATACACTATTATCGGAACCTCATCCGGTCAGGAATTTCTCATTACAAATAATATGTATAATAATATTTAATATTATTATAAATATTAATAATAACAGTAATTGTTTACTGTAATGCCCCAATTTTTTTTTTTTTTTTTTTTTTTTTGTCAGTTATTATTGTACTCATACCTCTTTATATTTATCATAGATTCAGTAACTTAATGAATATAGTTATTAGTATTATCGTTGGCATTCGTAACCTATGTAGCTGGATTTCGTACTTTTATACATCTCATTTTTAATAAACTAATGTATTTCGGAACTTGAAATGTTTATTGCGACACATAATATGATCTGATCCTTTGATTACAAGGTAAATACTTTGTTTTCCTAATTTTTATAGAAAAATCGTAGGACGAGTTACAACCGATATTTATCCTTATTTTATTATTAATAAATAGTATGTAGAACAATATTAAATAAATCGCAAAAAAGACCGGTTGCAGTTACAGTAAAAAACTATATATATAGGGGGTTGCACATTATAATTACAGCTGTTAATTATTTACGATAGATTAAAAAAATGCTATTTTTGGCAATTTAAAAAAAATCATTCTATATTATATAGGCTACCTTATTTATTACCCAATAATAAATAATTTTTCAATAAGTTTATTTTTACACCGAAAAATCACAATTTCAAAACTACAGAATTCAATGCATTTATTGATCACCGAAGTCTAACAACATTGAGCGTGGATTAGTATTTGGATGGATGACCGCTGTGGGCACAATTTTTTTTTTCCTTCATAATTTCAGTTAGGGTTAGACAATGATTTGATTTTCGGACAAATACAGGTCTAGCCACCTATCGTTATCGGGAATTAATTTTTCGGTGGAAATTTTAACTCTGCATTGAAAACTTATTTTATTATTAAGAAATAAGATTTGTAGAACATGATTAAAAAAAAAAATTGCAAAAAATACCAGTAAGTTATCTATCTTTGTAAATAATTATCTTACAGCTTAAAAAAATAAATACTAAGGTAAGAACATATATTCAATGTTAAATACTAATATTACTTAATTAGGTCTCGTCAGGTGGCTATATGTATAAAAAATGTATATATATATAGTTACCTGGCAAGACCTTGCCTACACCATTAACGTAACTTACGCAACTACTCACATCAAAAGTAAGTTTAGGTGTACACCTTCTGGCTACCGGACGTCAACTCTCGGTTGAGTAATTTATTTATGTTGTGTCGAAGATGGGATAAAAGTCCCGAAACGTGTCACATACAAAAAAGATGTCACTTAACGAAAACAAGGTATAAACAACTTAATTTATAAAAGTATGAAATCCAGCTAGGTAGGTTAAGAATGCCAACGTTAATACTAATTACTAAATTCATCAAGTCACTGAATGTATGATCGGTTGTTGAATCTCACATCGCTCTTTGAGACTTAGTAAAGGAAAAACTACAAGTCTGGGAAGGTCATACTATATATAGTTAATTACCTTAAGTACCAGACCTTCAGTTCATTTACTAGGTCTGGTTTAGGTCAATATATATACACAGTGACCTGCCGAGACCTAGTTCGTATCATTATGAACTATGAACTCATATAGCGTAATGAATATTTAACCTGTAAAAAGACATGTAATGCACATGCGCCACCAACACGCTATTATCGGAGCCTCACCCGGTCAGAAATTTCTCATGACAAATAATATGTATAATATTTAATATAATTATAAATATTAATAATAACAGTAATTGTTTACTGTAATGCCCAATTTTTTTAAATTTTTAAAAATTTTTTTTTACCAGTTATTTTTGTACTCATACCTCTCTTTATATTTATGGCGAGTAAAAATGTTTTTCATTTCGAAATTTATGTATTTGTAGGTTAAGTTGATATGGTAAACACAATGTCCCAATTTTAATATTAATTTTTTTTAAAGTTTTTACTACATACCTCTCTTTATAAGAATAGTTAAATTTTTAGTGAGCAAAAACACGAAAAACATTTTTGCTCAACAAAAAATAGTATGTAGTAAAAAAATAACAGGGGAAAAAAATATTAAAATTGGGGCACTACAGTAAACAATTACCATAATAACATATAATAATATTTATATTATGTTTTAATAATAAACATCGAGTGATGACACTTGACGAACGTAGTCTTTCGTTATCAGAGCTGTATTTACCCTAACAACAGCTAGATTCCCTTATTTTCTATGTATTATTTAACAGAGAAAAAATGCATTTTGGGAATTGAAACGTTTATTGCGACAAATAATATGATCTGATCCTTTGATTACAAAGTAAATACTTTGTTTTCATAATTTTATACAGAAAAATCGGAGGACGAGGTAAAACCGATATTTACCACCTTAACCTAATAAGGCTGGGATTTCGTACTTTTATATTGCTTATTTTAGACAGAAATAATGGATTTTCATACTTGAAAAGGGTCTTCCCAACTTAAGGATGATCCAATTGTTTAATAATGATGTATGTAAAACATGATTTCATGATATTTCTATATTAAATCGCAACGCGCTATCAACTTGATGGACACTTATATCTAAAATATTGGCTCTTACTTCCTAACTGAGATTTAGGTCTAGATGCTGAGAGTCCTAACTGTGATGTAGGTCTAGATGTTGAAAGTCCTAACTGATATCTAGGTCTAGTTGCAGAGAATATGTGATCACTGACTATTAATGTATCTTCCTTCTTAGGGGTAGGTCTAGACTTTGAACCAGGTACTATATTGCGTTGTCCATGTTTTCCAAGCATACTCTTCCTGGTAGGTTTTGAAAAATCAGTTCGAAACATAATAAATAAGTTTAACAACCAAAATCTACAGGTTAACTACAAAGCTCAGTTAAGTCTACTTAAGCTTAGAAACAAACAACACTTAAAACATCAGATAATTGATAATTCTAAAAAATAATATTGGAAACAAAATAAATATGTTATAATTAAACAAATTAAATGTATTAAGTTCAAATATATCAGTCAAATGCACTTATAACATTATTAGGAAAATTTACGAATCCTTCAAAAATCCGTTAAGTTTATCATTGTAATTGTAAACTATTTTTCTTTTTTTTCTTTTTCACTTCATCTATGTAAGGAAATTTCAATTAGGAACAAGATTTACCTGATTAATTTTTATAACCAAGTTAAATGAACTCATTTATGACGTCACCCCTAAACATCCATTGAGAATGTAACTGAGATTGTCCTTAGTGATTGCTTATTCGAATAGAAAAGTATTCGAATACCTTCTAATGAATATTTTATTCTGGCAAGCTACTACGCTCCTACAACTTATGCATTATACGGAATCAATACAGGTATCTATCTATTCGTAGCGATATTCAGGAATACTTTATCTAAATAGTGAATATTTTTTACCACTGTATTATTAACTACTATTCGATAGAGAGATCACCCACAAGTAGTTTTAGGGTATTTGAACCCTGTTCATTCATCATTTCGTTTATAATTAAAAAACAAATACTTTCATAATGTAATATTAATAAAATTTAGTCATTTAAAACTTTCTTATTAAAATTGTTTTTTGTTGTGGCCTTAACATTCCTGGTCTATTACTAAAGATATATATTTAATAAAAAATTAAAAAATAAGTTCATTGCACAAATACGAAAAAAAGAAAACGTAATGATAAATTGGTATTTATTCATAGTCGCTAATTTTCATTTAAAACTTGGAGTTCTTAGTAAAATTATAAAATAAATTAAAATGTTTAAAATGACTAAAAATATTGGCGCCTTTATTTATTCCGATCTTGTCTTATTGTGTAGAAAACTATTCGAATAGTTATAAATGAACACTTATTCGAATAATTGATTTCCTATTGGAACACTTATTCGAGTATTCCATATTCCCATCACAAATTTTCCTTTTACAACTTTACCAAGCAAAATTAATATAAATTAGATTGTAAAACACTAAAACTACTGAACCTATGTTTCCAAATTACAAAAAAGATCTTTTCAAGTAAAGCCATATATCGAAAAAAAATAATTAGAAAAAGTTACTCTATGACATTATTCAAGGTGAAAATTTACAAAATATTATCATACTCCTCCTACTTTAAAAAAAGTATCAATTACAAAATATAACTTTGTTCAAATTATTATAATCTGGTAAATATTTTTCTATTACTAATTACAAAAAACAAAGAGCCACATTACTATCACAGAATGCTATAATTAGTACTGTTAAGTAATTATGAGATAAAATTGAAAGGTAAGAAACGTGAGATTTGATAATATATATATTAGGATATTAATCCAATTCTGAATATTGAAATGAAATAAACTATTCTTTGTACTTGATTATTTTATTGTTGGCTGTTCTGCCTACAGTGTATCTTTGGTATCAGATTAGGAATTATTTTTTAAACTTATCTGTGGCTGTTAGAATTTTATTAAACTAGAATAGAATGGTGGATGTTGTGAGTTTTGTTTGAGATTTGTGAAGTGTGAATTCATCAAAGTACTGTTATCTTGGTTCTTTAAAGTATATTTAATAAAACAATATTAGTTGAAATAATAATATACCAAACGCTAAACTATCACACATATTATTATAATGAGTGAAACAACACCATCTTCAGTACCGGCACCAATAACTGAAGAGAAAGAAGATGCCGTGGTAATTAATTGTAGAATAATATAAATTAACAGACTATCGGTGTAGTTTAATGGTACAAAATAATAGGTGTCTAATCAATAGTGTGGTCAGATACTGTCTCGTTGAAGAACGCCAACTACATTGTAAAATCTTTTATATAGGCTACATTAAAAGGGTAAAGTTGTAGAATGGCCGTCGAGAGAATAAATAAAATAGGCGATAAATATCGGTTCTAGAATGTCGTTCGATTTTTCTTTCAAAAATCATGAAAACATAAAGTATTTATTTTCTAATGAAAGGATCAGGTCATATTATGTGGCGCATTAAACTTTTCAAGTCCCAAAATTCATAACTTTAATAGAAAATAATATCTACAAAAGTAGGAATTCTAGTTTCATAGGTTATGAATGCCAATGTTAATACTAATGACTACTTTCATCAAGTCATTGCATCTATGATCCCTTGTTCTATTAACTCTGCTAGGTGACTATATATTTATTACGCATGCATAGGCCTATTATACCTTATTATTATTATTATGTTATATGGTTGAAAAATCATATCTATTATCACATATGTATAGCCACCTGACTTGACCTTGCGTTATGTAATTGACGTCTTCATTAGATCAATTCAGGTAGCTATATATATATATATATATATATATATATATATATATATATATATATATATATATATATGTAAGGTAAAAAATTGCATACAAACATATATTAATGTGTAATTTACTAATGAAAATGCATTTTAGTTTATGGTAGATCCTCAACAGGTTTATATATATAGTTACCCAGTTAGACCTTGCCTACGTAACTTACGCAACTACTCACTGTGAAGTCGATTTCATACTTTAAAATTCCCTATTTTCTAATAAACAAATGCATTTTGTGAGTTTAAAAATGTCTTCGGAAATCAAAAATGATCTGATTGTTTGAAAATAAAGTGGTGATGACGCATTCAATAACTTTGACTAAAGTAAGTATTTCGTTATCAGAGCTGGATTTAACCTAATAACAGCTGTATTCCCTTGTTTTCTATATGTTATTTGACAGTGTAGAAATCCATTTTTGGTCTTGAAAAGTGTCTTCCAACTAAAAATATGACCTGAGTGTTTGAATACAAGGTAAATACTTTATGATTTCATATATTTTTAAAAATAATTATCTGAGACCGAGGATAATTAATTACCCAAAAAATATCAAATTCACCTAAACATAGGAAATAGGAAGGTAGGCCTATAGTACGACAAAGTTAACTTTAACCAAGTCTACGCAGGTTGGAGAAATGAGGGGTATGTAGTGGGGGTAAATAGGCTGTTAGTTGATACGTCATTGCGTGAAGGAGAATTTATGTCTTCTTAAAATTTAGTTCTTCCGTTTGAAAATCAATTAGCCTATTCTGGCTAATGTAATGATCTAAAATAATTTTCTTTGCTTTTTTTTTGCATGCTCACAACACTTCTTCCAATCTTCTACAGTCAATTCTGAAAACTTTTGTTTCTTTAATTGTTCAACTACATTAATATTGTTATTTACATTAGAAACCGCTATTGTATTTTTTACTCCTGTCTAAATAAGTTCAATCGTGTTTATTTTTGGGTGTTACAGAGGCAGTCTCACAACAGAATACCATGTTTTCTTAAAAGATTATCAAAAAGATAGCCTATTCTTCATACCAGGGGTTATTTTGTAATAATAAATTATAAAGTTCAGGTTTATACATTTTACTACTACAAGGGATACTTTTATTCCTTAACCCAGAGGTGTCAAACTCAATTTTGCAGAGGGCCATATATTAAATTTAGAATGTGTAGGCAGGCCAGATTCAAATAAAAAAATGTACTGAATTATTATAACATTTTATTTAGCCTATTTAATTTTATAGTATAATAGGCTATACTGTTGTTAAAAATCATATCAAAGTTTTAAAAGAGGGTAATTATTTTGAGCTCGAGGATCCAGATACCTGACTTCTCTTGTTTAGCTTGAATAGGGTTACGTAATGCAAAAAATCTTTTTAAAACTACTCCTCGACTGAGCCAACGAACTTTGGTGAAATAAGGGACATCAGAAAAGTTTTTGCCTAAATCTTGTAAAAACTGCCTGAACTGTCGGTGATTTAGTCCTCTGCTTCTTATAAAATTTACTATTTTAATTATAGGTTGCATGACATGGTCCATTTTTAAATGTTTGGGTGCCAATGATTCCTGATGAATTATACAGTGAAATCCCACAAAATTCCCTGATGTTTTCTGTTTTAATTTAGTTACAACGCCCGAATGTTTGCTAGCCATGGCAGGAGCACCATCCGTAGTTGTGCTGCTAAGTATATTCCAGTTGAGTTCATATTCTGCTATCAAATGCTCAATTGCATAATAAATATCATTTGGTGTTGTAGTACCTGTCAATGGAACACACTTTAATACTTCTTCAGTTATTTCAAAGTTACTGTTAATACCTCGTATAAAAACAGCAAGTTAAGCTGTATCAACAGTATTGATATCTCGTCAACAGCCAGTGAAAAGTTTGAGCCAGTCAGTTGAAGAACCAAATTTTGAGAAAAATCATTTCTTGAAGCAACAGTGTTTCTTGACAGCAAAATATTTTGAATTATTGACTTTTGAAATGGAAATGAAACATCTGCAACTTTCAACATACAGTCTTTAATAAAATCACCATCAGTGAAAGGTTTTGATCTCCTCGCGATTTCTAATGCAATAATAAAACTTGATAAAACTTTCTTCGCTCTCAGTATTAGCTTTAGTAAACATCGATTGTTTGACCATTGAAGTTTGATTTTAAAGATGACAATGTGTCCATTCTTATTTTTTCAGTGTAACAATCGAATTTAACTCCTTACAAACAGCAACTGTTTGATTGCAAATCAAACACAGTGGTTTACCTTTCCATTCTATGAAAAAATATTCAATTTCCCATTTATACTGAAAAACTCTGCACTTACTATCAACTTTACGTTTTTGTGACATTATGCCAAAATCGTAACAATTATGGAACTCGACACAACAATTATGGATATTGCACACACACGACACAAACAAATGCACAATACCTTCACAATCAGTAGACTTCAAATCACTACTTCGCAGTACAACTAAAATCTTTCTCCAGCCGTATCGCTTCGATTACTCGACTCAACTGACTCACGCACTCCTTTTATATCGATAAGGAAGGTTCAAGTCTAGACTCGAAGCGCGTGGAAGATGCTATTGTTCTCAACAATAATAATAGGGTAGTTCCGCTTGTTGCCAAGAGATGGCGTTACTGTCTATCTCTCTCGCTTGTCTAGGCACGGGCTGCCCTTGAAATTATTTATAAATGTAGTGTGCGCATTTTAAAACTTCCGTAGAGGAATCAAGTGAATTTGTAAGCAAGGTGAAATACCAGAGAAATAAGAGGAGGAAGAAGAAATAAAATTTGGAATTCAGGATGTTATAACAGTGAAGAAGGGGGACGCTTATTCTTGCTCGGATGTTTAGTAGATAATTTTATTTGGTTCTAAAAAAAACTTTAAAATTTACGTTTTTTTTTTTTTTTGTGATGGAAATTAGAAGTAAATAGGCTATAATTTGTGCACAGAGAATTGATAATTGTTGTGCACAGGAGATTTGCTGGATATTGTGTGTGTTGAAAATGGACTTGAACCAAAATGTTAAGTGACCTAAATTTAAAATTTCATTAAGGAATTAAATAATTAAGACTCAAAATTTGGAAGAAATACTAATTGAAATTTTGTAACAATTTTTTTTGTATATATTTCGATAGAAATCTCGCGGAGAAATAGATCTCAAATAATTTGTAAATTCAATATTGTATATGATTAATAACATATTGTAAATATAAAGTTGTCTGATTGTTTTATAGTAAATAGAGAGTAAGTTAAATATAAAAGTTTGCTACACAAAAAGGTTAGATATATAAATAAAAAATAAATCTTTTGTTTATTTTTTTATAACTCGCACAATCTAGCTCCATAAGGTACCGATATTCCAAGTTATTGGACAAGAATGAAGCACTGGACCTTCAGATTGTGAAGTTTGAAGAGTTTGTAACCTTTTACAATGATGTTGCAATTTGTGATGAGTTCACCGAATATGTCATCTTTTTATCAGTATTAGCAGATCCCAATACAGGTGCTGAACTTGCGGAAGAAGGTGATGAGGAAGAAGAGGATGAAAATAATCAACCTGATCCTACAGTAAAACATGTTAATGTGTTGCATCGTAACCTCAATATTGTGAACCTCAATATCGTGAATTCCTTGATAACTCGATTTTTTTAGATTTCCCTTGAAATTCGTGTTATCGAGGTTCCACTGTAGTTATAAAAAAACTCATTAAATACTGCACCCTCCTTAAGATAACTATTTTTATGTTTGATAATTAATTACTATGTTTTATTTAAATACATAGGCTATCTTTGTAAGTTTTTAAATATAATTAATTATTTAATTTCTGTAAACTATGGCTTACATTTATTTTATACTGATATTGTTTTAATGATATAATTAATAATATCCTTTATTTTCTCTCTACATATACAAGAACATTACACTTTAATCTTTAAATCACCACACGTTATTAAAATATAATCTTTGATCAACATTTTATATACTGTACATATATTTTATTTACTTCATTCACTATATTACTTTCACAAACTCTTAGGATTTATCTAAAATAAAGAAAAAAAAAATTATTTAAAATAAAATAATTATGCTTCTTATACTTAGGCCTATTATGTTACTTTTTTACAGTAATTAAATTTAGACTGCTTTTGATGTTAATTGTTTAGTTGTAGGATCCTGAATGATTCAGGTTAGCTTTCCTCCAGGATTTCCTTCCCTCTTATCATGGGTTAAAATCTTTATATTCTTAAAAACTATTGGTTAAAGTAGTCATATGAATTAATTTTATTTGATGAGCCAAAGGTTTGACTATTGCAATTTTGCTGATTTTCTGTTTACAGTTTGCTGTTAATAGTTTACAGTTTAAATTTCCTGACCTAACCCAACAATAATTGCACTTTGTGTGCGACTGATTTCTTAACAAGATATTTTTTGCCTTGACTTTGCGGGAAATGACTATCTAGGAGGTGTAATCATACATTACTTTTCTTAGTAAGATTAACGGGTTTTCCAATGGTTTATACATGAGACTTATTTTTTTATAAGGTGATGATGATCGAGAAGTTTTTTGCCTTTAAAGAAAAGGGGAAAAATAGTTCTAATTTAACAATATACAGATTGTAATGTCTTTTATACAAATATAAATGTTGTGATCTATACATATATACTCCTACAATCTACGGGGCATTAGAAATTTATGGTTTTTGCATGAAAATAGTGTTTTGACTTGTTTTTTGTTTGCAACATGCATTAATCTATCAATTTCGTGCATAAATGGATTATGAGTGACGAAGATCTTACACCGTTGTATGAAACGTTATGTTAGGATCAAAATAGTATTACTTACTCTCTTATGAAAAGGATGTGATCTATGCATACAATTTTATTCATACAATTTAGAGGAGGAGTGTAAATTAAGTTTCTTTAAATAATGGTTTTGTATATTATTATTTTTTGCAATGACTTATCAGAGCTTTGATGAAATCGTAGGATTCAGATAGTATTTCTATTAGATGAAAGATAGACTACTTGAAAATCTTGCAGTACACAAATGACCAAGCCCTTCATTCATTATTTAAGCTTCTATAAATTTTACTTTTGATGAAGAAAGTTTTTTTGTCTTGAATATTTGGCATTTAGGACAGGTTATTTAGATTACCATGGGTTTTAACTACATTTTAAATATACTATTCACAGGTTATATTTATAAAAATCTGCTAATTTACGACTTATGACAGTTATGAAATATTATTCTAATGTGTTGAAGACAATTATGTGTAGAAAGTTTATATTGAAAGAGAGAAACTTTGAACTCAGATTATGTACAGAGTATTTTTCTTTAATATAAAGGGTATAATCTAAACTTTATAAAGGCAGTTGCTTCTGTTATTGTTCTAAACAATATTTCTGTTTTATAATTTCGATTGATGAATACAATGCACATTTATTCCACTAATTTAGAGTTTGTAACACTTTGTGTACTATTATATAGTTAATTAATTAGGTTGCTCTTTGTTCATGTAATTATGGCATATAACATTGTATATAAAAAAATTAACTTATATCAAGTTATGTTTGGGTGTGTTTTGCTGTTATGAAAAAACCGCTTTCTGATTTTTGTTTGTTTTAAAAATTTATTTATTTATAACGTTAAAAAAAAAAAAATTAAACAAATATATTGAAAATCTAACTGATTTCAGATTTATTCACTTTTCATAACTTTTTTAACGTAACAGCGCAATTTAACATTACTCAATCAAAGCTAACAATCGCTTTAATCCCAAACTAGTTATTATTAGGACCAATCAAACAATGAATGCCACAGCATCTATAAAAATACAAAGCAATAAAAAGTATACACAAATTGCAAAAAATGGATAATTTCTGCAATGAGGAAAAATCATAAACACTCCTAAGAGTGTCAACATTGTACTGCCATTGTAAAGTTTAGGTTTGCACTTTGTATCAAAGAGAAATACAGTCTTAATCTGTATTTTTGAATTGCTTTCATTCTATGAGAAATAAATTGCATAAAAACCTTTATGTTGAAAGACTTAATATAATAAAGTTTTGTGACTTGTAAAATTGAAAAATAAATGGAGTCATTTAAATATATTATAAAGTAAATAACATATAGCTTATAGAGTAAATAAAATCAAGAGTTTTTCCTATATGAGATATATTTTATGTAGACTTATGTTTTATAATATTTAGAATCTGTTGTTGTCCAATGGCTCTTGCTGGCTCACGCCATCTTTGATCTTGCTTCCCAGTAGAGACCAGGGATGTCTTTTTTCCTCTGCTTCTCTTTATCCAGCTTTCTGCAGACCAAGAGATGGTCCTTGTTCATGACAGTGTCCGGGCTTTCACACAATGTGCACAGTTGTCATAATCCAAAATCTTCATCCTCTTCAGGTGTTCATTGAGGCAGTCGTGTCCAGTTGTAAGTCGAAAAATTGCGACAGATGTCCTCCTTTGCAAGTCCTTGACTTTCTCATACAAGTTGAATACATCTTCATAGGACTTGTTCCTTATGTCCTCTTTGACTTTATTGGTGAACTCAAGATGAGGTGCTCGTTTCAGTTCGCCAATCCTTGCTTCCAGGGTGTGTACTCTTCTTGGTTTCTGTATTATGCGAGTTTCTCGCTTGGCCAGCTCGTTTGCTCACTCATTGCCTTGTATGCCTACATGTGATGGGATCCACTGCAGAACTATTTTCTTGGTAATATGCTTGACTATTTTATACTTCTTTTGGATTGATTCAGTCAAGGAACTTGATGGTGTATTTCCAGCAATTGCTTGCAGTGCTGATTTAGAATCAACCAAAATCACAGTGTTGTTATTCAACCATGGCCTCATTATTATCTGTCTCAATGCCTCATTGATTGCGAATAGTTCCATTTTCTAACATGGTAGACCCTGAGCTCAGCGCAAAATAGTGGGGAAAATGTTCACAGAATATTCCTGCTCCTGTTTCACCTTTAATTTTTGAACCATCAGTGTAGATTCGCAACCAATCTACAGTACTTGTAGGTGGGTACAAGTTGTTAATAGTTTCCAAGGTTATTGGAGCAACTGTGACTGGTTTATCCTTAACTTTATTTCTTGGCTCTGCAAGTTGAGTGCTAATGTTGTACTTGATATAGTCCAGCGGGCTCTTCAGTTGTGTTGGTTGTTCGATCACCACATTATTTGATCTCCATTCAAGCATTAGGTGTTTGAAGCTTGTTTGCGTTTTTAATGTTTGTTCTGCTGGTGGTTCCAAGATCCACGGGTTATTGTGTCTCCTGTGAAGAATTTTTTCATACGCTATTATGGCTTTGTACTTGTACTCATTATGCAAGGGTTTGGTGTTTGTATAAGCATATAGTGCGGCAATTGGTGTAGTCTTCACGGCACCTGTTATCATTCGTAGGCAGTTGTTTTGACTTGTTACAAGTTTTCTCAAGGCATCGCAAAGCAAGCATTTCTCCACCATAAAGGAAATTTGATTGTGTCTGCAGCATACTTTAAGCTGTACATGTCCGCTGGGTAGTGCTAAATGATCAACAATGATGGCTAATGCAATATTTAGAATCTGTATTGGTTATTTTGAGTTAATTAGCATACTAGGCTAGTAACATCATTTTTGGTAGGTCTATATTCTGAATATATTTTTCTACGACTTCTTTAGTGACATAGCCCAATTATTTGTTGTGATATAGGATATATAATACCTCAGAGAACAATTATATCCTTTTCAGATGAACATCATTCCTAGAAATAAGAATGTTGAAGTAATACAGAATGCTACAAAATTTCTTTTGTATATCATTTAAGGTTCAATCTACAGAGTGCTTTAAAAGAACGTTACAAATTTATAAATTTATTCAGACTACTTACAGAGCTGGTTTTGGTATAATTTTGTAGCAAAATACATAAAGTTTTTTTACCTTATAGTTAGTTCGGTTCAATGTAACTTTCAATGATTATTTTACAAACATCCTATCTAAAGTTGATTTCTTACTCTGAGCACAGCGAGAAAAGCCGGCAAGGGCGGTTTATAAACTTTATATCCTTCATAAATCCCCAGAAGTAAAATGAAATTTAAGTCATGGAATTAAATTGTATACAACTATAAGATTAGAATTTAAATTAATCATTATGACTTCACAATAGTAAAATAATTGCTTCATATTAAAAAATGAAATACAACTTACCGGTAATTAAATTGTGACACCTTAATAAATGAGGTTTATAATTTAATAAAAATATATTTAAACAATTACTGTACTACCATAAAACATAAAAGCAGATAATAGGAGTAAAAGTACATACCAAATGAGCTTATACATGTAAAAAAAGTAAAATTGAAAACATTTATTCTAATAAGGTTAGGGCTTCGTTAGTTATGCGTTAAGAGGGAGAAAAATAACATGTAGAGGTGGTTTAAGGATAAAAAGATTGTATAAACTTTCTTTGGCTCATAAAATGATAAAGGAAAAGGCTTTTACTGATGTAATAGGGGGGGGGGGAAATATGTACTAAGGAAAAATATAAATATAAATAACTCATTATACTCTGTACACCGGCAGTAATATTTCTATGATAGCTGCCAGCGTACTTAGTATGATGGTGGGATGCAAGGGTTAAGTGATGACATTCATTTTCATGTTTTTAAAATATTTGTCAACTCTAATTTTGTATTGCAATTTGTAGCCCATTTTTCATGGTTTTGGTCAATAGACAATTGTGTTTATTTTGATAAATAAAGTTGTACAACAAATTCTTTGAAGAAAAAGCTCTGGTGATAATTTTAAGTTCAAGAGACTTGCATTTTTACTTAGTATACATATTTTTATATATTAAATATGTTTTGTATACTGTACCAGACACTATCATAGTGATAAAGCTTGTGTTTTGTGCTGTATGGTCCTTCTGATTAAAAGATCAAGCCACAAATACCCCTTTATCTTGATTGCTAGGTTATGGTGGTTTTCTGTCCTCAATAGTCTGACAGTCATATAGTTCAATACTCTATATAAGGAAAGTATTGTAAATAAATTGAACTCTAGCTTTTTATTTAGTTACTGGTGTTAAGTTAAGTCATAGATTTTAAACAGTTATATTTATCATGACATGAACAATAATCTATAATCTCACAAATGTTGGTGATGGTGCTATCTTAACAACTATTCAGAATTCACAGTAACTGTTCTTAAATCCTCATCTACAAATTCCACACCAATCCATAACATTTTCACTCTGAAAAGGTTTTCAATGCAGATCCTGAGGATCATGCCCATTCCATTATTGCATATTTTGGATACTGAGCCACAAAGCTAAAAGTAAACTTTATCTGATATGATCATCAGTGTCTGAAAAATTTGGATTTTGATCAACACTCACAAAATTTTCTTCTTAAACACATTATCATATGCAAAATCTGTATAACCTGTCTAGTTATAATTTTACTTCATAATTAAGAATCCTGCGAAAATGGCAAGCACTAATGTCTTTGTGTAGATCTCAGGACTTACATTAATTGACACCATCAAATTACTTCAATATTTTCAGGTGTTCATAGATATTACAGACCTTCAAGGAATGTTGTTTACTCTAGAAATAAATAGTTGCAAATTACTAACTCAATTCTTAATTGTGTTAAAATCAGGGATTTTTCCATGTCTTTCAATATTAAACTGTCTTATAAACAATATTAAGTCACACTCAAAAATAATGGCATCACTGTTTTAAATAATTTTTCTACACGAACAATGGTACATAATTAATCAATTAACCATGTCAACAAAAATGATAAGAAAAAGGCTAGATTATGGTAGAGTTTCGTTTTATGAAAAAAGGTAAATTACGATATGGAAATGCTTAGATCAAACATTTTTTTTAAATACAGGACAATGTTTTAAGTTATGATATTGCCTGTTTTAATTAATTTTGTTTGTTTATATTGTTTTATACTAATGATTATTGATTATTGTTTAGTAGCGTAAGTTTTATTGTTACTTTAAATCACAACTATGATAATCTTGTATTACCAGATGATCAATAAAATGAAGTATGAAAGTTGTGATATGGGGGAAAAATTAATATTGATCTTAATATCTTTTTTTCTTTAATCAGTGATTTTTTCCCTTACAAAAAATAGCATTTCAGTATTGTTTGATTTTGCATGTATTTACCAAACAAAATATTCAGAGTAAATTATTAATGTGATTTGCATAAATATTCATTATAGAACAAATTTTTTGATATTGAAATTTTTTAACGAATAAATGTAGACCAAATATTTTTAATTTAAAAATAAATATTTGTAATTGTTACATAATTAACGATTTTTATCATAAAGCAACAGATTTGACTTAACAGTATTGACTGAAGTGCAACACAATTTAAAATTATAAGCAATAAACATTGTATTTATATAACTTTGTCCAATAACTTAAATATATTATAAATTAGTAAATAATTAACTATTGAATAATATTTCATTAATAAGAAATTATAAGTATTATTGGTATAATACTTATAAATCCAAGTTGATATAGTCTAATTAAAAACAGTATTTTTGCCAACGTGGGTAATTATGGATATGGAATATTGGAGGTATGGGTTCAAGGCACTAAAATAAAGACAAAATTCATATAAACACATGTAAAAAATACTTTATTTTTCTGTATGTCGTTTTGTTTTGTGGTTTTCTAAACAAATTTATAATTTTGAAAATGGATATTCAGTCTAGATTTCATATAAGGTTTTTTCATCCAACCTTTAATCAGTATACCAAAGACCAAGACGGTTTTTCTTATATTTTAAAAATGATGCCATTTATAATTTTAAATGACAAATATCTTGAAAACCATTGATTTTTCAAAAATTATAAAAGATAAAAATAATTAAATTATCTTTTTTTATCATGAATGTGACTATTATTTTTATCTAGGTCAAAGGATAACGTAGTTATTTATAAAAGTTTTTTTTTGTAATTTATTAACACTTACAAATTTGTGATACCACTTAATCTAGTTATTATTGGATAAGTTACACTTTGTATAAGAATGAAGATTTGGAGATTTTTTTCCCCATCATTCAAAACATCCTGTTATTAGGCTACTCTTGGCGTTTAGAACAAATAATGTATTTTTAAATTGTGATAATTTCTCTTTCTGAATATTCAGCCTAATTCTCAACCATTATTGATAAAATGTAACATTAATTCACCCTATGCATTAACTGTTATTATCATCATCTCGATGTTTTAATCAGTTACCAAGAAATATTTTTACTATCAATAACTTTAGTTATCCTTTGACCTACAATAAAAATAATGATATCATCATTTAAAAGTCAATACAGTTTGTCTTTTGTAATTGTTTTGTAAAAACATTGGTTTTCGAGATATTCAACATTAAAACATTTAAATGGCTGCCATTTTCAAAATAAAGTGTTTGATTTTTATTATATTGGTATGTTTTTAGTACAAATGGTTACTAACAAATGTGAAAATTTCTAAAATTATACATTTGGTTGGAAAAAATACACAAGTAAATAAATATTTATTTATGAAATGAGTATAAATTATAACGGATTGAAACTCATGGTTTTGATTTATTTTTGCAGGACTGGGGTAGTGAGAAACTGCAAAGAGCTCAACAAGCGATAGATGAAAATAAATGGGACATTGAAGCTTGGGGGATTTTGATCAGGGAGGCTCAATCACGTTGGATCAATGATATTCGGCCATTCTTTGAACAGCTGGTGTCTACATTTCCTACTACCGGCAGATATTGGAAAATTTATATTGAGCAGGAGGTAAACCTACTTGCATTATTATTTTTAACTTCATCTCTTGAACTTCAGTACTCAGAGTAAAGTCATATTTTTATAGTTGAACTATCTCGGGTAATAAGGACAAGCTATTTTAAGTTCAATAATCATTTATGACCTCTGCGGTTTTGGTAGTATTGTACTGTATTACAAGTTGAGGTTATTTAACAAAATGAACTAAAGCATAGTTTTAATGTTGTGTATAACTCAATTTCACTTAAGGATGTTCAACATATAATCAGTTCAATTTGATATAAGTAGTAATAAAAATATTAAAAATTATAGAGCAAAATCAAATTTAGTAGATAACAAGGGCATAATTTTAGATCTACTGATATAGAGCTATATTTCTCATTGGAAATTAAAATAAGGAAAACAAAAATGTTATAAATTTTGGTTCAAGGAATAAGTGATCATGGAATACAAAATTTTATTAGAATAAAATTAAATAAGAAGAAAAGTTTTTATAAAAATAACAAAAAAAGGAAAATAAAATACATAATGATTTAGTTCAGTTTACAAATTGTGTAAATTTTCGTATTTAATATAAAAATGTCAGAAAATTTTAAGCTGGAAGAAAGGGTTGAATCGTTCATAATGATATGAGGCAAATTATCAATACGATAAGAACATTTTTTGAACAGGAAGCAAAAAAAAGGGATAACTACAGTTTAAATAAAGTAAAATATCAGGTTTTAAAAATAAATACAATGATAACGAGCTATGATTAATATATGAAGACTGTAGTGGGTACCGTTTAGTTATAACATTTATAAATAGTATTCATTTATAAAAAATTTAATGCAATCACAGACAAAATAAATCACAGACAAGTCATGGGGTATTTACAGTATCTGTTGGGGTCAATTTTAAGAATTGAGCTGTCATCTGTAAAATAATTCATAAATTAACTGAATATGTTCAAGTACATAGTGGTAACATGTTCATAGAAGAATAGATACTGATAATTTTTTAAATTTTATTTATTTATTTTTTTAGTGTATGTAGTCGCTCATGTGAAACCATCGTAAACGATGTAATGTTCAAAATTTTCAGATATTTTCAAATTAATAGTTATTGGACGTCTTTCTTCATCAAATCCATTAGAAGTAAATATTGGACAAAGGACACTTGATATGGGTACATTTCATTTTCACTTATTTGGCAAGTTTGACTTGAGGAGTAAGGATTGCCAGTTACTCGCAAAAGTCTTCTTTAAGAATTTTCTTGGAGATGCCAGTAATCGATCCTCCTACATCTTGGAATTAGACAATCTTCCGGCTTCCTTTGTGTGTCAAAACACTTGTGGTTGTGTTAATTTTGTCACTAACTATGAATGAATAGCGGATTTGTCAGTACATTTTCTTCTCCATAATTATTCCAAAATGTCATTAGACTTTGTTTAATTTACTTCATTGGGCAGTATTTCTGAACTATAAAAATACACTGTTCAACTGAATACGTTTGTGTTACAATCACTCTATATTGAGTCTCCTTTGCGGTTGTGACTTGAGTCACAACTACAGTCTACTTAATCGAGAGATAGTTCCATATTGATAGATAGGTTCGTCCAGGTCAGTTTTCAAATGGAACCGTATAAAAATTGTAAATTGTTGAGGAATAATTTAGTAGAATAACACTGTAGTGTAGAGTCATTCAATGTATTTTGGATGGTGATTATCATGCCGCCAAAGTCGCTTCTGACACTGATCCTTTTTATTTGTTTCAAACTTTTAATTACCAACTAATTCAAGCTAATGAACATGTTATTTATAATTTGTCAGTAGGTACAAACTCAAAACAAAAATAGTTGGTTTTAAAATTGAACATTTAGTGTTCAAGGTTTGTTTGAACTTTGATTTCGTTTGTTTTACTTTATACCTGTTACTGTAATGATGACGGAGGCTTAGGTAATGCACAGAAAAATGGAACATCATTGACTGGGCTTGTTGCATAACCATTGATGGTTTACTAATTTGAATTATAGCGAGATAAACCATGCCTGACTACGCTGAACTCCTATTAGAACTTGGAAAGACCTAGATTTGTAAAACAAGAAAATAAAATCTCCTCTATTTGTGTGGTATACCGTAGTAGAGATTACTAATTAGCTATAAAATTGGTTCAAAGTTCGGACTGTAAAGACTACATCTGGACATTGCTAGAATTGAAGAGGAACTTCTTAAATTCACTGATGTGATATTTACAAGGTTAAATGAGGAATATAAAATGGCTAGTCTGTTTGTTGACTAAAATGATCGACTATGGTTTGGTACTTGGGAACTAAGGCAAACTTGTGTTCAAGGTGTCATATCTAGTTGGTTCATTTCGTATCTTTAAAAAAAAGGATACAATATGTGAGAATTGATGGCACTCTTAAGTGTTCCAGGAGTCATTAAGATCCGGGCTACCTCAGGGCTCAGTTCTTGAAGTAAAATTGTTTCTAATTTATGTCGACAGTCTATGTAATGACCATCTAAAAGATAGTGTAAAAGCATTTGCAGATGACAGCCATATATGTTCTAAAGGAAGTGAGTGGAGCTTAGTTAAGTAAAATATGGAGTATGACCTTTGGAAAGGAGTTTTTTACATTAAGTATTTAATTTTAATTTATGAAACCAAGTATATGTTTTTTGGTGTATCATATTGGGCAATAGTATTATTGTTTTCAGATGCTGAGAATGTATTAAGGCATCCGATAGAGAATTATGTTGCTGTAGAGCGAGTAAAACAAATAAAGTATTTGAGTCTTGTATTGGCATGTCAAACCCGAGGACTCTAGCTGGATCTACATCTTTCTTCATGTAGTCTTGGTTTAGATCCCTTTTGTTCATCTTTTCATTAGGTCTGCCTTGACCAATTCTTTTTGTTCTCTTTCAACCCTGACACTGTTAGAGTATTTGAGGGTTGGGGGTGAAGGGTCTTGATTTTGTTCTTTTTTCATTTCAGCCATCTATGAACTTTGTACACAATTCAGACACCAGTATTATTTCATCCTCTGTTTTTCTTCTTTTGATATTGTTACTTTTTCCTTTTAATTTTTCCAGATTTCTTACCTTAGCTACTTTCTTCCTCAAACAAACTCTGATGTCTAATTCCATTTCCGTTATTCCCGGCAGTTTCTTGATATTTTTGTATACTCCCTTGATCCATTGGGATCTGTGTCTTCCTGGTTATGCAAAAGTTTCTTGGCCATTCTTTCTCTGTCCATTCTTTTTAAATATACTATAAAATGTCGATCTCTGTTTAGCCATTGTTGTTGTTATTTTATCAAAATTTTCATAGAGTACCTAATTTATTCTTAAAAGGTATGTAAAGTTATCTATCATTGTTTTCTTGGACCCCAGTATTTTTCTCAAAAATTTCTTTTCTTTTTAATGTCTATCATTCCTTTCTTGGAAGTACAATCATATCTAAGGGTCTTTCTTTCCACACACACATAGCGATGATCATCGAGAGGTTTTCACCT
Source organism: Aphrophora alni (assembly GCA_963513935.1). Lineage (NCBI taxonomy): Eukaryota > Metazoa > Arthropoda > Insecta > Hemiptera > Aphrophoridae > Aphrophora > Aphrophora alni. Next base: position 73,029,636 of record OY740772.1, read on the forward strand.
TTATAAACGGCAAGGAAGAAATCTAACAGGGTTATATTTGTAAGAGTACCTATTTTTATTTATAAGGTTATTGTAAAGAAGGCTATATATAGAAATAAATTCTTATAAAAATGATGTATTTCAAGTATTTTAATTATTGTAAATAGATTTTGTGAATGAAATAAATTATTATTATATCCTCTAACTTTTTTAATGAATTTGGTCTTTGATTGGTGTGGAATAAAAAGTTATCAAATTGTTTTTATAAATTATAAATGTTCAAACTTTGAAAAGTGGGAACATAATTCTAGCATTTTGATATACAAATCTTGTTCCTACATATAAACAAGTTACTTGACTTACTTGACTTATTTCCTTTTATCTCCTATTGGAGCATAGGGCGTCCAGAAGAGCTCTCCATCTGTCCCTGTCTCCAGCAAGTGTCTTCACTTCTCCCCAAGTCTTGTTAACCTCTTTTGCTTCTTTAATAATGGTCCTCTTCCAGGTTTCTCGGGGTCGACCTCTTCTTCTGACACCTTGTGGGTTCCAATCTAGGGCCTCCTTCTCAATGGTTCCGTCTGGCATCCTCAGTGTATGTCCTAACCACCTCCACTTCCTCTCTCGAATCTGCAGTTTGAACCGAATTTGATCTGTTTCTCTCCATAAATACTCGTTTGTAATGATCTCAGGCCAATGAATGTTCATGATACGGCGAAGACACCTATTGATGAAAACTTGCAGCCGAGACGTAATTAAACTTGTAACTTTCCACGTCTCACTTGCATACAGCAAAACGGACTTAACATTTGTGTTGAAGATGCGAAGCTTCGTTTTCTTTGAGATGTTTCGATTTCGCCAAATCGGGTACAATTGTACAAAGGCGGCGTTTGCTTTTTAATGCGAGTCTTCACATCATCATCAGCTCCTCCACTTGTTGAAACAACACTTCCCAAGTAAGAAAAAGTGTTGACCTCCTCTACTTCCTTTTAACCTCTAAGTCCACACAGCTGCGATGTGCTCTGAAACCTGCCTGTTCATTTCAAAGTCTGCTCTCAACTGTAATTTTGATTCGATTTAAAATTATTCGTGATATAATTTTGCTAGGGACAGATAAAAATGTGATTCCTCGCCAGTTATTACAATTAGTTGCATCACCTTTTTTTGGAAGTTTGACTATAATGCCTCTCTTCCACTCTGTTGGAGACTTTTCATTTATCCATATCGCTTGAACAAGTGGGTAGAGTATTCCTGCTGACGTGTCCAAATCCACTTTAAGGAACTCTGCTGTGATGTCATATCCAGGGGCTTTTCCATTTTAAGTCTTCAGTGCGTCTTTAATTTCTTCTACGGTAGGGCATTCCAAGTCAATATCTCCATTTGCAGGGATCTCTTCATTTCTTCCTCTTCTCTACTGTTGTTGACTGTCCTCCTTATTAAGTATTTCCTTGAAATGATCTTCTTATCTCCTGAGTTGTTCTTCCTGTGAGGTTAACAGTATTCCATTTTTGTCTCACACAGGTCCTTCTCTTCTAAAACCCTTTTGGGACAATTTTCTAGTTATATTATACAGCTCTTTAGTATCTCCTCTCACAGCTGCCCTTTCCGCAGCTTCAGCCTGCTCATCGACCCACTTCCGTTTATCTCTCCGAACCCCTCTCTTTATTCTTCTGTCAGAATCTGTATAGTTCCTTTGTGCTTGTGCTTTTTGAGCTCTAGTTCTGCTTTGAATAATATTTAGTTTAAGTTCTTTCCTTTTATCTATTTCCGACCAGGTCTCCTCTGACATCCAGTCCTTCTTAAGTCGAAACAAGTTACTACAGTTTATTAAATTTGATAAAAATAAACGCAATAACTGTTTAAAAAAAAAACATCATATAGGTTTAATTTAATCACATAGTAAGATTAATCTTGTATGTATTTATTCTAAGGTGCCACTGTAATCAAATAAATTTTATTAACATTGCCCATTAATTCTAATCTGTAATAAATATAAATATAAATGTACTTACAATAATCAATATTTATATTATATAATGTTTTTATTTTTACAGATGAAAGGGCGAAATTTTGAAAAAGTGGAAAAGGTATGTCGTATCATAAGAATTGTAAAATTTTTGTCAAATTGTGATTATACACAATATAAATTTAAAAGCATATATAATATTAAAATTCATAAAGGAAATATATATCATTTTACTGGTAATTCAATTTGAACATCATTTCTAAGACATAAGTGTGTTGGCGTTCATGCTTGGGAGGCTGTTTTCAGTGGTAGTTGTCAGTGGTCGGGGGTAAATTGAATGGTTGATATAGCTGAGATATAACTTTCCAATTAGTTACATATAAAACTGTTGTTAAATTTATAATCAGTCTTTAAAATTAATTATAAATCCATTAAAGTTCTACCAACAACAATGAATAAAAATATTATCATTTTGATTTTAATTGGGGGCACAATCTCGTGATAAATTTGAACTCTGTGCCTTGATAAACATGTGATTATTTTAAGTTTTGACATATTCAATAAAAATTATTCAGATTCACAAACCCGTGTTAGACACAAACATTTCACTCTATAATATATGCATATATTATGAGTTTCATCATAATTGAACCATAATAAGTTTATAAATTTGATGTTAACTTATATTTCATCCTATGCTTTTAAGTGATTTTGATAAAATCTAATAATTTCTTTAAGTGTTTTGGACACTTGTTTCATACTAACCTCCAAATTTTTGATTAATTTGGTGTTCCTAGTCTTGTGAATCTCTTTTTACCCTCACCTTTCCAACCTCAACCCTTCCTTATATAAATAAAGAAGGAAAAAGAAAAAAAAGAAAATCCATGCGACATCCACTTCACGTACAATTTCAAAATTTTGACTCTGACTTATTTGATGTTCCCATCTGGCGGAATCAGTTTACACTCTCACCTTCTTTCTATCCTCAACCTTATACGATTTAATCAAAAATCAAATTATTCTATGGGACACCTATCCAACATAGAATTTCAAATTTTGAGTTATTCACACCATCCTGTTTTGAGATTATGCTTGATAAAAATGCCATAGACTGGCCGACTGATTTATAATAACAGTATAAATGTTATTAATAATTTTTTGAAAATTTAGTTTCATATAACATAATTACCACTGAAGGCTGTTTCCTGAGTACCTTTCAGCCCTTTATTTTCATATTCCTTCTAGATTTTTGGGTGCTATATTCCACCAGTAAATTCAAAAACCATAATTTTTCTGTTGGAATATTGCATCATTTTAAGAAATGGGGTAAAATCAGCTATCTGTAAACAATTAATTCTGAATGAGTAGAGTAATTTTCATCAGTAAATGTTATCACATTTTAATTTAATTTTCATATAAAAATTACAATTTATATTGTGACGAAATTTTAATTTTCCACTTAAAATGAAGCTGATCTTACCCTGTTTCAATGCGTTTTTCTTTATTGTCTTGGGGTCATTTATTTTCAGATCCCGCCAATGAATGCCACAGACATAGCATATGTGTATTAGTTTGTATTGTATCATGTATTATTTGGATAATAAATTGTATTTTAAAATGTTATTTTTTGCTATGATCATGTGGCTGAATTTACAGTTATGGTAGAATTTACCATAATGCCATGTGTATATGTATAAATTATAGTGAATATGATCATGTTTTTGTGTGTACGTATATTCGGAGTTTAATTTGTCGGGTATAATTTAAATGAATTATAAGTTTGGATATAACTTCGACCAGTACACAAATCAAGTTATTTGGTTAGCATGGAATTTAAATGGAAGAATAAAATGTCCAGTGTCCTGCTTATAAAGGTAAGTTGTTAATATTTTTATCTACTCTAAAATTAGTTTAGATTTATTTAAAGAAAATATGTAGGCCTGTTTATTACAATTAGGTTTTGTTTCAATGTCTAGATTGTAATGCACTTTGAGTTGACAACAGTGGGGACTTTTTCAAATACCTGAACAATAACCTGAAGTGACCACTAGAAAAATTAGAATTATCCTTATATATTTCACTTATTAACATGGGCTAGTAGAAAGATTTACAGATTTCTCATAGCAATATGTACAGAATATTAAAATTGTTTTAAAAGCTAATATATTTAATTGATTTGCCGATTTGTGTAGTAAACTTATCTTGTTTATTGAGTGCCTGGAAAATAGAGTTATTTATGTTCTGCTGTCCCTCAAGAAACCTTCTCAACTCTCCGACTCCAATTATATTCTATGGCCTGTGTAGATGACAGGATCTAAAAGTTCTGGCTGTTTCTCTACTTCATTTGAAGAAGCACTGTCATAACATCTATTGTTCATAACATCAATCAAAGTTTCTTTATCTCTTTCAGTTCATCACAAACTGCCAAGTTCACAAAATTCTCATAAGGGATACCTTACACATGTCTAACATCTTTCCAATTGTTTAACGATTACATTTCAATAAAATTGTATTAATTTAGTTTTCATCTTCATTTGATATAAACTCTCTTTTTGAAAGCAGTGAGCTATAGTTCTTTGTGTCACTTAAGATGTTGCCTATGTTATCGTTACAAGCTGTTTTTATGACCTGTGCGTCATATTTAATTAGAATTAATCGAACATAAGTCCACTTACGGGTGAGTTTTTACATTAAAAAAAGAAGAAATTTCAAGGGCGAATAGTTTAATTCAGTATTGGAATTAAAGATGGTTTTTTGAATTATCCAGGTTCAACTCTAACATTTTATTAATGACAAAAGAAAGAAATGTGTTACACCTAAAAATACATGAAATACAGTAGATTCCTGGTTATCTGATCTAGTTTCTTGATTCTACTTTTAGCACATGATTGTGCTAGAAGATGGTTCAACATTCCAATCACAGTTCTTTTGTTTACATATGACTACTTTGTATTTGTCAGCTGTGTTAGAATGCAGTTGTTAGGCAACACAAGACTCAATCATAGTATCAATTATTGAAAAATAAAAAAATTTCACCTTCATGTTAAAGAACAGTTTCAAATATACTAACATATTGTGGACCAGTGATATTTTGTTTATTATTATTGTGCGTAAGTTTCTTTACATCACTAAATTGTCCTTGGTTTTAAATAGTTTAGTAATGACAAGAGACCAATACGATTCAATAGTTTTAACAAAAATAAACTTTAAAAAAGGGTATTTTCTGTTAACGTCCACTCGTGCATCCAGTGTTTTTTAAATGAGACCTCACTCCCACTTATGGTAATACAGGCTACACAGAAAAAAAACTTTTTGTCGGGTTGGATTTGAACCAAGATCTCAGGAGTGACTCTTAGTAATTACACAAATGACATCTTAAAACACTATTACTTTTTATTTACCTGGCATACGAAGTATAGTGTAAGTTTAGTAATCACACAAAATTTCACCTTTATTTTTTGACTAATCTTCATATGTTATGCATGGCCTCAGAAAACAGTAATGTTGTCTCCGTGTTGTCACTTGGTAGAAAGCACAATAATAGTGGCCACAAAAATTAAGATAGGAATACGAAATTTGGTATAGGGGACTATAGTGTGTTAATATTTAATCCTATTGATGTTAAGAAAAATTGAATTCAAAATGTCTAAATGGCAGTTATCTTAAACAGTTTTTGGTTTATATCCAATTTGGTATTTAACATATAACAACACTCTAAATTAGATACAATATTGCAGATTTCAATTCTCCATGAAATGGTATCAACTCTATGTCTTTATACTGACAAATAGCGAAGTTATTGTAAAAAATATAATTCGAGGCCCACCTGGGCTGAGACACTGATATAAGTGAAGCGATTGGTGACTTTTTAATATAGACAATGCCCATTTTGCCCTAGATGATGTCAATGGGCCAACTAGGTAAGTATACTATGATAGAGCAATCACCATGTTGACCAATATTTGAGTAGTAAGATACCTCGTCTAGTATATTCCAATAAAAATAAAAGAACTGTTTCAAAAAGTATAGTAAAATACTGCAAAAGGTTGTGCAACTATTCTTATGGAGAAAGTTTTGTTCATTAGACCATGATAATTATTACTAAATTTGGTATACTTACCAGGAATCAAATTTTAAATGGAAAATTTTATTCGTGTGTTTCTTAAATGCCACATTTTCTAGACATTTAATAAAACTTTAAAAAACATATAATACTACATTTACTTAGAAACAAACTGGTGAAAAATCATGAGTATATCTTGCATATAAGAAAAGTTATGAATTTTGATCAAGTATCGCCAAAATGAAAATTTTAGCTTTAGTCATCAAAGGGTTAAAGAACAAACTATATCAAACCTATAGGTATTTTAAAGAAGAAAAATGATGGGATTTATCAGTAATATCGGCTTTGGAACAGAAAAAAAATTACCAATTTTTAAATTGAACATCTATAATTTTTTTAATTAGCACTAAATATTTTCCCTATTGACTTATAGAAAAACGACACACACTTGTCATTATAAAACAAGTTTAGGATAAGATATTTTTATTTTTAATATTGTAGCCTATGGAGGCATTTATTAGCTAATCAGTAGGCTACAATATTAAAAATGAAATTAAATGCCAGTCGACCAAAAATAGCCTCACAAATATAAGATTTTAAAAATAAAAGTGTTAAAAAACAATACAGAACTTAAAATTCAATAAGGCATGTTTGGATAATGACATCATTCCTAATTACATTTCTGTAAACATTAAAAACAAATCTAAAGCAGCTTGCATTGCCAAAAAATAGCAACAACTTCTTGGTTAATATAGCAAAAAAGACGACCTAAACAAGCTATTGTATATGAAACACATTGGAATTAAACAATTTGTTACGCCCATCTCAAATTAATCAGGTTTATGAGGATATACTAAAAGGCGTTAACATGATCATCTCACGCAAGGTCAAAACCCAAAGGTATAAATTTAAATTACTAATGAACAAGAGGAAAATCCATACAAATAGAACATGCACGGATCACAAGTTTTACCCCCATGTTATCAATTACACCAACATCAATTTTAAAAAAGTGAAACTAACTTATTGGATAGGGGATTGAAGTTAATATTCCACGCCATGACCGACAAAATTTAATAACAGAAATAATCAATGCAGAGGTCACAATAAACATTCTCCCCAGCGAAGTTCAAATCACTGCTAGAATCAATATAAATAATAAACTGAAGCAGATTACAGGCAAACCCCATACAAACAAAATTCTTCATATGCAACATAAACAAGCCATATCAGATATTAGAGATAAGCTGTCTTCACATAATGCTTTAATAACAAAATCCGATAAGGACAACTATATCGTAATCATCGATAAATCTGAAGACATTGCTAAGGTACAGGAATTCTTCGTGAATAATAATATCAATAAATTATCTGCAGACCCAACAATTGAATACAATAAATAAAGTATTGAACAATAGTAACACATTACTTTCTGACCAAATAATATGGTATTCTAAAACTATTAACCCCTACGTTCTTCGATTAAGAGGATTAACTAAAGTTCACAAACCTAACCATCAGACCATTGGTCAATTTTATTTCTGTACCCGGATATAAAATTTCAAAAACAACATATTCTTGAGGAAACTCTTCGTATTTGAGGCAAATCACAGCCTAATAAACAGTTTGAACCTTATTCACAAAATAAAAGTGACAAAAATTGAATCCAGCCATAAACTTGCCTTGTATGTTATTGTAAATCTTTATACCAACATCCCCATTGATCAAACACTTCACATTATAAGAGAAAACCTTGAAACAAATTCTAACATAACTCAAAAATCCGTAAACTAACTTGTCCACCTTCTCAATACAGTTTTACACCAAAATTACTTCAGCTTCAACAAAGAATACTTCTCACAAAACGAAGGCTTAGTAATGGGCTCTCTCTTGTCGAGTATCTTGTCTGAATTCTTTCTCATCTTTATCGAAAATTGACATACTTTTTGAATCAAACCAGTATAGATATGGAATAACATTCTGGTAGAATGTCATTCCATCATTCTGTTCAACGGTACTGGTAGACAATTGCAACTCCTCAGGAACAACATAAATGGAATACACCCTAATTTGACATTCACATTGGAACTGGAAACTGTAAACACACTGAACTACCTAGTTCTGACTATTAAAAAATGCCACAACCAATGATCTTTCAGCATATACAGGAAACCTACATACACCGACCAGACAATACATGCGACTTCCCATCACCCTTATTCACAAAAAATGGCTGCCTATAACAGTTTCATACACTGTCTCTAACTGTACCAATGCAAAAAGAAGAATATAACCCAGAAGTCAACATAATCAAACACATTGCTATCGCAAACGGTTATTAAAGGTCAATCATTGACAAACTCATAAATAGGCACAAGAACAAGTATCCAAAGCCAACGAATAAACAAAAAACAAAATACATATCATGCGAATTTGCCTATATATTACACGTTGAAGAAAGAAATGGCCAAAAATAACATCTAGGTCACATATAGGACTGGCAACAAACTTGAGTCGAAACTGAAACTTCCTAACCAAAATTTAAGGGATGAAAAAAAAACAGGCATTTATAGACGACTTGTGATGATTGCCCACATTTTTAAATCGGCCAAACAGAACTTCCTTTCAAAATACAATACAAAGAACATTTGCCAACAAGCAAAGGAAAACCTAAGAAATCAAGATACGCTGAACACCTCATCGATAATTGCCACAATTACTCTAACATTGATACTAACATGGACATCTTGCACACATAAAGAAAAGGACGTTACATGAGCGCCTTAGAGTAGTTCGAGATTTACAAAGTGTTCAAACAAGAACCTAACAATATATTAAATAAAATATTCTCGTTCTCATCCAATATCCTATATGATAGCACTATCGAGATACAAAGAAAGGAACAAGTTATTTTTATTGTCGTTATCCAAGTTAGATAACGACAATAAAAATAGACAGTCTCAAACTGTTCATCGAAGTGTGCTCACCGACCGACATGCAACCGATATCGTATTTTATAACCTTTGTAAACATGTATATGTGTACTTGTATAAAAGAGTTTCTCTGTGTTATTTGTGCGTGTAAAATGAAATCACCTTTGTTTTTAAACATTAACGAGCTCTGTATGGAACGATTATAAGAAACCTTATATGACCTGATGATGGGCTCACTCAGCCCGAAACTTCAGTAATCTAATTAACCAACAGGGGATTAGCGAGACGTACCGAATAAAAAGGTAATATAAAATTTATTCATAGATATTTTTGTTCTTATAAAGAAGTTTTCTCTGATTGACTGTCTTATATTTTATTCTGACTTACTCCTCAGTGCCAAAGATAACAGATAATCATGATTTTACTACAATATTATTGGTTATTACTTCCTCTTGAAATTTCTGAGTCAAAAATGGACAAGAGTATTGGATAATTCATATTAGACTTGAGCGATTAAAAAAAAAAAAAATTAGACATGAAATACGAACAGGTACACTTTCAAAAGTCCCTTACCACATTTGGGAATAAACAAAATAACAAAAAACAAACTTTTTGTCAAAAGTAAAATGTTTATTCCTATTAGACCCTTATAGCGATTACAACAACAAAGTTGTCATCTTCAGAGGGAATCTTAACAAAGACTAAATTAAAACTATTTACAACTAAAGTGACCAGTTTCCCTACCCCACTCCTCTGGGGCATTGACATATCAGGGTTGACAGTACAAACACCTGTACTGTTACCATAGCGGGGAAGGCTCAATCCTCTAACATACAAAGATGTTTTAATGTTTACAATATAATCATCCCAAAACTAATTATCTTAAACATATTAACTAGAATATTAATAGTAGATACAAAAATTTTAATGATACATGAATAAAAACTATACTAATCTATTATCTATAAATATTAATAGGATAAAACACCTACCTTAGAAATCTATAAGCTAGTAAATACATTATTGCTGTTTTATTTTATATTCATGGTAGGCCTAACTAATTGTACTTTATTTCAGATTGGCAAAATGAAGATATCCATGTTAAAGAACAAATAGACTGAAGAATTTTTAATTTAACTATTAAGTTAATTATTAAAAATTATATCATATTATTTGCTTATTTTTGTGTATTTGTATTTAAAGTATTTATTTGCAATAATCCTACTGAAAACATCCTAAATTCCACTTAACCACAAAATAATATTTTATAAAAAAATTTGTTTACTTTATTCCTACCTGCTTTAAAATCTTTTATTGAAAAACGCAGGCCGACGACACAGTGGGGCACAGCTTGAGCCATTAGAAAAATTATAAATCCACGCAAATTCACCTTAAAATAATAATTTTGTTAAAGAAAATTGTATTTGGCTAAGTATCCTGTTCCTAAAATCAAACGGTTGATAATATAGAAAGAAGAGGAAAATATCAAATTACATATGGATAGAATAATGTAATAATACACTGTAAGCTTCTGAACTCTATCTAATAACAATCATTTTCATTGAACTTGGACACCACATATATCATCAACTGCACATGAGAGCAGGTTTATTAATGTACAGATATATATTTACATCAATGTATTTATATATTTTACATCAATATATATTTTTACCACATTTTTATTAGTTCGGTTTCCGTCATATCTGTCTGTCAGTCTGTCCGGGTGGATTTTGTAATCGAGTTTAAACTAACGTCCCGATAAGCTAGAGACCTGAAATTTTGAACATAGGTCAGAATTGGATGACAATACAATATTTAGTTGGTTTCTTGTCTCTACATTTGTTTAAACAATAGTATAAACACCTTGCAATGAAGATGCCATGACGGAGATGGGAAAAATGCGTCAAATACGACCTTCACCACCATAAGTTTGTGATACATTTACAATTTGTAATGGAGAAAGATCTGACATTGTATTGTTTTAATTCATGTACATGAAAAAAATAAAATAAATTTTGTTTACTTCTTTAGTTTGATTTTCTGAGTTACAAGACTAATAGAACTATTATAGGTAATAAGAGGTAATATTTTGAATTTCAGACATTGGCAGCTAAACAGGATATGAAATGCATCGGGAATTTCCTATATAGGTCCTTGTCAGAGTCTCATCAATATATACAAAACTGATTGAAATCTTTCACTCGGATATAAGACTAAAAAACAGAAAAATAATAAATCAAATTAAAAAAAGTTTTTAACATACCACGTTTTTAAAATGGACTAAAAAGTATAAAATAATTTTTCATGACCCTTCTACAATTTTGAAGGAGGATTGTTAGTGGCTATGGATATATTTGGAGTACTTGGAGAGAAAAACGTGGGGCGCAGGCAATCTATGACAGTTAGAAGGAGTAAATAAAATAAAGTTTTTTTATTTTTTTAATTTTTTTATTAGGAAATGTGTTCCGGCATCCTATAACTCACATTTTAATGCTGCACAAAATTATTTGTTTTAAGACAAATGTGCTATTTGAAAATTGATTGTCATTGAAATCTACGTACCAGGATTTTTGATTAAAAACTTATTCAATGATTTGTAAAACTGAGCTTTACATACTAAATTTGAATCAAGGTATAATGCCCTCAGATGTTGGAGTTTCCATCTATAGCTAGAATTTTCTCATTAGAAATTAGCTAGAAAGAGTTCAGAATATTTGACTATAAATCAATTGTTGCTGACATTCTGTTTGCTAGAAGCCACCCAAACTATTTTCCGTTTATGTTTAGCAAAAACTTTTAACAAATTTGATTTCAGTGTGTCAGGAATCACAAGTTTATTGAGGGTTTCAAAGTTAGTTGAGAAACACCTCCCAACTGGTAACAATTTGTATGTGTGTGCAGTAAATTAGTTTAGTGTAGTTTTTTAACCCTAAATTAAATTTAGCTAGAAAAGCAACAATAAAGTGGAGCCTACTGAATTTGTCAAATTGTGAAATCATTACAATTATTTTTTCAAAGCAAATTATTTAGTTTAGTTACTACTTTTAATGAAACTCCAAAAAAGGTTGCTACTAAACTTGTATTACCAAAAAAATTATACAAACAATATAAAATAATAGTATGCATAACAGGAAATAATATTTACATAACTGAAAAAAAAGGATCAGGTTATTCTCCTAATTAAGTTTATATACAATCACACTGAAGAAATAATTTGGACTAGTAAAACTGTAAGCTGTATTTATATTTGGTTATTGAATAGAATTTATGTTTGTGTATATGAGAAATAAATGTAAGTAACACATGTTCTGTCAACAGTTTTATTTGAAGCAATCTGTATTGGGAATTTCGATCTCAAATAATATTCTTTCAATAATTCTACATAATAAGGTGTTATTTGACTTAATACATAGTAGGGGCTTACATGGGATGCATAGAAGTCTGCAGGTACTGTGACGTCATATGCTCCACCATACAGCAATCAGTTCTGATATAGTAGGGTAATGCCAATTGTTATGTAGTAATGTTTGTTACCGTGTATTAGCTGTTATGTAATTTAAATTAATTGCCTTATTGTGTAGTTCAAAGTGTAATAACTCCTTAAAATACTGCACTAAATTTGCATAGATTTCTAAATAGAAGAAACATGAAAACAAATATTGCTTAGAGACTATAAAAAAGTATTGATAACCTGAAACGGTTTACCAGCAATTTTATCACATTTTGTGGTATACTTTAACATTAATAATGAGTGTTTAATTTTGTAGATTCGGATTTGAGCAGAAACGTTAAATAAAAACCACAAAAGGTACATTTTTCATTTTTCTTGTAGCTGAAAACAGGGTAATAATGGGAAAAAAAAAATTATACCCATATTTAAAAAAAACAAATGCAACCACTACCACAACTGGACCTTATTTTTTCAACATTTAGTTTTGGAGCTGCACTAAAATGTGGATAGAAACTACTAATCTTTTATTTCCTGTCGTAAACTTTGCATTAGTTCATGATTTCATTACATCAATCTTCGGTCCTAATGTTTGTAAAAATTTTGTCACATTTTTCTCCTACTGATACTGGCTAGTATCTGTTAAAAGTATCTAATACTTTTAGCATGAGGTGCAGCCCATATACAATAAAATTAACATGTTATATAAGATCTTTAAATAAGCTGTTTTATGTTTATACGGAATTATGAGTATATTCATTATTTACATAACATTAATTTTGAAGTTTACATTTACTGTTGAACATTGCATATTCGTGAAGACACATGCTTCTGTAAAAGTTGCTTAATATCAGATTTCAAAGATATGAGAATGTTATTGAAAGTGTGAACTCAATTTTTCCATCTCCAAATTTAAAGTAAACTAGAAATATTTTTTTTTGTCCTATTCAATATTCATGCAAAATTAACTGACTAACTTCAATTTTAGTAAAACTCATAACCATGCTTTACTAAAATTGGGAATAATCTGAAATATTTGGAATTTCATCATCTGTCTTATTAAATGTATTTACTGTATTTTCTGATTAAAATGGACAAATATTTATATTATTTTCAAATAGTGAATCATAAGTCCAATGGAACTTTTTTTTTCAAGTTTAAAAGTCAATTCACAAAAGTTTAGGACATCAATCTTCAGTCCTAATGTTTGTAAAAATTTGTCACATTTTTCTCAGTACATGTTTAAGTTTAATGAATCCCTTTTTATTTTCGCTATCTGACAAATAGAAATTTTGCTAGATAAAATACAAAAAATACCATTTTGTTTAACTTTTTCAGTCTAACTTCTAACTGCTATATCTCTGAAGCTGAATGAAAAATGTGGTCTTCCTGACCTCATATTTTTTGATAACAATGAAAAAGAAAAAAAATGTTTATTTTTTTTGTAATTTTGTTTAAAAAGCTATAGGTCTAGCTGGAAAACTGGAAGAAAAATGTATCTTTCCTGAGTCAGCAGAGTTAGCAATGTCCATGGCGGAAGATTGGTTCTCTGTAAATAACTTAAAACTGAACGTGACAAAAACAAAGTTAATTCAGTTTGGTCTACAGTCAAATCCTAACCTACATGGCGCCAGTTTGTTTTGCTCTCAGAATGATTTCCTCTGTGACTAGTTTAAAAGTAATAAAAGCCGTTTATTCTGCTCATATTGGTTCTCGGCTAAGATATGGGGTGGCATTCTGGGGGAACTCTGTAGAGTCTATAAAAATATTCCGCCTACAAAAAAGAATTTTACGCTCAATGTTTCATCTGAGGTATAAACAATCGTGTTTTCATTTTTTCAAAAAAAACATAAATTTTAACCTTTCCGTGTATTTATATCTATGAGACGTTAATTTTCTTTAAGAGCAACCATAATTTATTTGAAGTGAATCAGCACCACCACAAATACCCTATCCGTCAAAAACTATTGCAATATCCTGTCCACAGACTAAAATATTTTGAACGTGGAATATATTACTCACGTATTAAATTGTTCAATGCACTACCGGAAAAAATTTAAAAAATGGATTCTATCCAGAGTTTCAAGAGTTCACTCAGAGGCTACCTTCTAGAAAATGCATTCTACTCTGTGGAAGAATATCTGGCCAGAAATACCCAAACTAATTCTGCTAATGTCGGGTATGACTTATGAATGAATTGATCCAGTATCTGCCCTGCATTTGTCTCAGTTATAGCCTTACTTGTAAAATATGTATTTGTGTGTATGTAATATATATATATATATATATATATATATATATATATATATATATATTTGTTATATTGTATTGTTTGTAAATATGTGATTAACTAATGCAGGAATGTAAACTGTATTTAAAAATACTTGTGAATTACTTGTAATATAAGTTATTGTAATTATTACAAATTTAATTAAAAATTTTTTTATGTGACTCTTGCTATGCGAATTATGTTTGTCAACAGCAACAGAAATAAATAATAAAATAATAATAATAAAAAAGTATCTAATACTTTCAGCATTTGGTGCAGCCCATATACAATAACATTAACATGCTACATAAGATCTTTAAATAAGCTGTTTTGTGTTTATACAGAATTATGAGTATATTCATTATTTACATAACATTAAGTTTGAAGTTTACATTTACTGTTGAGCATTTCATATTCGTGAAGACACATGCTTCTGTAAAAGTTGCTAAATATCAGATTTCAAAGATATCGAGAATGTTATTGAAAGTATGAACTCAATTCTTCCATCTCCAAATTTAAAGTAAACTGGAAATATTTTTTTTTGTCCTATTCAATATTCATGCAAAATTAACTGACTAACTTCAATTTTAGTGTAATTGGGAATAATCTGAAATATTTGGAATTTCATCATTTATTTATTTATTTATATTCAGATTAAAATGGACAAATATTTATATTCATTTTCAAATAGTGAATCATTCAAAGTGAACTCTTTGTTTTCAAGTTTAAAAGTCAATTCACAATAAAATTATTAGTGATGTTAGTGATAATATGTGGGAGTAAACAAACAGTTGAGTTAACCTAAATACACAATTATTAAATAATTTATACTATTGTTCAATGTGGTTGTTACCATATTAAATAAAGAATGTGTAATATATGGAGTAATAGTTAATAATAGAATCTTTTTAATGAGGTAAGTTAATGGAGAAAATAATGCAATTAGAGTATGGATCTATGGATCTATGAAACTAGGAACAAAAATGCTTTGTGCATGACTGTTGTATCACTAGAATAGTCTAGTATAATATTATTAGTTTAAATATCACTTTAGTACCTATTTACAAAGCCAGTACCAGTCACAGAGAACAGATTTATAAAACTACAAATAAAATTCCTTTGTGCATGACCATTGTACCAGTGTAGTCTTAGTATAAATGTATCAATTTAAATATCACTTTAGCAATGCAAAGCCAGTTCTGGGTTGACCAAGAGGGGAGAGAATACTTTATTGCCATATACACCTTAGCATGAGCACAAGTAGACTTGTATCTACGTGAAATAGAATGTATCTTAAATTTTATCAAGTGTAGCTGATATAAAGTTAATACTTAATAACACATTTCAAGTTCAGTGTTTACTAATATATGTGTGCTTTAAATACTCCATCTTATACTGCAGTTTGCAGACCAAACGGCTTATGAATTTTTCCACACATGATTTGGTTATGTTTTAACACTAATTAATTCAAATGACGGCATTATTTTTGCACAAAATACTGTAACATTGTCCTCTTAAGCTGGTTGAGAAGGACTTTTTATATACGTGGTATGTTCTCTGTAACAAATACAGTGTGTGGTGTTTTACTTAGTCACAGGCAGCTCTGGATTTTGTAGGCTCTCTTAAAATAATTTATCAAATCCCATCAAATAATGTTGAACTTGATTTTACAATTTCAATATAAGTTAATAATCTAAAATATTATTGGAATGCCTTACAACTATAATATATCATGTGTTAATAATAATATTATTATGTGTTACTGGATTTGATTTTTCCTTAGGGTAGAGAAGTAAAAAAACATTTAAAATGAATACATGTTTAATAATCAGGTAAACATTGACTAAAAAATTACATGAACATTACAATAAAAATATGAATAATTCAGTGAAATTATCAAAATGTAGCCGAAGAAGATTCTTCAGAAATGAAGGCCTTAATTGTTCTATTTTTAATTTTGGTTTAAAGTAATTAGATATTGGCTTTGATTTTCTTTAGTTCTTTTTTGTTTGTTTTTTATTTCTTATCCAGGAATGCCTTAGTTTTGTAAATTCAAATGAAAAGGACACTGTTGTGATGGTTTTCACAATAATTATGTCTAATCTATTTGAAGTTGTCTGTGGAAATAAAGCACTAGAGATAACTTCTTGTGGAGAGTATCTTCATGCTCATGTGTGAATGTTTTTTTATCCTTAGAGAAAATTAGTCACTGCATGAAGGGAAGTAGTGTTTTATCTTCATGCTCATGTGTGAATGTTTTCTTACTCTTGGAGAAAATTAGTCACTGGATGAGGGGAAAGAGTGCATTCAGTAACTTTTTAGTAATAGAAAAATCCTAGTTCTAAATTTTCTGAGTGTAAAATTATTCAGAGCTCAGGAAATTCAGCGGACCATAGGTACACTGTTTTTTATAACTATGTGAAGTCTCATCGAAATTGTTGGAATAGTTTTTAAGATATTATCATTTAAGTGAAAAACTCGCCAGTGGTTTTCAGGTAGTATTGCAGATGTGACTTTTTCTATTCAGTCGTATTGCGTTTGAAAACAGTTAGAGATAGAAAGATGCGGTTCTTCGTATTCGATTCAGAATCTTTCAGGCTATCGGAATATGTAAAACATGATATTACAAAAATTCAGAAAATTCTTTGTTCTAAATTTTCTGAAAGGAAATTTTCAGATTTTCAATTTTTTCCCAAGCTACGAAAATTCAGGTGACCATAGCTACAATCATTTTTTATAACCATCTTATAAAACTAAACGTAATTATCTGTTGTCTTTGTCTCCCGCACCGAGAGTTCAATTTTTTCTGACACATACATTCCATTTTAATTGAATTGTTTACTTCTATAATATTGCAACTAAAAATATAATTATTAGTCAAGTTTGTGTTTTGGAGACTTTACGAGGGACATTAATTGTTGCATAGAATGTTTTATCGGAGGGGGGGGGGATACAATGCAAATGCAAATTTAGAAATTTAAAAAAAATCATTACACAAAAGTCAAATTTATATCCAAAATTTAGGTTTGGGTTATTACAATGTTTGACATGGTATATAGAACCATAAAAACAAAATTTTAAAACTTTTAAAAAACATACAACTACTAAAAATAAAATTTTTACTTAAAATTTGTGTAAATAAGAAAATAAAATAAACTGTTGTTCCCTATGTTTTACAACCACAAATATTTAAAAATATCAATGTTTTCAAAATTTTAACCAATAATTGTCAAACGCTTTCAGCTACTTTTCAACCAATTCCTCAGTTCAAAATAGAACAATAAGGTATAACAGAATTAACACGGTTTGGATATTTTTGTAGTTACTGATTTAAAGATATTTATTACAGTTCTTTTCTCTTTCTGATGAACTACAACCGATAAATCAGAGGTCTTGGATTCTTAATCAGACTAGAAAAGTTTTAAATAAAACTGCTGTTGAACAAAACACCCAAAATTTCATCCTGTTAAACTAACATAGTTTATGATGTGTACTTAAAATGTACACTACAACATTTTAAGAACAGTGCCTAAATAAACCTTAGTGTTTTTCACTTTATTCTAGTTTATAACTACCGAACACTTGAACCAAACACTTGAGAACCCACTACAGTCTATTGAATCTACCATATATATATATATATATGTAATTAAGCTAGATGTCTTAATAAACTAGGGGTTTTCGTTTTCACTGCACTTCAACAAACATGTGAGAACTCACTACAGTCTTTTGAACCTAAATATATGTACAATTGCATGTCTAAATAAACCATATGGTTTTTCCCTACTTGTACAAAACACAACAGAAAACACTTAACTCCGGAGGAAATAAACCGTGGGGTTTTTTTTATTATAATTCATCTATGTACTGCTGAATGTTAGCAGAATTATACTGTTAATCTCGAACTTGACTATTACAATTTTTACCACAAGATATAAATTAAATTAGCTGAAGGCGATGGTGTAATAATCATGAATAACAACAGATGGAGTGTATGTATATTTGGAAACATGTCTAAGATTATAGGGATGTATGAAGACTCCCAATTTTTGTCATTCTCTGTCTGGCTGGCACACCAGTCACCTCACTCCAATCATGACACTTGGCCAGTCAGACAGAGATACAAGGGAAAATCTTATTAATCAAATAAGGATTACATATTATAGATGTTAGGCTTAGGATTAAAAATGCAAGGATCCTTCATCTTCAAGGATTTGTTAATATTCTAGATCTTCGGTTTGTGGTTCTGTTTTGTGTGTGTTCAATTCAGTTCACTTTGGACGGTCATGTTACCCAAAGAACTTCAGCCATTAAGGCTTTTGTGCTCCTGAAATATGATGGGTGGGGGGGGTTCCTAAGTCATCATCCTATAGATCCACATGCTCTGTGAACTTAAGGATTTTTCAGTAAGGTTGTCTTGGGGAATTTTTAGGCCTTTCTCCACATGTCCAAAGATGCCTATCCTCTCCTGCTCAAGACTACTGTTGTCTAAGAGCCTGTGTCTGCAGTCTAGTCGTGCATTTCACATTTTCTGTATGGAGGTTCCATTATAAAAATCCCCTTTCTGTGCATTTGCTTTCTAAGTAAGCGTACCCTGTGATCCAGACTACCATCTTCCTTAAATTGCACTGGCTAAACTTTGTAAGGTCCGACTCAGATCTGAGATGTTCCTCCACCTTGTTCCATGCCCAAGTGTTGATGGCAAACATAGCCCTTTTCTTGGAGATTCCATAAAATGGCTCTAGTCCTATGAACTTTGCTGCTGATGCTTTATTTGCTAGCATGTCAGTGTTCTCATTTCCACTAATTCCAGTAGGTACTGGCACACTACAAAGAATTGTTACAGCCACAAAGCAGTGATAAAGTCTTATGATGCAATCTCAGACTAGTTTTGACCTGAGTTCTTTTGAATCTAGTCTTTTCGTGTTATAAATGCAAATTTCTTTACCCTGTACTTAAGTCTTAGATTTTTTGGGCATATTTCATTAGCACTGTAAGGTACATTGTTGACAAACACTGTGGGGTGAACTCCCATTCATAACGAAATTGTCTAACCAAATTTGCCTCAAAAAATACTTGCGCCCATTTCACCTTTAGTTTTTGAACTGTTGTAAACCACTCCAGTTCTCCTAGAGGTATATGTATCTTCTTCTCTCAGACTATTTCTCACGTTCAATACAAATGACTTGGAGAAGGAGTAACATGTTTTTCTATGGTCAGAAATCAAGTCTACTACATAATCCCCTGTGACAATTGTTGTGATTTTGTGTCCCAACCATGAGACTGCTTCTGTTCTATAGGAAGAACTTTAAAGCAGCAGTCCAAAGTTGCTCCAATGGCACTACAAACAGCAAGTCTCTGAACTCTTGTCAGTCTTGCAGCTGATCTAATTTGGGCCACCACGCAGTGGCATTATACATTATACCAAAAAAAGGTCTTACCACAGAGGTGTAAAGTCAAACCATCAATTTCGACCAAACCCCATGTCCCACTAAACAAGCGTGTGCAGGCCATAAGTAACCCATTTACCCTTATCAATGACATGGTTAATATATGAACCCCAGTTAAGTACATTATGCAGGAATACTCACGAATAATATCTTGACCTTGGTTCCCATTTTGATTTCACCACAGAAGATAGTTACAGATCCAAGACCTTCTTATTTTATTTAGTCTAGTAAATAGAATGATATTGTTGAGATTATTGATGAGGTCATCAACCACTAAGATTCACAATAAGAGGGATAATCTTCCTCCTTGTGGAGACTCTTATGTTGCTGGACTTATACATTCTTGTCGTGCAGTGAGGATATTATAACCCTGCTTTACATCACCTGCTTGATCCATCTACATACCATTCCATCAATTCCACGACATAAGGTTGCTTCATAACGGACTGGTTTGTACTGTTATCAAAAGATCCTTCAATGTCTAGAAATGAATCCAATTATTTATTGTGAAGAGCATTTTCTATTCTGCTCACTCATTGATGCAGAACAGTCAGAGGATTTTCTGGGATGTAAGAATATTGATTAATATGGAAAGGGTTCTCCATTAATGCACATTCCCACAAAAAACCTATGTATTACCTTCTCCAATACCTTTAAGAGGAAGGACAAAAGGACTTTGGTTCATTATAACTCGCCTTTCCTAGTTTAAGTATAAACACGAGCTTAGATACCCTAAGAATAGTCCACAGAGCACAGGCAGTATGTTTTCAATACCTTTCTGTAAGCAAACAGGTCTAATACCATCTCCATATGGAGATTTGTACGGGTCAAATATACAGACTGTCCATTTCATTTAACTAAATGTAATTATACAATTGACCAATTTCTAATCATTAGTACTTACGTTTGGACAAGTCTGATTACCCGTAGGTGTGTTTTCCCACATATCTTTTTTTACGGTGCATCCCAGAAAGTAAGAGGATTTTCATCACCTCCTTAGCTTCCACAGGAAACTTACCTAATAGTATTCTTAATAGTTCCTAATGGTGAGATAGGATCCTTGGATAATATCCTTTGGATTTTAGCAGTTTCCTTTACTCCTTTAATGTTGGTACAGAACTTCCTCCATGAGTACCTTTTCGCCTGCCTTACCTTCCTGTTATATTGGGACAACACTCTATGATATGTGTCCCAACACCCGCATCTGTTAGCAATTTTAAACAGGGACCTTACCCTTTTTCTGAGTGCTGATAGCTCAAGGGTTCCACCATTTTACTCCGCTAGACCTAACTTCAGTTAGTGGGCAATTATTATTAGTGGGTCAAACGAAGTTATTATGGCTTCACTAAGGTTTTCCGATGTTCTACCAAGATTGTCAATGTTACGAATCTTACCGGTACCTGAGAGTTTCTCGTTTTTCTCTTCCAAGTTGATTTTACAGGATATCCAGTCTGTTCTTCTGGGATCCCTAAAGTAAATTTTCTCAAGCTTATGTTCACCAATTCTAAAGCTAATTTGTCAATGATATGATAATGATGGTTTTAGGGAGACAAGGCAATTATGTATTCTATTCATCATTATGTTGATGCATAGTGTAAGGTCAATGAGCTCTCTTCCGTATCTGTTTGCAAATGTTGGTCATTACCTACATTAACAATTGTAAGGTCATTGCAGTTAAAATCTAAAAGTGACTCACCTCTCACATTCATGTCTGTGGTCCCCATGCCATAAGTGAGCGTTCACATCACATCTCACGATAAGGCCACTGTCTTGCTTTATACTCCACAAGGTCATGTATCCCCTTTGTGTGTGGTTTACTGTCATCGTTATAAAGGAGATAGGATGACAGTAGTAAGGTCCTTCATCACTTCTAGGAACTCTAATGTGATGTTACTGGAATAGTGTTCTAGAACAAGCATACAATTTAATCTATTGCTAGTTAAAATACACATTCTAGGATTAAAATAATCAGGAGCATGCACTAATCTTACCCTCAGTCCCATTATTTTACCTTGCCTGATCCAGGGCTCCTTTATCATAAGTGTTAATATTCTCTGCAGGAAATTCCTTGCAGGGTATGGTAGTTGAAGCTCTATTGAGCTACAGGTTGTTCTGAAGGATCCTTTTCAATCTCTATTTTCTCTGTCCTGCAGAATTTTCAGGTGCACCTTCTCCAGTCCTAAGTACACTCTCCAGCTGCTAGCTTTGCGATTTCTTGTCAATAGATCGTCTATGATAAAAATGAGGGTCTGATCATCTATGATAAGAATGAGGGTCTGATCAATCTATGATAAGAATGAGGGTCTGATCATCATCCTCCCTCTAGCCACCAATCACACTCCAGTCTCTCACAACCAGCCCATGATTTTTGGTTATCATAAAAAGTGATTAAATCTTTTGGCTCCTTTATAGCCAGCCGTTTTGAGTTCTTCAGGAGAATTATGGTGGTCCATAATAGGTCTTTATATTCTCCTACTCTCACCGCCATTCCACCTCACCTCCAGGCTTCAGCTTTTGAGCAATCTGAGCCAACTACTCCTTGGTGTTGATATTGTGGCATGTAACGATCATAGCACCCTTTTCTAAGTCTTCTGAAATAGAAGCAGTGCACCAGACACAGCTCGTCAATCAGAGACTCCTCAAGGGGGTCCAACTGCTCATTCGTCAACCAGACTTCTGGGTAGGTTTTGGGTATGATTGCCATTTTGTGACTGGTGGACTTAACCCCACATTCCCTGCTTCCTGAAGGCCTTAAGAGTGGAGACCTGTGCTCCACATCCTCATCTCTGTTTGGTTGCTGGCTTGTTTTTATTTTGCCTAAAGAAGAAGTACTTGAGTAGAGGGACTTCTTCCTGAACCTCTCTCGTTCACCAGCTGCAGTTTTGGATGGTTGCTGCTCTTTTTTTCTTTTTGTGGTCATGCATTTTTCTCCGTTCAGCTGAGGGGATCTATTTTACCTCAGCTTCTTTCTGTTTTCTTTTGAGTTTCCTGTTCCTGGAACCAGAAAAATTAGGGTTCTTATGACTGACATCACTCTCTTCACCAGTGTCTGTCAACAGTCTCTCCTTCTCACTGAGTTACATTCTGGAATTTGTTTCTTCCTATGTAACATCCAGAGTCACTTCGATGTCACAGCTTGTTAAAATTCCTCCAGGTCTATGTTGCTTGGTGGTGACCTCGTCACAACCTTGCTCCTCTTAAAGGAATTTTGTTCTTCTATTTCTCCTTCTCTATCTTTAAGCAACGATTTGTGTCCCTCAGAATCCTTGACACCGACCTACGAAGAGAGTGGATTGTCCAAATCCAACCTTGAAGTACCACATGGGGTAAAATTTTTAATTGGATTGGGCATTGCTCTTTTGATAACATTGTGACTGCATAGCCCATTCCCTCCACACCTTGGTAATGCTGTCACCTCGGTCTGGGATTGCTTATTTGGACAAGCCTTATTGCAAGTGTCTAACATATCTGATAGAACTTTCGCTATCCGTCACCTGTGACCCACACAGTAGCTAAGGGTGTTTGTTGTTTAGTTTTAAATAATACTGAATGTGGTTCAAAGATCTCTAATCTTTACGATAATGTTTTTCTTGGAGTTTAAAAATGTTTATTTAACTTCTGTATTATCTGTGTGTAGGTGTGTGTAAGGTATAATCCAAGATTGTTATAAACTTATATTAATACTAAACTTATTAACTTACACAGACCTATGCATAGAAAGGAGCGGAGTATATTCATCGATACTTTTGAAACCTTGGCCAAGCAAGTGATTTTAATAGATTCTACTTCTGAAACCAAGTCCAACCATGAGATTAATCATGTTGAAAATGGTAAAATTTAGGCTTTTGTTTATACCTTATTATATAGATTTTCAGAGTTCTACTAGCCTAAAAATTGTTCAGATATGTGACTACTTAAATTGTTTTTTTGTTTATACTCAAATATTTAGATTTTCTGAATGAAACTTGCCTAGTTCAGATATGCGACTGCATCAAAATGTTATTTATTTGAACTTCAGATATATAAATTGTCCATATAGTTAATAGTAAACAGTAAATTTATATTGTTTAATCCAAACTATTTAGTTTATCTGACTGAAACTTGGGTAAAATTGTACAGTTTTGAATACTTAAATGAGTTGTTTAAACCCAAATAGTTTTTCTGAATGAGTACAATTGTTCAGATTTGACTACTTACAAAAACAAAATTATACGATAGTTTTGTTTTTGTTCAATACAGAGGAATAACAAATTTTAATTTATTGGAAAACATAACCATAGTTAACAGTTTTAAACTATTTTATAAACTTTAGGGATCTTCAGGCCTTTTTTGGATGGATTTTGATGGCTCTTGATTAGTCTCGAAGAATTAAAAAGTCAAATATGACCAAATTGATGGGATATATTGACCAATATTGACTTCCGATGGGATTAGTGCCTAATGTACAAAACCGAATTTATTGTCTATTGAAAATAATGTCACTAAATAGGTATTCATTTCTAATATAACTAAACTTCTTATGATATACTACAGTACATCAGGGGTACTGTACTTGATGAATCGAGACAATGAAAAATCTAAATAAGGCATTTTAATAAGCTGTGGGAGAATAAAACATGAAGCATATTCATACATTAGAGTAAGTATAAGTCCTAAATTTTATTGTCGAGGACTCATAAATGGTACATTAAATTTCTGAAGACATTAATATCTATCAGCCAAAGGATTTTTAAAACAATGTTGGGTGTTGGATGATATTGTTTGGAGTGCAGACTACTCAAATATGATATTTTTAGTTGTCTTCATTGAGAAAGAGATGGTACTTCGGTCAAGCTGGAAACTGGGGTTGAACGAAATGCACTAGAAACAATCTAAAGTGGAGAATTATGAAGAGAATTAAGATTCCTAGTTGTTGATGGCCTTATTCATGAATAGACTATAGAGCCATAATCAATTGGTGACCGAGCAACAGCACAGTAAAAACGTAACACAAATCCTATTGGCTCCCCACCGAGAACTGCTGAGAACACGTAACGTGTCAAGTATTTTATTACCCCATGTTTTTAAATCAGATAAATCCAAGAATGTCTTTGAACAAATAATAGGCCTAAGAATTTAGCAATTATACAAGTTTGAAGTTGAGGAACTAATTTTATTGAGGTAATAAAAGGCTGATGGTTCTGTCTACCGGTAACTAAAAGCAATACATTGCGTTTTTGAAACAGAGTACTTAAATTCTGTTAATCTTTATCAAAATTTACAAGTTGAAGGTTTTTTTGCAGTTGCCATTCCTCGAGTAGCCACGTATGTAGCAAAATCATAAACATATAGAGAATAGCAGACAAGGCACTGCACATTAGTAATGATGTTGATTGCCACAGCAAATAGGGTCATGCTCAGCATACTACACTCTAAATGAAAACCATCTGATAAATTAGCTTCAACATGTACTCTGAAATATCTGTTTCTGATAAACTTTAAATGCAAGAACATTATCATTTATATTTCATGATTATAAAGTATTCAGAATTTCTCTTCGCCAAGCCATATCATAGACCTTTTTCTAGGTCAATAAATATTGCAAGCAGTGTCTCAGGCAAGAAAAAAAATGAATTTTGTATGGTAAACTCTACGAAAATCAGCTGATCAGTAGATGATTGACCTTACTTAATGCCACTTTGTTTATTACAAAACAACCGGTTACTTTCGAGGTACCAAACAAAGCACTGTTTGATCATTCTCTCTATCAGCATGTAAAGCATACAGGTGAGAGAAATAGGACGGTAAATTTCTGGTTAGGTTTTTATTTACCTGGTTTTAGAAGAGGAATTACTGTAGCTCTAAACATGTATTGGGAAAACATTGTTCTTTGAATTATATATTTTAAGAGTCAGCCACCCTAAAGTTGAAAAGTGTTTAATTATAGAATAAACAGTGATATCAGGCCCTGGAGCATTATCCTATCCTGACAATATAGCAGACTAATTTCTGTAAGAAAAATTAAGTATTTAATGCCGATTCTTCTAATAGACCTACAGTGAAAGGTGTTGCTTCTTGAGACCTTTTAAATAAACAAAACGCTTCACTGTAAGCAGCAGTTGAAAAAAGTTAGCAAATTATGAGCCTAAAACATTAGCAATGTTATAATTATTTGTAATCAGAAGGGCATCTCATTGTTTAAGTCCCAATAAAGTAACAGAAGGAGGAGGACCAAAACAGATTGTAACTTTTTCCACACTGTTGAGATGGATGTGGTGATTCTTGATATTATGCCTGTGTACACGGCGCAAGATACCTATCTACGCTAACCTAAACATTCTGTGTGCTTTGGCTTGTAGAATTTTATAACTTTTGAGATTTGTACAAGTAAGTCTTTGGTTAAACTTCCTTACAACTTTACTATGTAAATAGAGATCATCACTACATTCATCATGCCACTATGGAAGTAGTGGTTGTAACATATTGCTAAAGATGGGTTCAAATGAAATAAAACATCATAATCCATTTTAGCTATGACTGTGTATTAAAACTAGGAAGATGAGTTTTAGACTGCTGGCACAAAACTGCAGAATGGAAGTGTCAGGTTGGACTTGGCGGGAAAAGGTACTGGTTTCCAGCCAATAGCGTTTATTCAACAATATCACCCAATATGACGTCACATATCATGCGATGTCACACGATACTCCTACTCTTGTACAATCGCATACATTACAGTGGTCTTGTTGACATTTTCTGAACGTTGTTGTCTGCTGTTGTAAGAAGTGCTGTTGAAAAATAATCTACTAATTCATTGATAAAAATCATTTATATTAATATTGAGTGATACAAATTGTAATCTCTTCCCATTTTGCTTTACACAAAATTCACCTGGAATGGCGATCATTATAACAAGAGAAGTTGGGGAAAGTAAGCTTTAATACTGTAGATAAAGCTGTAAAGTAAGCTATACTGTAGATGTCAATTAGAATGGACTACTCAAATTTAGTGGCCAGACATGGGCTACAAAATAAGTCTACGGTTGTCCAATCACCTATAGAAGACACTAAATAAATAAGTTAGTGAACCATCATTGAGTAGCTATATCAAATCCATATTGTATCGAATCCCATCATGAAGGTTTCCACTGTGTTTGCAGATGTTACATCTACATGTATAGTGGTGGGCATTAAAATTGCCCACCAAAAGAAATGGTGCAGGCAACTGTCTGATCAGATTGACAAATTAAATTTCGAGAAACCTGTAAATACACATAGCAAATTGTCATTTTGTAAGGAGTAGTTGTGTTTTATGCTACTTCCTGCAATGAAGTTCTAAGGTTCACAATAGTATTACAAATGGAGTTGTGGGTGGGTATTGCCACTCCACCCTTAGCCCTCACTGCAGTGAAAAAAAAATAGTTCAAAAAACTGAAATCGCTTCAAACTAAATGTGGGTAGTGTTGATGGAGATGAGTCTCTTGCAGGCAAATAAGTAAGAGGGTGTATCATGTATAAGAATCTTTTGATCATAAGTGTGACTTCTAACACCGTTAATGTTCCACTGTATCACATCGTTTAAATTTATATTTGTAGCCATATTTATGATCTTTAAAATTATCATTTACAATGGATATTATTTTTACACCTGCCTGGCTTCAATTACCAGCAGGGGTGGTTTAATATTAGTTTTTATCTTTATATTCTCAGGTAGTTCCAAATTCTATAAGCACCCTTTACGTCCGAAACGTTTGGTCCTGACGACTAAGAACCTACGAGATAATTTTGGGAGGGGTTTGTTACACCTTGCCTGAAGGGATTTAGAGAAAATCCCTACTTTAAAATTTTATTATTAATTTTGTTCACAAATGGCTCAGATCTAGAACTTGAAGTTTAGTTTTTGGCTTTGTTACAGGAGGACAAGTGATAGTCTTTAAAAAAAAATTACTTTATTGTCGGTAAGTCTTTTGCTTTGACCCACTTGTGTTCCTTTGTGACTTTCATCTTGAACATAGGCCAGGAGATGTTGGTGTGGTAAAAGAAGTTACTTTCTTAGGAGGAGTTATATTCCTGCAAGATTCAGTCTTATCAGAAACACTTTTTAAGAAAAATGGCCAATAAATAATTGAGCCATCTGCTTCATTAGCAATTTAAGTGTCTCTGATAGTTTCTCACATTTGCACACGATGGTAAATTTACTTGGAACTGTAACAGCAAAATATTTTCTTACAATAGCAGGCTTTGAAGTTTTATATATCTTTCAAGCATCAATAAAAGATAATTTGTCTATGACATGATACTTATAATAGCTTTTTCCTCTTTGTATCTATCGCAGTTGAAGGAATGTGCAGGATGATCACTGCTACAATTTGGACGTTTGATGTCATTCTTTCACCCTTTAATGTTGTGCTCTCTCAGACTACATAACTCCAGTTTTGTACAATTAAAACTCACATGTCCAAAATACTTATTTTAAAAATTACATCGTGGGTTTGGAATGACTTATCGTTAGTAGGCCTACTCATTAAAATTATGGTTTGGTACAGTAAGTGTTTGAAAGTTGTCTCATCAACGAAGCATTAGGACTTCCCTTGCCATTTTCTGTATCCATTATCCAAACCTTTAAAATTATGGTTTGGTACAGTAAGTGTTTGAAAGTTGTCTCATCAACGAAGCAGTTAGGACTTCCCTTGCCATTTTCTGTATCCATTATGCGAGCAACCTTAATTGCAGATTACTCGCATTATTCGGACTTTATCTCCTCCAAGATAAGATGGATCAGATTTTGACAATTCAAAACACAAGAGTTCCATCAATACCTTGACTTTATCAAAGAATTATGTTATATTCATTAAAGATATACTTTGTTTTTTGGTATTTGTCTTTATTCCATTCTGTAGTTTCCAGATATAGTAATGGCCTTATTTATTAGGAAGGGGAATCTTTAGCCAGGTCTTTCCCTTCCTCCGTGGTATTAAATACTAAAATTTAGGAGCGGACAACTCGAGGGATTGAGAAGTCATCTCTTCCGTCTTTACTGCCTCTTACTAACAATGTCAAAGCTGAACGAAGACTCTGCACTAATAATTTTCTATAGTTTGGCATTTGATTTTAGAGTATCCCTATCTTTTATTGGTCTGAAGCTTTGTGGATGAAAAAGTCAGGACAAAGGACAGATCAGGGTGAGGGGCTACTAATTCTACTGTCACTTATTTTTGTCTTTAGTTTAATTTTTAACCAATGGAATAAATTTGGGAACGAGATGCTCTTGATTGTAAATTACAGTTTGTATCAACTGCTACACAAATGGCTTTAATTTCAGAATATTAAACAGTTGTGCATTTTCTACTCTGATGTGTATTTTGACATTGAATGATTGTTTTTATTTTTGTATTTTTTGTTGTGTGTGTTGATGACAGTTGTAGAAACAAGTGGTCAAAAATAGGTATAAAGAGGAACAAAAATCATGAATTTATATAAGGTAGGTGTAGACTACAAAATTTTGGAAAAAAAAATACATTTTTCATATTTAACACATCTAAGTACGTATCATTTGCACAGCTTTTGTTTTGATTTAATAGTTATAACTAATCCAGCATTTAATCGTGGTTTTATTTTTCTATAGTATTATGGTTCTATTTAACTGATTTAATTGTTACCTTTACATTGTCATTTATTTAAAAATAAATTGCAAAAATTGTTGTGTTTTATAATAATGAACACATGGACATATATCCATTACACATATGTATATGGTTGTGACATTATGTACATATATTTTTCATAAAAGTCAATAAAGTAGATGGAACATGACCTCTGAGTCTCTGATTTATATGATATTATTTACAATTACAATGAAGTCAATGAAATTTTCCCATTATCATACACAATCAGAAGTGGACTTTCCTTGATTTTTCATATCTGGTCATTCAAAACAAAAGGGGTTTTTTTTCAATGTTATTTCCAAGAAATAGCAAATTTTCAGAGAATTTCTAAATATTAGACCCCCTCCCCCCCATCCAACATGTCATTATCAACTCAAAGATGGATATAACATGACATGTGACATAAAAGGTGATAATTAGTTAATAGTATTAAACAAAACTATCAAAGGTCTCTCTCAACTGTCAAACAATATGGTATTCATGTGTCAACATTTGGCCTAAACATTTTTAATTTATGTTAACATTTTCATAGCTATTCAGCTCATTTAGAGGTTAACATGTTCCGAAAGTATAATTTTCATTGAATAATCATGTTTTCATCTTAACAAGTTGTTGTTATAATTCAATAAGCTGTTATTTAAAAAAGGACACTATATTAGTTTGCTGTATTATTGGAAGAATTAATAAACATAATATGTTTTACATGTAAGTGGGTTGTAAATAGTTAATATGTTGTCTAGACCTAGTGTTAAAATTGTTTTGGGTGATAGAAACAAGATAAATGTGACTCAGACAATTTAAAAAATTCTATTTCACAAACCCATTTAAAGAAAAAATTATTTAAATTTTTCCCAAAGAAACTGTACATTGACCCAAACAAGTAGAAATTCTGGGATATTTTGATACATTCTTCGAACTTTAAAATTACCATTGTTTTCTACATTAAATTTAACGTGAGGACATATAGCTTTTGATGAGCCTGAATCTACAGAATCACAAATTAAATTGATTGAAACTGTTAAGTTATCATTTTCTTTAAAAAAGAAGAAAAAAAACCTTACACACACAATTCTATAAAAAAATTGCTTGAGAGTAGCAAATGCTATAAAAAGTGGTTAAAAATCTAAACTTTCAGAAAATAGGATACAACGTTTTATTTGTTACAATTAAGTAAAGTTATGCGAGTTTGAAGTGTAAAACATGGTTTGACTAAAATTACACTAGCTAAAATTAGGCTTTTATATACCTAAAATATCACTACTAATTAACACTAACATAAATAGTTCAATGACATCCTCATTTTTTCTAAAAAAAAAATAGTTTAAGGACAGTGAATATTATGTTTAAATCATCATGCAAGGATACCTGAAAGAATTTCTCAATATCTGATTATAGCCCATCTGATCATGAGATAAGGTATCTTTGTCAATATCTGATTATATCCCACCTTATGAGATATGGTATCACATGCACCATGTGGTATGTGGTGATGCATCAATGTTATGTTTTGTCTGGATAAAGTATTTTTTGTGGATTTGAATCATTTACTCATTCTCTGTAACCTAACCATAACGGGAAAGTAATTTATACAAACGAAAAATAATTGAAGCCTCATATGTAAAACTAACGGACAATCCTATCAGCCAATCAAGTATAGAAGTAAGGCCATTATGGCTCCCATTATTAAAAAAATAATTAAGATTTGATTATAATACCCCTCCAATTAAAAAACAAGCTGAAATTTTACCTGTTAAATCGCCACAAGGGGTTGTAACCCGCTCTCGGGCTAGGAAGCTTAATACAACTAACAATAGGCCACTCCCCTAATAGTTTGTCACGCCTTCTGGACCACGTCACTTGTTGCTGTATCTTTGATACAACAACACGTATTTGACGTTAGTTGTTTGTTACCGTGATTGTGTTTTTTGACTTCTCAGTTTTAGCTCTGAGATGCATGCTTAGATATTAAGGTTGGTGGTATTCTTATTTAATTTTACTTCTTACATAGGCTTAGTTTCTAGTTTCATGTTTCTTTAGTTTTTAGTCACTTGATAACAGGAATTGTTTATTATTCCCGAAACGTCGTGTTTTGATTTTTAACACACAAATGATGGCAAATGTCCGAAAAATGTATAATAATAAAATTTACTCATTGGTAGTGATCTCAAGATGTTATGAAAAACTATTGATAATCTACGTTGATTTTTTTTCTTTGAAGAAATTTATATAAGTGGGTTAGTATTATTAGCAAGAATTAGTAGAGATTTGTTTAATAAAACATATCAAAAAAATTAAGCTTTTGAATCACAAGACTGTAACATTGTAGAAACGAAATTAAATGATAAGATTAATAAACAATTGGAGAAATGAAAAATAATCAACTCTTGTTAGTTAAAGGTGTTGCAATATTGCATCATTTTTGTGGAAAAAAAGCAACTTTCTGAAAGTCAACATATGGAGGAAAGATGTCTATAATCAGAGCAGAACAAATGAAATAGGTGGTGCAAAAACACTTCACAAACTTTCTCATATGCCCATCCAAATAAAAATGAACTAAAATTAATTGTCACCAAAAATGTCAGTTCGGTAGTTGTCAATCAAAAAGTGAAAATGAATCATGGACTCTGACATTGTATAAATAAGGACCTGAACTTGTTTCACATGTGCCAAACACATCCTTAGCGTATATTGTATTTGATTAAAATATTTTAATAAGGGCGGTCAAGGTTATTTTTGGTTTCTAGTTATTTGGTTAATATCCTAAAACCTCAATATTTTTTTACTTGCAATTTATCACATAGGTTGAGTGTTTTAATTTTCACATTTCACTAAAATTTGTACTAAATCGGTAGACCTGATCTTGAGAAATTGCGCATTTTATAATAGTAATTTTTTGAGAAATGGTGACAAGTACATTTTGTTTGGGTCCTTAGAAGCTATACTTGATGTAATCTAAGGCGATAATCAAAATTGTAATATTGGTAATTTCTCATTGCAGCTACTCCAAATTTTGAATTATTAAGAAATTTAAAAAAATCTGATATACAGTTTGGTCAAAATATGCCCAAATATTAAATTTGATTAAACTCTGTCTAAACATTGGAGTGTAGAGCACTCCACACACTACAGACACAAGATGGACGATATCTCCCAAAAACCACTTTTTGGAGATTCAGTGATAGAGACCTCAAAATGGACATATCCGCAAAAAACTTGACATCAATTTTTTAATTATTGTAATAGTGTACATTTTCAGTTTAGTGATCTTAAATAGAAAATAGAATGGGGTATATGTTTGACTCAATGCAACAAATAGGTAACATATTTTGTTTTTTTGAATAAAATCAATAAAGAATAAGCAAATGAAGAAAATAATTAGTACAAAATGATCAGAGAAATTTATTGTATGTATGTTAATATTTAAAACAGGCATAAATTTAATTATGAGAAAATTGCAATGTTAACGTTTTGAACACAAAGAATGAAAGCTATCGCCAACCGCCCATTAACATTTTTTCAACAGATTGATGGTCTTGCTATGGGCTCTCCTTTGTCTCCCCTTTTAGCAGAAATTTTCATGGAACATTTTGAAAAGAAATTATTTAGTGTTAGTAATCCTTTGTTGAAGAAAATAGTTTATTGGTATAGATATGTGGATGGTGTTTTGTGTGTGTTCGATGGTAGTACTAGGCAACTGTATTCTTTACTTAATCTTGTAAATGGTATCAACAAAGCCATTTAATTCACTATGGAAGTCGGTACGGATAATATCAATTTCTTGGACTTAAATATTAAAATCACAGATGGGGTTCATAGTTTCAAAATTTTTAGAAAACCTACTTACACGGATACTATTATACCCGCTAATTCTAAACACCCCATTAGTCACAAACATGCTGCATTTCACAGTATGATTCACAGGCTCTTAACCATACCTTTATTGCCAGAAGACTTTCACATTGAATTGAATGTAATTAAGCAAATAGCAATTAACAATGGTTATCATGTTAAGCTTATAGACAGTATTTTATTTAAGAAACAAAAGAAACTCACTAATAGTTTAGTTTTCATAAAAGATGCTAAGAGTTTAAATAAATATTGTAGGATAAAATTTGTTGGCAATATTAGTTATAAGGTAGGACATTTAATAAATAGTAAAAATGAGTAAAACCAGCCTTCTATTGTAATACTAATCTTGGTAAATTCTTAGTCAATAATAAGGATTAAAGAGACTTATTTGATAATAGTGGTGTCTACAAAATTAATTGTCATGACTGTGATTGTGAATATATTGGTCAAACTGGGAGATCTATCAAAACTAGACTAAAGGAACATGTATATTGTTGGAAGCATGGTAAAACAGATTCCAATTTTGCTAATCATTTACTAGATTCAGGACATAAATTTGATCCCATTGACAATGTCAAAGTTTTACACATAGAACAGAAAAGTAGGAAATTAAATAGTTTGGAAATTTTAGAAATTAACACATCTATTTTGAAATGCCATGCTTCTAACTTGAATGAACAAGTAAATAACCCATCCCCTTTGTTAAAACCTATTGTTTGAAAACCTTCTGTTATCCATGTCCCTTTCAGGTAATACCAGGTCATTGCCCTACCTCTGCTTTCACCCCCCACCTTCATTCCTAGATGTTAGTGTTAAGTTGACCTGTATTTTAGTTTTTAGTTCTTAATTGTCTGACGATGCCTAATGGCGAAACAGCTGTAGCAATAAATTGTTGTTTGTGAAATTATAAGTGCCTTATTATTCTTGTTTTGCCTTAGTGTGTATTGAGACCAGTTTAATACAGGTCATGCTGAAGAACAGTTCATATAAACCTGTTCTTCATGTTTAGGCCTTCTCTAAATAACAAGGAAAAATACACTAATTTGTCTCCAGGTTCCTTTTTTCCCTCCTTGTTGTTTAAAGGTGGAACACCTCTCCTGGCCTTCGATGAGGAAGAGGATATATTATGTTCAGACCATCTCTAAATAACAACGAAAAAACTCTAATTTGTTCCCAGATTAGTTAATTTACCTATACTGATTAGTTTTCTTTTGCTAAAGAACAAATTATTATAAAGTTCTAATCACATGTTACTTAGACTTTCTGCGGCTAATTAAACATCATTAGTTAATATTATTATGGTAAGTGTTAGACAAAAATAGATCTATGTGTTTTTGAATTTACTATTTATTGTTAAATAAATTTAATGTTCTGAAATTCGTATTTATTTTACTTAAAACTTTCTTTACTTCCTTTTGGAGTAAGCATTATGATGGTATTAATTTTTTGATATTTTAGTAAATTTTTTAACCCTTAGCATACGGCGGCAGCTGTTACAGCTAACTGGTCTGTAGTGTTCAATTTCCATTTTTATGAGATAATATTTGTTTCTTAAATTTTTTTAAAAGATTATTTGGCAGTATTTATGATTAGAAAAAGTCAAAGCACTTTTAAATGTTTAAAATATTTATTTTTAAAAACATAATTAACATTTTTCAGTTATAAATATGATTTTTTGAAAATCTATTACGTGAATTGTTATAATTAAAGATGAACCAAAAATAATATATGTGAGATGAAAAATTAACAAATAAAATTGGACTATATTGATGTAATAAAAAATACAATTATTTTATACTCACATCAGTTATTGAAAGTAATTACAACATATCAGCTCCGTTATGCTACTCGGTGAGAACTAGTGTGTCTGCGGAATATTCCACTAAGAACATTTGGGGGATTATTACAAAGACAGTAGTTTATCAAGAAAACACAATTTTGATGAATCACGTTACCACTAGATTCACAAAATTGTTACGCTACTAATCTTCACATACGATTTCTGTGTTGTGCTACTCTCCACTGCCAGTCCATTTACGAACTATGTTTATTGCTATGCTTTTAAATATTTTCCAGCACAATATTCTGTATTTCAGGAAAATTAGGAATGGCAGAATATTCCGTATTCTGTGTTTAAAGGGTTATGGCAAAGTCTTCCACTCCAAAGAAAGTGGAAGGGATAACAAAGTCCATTTGAATCTTATTGCAAATGCCATATTTAAAATTTAAAGTACTTTTGAAAGTAAAAATTACAAAAACAAAATTGAATTTACTTAATAATTTTAATTCAATTTTTTTCTATTGTAGCCTTCATCATTCCAAAAAAATAACTTCAACAGTCAATAAACCAAAAAAAATTCAAAATGTATTAATAAAGGAACGAAAGATATTTTAAAAGCTTTTGAATTCAGGGTTTTATTTCTCAAAATTGAATTCAATAATTTTTTTGTGAAATGTGAATGTTAATATCTCCTATAGACATACAACGTTTTCATAAAAAAATAAAATAAATAAATACACACACACACACACACACACACACACACACACACACATATATATATATATATATATATATATATATATATATATATATATATATATTATGGTTACAGTTATTATAAAAATGAACTTTGCCATTAAAAATTTGAAAACATGCTGTTGTATTTCCTCTTCACGACTATATTTGATTTGAAATGTGTGATATATTGCATCATCTGTAGAGTGAAGGTGTGCCTCTTGGATTGCGTAACTTTCTAAACAACCATTATGCAATTCTTTGAAGTCCAAATTAAATAAACACATAAAAAATATGATAAAAGATTCAAAATAGTTGATGTGATTATTTGAAAAAAAAAACTGTTAAATTTGACCTCAGCATCTTAAAAACTTCACATAGTATAAGTTTATATTTTCAAAAGATATTGATGAAAATTTTAATTTCGAGTGTATGATATTCAGATTTGTACAAACTGATGTAAAATTTGAGCTCAATGCTTCAAAATCATATAGTGAGTTTCATCATAATTGAACCAAAATGACAAATTTTATGAGTTTGGGACCCATCTCTATTTCCCCCCCCCTATCTGTTAAGTGATTTTGACCCATCAACACCTCATTAAACTGTAAAATTTAAACCAGACTGCCAGGTTGTGACAAAAATGGCACAGATGTATGGATAGATATTCTGTTAATGGTTACTATAGGTTTAAAACGTTCTATACTTTAAAAAATGTAATATTGAAATTTTAGCACCATCACAATGCTTTTTCTATTATGTAATTGGAAAATAAAAATTATATATATATAAAGTTATGAAATTGATGTAGTTTATAAAACAGTGAACAGATATATTCATTCTACATGGATCTGGTTTTTCCTGGCCCAGTATAAAAGGATTCTCTTGCATTTCATGTCATAAAATTTTACAATTTTTTCCAGTTGTTTCAACGGTGTCTCATGAAAGTGTTAAACATTGAACTATGGAAACTTTATTTGGCTTATGTAAAGGAAACTAAAGCAGCTTTACCTACATACAAGTAAGTTTATTATTATATTATTTCAACGGTACAACACATAGTTTCACATGCATCTAAAATAAATACATACATTACGTCACACATTAAAACGATCGCATATCCGGTATGTCTACTGTCTAGCGCTGTACTGGTCTGTTCACTGATAGCATAATCTTGATATTGGTTAAAGTTTTGGAGGGGGGGATCTATTTCGATTCTTGTCTGTCCGTCTCCGATATTACCGTGTCAAACAATACGTTGGAATCAGTATTACCATCTGTTCCATCACCGAGCGATTACCATCTGTTCCCAGTGATGAAGACATGGCTCGCTACGCAACGCTTTGACACTGACGCTGAACTCCATGCCGGTGTAAACCAGTGGTTGAACTCACAGGCGGCAGATTCCTACAAAGAAGGCATTGAAAAGATTGTACCACGTTATGATAAATGCCTTAATTTATATGGTGATTATGTAGAAAAATAGCTTAAAAGTTTACCTTCAAAATGTATATAATAAAAATTGGTTTTTTTTCACTTTGTTTATATGTTATTACAAAACGTCTATTACTTTCTGGATAGCCCTGGTACATTATCAGTAATAATTGCAAAAATAAGAAATCGGCAGTTTGTATAAAATGATAAAAATATTATATAATAGAACCAAGGTATATCTGTCACCTGTGGGATTGAGTGACTTTAATCAGTTGGATTTAATCAAAGGAACAAAGACAGTTTTATTACGAACTAAAAAAAAAAAAAAAAAAAAAAAAAAAAAAAATCAATTCCCCAAAAGAGCTCTATTGAGTGACTTGTGTTTTGCCAATTAAGCTTTAAGTAGCTTGAAAATATGCCTAACAGCGAAACATATAACGCTCAGTGAAGCTCTTTTGTGGAATTAAATAATTGTTTAATTATTTCCATTAATATAGAATTCTATCAAGCACCGACTGTTGTTACTTAAAATTTAAAAATATTATAAATATTTAATTACAAAAAACAGGTATTATTATTTTTGTTCAGTTCTGAAAAGTCCCTCCACTTTACTGCCATAGGTTTAGTTATATGTTATTCTTTAATGTGTTGCAAATTATGGTTTAGTATAAAAATGTACATCTTTGTTTTTATTAAACATTCGGTAATACAATATTTGAAAAGATTTTGTAAATATAAATAAATTTGGGTGACTTCTTTATCAACTAATTGCCACACGTTGGTGGGAAAATTGTAAATATAAATAAAACTGGGGTTTTGCTTTTAATTTGTCTTTGAAACATGAGGAAGTTAAGAATTTGCTCAGCTAAGGGCGCCAGGAAGCTTAAAGCTTACCAATTTTGAAAAAGTAAAAAAAAAAATTTTTTTAATTAAATGATGTCAGGGTCGTGATTCTTTTTTAAGTGTACTTTGCAGTGGTTATTTGGTAAATGAGAAATCCTTTTTTAGTTTTTTGAAAGTGAACATTTTTTATTAATAACAATTAAATTTTATGTTTATAAAATGTTTTATGTTTATACAACTTTATCCTTAATAACTATCTTAATATTGAAAATTCTAACTTTCATCAATTTGTTTGTCTTTAAGAGACTTAAATTTTTTAAAGAAAGACTGCTTTTTAAATAAGCTGCTATATGAGCAACTTAAATCTTATTATTAAAGTTATTTGGATTAATCCATTTAAATTGAATTTTAAATTTTATGGAATATATCTAAAAAATCTTATTATTCAAAGATACACAACTTATTTTTATATTTATAAAGAAAAAAATTTAACTTATATTTATAACATAATTATCTTACTATTATTTTTTTATACATGTTACTACGTTGTTGCATACGTTCCAAATTTTTCTCACAAAATGGTGTCCACAGTTTGATGAAGGAAGATCTGCCATTTTCTCATGATGAACTAGAGCTAGTTGTCTTTGTTTTAAGTTCATGATTTACAAGTTGTCACATGTATTTCTTCCTTTTTCTTAAAACAAGGTTGTTTAATAATAACTAACCATCTCTTCACAAGAAACACCCTTTTGCTAAAAGTTCATACAACAAAAGAATGCAGACCGTGTCACGTGTTATCACTGGACTAACCGTTTTGTCTTTATCAAATTATTGTTCACGTTAGCAATGTTCAATAATTGTCCACGACACGACACTTTGTCTTTAAACATGTATACTTTAAATAACCAGTTCACTTTCTTAAATGATTATACAGCGTCTTTTTCTATAAATCACATTGTTCTATTCAAATTTATATCACTAAATACATGTCTGACCTTTATAAAAACTGTCTATGAACTGTAGGTTTAAAACGAACTTTCGAAATACTTTTGATTTAGTGTATACTTTTTAACTTCATCAAAAAAAGTTTCTTTTACGAATCACATTGTTCTGATTAAACTTACATCACAAGAGTCCATGTCCGACTCTCGCGAGCACTGTCTATCAACCTTCAACGACTGATGAAGACTCCAGACTAACTCTATACACGCTTGCATGCGATTTTCTAACCAGGGGTTCACATATGTCTTTTCACGGAACATAGTCTCTACACCATTTCGCTTGACAACAGGCATCGTATACTTCACAGAAATAAAATCTCACTCCAATACTTATTCTATCTTAAAACTAAACATTATTTATTTTAAATATATATTTTTGGAAATCTATTTTAATTTTTCTTTCCCTTATTTTAAATGTTATTTACAGACGTCAACTTGGCTTACGTCGTCTTCCTTTCAAACCAATCATAAAAATTCCTTTTTCCAGCTATTCAGCTAACATTTTAGTATCAAAGCAAAATTCAAAAATTGGGTATTACAATTTGTAGTTGGTAATAAAAGCTGTATTAATATTATTAGCTTATAACTGAATTCTATATGGAGCCAGAGTAGTCACATCCATAGAAAATTATAATGGTTAGCAGTGTGAAAAACTGGATCAAATATTACAGTCGAGGAAACTAGTAATAAGGTAGGATAATGCAAGAAGGTTGTTGGTATCAGATTGGTAATTTGAATTTTACTGTGTGTTTATATTTGATACAATTAAATAAACTGTTCATTGTTTAGTCCTTTAAATAAATTATTTTAATCACATTATGCATGATTACATGATTCTACTATGAGTAGACATAATTTGAAACTTCTCTTTTATCCTAGTTCCAGCTCTATATTTATTATATTTTATTTTACTTTATTTCAATATTCAATGGATGCACAAGCAATTAAGCGATAAACTGTTAAACTTAGTAGTAGTAATTATGTGGGTGTGAAATTTACTGCAATCTCTAGAGATCTATTATGTTTTTCTATATAATATATGAATAGGAACTATTATTTTTCTCTATATGAGGAATTCCTGTCCATAGAAGCCCCTCTAGCCCCAACTGCTTTAGGAAGTGCAGCATATGAAGGGGGTCAGGGATAAGTGTCTCCTCTACATCAATCTGGTACCCTTTCTGACTTCTAACCCTTTTGTGGTTTACTGCACACATTCGACTAATAGATGGTGTGAGTTTTCCTCCTCGTCTTGGCAGAATCTGCAAGTCCCATCATTTTCTATACAGATTCTTCTAAAGTGTTTCCTAAGTCCACACTGTTAATAGAAACCCTGTCAGAATTTTCAGTTTATCTCTAGTCTGATGCATGCTTTCAATCTTCTCCTGTTAAAATCCCCCAGGATTTCTTTGACCAATCTTAGCTCTGGTATTCTTCTACATAAATGGCTCTTATGGTTTCTCCTTCTATCCTTAATATTTCCTTGAAGTAAAGGTTTCCAAGGCCACAAAAAGTTTCTGGACCTATGAGTGGGTGTTAGCCCACACTCTTGTATGTTTGAAGGTTCACTCTACTGCTGTATCCTTGCACCCAGACAAGAGTAATTTTATAGTTTTTGCCTAGGTAGTTTATTTTCTTTATACAGTTTAATGTTTTTGAGGAAATTTTGACAAAGCATAGGAGTCCCCATATTGATAGTCATAACATAATTATTTCCCGATATTTTCGACCTATGTTAACCATATCAAAATCGTTTCAAACTGAGCATTCTACCCAGGAAAATTATTAGATCTACACTATTGACTATTCAAAACAAATATTTCAATTTTAAAACACGAGTAGAATGGCCTAGTTCTTACAAAAGTCTAAGCAACGAACTTCAGAATTGTCAAGATTATGAGAAAACAAAAGCTCAATGGAAGAAACGAATATTACTATCGTGTTAAATGGAATATTTTACATGTAAAAAGTTGTCAGGAAACATCTATAGGAAATACAAATAATTTATTATAATTCAAAAACCAGCACAAGATATATCAAAAACATGGTCGAAGTCAAGAACTTGGAGATTCTTCCCATGCGAAGAACATACACACGAACTGCAATTAGCTTTATGATTGGTAGATAGAATTTTATTAAAAAAAAAAAAAAATCTTTTGATGTTGCACTAAAATTATTATGCAAATTGGTTAATAAGATTTATAATTAGCCAGAAAAGTTATTTGACCCTTTGTTGTATTTAATATAATCTATTTATCCTTTTAAAATTCTGTTACTTAAAAATTAAGTAATTAATTCTTCCCAAAAAAGAAAAGAAAAGAATCAATTCATTGAATAATTATGAAAGACAATATTATTATCGAATCAGATTTTATGAACTCAATTTTCAATTTCCTATGCGATTTTATGACATTATTGTTTATATGATTTTGTGGACTTAAAATACTTTCAATTTCTTTTTCGTAATAGAGTTTTGTGTTTTCTTTTCAGATTTTCATTATATTTTATAACTTTGTAAACATTTTATTAATTCTCAATTTCCTTTCAAGATTTTAATTGTCTTACAATTTGTTATGAAATATTCACAATTTTAATTTCAACATGTCAAAGCTATGGGATTTGCTCTGATGATTTAATGTGTTCTCCATTTTGTTTTTGCTAATGTATTCT
Source organism: Aphrophora alni (assembly GCA_963513935.1). Classification (NCBI taxonomy): domain Eukaryota; kingdom Metazoa; phylum Arthropoda; class Insecta; order Hemiptera; family Aphrophoridae; genus Aphrophora; species Aphrophora alni. Next base: position 73,071,696 of record OY740772.1, read on the forward strand.
CCATTTTGTTTCCTAATATATCTACATGTGATGACACCCACTGTAGACATATTCTTTTATTAAGTCCCTTATAAAGAGTCTAAGAAACTCTCTTGCCTTTTGTACAGTCTTGGATGTTGGTCTTTCGTTTGTTTACACGGCTTTAATGGCTGATTTTGAGTCCATGAAGAGGATGATATACAAAAAGGATATTAATAAATAATACATAAAATATACAATTAAATATTTCAAAGCCATGTTATAATTTATAAATTTATGTATGTTAAAAATAAGTAGATTTTTATTTTAAAATGAACCAAGAAATATAACAATTATTTATGTTTTGGATTTCTTCTCCTCTAAACTAATTTATATTAGACTAGATTTCACATTTGCCAAGTGGATGTGAAGGAAAATTGTGGTTTTCAAATAAATTGGTGGTAGGGAGAAATTAAACTCTGACACCATCAAATTGAATTTTGTTTGATCTAATTTATTCACTAACCGTAATTCTTTAATGCACAGATTTATCACATTCATTTTGAGCATAAACTTTCCACTTTACCAACATTTTATGGAAATAGCTTAGGACCATTTTGAGATATTTCACCTTTCTACAATGGTACCCATTGTTTATTTTTACCATTGATAGAAAACTGGCATTTTGGAAAGTTAGAGACAATTTCTTTTTTTACCGTCTTTGGTTTTGTGTATGGGTGTATTGTTATTAATGTTATATTCCATGTTGTATAAATCTCAAGAAACTTTGATTTTGAAAATACTATTTCCAACAGGGAGAAGATGGCTCAAGCTTATGACTTTGCCTTAGAGAAGATTGGGATGGATATTCAGTCATATAGTATTTGGAATGATTATGTCAACTTCTTGAAAAGTGTCGAGGCTGTTGGCTCATATGCAGAGAACCAGAAGATATGTGCAGTGCGCAAAGTGAGTTATGAAAGATATGGTTATTAAACATATAGTATTAACTCTGTACCTACAGAAAAATAAAGAATACAAATTTATTCTAATTATTGTTCCATAAGTATGTTATTTTCAAAATTTTGGTTATATTGTTTTATAGGTGGTTTTCACTTACATAAAAACTAAGGACATATTCAAAATCCAACCTCAAAATACAAAATTATTATCAAAATCTGATAATAAATACACACTTTTCAAATTTTGGGGACCATTTTGGACTTTATTAAGATATTTGTATTGGAAAATATTGTATAATTGCATATTCTCAAAATTTGATTACTAGCATAACATATTGGTTTATTATTATTATTTTCAGCTCCATATATTATATTATACGTATTTCCTTTTATTTGTATTTATTGTAAAAAAACACCATTAATTTTAAACCTATAGATGGTAAACTCTCGAATTATCATGTATTAGTTTTCATTTACACAAATAAAGGCAAATGTCCGATTAAATCATATGTAATAATAAGACTGATCATTACCCTAAGGTTACGTTTGTTCAACCTGATGAGTGCCTTCTAGCCTTATTGGGGTTTCTCACGAGTCTCTTATTCACAATCCATTTGTAAATTTCACTAACCTTGGTGTTCTTTACTATCTCATGCTATAAGTGCTTCTAATATAATCGGTACAACTATTTTTGCTCTAACTAATCTGCTGTCTTGTTCCTTTTATTTCTTTCCAATCCATAGTGATCTGATGTCCACACTAGACTCATTTTTTCCTTTCCACTAATGTGTTGAGTGTTTTTTACACTCATCCCACAAATGATATTTCAAACTTAGAGCTTTTAAGGCCGTTTGATTGTCAAAGCAAATCAACACCTTATTACCTCCATTTCCACTGTCTATGTAGATTCCATTGGCTTTTGTTTGCTAGATTGTAGTGTATTCTTCTTCAGTTGTTTACTTACTCTCAAGCCTAAAACCATTTGCGTATCATGGTACACCACTTGAACTGCTTTCCTTGAGTAGCCTTGAACCCAGTATTCCTTAGAAGGTATCCCCACCATGACTATTATAGTTTTTGTAGTGACTCCTACATAACCACGGGTTAGACACCACTTTTAATCAACGGTGAAAAAGCACCCCTCTCTCTATTGAGAGAAAGTCCTGACTCAGTTATGAGCAGACATAGTGCTAGTGTCATGTTAGCATTTTTCAAATTTTGTGCCGGATTATATAATTATATGTTTGGGCTAAGAAAGTCTGTAAAGCAGGTCTGTAGGACGTTGTTGGCCTTTGGTAATTGAACCCAAATTGGGTGAAATATGACCGATTAGGTCAACTTACTTGAATTGTGTGTGTAGTGGAATGTCCTTCAAAAATGAATTTACCTTTAAGGTCTTAAGGTAGTTTTAAGTATGTTCATTAAAGATTGCTATCCTTAGTGAATGTTTGTGTATTGGGTCAAATTTTCTTGCTTAAAGTATTCCCATGGCAGTCGTAGATGTGTTAAGGTCAAGTTGGTTAGCTAACCAGCACAAATAATAACAATGCAATAACTACAAAGTTGCATTCTTTCTGTGCAGGTATTTGATTAAAATACAAACAAATAACATTAATGGTTTATTTTATGGACATTCTGTACATGGGTATAAAGTTTTGTCAAAATCTCTACATAGCTTAAATAAAAAAATTTCCATAGCTAATATATTTATCTTGAGTATAAGGAGAACAGAGTTACATTGTAATGTTAAAAATAACATCTCGGTTTCTTTTAATGAATGAAGGTTGTTTTTCATCATTAGTTGGTATTTTATGAATAGTTTCTAAAAAAGAGTATTTCTTAAAATAACAAAAAATTGTAGTTTTTCGGAATTCTCTGTATAATGAATCATAGATTCTTTATGGTCTGTGAATTAGCTTTCTAACATCGTGTCAAATTACTTTTTACGTCCACTAGAAGCAGAGATATTTAAATATATATGCAACACTTTTACCCAACCCTGTATAATTTGACTACACCCTAAATATTTGTGAATTTGTCACCAAAACAATTAAAATAAATATATTATGAATTTTTATTGTAATAACGAAACATTGTTTTAATATATATATAAATTGATGGTCACATTATTGTTGACTTTGTTTTAGGTGTATCAACGAGGGGTGGTTAACCCCATGGTAAGCATAGAAAGTTTCTGGAAGGACTATATGTCTTTTGAACAAGGTATTAATCCTATTATAGCAGAGAAGATGGGAATGGAACGAAGTCGAGATTATATGAATGCAAGGCGAGTGGCAAAGGAGTTTGAAGCAATTACAAGAGGACTTAATAAGAACATTCCGAGTGTGCCTCCTACAGGACATCCGGAGGAGATTAAACAAGTGAGTGGATCTTTAGCTGAGGTTCATATATTATATAAATATAGTAGGTATGCAATTAATAATTTTGTTAATGTCTTAGTTTTTCAATAATTTATTTTGAGTATTAACCATATTAAATAAATAGTAAAATTTAGCCTTTTTACTAAATTTGACTGAAATCCAGCTATGATTATGACTACTAGAGCTAATAATGTTATTTTTTCCCCCTAATATTTAATTAACATTTTTAAAGATTTTATTTTTTTGATATATCCCCTTTTTTATTTTACAATTTATATTCATGAATGAAGGTACTTGGTAGAACTCCATGTTAAGTGAAACACAAACACAATATTTAGTAAAAATGTTTACAAAATATTGTGTTTGTATTTCACTTAACTTTAATATTATTCTAGAAAACATGTTCACACATTATTGTATGGAGATTTTAATGGACAAAGTGAGTTATTGTGTGATGTTTCATATCCTTTACGGAAAAGAAATTATTCTTAAAAAATGTTTTATTTTTAGTTTGAAAATCTGCAACTATTTTAGAATTAACTGGCCCATTTTTATGTTTAACAAACTTGGACAGTGTTTTCTTACAACCGAACAACAAATTAGAGCATAATCAGACTAAAATATGATCTTTCGAGTGTTTACTAAAACAAATACTCCATTGGGTATGATGCGTTAACATTTTATTGTCAGGGTTCCAATTTTTCTACGAATGAGAGATTCTCTAATAAGGAGATAAAATCAAATGGCAGATTAGGTGGTATACAGGGTGAATCAGTCCACCCCACAATGTACAGCGACTGAACCAAATGAGCTACAGCCTTCGTTTTAACTTGAACTCCCTTATTTTGACTCTAGAGAATTCAGTAAAAATGTTTTCAAATCTTAAAATGCCCCAAACGTTTTTTTGGGAGAGGTGGGGGTTGTTTTGGAAAAATTTCAAATGTAAAGATAGGTCGAGTGATATCTCATGTTAAAGATCTCTGTTCATTGATCATTTTGGAATAAAAGTTTTAACTTATCTTACTGCGTATGAACAGGATGTTCCAAAACGCCAAAAGTAGTAGTGTTTCCAGTTAGTTTTATTGTTATCACATAACATAGCCTACATAAACCAAATTTTTATCCTAGATTCATGAGAAGATACTGTTTCCAAAAATATGCTTAAGTTGCCCCTTATTAAAAAATGTTCAAATTTAAAAAATACGCACAATTTTGGAAAAGAAAATCAGATTAAAACTCAAAAACTCCAAATAGTAACGTTAGTCGTGAAACACATCATTGAAAAGGTCTTTCAAAAAGAAACTTTTTTTATTGAAAGTTTGACTTTAACTCTAACCGTTTCAAAATGGCGTGTGGGAAACTTATTTTCCAATACTCGCCTATTACTCCATGTCATTTGCCATTTTGGGTGGGGTGGTAGAGGGGTGTAGAGCTTTGTTTGTAAAGCAATGAGCTGCAGTTTGAACACCTGTAAACCTTCTGAAACAAGATAAATAGTAGGTTATTATTGGAGTGCAAGTGATTGACATAGTATTTTAGTTTTTAGAATTATGTTTTAACTACAAATATCTTTTAAAGGGAACAAGGCTATTCTTCCCTTTCATAGCACAAAACACGTCTTCGTGTTCTTTATTTTTATAACTTCACGAAATAGTTCCATTAAAAAAATAAATAAAATTATAAAAAATTAAAAAATAAAATAAATAATTTTAAAAAAATTGACAATTAAGGTGAACATGTTTCAATAGTATCAACATTTTACTTATACCTACTTATGCTAAAATAATGTACATGTACAAAATAATCAAATATTATTTTGCCAGTTGTTATTGTTTGTAATTTTTAAAAGGCTTTGCTTAATTGGTGACCCAAAGTTACAGTTTTTAGTTGTGATTTTCGTAGCGTTGAGTTGTAGTAAGGTCAAACTTTAAATACAAAAACTGTTTGTTTTTGAAAGACCTTTTCAATGATGTGCTTCACGGCTAACGTTACTATTAGGAGATTTATAGTTTTAATTTGTCTTTTCCCAAAATTGTGTGTATTTTTAAAAGTTGAATTTTTTTGAGTAAGGGACAACTTAAGCACATTTTTGGAAAGGGTATTTACACATTTAGGATAAAAATTTGGTTTATGTAGGGTATAATGTGGTAAAAATAAAACTAACTGTAAAACGCTAATTTTTTGACGTTTTGGAACACTCTACACATACACAGTGAGAAGTTAAAACTTTTTTTTTTGAAAATGATCATTGAACAGAGACCTTTAAAATGAGGTGTCAGTTGACCTCTCTTTACATTTGAAAATTTTCCCAAAAAAAAAATCATTGGGGTATTTGAGATTTAAAAACATTTTAACTGAATACTCTAGGGCAATAAGGGAGTTTAAGTTAAAACGAAGGTTGTAGATCATTTGGTTCAGTCGCTATACATTGCGGGGTGGTCTGATACACTCTATATAAAGAACTTAGTTTAAACTATAAAAAAACACATAATCTCTTTGTAATACAATGGATGTGATATTTATTACAATTTAAAATTCTAGAAATACTATCTATATTGTTGTATACATCAACAATTATTTTGTTTAAGATTTATAATTATTTATTTTTAAAAAAACTTTGGGTACATTAATAATCATTATCATTTTATATTAATGTTTTAAACTTCATTATATAATATTAATATCTAAATTTAATCAATCTTAATTTGAGAATTCTTAACTGGGCCAAGCGGTCTAAGCCATGTGTTCTCTGCGGTGAGGACTCTCTGGTTTAAAATTCGTGTTCTTGTGAACCTAATCTTTCTCAATTGCTTGTAGTGGTTTTTGCACCCTCATTATTCTTATGGGCAGAAGCATGGACAAGAATGAAAGAAAAGAATAATTTCTACCTGTCTGTAAAGTATTTTCAATAACCAAGTTATTTCTAAAAAAAAAAATATTTAAATAGGTAGATCACTTTTAAAATGAATTTCTTTTAGTTTTATGATTTTTACAAAAGGTTGCAGTATTATTTCTTCTAGATATTTTCTCTCGTAAGAAATATATAAGGGATAAAATTTTGAAACAAAAAATATTATGATTTTTGTATTTTTATTTATACTATACCCTTGACTATTGACAGTCTACACCAGTAATTCTTGTTTTGATTTAGGTGGAACTGTGGAAGAAATACATATCTTGGGAGAAGTCCAATCCTTTGAGAAGTGAAGATACAGCTTTAGTTACAAGACGAGTGATGTTTGCATTTGAACAGTGTTTATTGTGTGTGGGGCATCATCCAGATATTTGGTATGAAGCTGCACAGTTCCTGGAACAGAGTTCTAAGCTACTCATTGAAAAAGGGGTAAGGTTACAATAACATAGTGTATGCCGTCACTAAACATTGTGCTAAATATACAGGGTGAGTTTTAACTCCCTTCCCCACTACCTTTTTTATATCCTTTAAGTTAGAAAATTAAAATTCCGCATATCCATATTAGACTTAAATACCTTGGTTATAATGCGCTCATTGACTGTCCAACTCCATTGGAGGAAGTCAGAAGAAAATATTAAAGAAGAGCACAGGTCGATATATACATCAAATTAAAGGTTTTTGTTAGTAGAGCACAGTGCTGCAAACTGGATCTCAAAAGGTTCATCCTATCGAAAATGACAGGGTTTTTTAAGTTTATAAAATACATACTTTTTACTAGGTTAGTTTTTTAAAAGTTTACCCCAGAATTTTTCCTATAAAATGTGTGTTAGACACCTTATAAAAATGATCGTTTGGGGTGTTAAAGAAATTTAGGTGATCACTGGAAGTCCAAGATCTAGGAGTTAGCTAAAAGGTTTTAATGAGAAAATAGTCATGTGATATGTAATTTAACACAGCTTTTTTATGCTAAAAAATTGTGCAATTGGAATTAAAAAAGGATAAGTCATTAATACCACAAACAATAGGCATTTTATGTGTCTAATAAACAGCTTGTAAGAAAAAATTCTGGGGTAAGCCTTTAAAAGTAGGGGGGGGGGGGTAAAAAGCGGTTCTAGAATGTACTCTTTTGTAAACTTTAAAACTCCATCGTTTTCGATAGGATGAACCTTTTAAGATCCGGTTTGCGCCACTGTGCTCTACTAACAAAGACCTTTCGTTTGATTTACATATCGACCTATGCTCTCATGTAATATTTTCTTCTATCTTCCTTTGGACCGTCCCCCATTGGAGAGTTGGACAATCAGTGAGCACATCAAAACCAGTATTTAGGTCCAATATGGATATGTGGAGTTTCAATTTTCTAAATTAAACCATATAAAAAAAGGTAAGGGGTAGGGAAGGAACTTAAAACTCACTCTGTATACTTCATTTTGAAAGCACTGATTTATTTATTTACCAAGGGCTATGATATCACATAATTATATTTATATCTTATGTAATTGATGTTTTATTTTTTGTTATATACCAGGAAATAACAATACTTTGTAACTTTAAAAAAGTTTTTATACAATGAAGGGATTTATTTCAAAGACTTGGGAACAGAACCAAAAATCGATTTATAGGACACAGGCAATCTAAAAGGTGTTTTGCCTCATCTATTCTTTGTTCCACATTCACCTGTCAGTATGAGTTTTATGGGAGATTCATTAATAAAATTACTACCTATTCTAAACTATTCAGGCGCCTTGCGGGTTGCATCAAATGTCATGCCGTCAGCCTGAAGATCATAGATTAATTTCAATCTTTCCACTGGCCATACAAATTATAAACAATTTAAATTTAACTTCTTTACCTATGATATTTTAACTGGAATGATTTATAGATATTTTCACAGTTTAAATCGTATTTTTACTGTCTCATTTGTATTTAAATTATTTTATTGCTCAACTAATTACTTGGTTCACTCTAAAAAATCAGCGTTGCTTATAGAATAAAAAAGCAAATTTTAAAACAGAAAACAAAATCAACTATAACTTAAACAATCTTACCTGTAAATTGTGTTTTCGGCTGTAGTTTTAAATAATACGGCCTTTGAAAAATGCATTAATCTCAGTCTTTGTATAATCTAAATACGTCTTGACCCAATCTTGGATGCAAGGCTGATTTATGAGGATGTCACCATGTGTGTTTGTAAACAAAATCCAAAATATGATATCTTGTAAACAAACATGACTCGCATCCGGTGTCTTCAAACTATCAGATGACAAAATTTCTCAGTTTGGTGGGAGAATTGGGTGTTGACGGAAGTGTTTCTTGTGTGTAATGTATTGTGTTAAATAAGTTAATTAATTTTTCGTGTATAGTTGAAGTGTATATAGTTACACAGTAGGTATGGCATCAAGAATTTCAGGAAAACCTACCTAAAGTGGTGAACATAAAACGGTGCTTAATGTTTTTAAATATTTTCAGACATTTTTTCCTAAAGGAAATGTTTAGTTTTGGGCAAATAAAACCAGTGAAGTTACTTCGACAAGTGTTCATTCAATTTACTGTTTTCGAAAAGAGAAGAGACTTGAGAATGTCATAACTCCAAGAAAAACACAACGTAAAATAGAATATAGATCAAGTAGAAAGTTTAAGTATGATGGCTTTGTAGCAGAAATAATAAGAAAAATTGTCCATTCTTTTTTCGCTACCAATATGACACCAACCCTATCTTCTGTTTTACAAAAAGTCAATGAAGATCCAGATATTCCAGAGTTGAAGAACACAACGTTGTGGAGGTTACTTCGAGAAAATCAATTTTGCTATCAAAAATGCAGTAACCCATCTTTATTGTTACAGACGATTTAATCAATGTCATTCATATTTAAGATCAGTTAGGCAGTTTAGAAGACAAGGTAATAATATTATTTTTATGGACAAAACATGTGTAAATATACTTCAAAAGTGTGGAAGGATAAAACAATTAAAACTTTGAAGGATGCTTCTTTAGCTGGACTAACAACAGGTTTCAAAGATCCAATGCAACAAGAGCCTCGGTTTGTCATTGTGCATGCAGAAGGTAAAGATGTGTGTGTCGAAGGAGCACATTTAGTATTCTTAGCGAAGAAAGGAGCAGCTGATTTGAACTCAGAAATGGAGTGTTCAACTTATGAAACGTGATTTGTAGAACAATTGATAACAAACGTCCAGCCTGCTAGCATATTGTTATTGATAATGCTTGTACCACTCCCGAAAATTTAAAAAAGTTCCTTGAACTAAAAGAAAAAAGGAAGAAATCAAGAGTTGGCTCAAAGAAAAATAGTGGAGTTTCGAGAACACAGCTTAAAAAAAAAACTGCTGGCAGAAATGAAAAAAATTAAGCACTTTGTTCACTTAATTTAGCTGATAAGATGGCGAAAAGCCATAACCTCACAGTACTTAGATTACCTCCTTTCCACTGCGAGTTAAACTCGATTGAATTAGTTTGGAGTCAAGTCAAGAGACATGTAGAGTTGTACATAACACCAAATATGATGTAAAATTAATGGAACCACTAATTGGAAACACTTTTAAGGCAGTTACTAAAACCCAATGGGCTAACTATTGTGCTCACATACAGAAAATAGAAGACAAAATCTGGGCGATGGACAGTTTACAAGATGACGTTGAACCCTTCATAATTCAGTCGACAGGATCTTCATCAGACACATCTAATGATACGGGATATTTCATCTACTGTCATTGTTTATTCCCTCTTATCGCAATTATCTCCAAATTTGGAGGTAAAACAAGTCAAAATATTTCTTTCTTGGTTGGTTCTGGTATGACTCAACTGATAGGAGATGTGGGAATAAGATGGCGTTGGAATAATCATCTTTCAGTTACTCTCGTAGAATGTATTTAAATTTGTCTTTTTGGTTTGAAAGTTAATTAGATAAAATAACAAGTTATTTTGAAGATTTCAATATATATTAAATTTTTATCAATTTACATTGATCTTTATTTTGGTCATCAATGTCTTTTGAAAAATTAAAAGCTAATTGCTAATATACAGTTAAATTAATCATTGTGTCATATTTAATTAGGGTTATTAATCTTTACTATTTACTTGGTTTATATTTTCTATGTCTCAGGATGTAACATCAGCTAAACTCTTCAGTGATGAAGCAGCAACTATGTTTGAGCGAGCTACTTCAACTATCCTTAAGCATAGTATGTTATTATACTTTGCCTATGCTGATTTTGAAGAAGGTCGACTCAAATACGATAAAGTACATCAAATTTACAGCCGATATTTAGAAATACAAGACATTGATCCAACATTGGTATGTATATCAACATTGACATTTTTGTAATTTTAATACAGGTCCGGCATATAAACCTGACGATTTTGTAGTAATTGTTATGTTGCCACTACTGTCAATGAAAGGAGGGGAGTGTTGTTGAACGACAGGACTATTCATGCCATTTAAGTAGCCAGTATGAAATGGTTGGTTGAACATCGAGCTTTTTTGATCGAAGCCTATTTAAAAAAGTAATTGTTATTTTGCCACCACTGTCAATGAAAGGAGGGGAGTGTTGTTGAACGCAGGAATATTTATGCCATTTCAGTAGCCAGTATGAATTGGTTGGTTGAACATTGAACTTTTGTGATTGAAGCCTATTTACAAATTATGATTCTGTTGTTGTTACACAGCATTTATTTCGCAGACATTTAAATTTAAATTGACATGCATCTGTTCCCAGCAGCAATACGATACTGTTGTGGGTGGAGAATTTTAGGAAGAAATAGTCTGCTTTAAAAATGAAACCAACAGGACGACAATGGACTGTGAGGATGACTGAAAACATTGAAGCTGTAAGGTTAGCCTTTACGCAGTTTCCATGACGTTCAACAGCGAGGCATATGCTGCTGCGCCAACCATTTTTGATCAAAGTCTAAGACAAATTCTTCATGCCGACTTTAATTCCATCCTTATAAGATGATGTTAGTACAGGAACTTAATGCAAATGATTGGGTGTCTTGCAAAACAACATGCGAGGTTATCCTCGAAAATGTCCACCAGGATGCCGTTATTCTTTCAAGTGACGAGGCACATTTCCATCCGTCAGGATTTGTCAATAAACAAAATTAATGTTATTTGGCTGTCAATTTGGCTGTCAATAACCCATGAAAAATTCTTCAAAAACTACTTCATAGTCAATATGTTACAGTGTAGTGTGCGCTTTAAAAATTCGGCGTAATTTTTTGAAGAGTCAAATCTCAGAGTATCAGTAAAAATTATCCGTATGTAAACATGTTGAATGAATTTCTTTGACTGAAACTGAATGAGGTTGGACATGATATTTGGTTTCAACAGGTTTACTCAAAACCATTATGTAAACAATAATCATAAAATATTATTGTTTGGAAATTAGTATACAATATTTTCCATTTTTCCATAGATCTCTAAATTATACCACATGTTATTATGATAGTTGATACCATTAGGAGACTATATTAAAAAAAAAAAAAAAAAAAAAAACATTTACATAACAATTGTAAACCAATTTATGGCTGTCATTTAATAAAATATAATTATATTATCACCACCAAAGTAACTCATTTTATGTTTCCTTTTTTAATTCCGATAAATTTACACAGTTTAAATTCTAACATTGGAGCGAAAACTTTAATTACGATATTGCTGTATGCACTTTGTACACATTATACAATGTATACAGTAATTAAACCTTAATATCAAAACAGTACAGTATTATGTTTAATCACCGTCCATACAGCGAGAATTGCAATGGATGTTATGTGAGAATCCTTTTCTGGATATTTGATATCCCGATTTGGCGACATTCTCTGGCCAGTGTGTTCATCTGATCTAGCCGTTTATGATTTTTTTTCTCTGGGAGTATCTCAAACATAAAGTCTTCAGTTGTCGACCACAGTCTATTGCAGAACTCAAGAAAGCCATTAGGCGAGAAATTGCAGCAGTTACACTAGCGATGATTGAGCGAGAAAAGTCAAATTTTAGAATGAAGATAAGTGAATGTGTGAGAATTAATGGAAAACATTTTCACTACATAATATTCAAATAAAATAATTGTAAGTACCACTGTAAAAAATTGGAAAAAAATGCTTTTTAATTTGATATATTAACATTTTAATAGTACAAAACATGTTTTAGTTATTATCTCTCCAAAATCGTCAGGTTTATATGCTGGATCCTGTATAATATTATCATAGCAGTCATTTATGTATTTTGTGTAAAGAACCTTAAATAATTTATTTTAGATATTCAATGCATCCTACTATTAGTCCTTGTAAATCTATACTGAGTAGCTGTTTATAATAATAGCTGTGAAAATAATGTGGGGATGTTTTGGGATTTTAGGGTCTTTGGCTATATTATAGAGTTTTTATAATTTTTACTAAATATTTAGAAATTATTGTGTTTAAAGAAGATAGACCAGGTTGTATTTTTATTGTTTTCTTAATACTGTATATTTAAATAAAGTAATACAACCGGGAGTGTAACATGAGGAAATATAGAAGTCATTGTACCAGTTATATTATATTAATAACTAGCTTATTGGCAAACAATCAACTACCAATAACTAGCTTATTGGCTTATCTACTTGGTTGGTCAACAATGTGAAAATAACTAAATATACTGAAAAGGGATGAGTTTTGGAGATAGTAGAAGGGGAGGTCAATGGTAGGGTAGGAGCTTGGATAGAGACAGGCTTGAAGGTGGGAAGTTCTGTTGGAGACTAGTTCTATGAAATAATTTTGAAGTTTGTAGACTTTGAGGGACTCTAGAAAGGGAGTCTCTCTTTAGTAAATAGATTTTAGTTTAGTTTGAAAATATTAAAAAAAAAAAAAAATTATAAACCTAAGCATCTCCAAAACCGTTGATGTTCTGTGTGAGTCTGTGGATTCATTTTAATTTATATTAAACAGTATAGATTTAGTATTTGCCGTGCATTATTAACACAGTTGTATTACAATAAATTATGCATAGAATGTGAATAGGCTTATTAATTTATTTTGTAGTTATTCTTATAAACTGTGTTTGTAAGTTTAGAACCTTGTTTTATTATTTAAAAACCCTGCCCAAGAGATATACAAATAACAAAAACCTCCCGAAATTACCATTTTTAGTATGTTAAGTATTGTTCTGTTGATTAGAATTAAGAAGATGGGAACTGTCAACGGATCATAAAGTTTAGAAAACACTCTAATTCTAATCTTAGATAAATCATCCTTTTCCTGTTCCCTCTCTTAACAGACTTACTTAAAATTAATATAATTAAAATATGGAAACAATAACAAAAATAATAAAATAAAACATTCATCTGTGGTTCGACACAGATTCATCCTTCACAACCATACTACAACAATTTATTCTTCTTTTTATTCTCTCTACTGATTGAGAAAGTGAACAGTGTTTATGATTTTAGTATTGTATTCTGTTTTCTCTAATAATTATGTACTACTAGGTAATACCAACAACCACTTTCCAAGGTAAGCATCTCTCTTCTATCCATACAATAACTAAACATAATTGAACTTTACGTTAGCCTTTTCTCTTACATACAATTTCAACATTTGTTCACATATTATTTATAATATTTTTCTATTTTTATATGCAGCATTTCCATAACAAAATGTTAATATCTTGTGTTCTTGCTTTTTGAAATTTGTAGACAATATTTCAATTAAAAAAAAAGAAAAGAAAAAAAAGACAAGATAGCTTTTAGTTTCAGACAAATCTAAATCGTTGTCTATAGAAAAAAAAAATTGGCGAGTGTCTGAGATTTATATTTTCTGAAGCTCAAACTGCTGAAATGATTTAATGAATGAAAACAGATGTATAAATTTGAATAACCCCCTCACTATATTTGATTTATCATAAAAACCAAATTACCTGTCACCAGAGTCGTTTTATCTATTTAAAATATTGTACTTGACTAAAACTATTATTTATGATGGCTTAAATTATAAAACGTATTATCCATATCTAGTATAATAGTAATTTGGTCCAAAATGGATCCAATAAAAACTTAGATAAATTATGGGGGGAAACATTGTAATAGGGTACATTTTCGGTTATGTAAACTTGGTCTGACTAGAAAAGTAGTTTGACTCAAGGCAGTGGATAGGAAATATATTCTGTTATAGAATATAATAATAATAATAAATAAAGAGTACAAATAAATAAAAAAGGTAATTAGTACTAAATGGTCAGAGAGATTTGTAAAAAATATGTTAATAATAAGAAAACGTGTATAGTATTAGATATAAGAGAAATATGACAACAGTGTAAATGCGCATATAACTTTAATAAATGTGACATCAGTATGTTGTGTCTAAAGGTGGGGACAATGACAAATCAGGACAGTTTAGTAAAATAGATATTTTCTTAGAGACAAGACGTGCTGTTCGCAGTGATATAGATGTTTTCTCAGAGACAAGACGTTGAGTTTTATGGGATAGGATATTTTACAGACAATAAGTTATTTTTGAATAGAGGAGAAATCAGACAATAAAGTGATTTTCTCGGAAATGAGACTTAAAATTTGAATAAGATACATTTTAGAGTGAAGGGATGTTTTCAATAAGATACTTTTTAATAAATGTGATGTGAATTCAAATGTCGACATGCGGTTTGAACAAAGAAATAGTTTGAATCGAATGAAAATTTAAAGTATTTTGTACAATGTAGCTTCTGGGTTAGCATGCTTAATATGACATTCTCAAATTATGTTTCATAAAAACCTAAACATAAAAATAACTGGAACTTAGAATCTATTTTAACAAAATTTGGATAGGATGTTTTGCAGAGATATCACGTGGATTCAAATAAGAGAAGAATGTGTTTTAAAAAAAATAATAATAATAATAAACTTTAATAAAAAAACATTCATGAGTTGATTTTATTAGATTTGATGTTTAAAGAATAAGTATTTAGTAAAAGAAATTGGGTAATATAAAAATATTATAAATTTTGAGTATATTGCATTTTTATATATGAAAGATTTTTATTTTGAATTAGGTTGCAACCACAAAATTAATTATAAATTAAGTATGGATGAATTATAATTTTATGATGTTATAAAAAATGTGATGATTTATTTGATTTATGTTTTTTCAGGAAATATTTTAACTTGTATGCAATCTATAATATTTTTCTTAATACAGTAATTAAATATACATTTCAGAAATTTGGATTCTGTATTTTTATTTAAAATTCTCCAGAGTACATTATATTAAAGAACTTACGACCCAATTAGAAATTTTCTATGATCTCTTCAAGAGCATTTCTTTATTATTATTTTTATTTATTTTTTTGTAATAAATGTTACAAAATGGCGCCCAACTTAAAAAAAATAAATAATCACCACAATAAAAGTAATCAGAGTTAGCCGGTAGAAATTAAACTATTATAACATTTAGCCAATCTGTATTTAAAGTTGTACTATGAACATTTTACCAATTCATAATAATATGTTCTAAAATATATTTTATATCTTTGCATATTTATTTTAATCAACATATCAATTATTTGAATTTTCAATATTGAAATTTTAGCTGTTGTAATTTCTCCCGTTGGAACATCTGAAACTGTGAAATATCCACTGATCCTACCACAGGAGTAATTTAGCACCAATTTTGGCCTATTATATATGTAAGATGTATGTTACTAAATCCACATCTAGATGTTCAAATGTAATATGTAGGGTTTGTTTTATGAAATGTTGGATGAGTTCATTTATCAGAAAAATGTAAATTTCAAAAAATTGTTTTTAAAACGTTTTCTCTTTTGTGTATTTCCAATAATGTAATTTTATGTTACGAAAAGCTCTAGATGTAGCAATATTGTTTCAATTTTGGTCAAATGTGGTATGTATGGTTGGTTTTACAAAATGTTGTATAAGTTAGTGTTTTAGAAAAAATTACTTATAAAGTTCAAAATGCCAACTATTAAAAAAAAAAAAACTTTTTAAGGTTTTCTCTTTTCCCGTATTTTGTACAATGTTTATCAATAGCTTATTTTGTGCTGTTTTAAAAGCTGCAACCAGTGGTCGATAAATGTGTTTTCTACAATCAAAAATAAGAGTAACAGAATAACTAGAAAATATTTAAAAAATTAAAACTAACCTCAAATTAAAAGGAAATCAGCAGTAATAAATCTAGTAGCCTGAATTTGATTTGTATTTGAGTAAAATTTAACAAATAAGTAAGATTAGTTTCCTTGAATATTGATGTATCTCAAAATACATGTATTTATTAATAACAAGATTAAAGATAGTAAAAGAGCAGTTATATAAAAAACATCAATTGCATCCTTTCTCTTTTCATCACTCTATTAGCTAGATGTAGTGTTTTATCATTTTACAGTTATCTTTATAATGTGTATATATTACCAAATTTGGAATCAATCTATCAATTTATGAGAAAATTTTAAACTTCAAGAAATTTATATCACTAATTGTAGTGGTTTTCTTGATCTTAAAAACTAATGATTGATTATTTTTTTGTTTACAGACATACATTCAATACATGAAATTTGCTCGCAGAGCAGAAGGAATCAAGTCTGCACGTAATGTATTTAAAAGAGCTCGTGAAGATCCTCGGTGTAAATTTCATGTAAGTCAATTAAAGTATTCTTGTTAACAAATCTATACAATAAATAGTATAGAGATATACAAATAGTATCTAAATATATAATTATTAGTGCATAATAGTGTGTGTTTTATAAGATTATGTGCCTTTCCTTTCAAAATTAATAAAATATAGATTTATATTTATATGGTTTAATTGGACATTTTCCATTATTGGTGTATATAATAACTAATATACAACAGGAGTATAAATCAATTCCTGTTATCAAATGATTAATGTAGAACATACTGAGTTTAAACCAAAAGTATGGCTTAGATTTATACGGATGATACGCTTTGTCATATGGCCTCATGGTTTTGTAAATTGATTAATAACACTTCTGATTCCATCTAATTAAGTATGAAAAATGAAGTTAATAATAAACTTCCATATTTGGATGTAGTGAACATCTTGAAGATTTCGGTTTATAGAAAAAAGACACACTAGTCGTTACCTGAATTATTTCTTTAACAATCCTAATTCTGTCAAGAAGGTTCATTTATTACTTGACAAAGCTAATAATATTTGTTCAGATAGTGAGAATCTAATTCAAAATCTAAATCATAGTAGGGATGACTTAGTTATCAATGGAAATCCTGGATCCATAATATCTACATGTAAAAAAAAAAGGAAATAGATTGCTAAGAAAAAGGAAGAGTCTATAGACATTAATAAACCTTTATCGTACATGACGATCTATTGTGTGCTGGGATTATCAGAATAAGTTAGGCGTATTGCTAGGAAATGTAAAATATGTACCATTTTTGATAATCAAAACACTGTTAGGCAACATCTCCTCAAAAGTAACCCTAAAGTGGCTTTTAGGATACTAAAAACTGTGTTTACAGTGTTAAATGCGAATGTGATAGGATATATATTGGCGAGACAGAAAATCCTCTAATATAAGAATTTTAAACATAAAAAGAACATTCGATTACACCTAATGGATAAATCAAAAATAGCCAAACATATTTGGTCTACAAATCATAAAGTCAATTGGGAAGAGACAAAAATAATACACCGAAATTTATATAAACAAAAATTAATTGAAGCCTCATAAATAAAGTTATTGGACCATCTTATCAGGCAAACCAGTCTAGAATTAAGGCCATTATGACTTCTGTTAATAAAAATTGAATTAAAAATCGTAAATATTAATTCTTCTAACTTTAAATAAGGCTGAAATTTTGCTGGTTTGAAGTTTTGAGTGGAAATAATGTCTCATTCTTGAACTAAACTTTTGAAAGAGAGACAGAAAGTTATTCACCATGATACATAGTTAGGATACTTTCTCTTGGCACCACCCTTTTAACGGTCAGTTGCTTACCATTCTTTAATGCAGTCCTGTATCTGGTGGTTGTTTCTAATCACGTTTGTATTTAGTCTTAATTTTAATTGATCAGACCTACCTTTAAATCTGGGTTCCTTTCTTAGGTTATAGATTTGGTTTTAATTTCCAACATAACTAGGCTACTAGGCTGTTTTGGTGTTTTTCATTTTTACGCTCTAGGTTTATCATTTGATAATAAGAGTATATTTATATTCCCATCGTGTATTAGTTTTTATATTATTAGTTTTTATATTTACAAATAATGCCAAATGTCTGATTAAAACATATTAATAATATCAACAATCCATCATTAAATTACTTTATATGTACATAATATCTATATCCTATTTGTGGCAATTACTTGAGTTATCATTTCAAGATTACAGAGATCATATCTACCTAACCTATGTAATGCGTTGCTCAAATCAATTTTAATAAACGGAGATGATTGTATTTTATAAATTGAGTTTCATTTTAAATTATAATTAAAAACAAACTCCACAGCATGAAAATGGTAAAAACTGATCCATGGAGTTTTTAGGTTTACATGAAAATTGATATTGTTGGTAAGAAGTAATGCAAGATTGCTGTGACATCCTAGATGGTGCAGGAACCTTTTTGAAAACTTCATAAATTGCAACTCTTGAGTATTAAATGCTACTTTATATAATTTTCTTCTTTCTACTGAACTAGGCAAGATTATGCAGTGTTTTATAATATTTAGTAACATAAGCTATAATTTTAGGGTTTTTAAAAATTTGTGCAGAGTTTACGTAGACTCTTAAATCAATCAAACCTGTTTCTGAACTTAAATTTTTTGTAACGTGATTCGCTTAGAGTATATTTTTAAAGTTATAGGATAATGAATTTGTTCATATTAATGGTAATTTTTTTTTTTTTGAAAATTCAATTTTGTGGCTGTTATCATAAAACACTTTTCTCCTTTAACCATTTTTAAAAATTCTAAAGTTATTATTTTTTAAACAATTTTCTCTTTATTTCCTAATTTAACTATTTATACTACTTAATAGTTATTACAATTACCAACTACAGCTTATTATTGGTTGGATATGTCCTATGCTTACAATGAGGGCAACAAGCAGGTGTATGGTGTGCACTGTTGTAAGGCGAACAAGCTACTTGTTTTTAAATATTTAAAAATAAATATAAATTTTATTCACATTTTATATGTTTGACTTTTATATTGTATTGTCAAATGTTTATAAAATTAGTATTAACATGTTCTAGATATTTGTGGGTGCATCATTGATGGAGTATTACTGCAGCAAAGACAAGAATATAGCTTTCAGAATATTTGAATTAGGGCTTAAAAAATTTTCTGACAATCCACAATACATATTATGTTATATAGACTACCTGTCACATCTTAATGGTAAGTACTTTAGTAGGGCTAGCCAGGTGAAGGACTTTTCACTAATATTTTATATAGTTTGTAGGATAACGTAGGTCTGGATGTAAATCAAATCTTTGAAATTTAAAAAATCACAATAAATTATTTTTAATTGAGTTTTTGACAGTACAGTATATAGTTAAAATGACTATTCATAGATGACTTTATTAAGAGATGGTAAGAGAGAACTATAAGGTATAATGTGGGAAATTGGAGGATTGAACCACCCACTTGCAGTGTTATAGCGTTCACAGATGATTTGGCTCTCCTAGCTTGGTCAGAGAGGGATCTACAACTCAGCTTGGATATTTGGATAAAGGAAATGTATTAGAATAGGCATTAACAAGACAAAGACCATTGTAATTTCAAGATCTCCCCAAAATCATTGAATCAGGGAAGACTATTCGAATAGATGCAACATTTCAAGTATCTCGGTTCTATGTTTAGTGATAATGAGAAGTTCTTGGATTAAATTAATCAAAGAATAGCCAATACAGGAAAATCCTACCATGTGATATAAACAATATATTCATCTGCAAGATTGAGATCCCTAAAGAAACAAAAACACTTGTGTTCAAGAATACTTATATCCCAATCCTTACCTATTCCAGTGAAACTTGTGATGATATGAAATTCTACAGTTATAAATAATACAAATAAAAGGATAAAACCTCATCTCACAATAATAAATATGTAAATAATTATATTTCTTACCATATAATCCATTATGACAAAACCATTCATATCACACATCATCATAATAATTTTAATTTGTAAATATATAGTGCAACATGTAATAAAAGAAAAGTAAATAACAGCAAAAAAGTAAACAGTTGTAAATGGGGAAAGGAAAAGAAAAAGATTGGTGTTGAAAACAAGAAGACATGACAACAATAAGAATTAAAAAGTATTGAATGGAGGACCATGTTTTAAAAATTTGAATCCAAAAATCAAATCTAATGACAAAAGGAAATAAATTGATGTTGAACTACCTAGAAACTGATAATTATGTCATATCTGTAAATAAAATAAAGTATATCATTTGACAAGTAACAACAAATCAATCTAACCACAATTATCAGCATAGGCCTATTTTAACTTCATGAGTTTGAACTTGAATAATTTACAAAAAATCAAAATAAAAAAATAAAAAACCATAGTGAACTTATTCATCAATTAATTACTTAAAATTTCAAAAATGCATCAAAATTATAATCACTGCATAACCACCACATTCACAAATTAATCATCCATTTAGTTCAGGTTTGTTGTTATTATTTGTAAAATTCTTTCAATTTGAAAGTCTTAGGAAGAATTGACTGAACTAACAAAATAAAGGAAACATTTATATTGTGAAATAAATTATTAAATATTATGAAATTTTGTCAAATAAATTAAATATTTGATTAATATTTCATAAAGCAAAATAAAGGGTTATCCAAATATGATCAAAATATAACTGTTTGGTACACAGATTTAACTTCATGAGGATGGTAATTAACAATTTATATTTGAATATGGATGGCATATGATTGAAATATGGTCTATGGCATTCTTTTGATTTAAAAAAAAAAATTAGGTGATTGATTTTAAACAGGTAGATTCAGGGTCTGGTGGTTTATGAACTGGTGTTACCCTGAATGATTTTATTTTTTAATTTGTCTTTAAATTTGAATTTCGGATTATTATACACCATCTTGTAGTGTATTGATTCCTTCACTCCATCTAGCCAACTCACCAAACCTGTAGTCACGTACACTTTACCAAAGTCTGAAGCTGAAAGGCGAAGCTGTGTTGACGAGGAAATTCTAAGTTTCTTGGTGTTAAGAAATGCATGAGCTATTGCTTTGAAAATCATAGAACTCCTCAAAAATCATACAGTGGAAGTGATTTGTGTTGGCTCCGCTTGTTATTACTTCTGTTATATCCTTTAGAGTGAATGTCTTGCACATTTTTCTGTGTTTTCTATCACAGCAAAAATGTCTATCACAGCTTAGAAAAGTTTAGCCTTTTACTGGGAATTTGTGCACAATTTCAGTAAAATATTCCTTTGCTATGAGGATAAATACATCGCCAACACAAACTGGCCTCTATGATTATCAGACCAGCAGATTAATTTCTTTCTTCCGTATAGATTAGCCATAGTAAGATATTTCTATATACAAGAGAAAATTTCTTGTGACGCCCTCCGCCCAAAATTTTCTGTCTATTTGTACATCCAGCTGTTTCCAGTTACACAATCATGCCTAAATTACAGCACGGTATTTGTTGAGAATAATACATCTCAGAGTGAGTCAGTTGAGGCATCTACATCAGCTGTTGTAAATCAAAGGTTATAACGTAAGTTTCTGAATATTTAGAATTGTTTTCATTGTTACTCATTAAAATAAAAGCAGCTTCAGCTTTTCGGTGAAGAGTCTTGATCTACCTTTGCTAATAAGTCTCCAGCCTTTATTTTTATGGCGAGTGATTCACAAGTTGTTCAAGTATAACTTTTGGTGCTTGAAAACAGATTAATTTAGATACAAATATTTCATGGTACCACTGTCTGGTAGCTGGGGGATTTGTTATGTGGTTGGATGCATATTTAGCGAAAAAGTGTCTGTACATCCTGCTGACATTGAGGTCCAGTGATAAAAACAGTTTGTTTTTTTCCTAGAATAATGGCTCTCATAAGTAGGAAAACTCTTAATGTGCTATATTATTTTTTCACTTCGTTGTATGTTCGCAGGATTTTTTCTTGCACCACCTCTTTTATCCAAACCTACCTTGTCACCTTTAAGAATTTCTTCTCTAAATAACTGAACTCTTCTTGGTGTTACACCAAAAGTTTCATAAAAAGTCTTTTGACAAATCTTTACCTCGGAACCTCCGTGAACAGTAAGAAATAGGAAAAGAAAGTTGTCTTTGAGTTTCACTGGGATGATCGTATTTACTATGTCTTTGTCTTTTTATCAATTGGGGATGAACAAGTAATAGTAAGAACTGTTATTGTTGCTTGCTGTAGTCATCCATATCGTAAAATTCTTGAAAAAGTTGTTTCCGATACTTTAAATTTATTACTTTGCATGCAAAAGTACATTTTCATGTAGCCTGGAACAAAACATCAAAATGTAACTGTGATTTTAAGAAAATGATTGAAAGAGAGAAAGGGTCAAAATATGTGGGATTTATGTTCTGATTCATCATTGATGTTAATGTATTACACTTCCCATTAGTAGGCTACTAAGTTGTACCCACGGAAAAAATTTACTGATAACTAACATAGTTGTGTAGGCAATTTAATTTTAACCTTAAAAATTACCTCAGATGGTGGTGTTTGCTGGCAAAGGTTTTCTCTGTTTTTAGTGATTTTTACTCATGACCTAAAATTCTTGCTTTCTTCGTCTTATTTTTGTTCCTATCAACTGTACACTTCTTCTTCTTTTTTTTTTTTTTTTTTAAGCGTAGGTATGATTTCAATCTGATTTGAGCTGATGTCAATAAAATTAAAACAAACAAACAGTTTATGAATATGATACAATAAACACTGAATATAACCCTACTCGTTCATCAGCAATGCCAAACTCTTAATGCCAACAAAGAAGCAGCTGGTTGCACACCGGCTATTATTTAACATTTTGACTTGCATGACTACTTTTGGTTCAGTTTTTCACCACTAAGATCAGGAATATGCATATGATCATTGCAGTTATTAAACATGGCGTTTAAAAAATAATTTGTAATAAAACGAATTTTTCTAAAAATGGCAGTTACAACTTTTTGAAATAGCACGATTCAATTGGCAAAATTTTTAAAAAACCTTGACTGCTGTCATTACAAGTAGATTTTACTCAAATATAATTAATGCTGAGAATTTGATTAGGGGAAAAGTGAAACAAGTTTAGGCCTTTATTTAAATATTTTTTTCAACTATGGCGTCCATGGTTTATTTTTACTTTTTGATTGACAACCTATTGAACTGACATTTTTTGGTGACGATAAGTTTTTATGTCTTTAAATTTGGTTTTGAGATTTTTTAGAAAGTTTGTGCAATAATTTTGCATTTTTAGTTTTTTAAGGTGATTTTGACCCCGAAGTTTTTTGTCTTTAAACAAGAAAAAAATTGATTATTTATTGTCTAATTTTCTGTATAGAAGTTTTTCATATAGAATATCCACCATATATTTATATTCCATTAATTATGGTTTGCTCTTTGTGTAAGCAAGAATTGCTGGCATTGCTTTTACAACATCCTTACTATTCAGCAGATACTTTGGTTTGTTACTAGTTTTTAATTGTGGTGTAAGAACTTCCCTACCATATAGAACATTCTATATTCCAGAGGTATTCTCTATTTGATTCAAGCCAGCCACGTGTGTTAGGTACTATTTTGACACAGATGTTCTTAGTGTGCTATTTCTTTGTATGTTTGTTATCAAGATTCATTAAAACAATTAATATTTTTTACATTTTGTATGGATAGGAGACACAGGCTTACCTTAGAAAGGGGTCCTTGATATTACATAATAGGAAAACACACACAAAAACATTAAAGTTTTGAAATATTTCGTAAACACTGTTCACTTTCTCAATCAGTAGAGAGTATAAAAAGAAGACTCTATACTCTCTACTGATTGAGAGAGTGAACAGTGTTTACGAAATATATCAGAACTTTAAATGTTTTTGTGTGTGTTTTCCTATTTGTGTACTATTAAGTAATAAATTACCGGGGACTACTTTTCAGGTTGTAATAAGACACAATTATTATTATTATTTTAGCCTAGTTGGGTCTTGCTCTAGCACGTTTACTTAAAAAATATAATGGTTAACTAATAACAACAACTCAATTGTTTAAATGACTCTTTATTCTCGGGTCTTACTAAGGTTTGGGCCCTTTTTTTTAAATGTGCAATTATTACAATTATGGACATATATATTAAAATTTACAAATCAGCTTATACTATCAATATTCAAAGTTCTTAAAGTTCAATTTTATAATAATAAATCTATATATTTACTTAAGTCCAGTTCACCATTATTCACATGTAGTTCACCTCTGACATGTTTGTATTATTAAAATTGTCTATAAAATCCTTCTTTTTTTAAAATTGCTGAACAACGAAAATTAACCTTGCCACCATGAAAATTTTTTTATAGAACTCTTTTATTCTTTTCTTCTAACAACCCGGGCTACAATGAAGTACCGCCATCTTTTGTATCTTTTTCGCGATCGGCTTTTCGTATGGCCGTGCATTCAAATATATCAAATATATATTTTTAAATGTCCTTCCATAGTCATTTTTAAATAGTATATTAATTTGTAGACATACCTGAAGTTAAAATTGTTTTTTTTAAAAAAAGGTTTTAATTAATCCACATTCACTTTATATAATATATATATTTTTATGTTTTTATATGTCACTGCCTCGATTTCAACAATAGTTCTAACTTTCGCCGCCAGTTCGCACTGTTCCACTTTATTGTAATACAAATTAATTCTTTGTAAACACTAAAACTAACCTAATTTATTCTATTCAACCAGTTTGTTATTTAAATTAACTAATACACAATATACATTGAATTTGAATTAAAAATAATTATCTAAACATGAAATAAATTACAAAAGGATAATAAAACGTTCTTATTCAATCATTTTAGGTTATTAAGTAAAGTTACTGTTATTATTGTTTTTTGAAATGGAAGTAAGTTTTATTTAAATTAGCTGTAGTTATTATATTATGACTGTGCTTTATATTATTCATTTAAAATTTCCAAAATCTTTAAGTTAATTAAATTATTAGGCTAGGACGAATTTTGAAGTTATTACATTTAGGCTATAGCATTTTATCAACATATTTTATTAACCTTTAAATTGTGTGGCCTATCCAGTTTGACTGTTACAACTGTCCCTCAAATTTCTAATTTTTTATATATAATTGACATTATTTATGCTTTTAATCCATTTAGGCCACCAAATTAACTTATCAATTTATATAAATGTTATAACAGTCCCCTAAATTTATAATTTTTTATAATATTTACAAATTTTATGAATAAATTATAAATTTACATAATAACATTTCTATTTCAAATCTGTCATACTTTAACATATATTTGACATATCTTATTCACGACATTTAACGAAAATAACAAACAATTAATAACATATTTATATACAACATCATTTTAACAACATGAACAATAAGCAATATATATATATTTTTTTTATATTTCATTTTGCCTACTGTAATCTCCCTTTAATTGTTTATTTACAAATTTATTCTTCCCCAATTTTAGTTTGGTTTCTTATTTGTCATTTTCCTTTTCATGGAACTTTTTTAGACTTGTTATATGGAACATTCCTTTCCTTTTAGTTGGCTTATCCTTATGGACTAATATGTATGTTGTTGTCCCTAACTTTTCTCCTATAATGTATGGTCCGGTATAAATTTCAAAAAATTTGGACATTTCACCCTTTAACTGGTGTGAGTATCCAATCTCCTTTAATAAAACCTTATCACCTTTCTCAAATTCTGTAATTTTATGTTTCTCATTGTACCTTTTGTTCCGAATAATACCCTTCTTCCTCATTCTCTGGGCTGCCAGTTTAATTTTTATTTCTAAATTTAGGTTATCTTCTTCTAAACATTTTAATTTTAAAACATCATGCCAAAACCTGGGAGTTACTTTATCTAATTGGAGTTCATTTGGTGTGTAACCCGTTGATTCGTGTGGGATCTCATTTAAAAACTCGATAATTAAAGGTATAAATTTTGTCCAATTTCTGTGGTGATGGTGACAATATGTCCTAAGGCATCGACCAATTTCTTTATGGACCCTTTCTACCATATTACTATTTGGTCTTCTTACCGGCGAATATATAGGTAAGATGTTTTGTTCCTCCAAATATCTAATCCATCTTTGGTTTGTAAATTGTGTTCCATGGTCTGATTGCACTCTGTTCACTTTACCGAACCTTGCAATATAGTCATCCATGCTTTTTATTGCCTAAGAGTTGTTGCCTTTTTTATTGGATATGCCTGTACGAATTTCGAAAATGTATCCATTACCACAAATAAATACTTCTTACCTCCACTTCCTGTTGGTAATGGTCCATAATAATCTATTGATAGTTGGTCTTTAGGTCCTTTTGTATTTACACTTTTCATTTTACCGAAACTGGTTTGATTTGTGGTCTTACATTTTTGACAAATTTCACAAGTTCTTATTATGCCCTTAATATTTTGTATCATTTTCCGAAATGTAAAACTTTCTTGCAATATCTTAATACATTTTGCAACCCCACAATGCATATAAAATTCGTGACAGGTTATTATCAATTTTGAAATTAAATTTTCTGGAATTACAACTTTCCAAATTTGTTTACATTTTCTAATTAAAATTCCTTCTTCTAATTTGTATATACCAGTAAAATTTTGAATATTCTTAATTATTAATTTTGTGTCCTCGCTCTCTTGTTGCCAAAATTGTAGATTATTTAAATTTCTCATGAAATCCTGATCAACTATCCTCTTTAAATATGAAATTATAATTTGAGAATTTTCATTATCTATTATTGTGTCACATGGGTTCCTGCTTAAAGTATCTCCTACTACGTTCTCACTCCCTCTACAATGTTCAATTTCAAAATCATACTCCTGTATTAACAAAATCCATCTGGATAATCTTGAATTTAATAGTCTGCATTTCTTCATGAAAGTTAAAGCCTGATGGTCCGTTATAATTTTGATCTTCCTTCCTAATATTAATGGTCTTGCTTTTTGCAAGCAAAATAGAATTGCCAACATTTCCTTCTCAGTAGTGAAATAATTCATTTCAGCTCCCTTCAATGTTCTGCTCATAAACATTATGGCTGCCTTTTCTCCATTTTCCTTGATCTGGTAAAGGTGTCCTCCTATTGCATAGTTACTGCTGTCAGTTTGTAATATAAAAGTTCTATTTACATCTGGGTGTTCTAACATAACCGTTTCTAGAAATGCTTCCTTCAAATCATTAAAAGCCTTCTCTTCCTCCTCTGTCCATTTAAATTTTGTCTTTTTTGAAGTCAAATGCAATAAAGGTTTAACTTTGTCCGAATATTTATTAATGAATTTATTATAGAAATTTGCTAAGCCTATGAATCCTTTTACACTTTTATGGTTTTTTGGTGTTGGGAAATTTCTAATTGCTTGAATTTTTTCATCATTGGCAATTAATCCTTTGGTTGTTAACTTAAAACCTAGAAATGGTATTTCCTTTCTACAAAACATGGATTCTCAAATTTAATAGTCATGTTTGCTTTTTTGAATTTTGAAAATATTGTATTTAAATGTTCTAAGTGTTGCTCGAAACTATCTGACATGCATACTAAGTCGTCAACATACATCATTGTAAACTCCTCTGTCTCGTCATTCATTGCATGATGTAGGCCTCTAACTAAAGCTGCTAAAGACGTTGATAAACCGTATGGTGTAACCTTAAAATGATAAATTCTACCCCTATATTGGAAAGCTGTGTATTTCCTGGATTCCTTTTCTAAGGGTATTTGCCAAAAACTGCTCGTTAAATCAATCGTACTTAACCACTCTGTCGCTTTTGCTTTATTCAATATTTCATTTATGCCTCTATTGCATTGGTAGTCCGGTATAATTAAATCATTTATGCATCTTGCATCTAAACATAGTCTTATTTCGTCGTTCTTTTTGATTACCACTACAATAGGGTTTATATAAGGGCTATTACTTTCTTCTATTATTTCTCTGTCTAACATATTCTGTATTTCTCTGTGTACTGCCTCCTGGTATTTTATTGGGATAGGGTAACTTTTTTGAAAAAATGGTTTGTTTTCTGAAATTTGAATTTTGTGTTCATAACAATTACATTTGCCTGGTAATTTCGAAAATATATTTTTGTATTTCCTCAATAATCCACCTAACTGTTCTTTTTGATCAACATTTAATAAATCTAGGCCATTTAACATATCTACTATTTCCTTCTCTGCTAATTCTTCACTAGTGTTTGTATCCTTATTGTAACTACTCATGCCATATCTATCATCATATTTCTCTTCAATAAATTTAGTTTGGTGCATATCTCCTATTACGTCATCCTCCACTTGACTCATCATTCTACATTTAATCCCATTACTTTCCCTATTATTAAACATCACTACCTCCTCTTCACTATTATAATTAATCCTTATATTACCTTTATTAAAATCAATATCCATTCCTAATTCATTTATACTATCAGTCCCTATAATTATTTCCCTCAATAGATCTGGTACCACTAAACATTGTATGTTATATATTATTTTTCCTATTTGAATGCTCATCATTATAATTTTATTTATTTTCCGGCTCTTCTTCCCTGTAGCAGTTACAATATTTATCCCAACAACCGGCAATTCTTCCACCTTTCCTAGTTTTTTAAAATTTTGTTGTAGCCAATCCTGTTGTATACATGTAGCATTACTTCCTGTATCAATAAGACCTTTAACCTTCACTTCTCCAATCTTTAATTCTACTTCTGGATTACTTTTCTGGATATTTTTATTATCATTCTCATCCACACTCCCATCCTTGTCACATCCTATTAAAAATTTTCTGTCACATAATATAGTTGTAATAATTTGTTTTTTACTGATCGGCCTAAACTTTCCTTCTTTTTGTTGCACTGAAAAATCTGATTTATTTTCTTCAAAACTTTGTATTTGGTTCTCCCTCTGGCCTACCCTTGACTGTTCAGTGCCTATTAGTTTAAAGATACATCATTAGTATTCCCTTGTTCTGTTTTGTTTTCCCTTCTTATTTCAATTGCGTTCACCCTCCTGTTATTTTCTTCCCCTCTTCGTTCTACACTTGGGTTGACTTGTCTGTTTTCTTGCTCCCTTCTAAAATATACCATATTTCTTTCCTGATTGTTTCCCTGTCTATAGTCCCTGTTAAAAGGTCGTTGGAAATTTGGTCGAATATTTTGATATTGGAAATTTGGTCTATTATTGCTATCACTTTGGTTTGGCTTCCTATAATTAAGTTGTTGTCCTTCAAACTGTGGTCTACTTCTCCTTTGCATTAGATCTCTCCTGGCTGCTTCCTCATTTATCTCTTCAACGTCTACTTCATTTAAAAACCTCTCCATTCCTCGAATAGTATTAATATTCTGTACCCTTCTGGCATCCCTAATCTTTTCGTCGTAATGTCTTACTAATTTTTTAACAATTTCCTCCTCTGATGGCATTGGTATTAAATTCCTCATGGTTATTACCCTTTCAATAAAGTATTCAGTCCTATTTAGTTGACCTCCAACTCTATATTTTTCAATTTCCAACCTGTTCCTGATACCATTCTGAACTTCATCATTCCAATATTTTTCTAAAAATCTTTCTTGGAAATTTTCCAAGTCTTCTATGTCCTCCCTTGTAATTTGCCACCATCTAGCAGCATTTCCTTCCATAGATATGTCCATTATATCCTTAATGTCCACCTTTTCTCTACCTTCTCTTTCCCTTCTCTCTTGCATCTTCTCTACATATCTCTTCAACTTTCTTATATATTCAATTGGGTTTATTCCCCTTCCATTAAACTTAGGAATTGTAGTCTGAGCGTGGCTTTCATCATTAGCATAGTATATTACCTGAGTAGTTCTATTTTCCATACTATCCTTCTTATTTAATCTCTCCTCCGTTTCCTTCATTTTCTCTTCCATATTACTAGCTACCTTTTCAAAATTTTGTTTATTAATTTTAACCCTATTATTTAACTCTTCAATATTCTCCTTCTGTTCTTTTAATTCCTCTCCCAACATCTGAAAATTTTCCTCTACTTTCCTCCCAAATTTCTTATGATCTTCTATTATCCTCTCTTGTTTCTCCTCTATCTCTCTCTTAAACTCATCAAATTTATTATCAATCTTTCCCTCTAACTTTTCAAATTTTTTCTCAAATCCTTCCAATTTCTTCATCATTTCATTTTTATTCTCTTCATTTTTTGTTTCCATTCTTGACATTGTTTCCCTCATTACATCAAATTTGTTATCCTTCTCATCCATCTTCTTCATCATTTCTCTCAATAATTTCTCCATACCTGATTCTTCTTTATTCACTGTAACGAGTGTAACACCTCCTCTTTCTATTTCTATCTCCCTAACATTTTCTTCTACCTCAGAACATGGTACCCTATCTCTTTCATCCTGTCCTAACCTGTCCTGTCCTGAATATGGGGAACATTCATCAATTTCCTGAACCTCCAATATTTTAACCATTTGTCCTTCCTCCTGAATCATTCCCTTCTTAGGCCTAGTTTGTTTTATTTGCAAATTCGATTCTACTTTACGTTGGGTTTCTTTTGGATTCTCTCTTAAAACATAATTTCCCTTATCTGCCATTTTATGGGTTTAAAAATTTGTTTCAAATTATAATTTAATGTTAAAATATATATATCTCAAATTATTAAATATATATTACCTGAAATATTGCTTATTATTCTTAATTGCACATTTAATCGAGCCAGCACGTTGTGCGCCAATTTTGTAATAAGACACAATTATTATTATTATTTTAGCCTAGTTGGGTCTTGCTCTAGCACGTTTACTTAAAAAATATAATGGTTAACTAATAACAACAACTCAATTGTTTAAATGACTCTTTATTCTCGGGTCTTACTAAGGTTTGGGCCCTTTTTTTTAAATGTGCAATTATTACAATTATGGACATATATATTAAAATTTACAAATCAGCTTATACTATCAATATTCAAAGTTCTTAAAGTTCAATTTTATAATAATAAATCTATATATTTACTTAAGTCCAGTTCACCATTATTCACATGTAGTTCACCTCTGACATGTTTGTATTATTAAAATTGTCTATAAAATCCTTCTTTTTTTAAAATTGCTGAACAACGAAAATTAACCTTGCCACCATGAAAATTTTTTTATAGAACTCTTTTATTCTTTTCTTCTAACAACCCGGGCTACAATGAAGTACCGCCATCTTTTGTATCTTTTTCGCGATCGGCTTTTCGTATGGCCGTGCATTCAAATATATCAAATATATATTTTTAAATGTCCTTCCATAGTCATTTTTAAATAGTATATTAATTTGTAGACATACCTGAAGTTAAAATTGTTTTTTTTAAAAAAAGGTTTTAATTAATCCACATTCACTTTATATAATATATATATTTTTATGTTTTTATATGTCACTGCCTCGATTTCAACAATAGTTCTAACTTTCGCCGCCAGTTCGCAGTTCGCACTGTTCCACTTTATTGTAATACAAATTAATTCTTTGTAAACACTAAAACTAACCTAATTTATTCTATTCAACCAGTTTGTTATTTAAATTAACTAATACACAATATACATTGAATTTGAATTAAAAATAATTATCTAAACATGAAATAAATTACAAAAGGATAATAAAACGTTCTTATTCAATCATTTTAGGTTATTAAGTAAAGTTACTGTTATTATTGTTTTTTGAAATGGAAGTAAGTTTTATTTAAATTAGCTGTAGTTATTATATTATGACTGTGCTTTATATTATTCATTTAAAATTTCCAAAATCTTTAAGTTAATTAAATTATTAGGCTAGGACGAATTTTGAAGTTATTACATTTAGGCTATAGCATTTTATCAACATATTTTATTAACCTTTAAATTGTGTGGCCTATCCAGTTTGACTGTTACAACTGTCCCTCAAATTTCTAATTTTTTATATATAATTGACATTATTTATGCTTTTAATCCATTTAGGCCACCAAATTAACTTATCAATTTATATAAATGTTATAAGGTATACCTGTGTCTCCTATCTATACAAAATCTAAACTAATAGGGTATGTGCCCTATTAAACTCTAACTTAATATTTATTTTGTTATTTATGTTTTAGAGGATAATAATACAAGAGTATTATTTGAGAGGGTTCTTTCTTCAGGTAGTCTTGAAGCTGAAAAATCTGTGTAAGTGTAAAATCATATTTACAATTGGTAATTATTTTTCTGTGTATATTAATATCCATGTAAGTTACTTTTAAAAACTAAATAATTCACTACATAATTTGTTATGAAAATCATAGTGATAATTTCAATACATGTTTTGTTTATAATGATAGACATTGCCATATTTTTAGAGATAAAAATATATTTTAAAAAACACAATAGGATGTCTACATATGAGTGGAGTTCCAAAAGATATACCTAAACAACAAATATTTGTCATATCTCCTTATATTTCCAAGTCAATAGTATAGCAATACTATTGAAATGTACATGAGGTAGAATAAACATAACTATACAGTCTTGGTGTTGTTAGTGTTTTATTGTGGATTTGGGGGTTGATGAAAATCATCTATTCTTTATAAAATGAATTATTTTAGGCCTATAGATTAATTTATGTTTGAATAAACAGTCTAAGCATCAAACCACTAAAACCACAGTATTACGTTATTATATTATTCAAATAAAATTCTAAATTTTCAAACAATTAGAAGAAAGAAGTTTTATTTTCAATGTCTATGGACTGTGTCTCTTAAAGTTGGGTTATATTTTGAACTATTGATCGAGCCTAATGAGAACTGTTGCAGACACAACATTTTCGATAGTATTCACACTGATAGAATGATGTTTTAATTGCAATAATACAAAGATGATCACATTTAGACACTCTGAAATTTGTAACTAGAATAGATTTTCCGTTTTATTTGTTGAAGACTTGTCTGTGATTTCTTTATTATTGCAAGAGGAAGATGTAAATTTGTCTTGTATATCGTATGTTTAAAGTGAAAAATGTAAAAGAATCCTTCTTTCGGTTGTCGTGTATTTATTGTCACATAGATAATACAAGAATGTGTATTCTCTAACAAATTATTTTAATTTTTCATTATCCATTATGATTATACAAGGATCATGTTTGTACAGATCAGTTGTTTACACACTGGCTACTCTGACAGATACAGATATATACCACACGGATAAAATATTCTTTGTGAAAATACCTTTCAGCCAAGGGTCATGTATGTGTCGATACTACTAGGTTTATACTAGATATGAATGCACTTATAACGTAGTGCATTAAAGAATATTTGTTTTGTTTGGCATATTCCTTAACTGTAGGTATGAACGAAGTTTTACAGTGATACATTGAATTTGATAGTGGTAGGGGTATTCTTTTAGTCTTTGTGTTGATCAAGCTATAATAAATGCACTAACTGGTTAGCCATAAAATGTTCTTAACCAAAGAGATATTTTTTTAAATAAATATAATCTATTTCTGTTTCCAGAGAAATTTGGAATAGGTTTCTAGAATTTGAATCAAACATTGGAGATCTTGCAAGTATTGTTAAAGTAGAAAAGAGGAGAAGTGCTGTTTTGGAAAAAGTAAGTAAGATTTGAGAATATGAAATAATATTGAAAATTTAATGTAGTAATTAATTTTACCCTTGTAATATAAAATTGTAATGTGTAACAATTTATAATAAATATTTAAAGAAATAAATTGCTATTATTAAACTATTCGATCAGAAAAGCGTCAAATTAAAATATTTTCTGGCATTATATCATATTAAGACTGACATCAAAATAAATCTAAACTATTTCATCTATCTAGGAAAATTATTCGAAATTTAAAAAAAGAATATGCAAGACAGAATTTATAAGTGAAGATCAATATAGATCAGCCTAACATCAGAAATTATATGCGACTAGAACCTTCTCTTAAAAGATTGAGAAAGAATGACAAGTCAATAGAGAAAACTAATAACACCATCGTATCAAGCATAATGTGATGTATAATAAATCCTTTTTGCAAAAATGCCCAATCTCATACCAATAATTTGCTAGAAGACAAAAATATAAAGATCTTTATGATTTCTGGAATGGACAATTCTTGAGATATCTGCCAGATACTAACTCGATCGTTGATTGGTCGTTGTGGTTAAGGAAGTTGGTATGGATTTTCGATATATACTGTACTCTAATTTTATTCAAATTAATTATTTGAACATGTAATTGTAAAAGAGAAGTTATTTAGGCATTTTTTATGTTAATATTAATATATTTTATTTAATTAAAGTAATATGTTTTCAAAATTCATACCATCAAATCATTTGGAAAGAAATTAAATTTGTTCATTATACTTTAAACAAGCACATATCGACAGCTACAGTGATTCAGAAGGCGCGAGTGTTCAAACTTCGGAGACACTGATTAAGTGTATTATTGAAATAAAGCATTCTGAAGAAAGGCCAAAGAGAGACTAGATATGAAATCATAGATTTCACAATTCAGTTTTAGCTAGAGCATCCACTAACTTCAAGTATTAAACATCTCAAGAAATTTTTTAAATAGTGTTGTTAATAAAAGTAGTGTTTCATTAAAATAAGGTTTGATATATTTAAGAAGAGAACAATACAACAACAGTTTGACTATCTGGTGAGATCTAGCCATTTTAAGTTCCACATCACCATCCATCTTTACAAACTAAATATCTTATTTTCCCTATATAACTTTGAACAGAATAAATAGACTAATAATTTAATTTTGTTGTTGTTGAGTGTTTATACCCATTAATTGAATCAAGTACTTTAAAGTTCCAAGATTGAACTAGATATTCTGAACTTATGATTTCATTCCCTTTAATTGCACATGAACAATAAATTTAGCTAGGTATCAGTTTTGATTACCTCGAAACAGTCCAAATTGATTTTGTTATATATATATATATATATATATATATATATATATATATATATATATATATATATATGTGTGTGTGTGTGTGTGTGTGTGTGTGTTCTTGCCCCCTATATTTGGGAAAATTCGACACCATCCCCTCCCTGATATTAAGATTTCTTGTGCGATATTATGAATTAGCGATAGGAAAAACTGATATAGACAGATATTTTAATGGTTATTGAGTAGCCGTGAGCAACATAAACTAGAACCTAGATGCATAATATATTTTTTTGTTATATTTATGTTAAAGTAATTGAGAAACTACAAATTAGTAACAGAAGGATAAGACAATTTACAATAAACTCTAAATAATTTGTTCGATACCCACACCTATGTTTAATGTTTCTTGAAATTCAAATTATATTTTAATTGAGGACATTTTATGGACAATATAATTTTCTTTTTTTCTTGTGTACTTAATTTTAAAATAAAAGAACCCCAATGTTATATGTATTATTTTGTGCTCATTTTCAATTGTGCTTAAATAAGTTATATTGTTTACAATAATTGTTTATTGAAATAGCTTCATTATTATTAAAAAGAATTACTAATCAGAAGTTATCTAATAACAAGGCAGTACTAAAATTCAAGAAATTCAGCAGAAATAAAAAAATACAGAAAGTTCATGCCAACTATTTGTTCAGGAAGTTGATAAGCCTGACAAGATTTACTAATATTGACAAAAATAATTTTTGAGAATTTATATTCAGTATTATTAGAGCAAAATTCTTGCAAAATAAGAGCCTGCATTTTTTAGTTTGTTGACTAAATTTAAAATAAAAAAAAAAGTTGATAACTTTTTGTTTATAAAGAATAAATCTCTCTCTCTCTCCCCCTCTCTCTCCCCCCCTCCTCTCTCTCTCTCTCTCTCTCTCTCTCTCTCTCAAATTTTTTTCCTTTTTTTTGTAAGGTGAAAAAACTGTAAACACAAAAATGTTTTTATTGTCTAGTGATGAAAATGTGTCCTAGTATGTACACATAAATGTGCTGAAATGTTAACAGAACGTTTATTGTTTATTCAATTTGTTTAGATTGCAGAGTTTGAAGGTAAAGAAACGGCTCAACTAGTTGACAGGTACAAGTTTCTAGATCTTTATCCTTGTTCGTCAGCAGAACTTAGGTAAGTTTTCAAGTATAAATATTTCATTATTACAAATTTCAAAATTAAATCATAGAGATTCATACTGAGAGGGTCTCAAGGATTTAAATACAGTATACCCAAGTATGTATATCCTTGTGGTTATTTCTTTGGCTTAATATCTCTATTTATACCTATTCACTAATGAAGACGAGGGAGTAGGTAACACATGAAAATAAGCACATTTAATTGTACTTGAACCTTCATAACTGTTCCTAAAAATTATATTATGAGCTTGAGTTAGGATCCAAAGAGCTCATAGTAATTTTTATTTTTGTTACAAGAAGAAGGAGAAATTAAGATATAAGATTGAATATCTACTCACAAAAAACTCTTATTGTGACAAGAAATGCTTTTTTTAATAAACTTTGAAAGTACCAAAGAGATATAGACAGTTTAATAAATTTTAAACCAAAATTGAAAAGTTTCTTGAGGGCTTTTTTGTTCATAAATACTGAGGTGACTTTGCTAACTGTGTCTGTATGATATTGATATTGTTTTTTTTTTGTTATAATTATATTTATTATATATGAATGGAACTAATTATTATTATGTTATTGGAAATATAATTTGTGTAGTTATATATTTATTTATAATTATATTTGTAACATAGGCTTCACATTTATCATTAATATTACTTTACACTCTCTATTTGGTATACAAAAGTATGTTTTGTTATCAGGATAAGAAAATAAATGAAATGTTTAAAATAGGTATAACCAATTTAAATGTACAGTACTACCTCGTTTATCCGGACCTCATTCAACCGGATGTCCGGATTATCCGGATCGATCCAGAACAAAAAATAAAAATTTAATTAAGGATAAAATAAAGCAAAAGCTTAAAGTTTCAAAATATTTTAATAATTAATGTATTTTGAATAATATTTTAAATAATATTTATAATATTTTGAAACTTTAAGCTTTTGCTTTATTTTATCCTTGAATATGGAGTTTCAACAAGAAATATCTGCTATTACATTAATGTTGATAAAAACGTGATTTCCTCAACACTACAGTGTCGCCTCGAGGTATTAAGGCGGTTTGTTGATGCACTGGGAAGAGAAAGTGGAGGAGCAATGACCTCTGCGTCACCATCCCCCTACCCCGATGCGGCATGACAGTGACCTTGTCTATTGTCTATGCCGGGGGTAACGGGTAGTCTATCACGTGCTAGCGACCGGAATACATCATTACCATATCGTTATGTGCCGTGTTTAGTTTCTTTACATTTTTGATCGGATACGGTTAATAGTATTTCAGGGTGTCTAGCACCGGGAAAATCGGGAAAAGTCAGGGAATTTGAATTTTCTGGAAATGTCAGGGAATTTTTTAAAAAACCGGAAAAAAATAAAGAATGCCTGATATTTTAGAAAGTGTAATACAATGACGATGCCTGTAACGGTCCTTAAAGAAAATGTACAACTGTGAAATAAATACAAACCAGGTGCATGTTTACAACGCATCATAAACCATCATGTCATTTTTACAACTTTATTGTTGTCGGGTTGCTAAGACTCAAGGGTGTAAATCAGTAAATGTGAACATTTTGTCACATCTTAAAGCGGTGCCGCCAGCTTTGGGAACCCCCGTTCTTTTTTTATTGGCAGTTGGCACATCACCAGTCGGGAGTATCGAAGACGTGAATGAGAATCGGCATAGTATTTAGAGGTGGGCGTTGTTACTGCTATTTATTTATATTCGTGTGTTAGCGTTTGTGCGTGGAAATGGCGACGAAACGAAAACGTAATGTGCTTACAATGGCCCAAAAGTTAGACGCATTGAATCGTATAGACAGGGCCGCATTGAAATGTCACACCAAATTAAAACAGAGGAAGATAAATGACTTTTTTGTAAATAACAACTAAACCTTGTGTAAATTAAAAGCATGTGTAAATATTTCAGGTATGTAAATAAAATGTTTTTCGTCATTGTGTAATTTCGTGTATTGTGTAATTTCGTGTATTGTGTAAATTGAATGACTGTGTAAATATTGTGTTTTTTCATGACTTATAAATGGTAAGTTATCATTTTATATTTTGTTTTATTTATCTTTGTATAATTTTGGATTATCTGGATTTTTGATTAACCGGATCACTTCTGGTCCCAATTAGTCCGGATAAACGAGGTTGTACTGTACTTTAAAAATTAATAAAAATAAACCATTAATTTGTTTATTCTTTTTACTTTATGTACAAAAAGTATGTACTGTTACGTTAAATTTTGTGTGGATGTATCTGTTTCGAGTTCAATATATATATATATATATATATAATAACGAAATAGAGGGCTCCCAAAAGGTCAGTGCGTAGAAAAAACAAACGAACTACAGACAAAAATTACAGAGGTAAATGCACGCTTAAATAAAATTAAAAATGGAGACATAATTAACCACGAACCGGAAATAATGAGAAACATTAGCTTCACGGGAAGGGAAAGATTCCCAATGCAATTTTTAGGAGTTTTGAAGGAAATAAAGGAAAATAACGGGGAAGAAAATGTAAACTGGATTGGTAACTACGTGAAAGAGGAAGCGTTTATATGGTGGCAGTTGCATCGGGAAACAGTAAAAAGCTTCAGTGAATTCGAACACGTGTTTAAAGAGAAATATTTTAATGAAATAATACAAGCGGAAATAAGAGATAGACTAGAATTCGGCAGATATAGAGGGCCAATTTGTGAACAGACTGTGAGCTATGTAGAGAAGATTTTATTGGAATGTGGGTCATTTGAATCAAGAATGACAGAAGCACAGTTAGTTCATAAAGTAGCAAAACACTTTCACCCTACAACACTTGTCGCCGTAATAACAAGGGGAATAACAAGTAACAACAAGAACAGAGTTCATAAAACTCATAATGGAGTTTAAGAACGTACCATTGTCGAATACAAACATTAGTGAACCTTTCAATAGACGAGAATTCCAAAACAATAGAAGATATAATACTTAAAAATAAATAATAATAATAAAGCTTTAAAATTTCAAAACAAATAAATTAAACCAAAAGAGCGATAGCTTTAAAATTAAAAGTATTAAAGAGAAATGTTTGTGTAAGGGTGCCCATTGTAAAAGAAAGGGCATTGCTAGGTTAACCATGTTGTAAAATGTCAAATAGTGGGTAATTCTTGAGCTACTGACAGAGGGTTAGCAAAAGGGACAGGGTTGTAAAACTTAAGTTAAGGGGTACAATAAGGTTTATGATGTTAGGAACTATAATGTACCAAATCCCATCTTAAGATTATCATACAAAAACAATCATAGCCTACCATTAGTAAGTCATACCTAACCTATTGTAAACAAATGTTCAGATGTATTTAGCCAAATAATTATAAAAAATTGTTACCAAAACTTTAGAAAATATAAATTACCAAAAAGTAGAAACCAACAAATGTAGTAAACACCATATTTAAAAAATATTTATAAACTGTAATAACCTGTTAGCAATGAATGTGCAAAGTAGGCCTAACCTACAAATAGGCTAAATGAAAATCGTATGCCAAGATTAATAGAAACAAAACACTTTTATTAAGAACCATTCTAATTGAATACATGTAGAAATATATGTTTAGTTAACATAATAAGAGAAGTCAAGTTCAGAATATCAGCAAAGCACTTGTAAACAATCACTATGTATTGGAAACACTAAATCCGAATGTAGGTCACGCACGCCATTATTTACAAAACAATGATTTTAAAAACAAACTGTCTCAGAATTATATTCACTAATAGATATGTAACACGATATTATCTGTCACAATTAGTATTATACAAACTTGTAAAAAACACAATAGAATAAGAGTTCACTAAACTTTTAAATAGAAATATGATAATTAATTTGTAAATAATTAGTTGTAGACTTGAACAGCTGTTCGATTATATTTAGAAAAGCCATCTTGCAAATTCGCGGAATAGTACATAAACAATCTATTACTTTCAAATATTTGTAAGTTAAAGTAAATTTTAATTGAACCATGATCTCAAAATTGAAACAAAACTATAAGATACTAAAGTGCATTTAACTGTCTACATAAATGTGATTAAATATCGTAAATGCTGAGGTAAAGCGTAAGAAATAGATCCTACAACCAATGAACGTACGAGTCCAGAAGGTTTACAAAAACAACGAGACCACGTGACTAGGGATGGCCCAAAACATCAGTATTAGTTGTTCCGCATCAGCTTACTTCACACAACTGATGTGCTGCGCAACCGATGTGGAGAAACCGCTAATGCGTCGCATTAGTTTCAACTAGAGACAGTTGGAGTGTTGTAGTCTCCCCTCTCCCTCCCACAACTGTCTACGGTCTAACTAATGTCTGATCACAACATCTGTGTGAACACAACATCGACATTCAATTCCAAGAATATGTTGATGTCATTACTTCGCCTAATACGGTTACTCATTAGATTATTTTATTCGTCTTTGTCAGTTGACTAGTTCATTTCAGATGTGTTAATGTGTTGTATAATTTGCTCTGTACAGTGTACACTACTGTTTTTTCTTCAATACTAAGCGTTTAAAAAAATAATTATTGTTTTATTAAGTGATCCTCGTGTTAATAATTATTTTTTTGTAAGACGAACCGTTTAATTGTTATTATATTTATCTATTTTATTGTTTAAGTGATCCTCGTGTTAATAATTATTTTTTTGTAAGACGAACCGTTTAATTGTTATTATATTTATCTATTTTATTGTTTAAGTGATTCTCGTGTTAATAATTATTTTTTGTAAGACGAACCGTTTGAGTTTTATTATATTTATTTATTTTATTGTTTAAGTGATTCTTGTGTTAGTAATTTTTTTTGTAAGACGAACCGTTTGAGTTTTATTGTATTTATCTATTTTATTTCATTATTTGTACTGTGGCCATGGATCGGCGAAAAAATAGTCCTATGTGGAATTATTTTACTGTGAAAGACTTAGAAAATAAAACTGCAATGTGTGAACAATGTGGCCAAATAATGTCATATCGGGGCACCATTTCGAATTTAAAAAATCATTTGAAAAAGAAACACCCAACTATCAATTTAAACCTCGAATCAAATGTAAACAAACCTTTTTCCGTTCAAAAATCTCTATCTTGTGTTAAGCCTACAAAAACTTTTAATGATTTTGAACAAATTGTGGATGACCTACAGTTAGAACCAGAACCACAACCTAGTTCCAGTCACAACAAACTCGACACCATCGCAAGTATTAGGCATACAAGTTCCCAGGGCATTTCGCAGTCATCAATTACAACATTCATACCAAAAAAATCAGTATTGCCCAAAAGAAAAAAATAGATCAACATTTGTTAAAATTGTTTACACAAGATTTTCAACCATTTTCGGTTGTGGAAGATTCTGGTTTTAAAGATTTTGTAAACGCCCTCAATCCTTCCTATGAGTTGCCTAGTAGAAAAGTAATCGCAAATAATTTTATAAGTGCAGCATATGAGTCATGTAAAACCAAAGTTTTAGCTAAAATGGAAAAAGTAGTGCGTGTTTGTTTAACAACTGACTGCTGGAGTTCGCCAAATAATGACCAGTACTTAGCTTTAACTGCGCATTTTATCAATGAACGTTATCAACTGGAATCAGTTTTATTGGATTGTGCTGCCTTTACAGGATCCCATACTAGTAAACATTTAGCTGAACTAATAAAAACAATTACAGATACTTATAATATATCAAACAAAATTTTAATTGTCGTTAGTGACAACGCTGCTAATATTGTTGGGGCAATTCATGAATTAAACTATAAACATTTTGGTTGTTACGCCCACACAATTAACTTGATTGTTCAAGATGCTCTAAAAACCGTAAAAGGTCTAGTTGATAGTGCTAGAGACATTGTTACATTTTTTAAACGTAGTAATCTAGCCACAGAAAAATTAATTAAATATCAAAAAGATTCTGGCAATAACAATCCAAAAAAACTTATTCAGGATGTACCAACACGTTGGAATGCGACATTCTTCATGTTACAGCGGTTAGTATTATTACAGGATGCAGTCAAAACGTCTCTAGTTTTGAGTGAAAAACATTCTCTAGTTTTAACGTTTGATAAATGGAAGGTATGCAGTGAATTAGTTGAAGTGTTGGAGCCATTTGAAAGTATCACTCGCCAAATGAGTGGAGAACGCTTTGTTACAGGAAGCCAGATTATTGTACTAACGGCAGGTATTGCTCACGTCTGTTCAAAATTAATAGAAAAACCATACCATTCAAACGTGCATAAAGTAGTAACAGAGCTTCAGAAAGGAGTTGCAAATAGACTGAGAAATATAGAACACAGCAAAACGGCTGGAATTTGCACTTTTCTTGATCCACGATTTAAGCAACATGCATTCACTTCGAAGACAGCAATGGAAAATATTAAAGAAACAGTAAAAAATCTTGTTGTACAAGAATACAACAAGGAAAGATCTCTGCAATTGCCGGAAGTTGAAGAACAATTGCC
Source organism: Aphrophora alni (assembly GCA_963513935.1). Lineage (NCBI taxonomy): Eukaryota > Metazoa > Arthropoda > Insecta > Hemiptera > Aphrophoridae > Aphrophora > Aphrophora alni. The sequence continues at coordinate 73,114,599 of OY740772.1, forward strand.
TGCAAAAAAAATGAAAACTGAACTATCAGTATGGGAATATTTTGATAGTAAGATGGAAATACTACCTCAAGCAAATCCAACATGTTCTGCTGTTATGGAAGTTCAAAGGTATGTAATCGCCAATATTGTTTAAATTTATTTAGCTAAGTAATCAAATTCAAAAAAGTTATAAACCTTAATAAAATCAGTTTTATATTGTTTAAAAAAAATGTTCTTTTATAAAATATTATTTAACTTATGTTAAATATCTTTATTGTTTTATACTAATTGTACTACAAAATATTGCAGATACACACAAGAAAGTGTTATAAGGAGGCAAGATAATCCATTAAAATGGTGGTAAGAAAATAGTCATCACTACCCTTACCTTGCCAAAGTTGTCAAATGCTATTTCTCAATGGTAGCAACATCTGTTCCTTGTGAAAGAATATTTTCAAAGGCAAGCATTTTAATTCATGTTAGGAGGAACCGACTGAAGCCGAGTAAAGTATGTGACAATGTGAAAAGTCAGATTTTAAAATAGACTCATTTAAAAGACGCGGTTAAGCCAAAGAGATAATAAATTCAAATAATAATTTAAATGTAGTAACTTCATTAATAAAAGAAAAATGGATTTTCAAGACAACAGTATAAATAATCATGTTTAATTTTAATGTAATTTAGTTTGTTTGTTTTGTTATGTAAAATATTTGTATTTTTACGGCAGTGCGGTAAAACGTGGGAACAGTAACCGGAAAGAACGCTTTCGGAAGTGAGAATTTGCCTCATGGTAAAGTCAGTCTAAGTCCAGAGCTTGAAGGGACTGGATGTGTTTTGTGGAGCTAGAGTTAACCGCTCAAAATGGACAAGTTGTGTTTTTCAAAGTCGAAGTCTAGTGTTTGGAGAGATAAGATCGTAGAAAGAGTTTCTAGGTTCTATTAGAACAATGTACATTTGATTTTTTGTCTCAAATAGAGATCGAAAGTGTTTTAAAAAATCTATAAAGAGCGTGTTTCAATGACAATAACGTGGGAACATAAAAGACAATAATTTATGTACGCGAGTTATGAATATTCTCAACAACTGGAGAAAACAACTTCTGAACGAGGGAGAATCCTCTACAAGCCGTAGAACTTCAACTTGTATGACATCAGTTTTCTATTCGGACTCAGACAATGTTTTTTATTTAAATCGGCGTTGTGGTATAGACGCTGTATATTATCTGTTTGATTAATAACCTGTATTATGTTTAAATTAATTTTTTGTAAATGTTTATCTATTTAAAGAAAATTTAGTAGATCATTACTAGAAGAGATACTAGTAAAATGAAACTTTTAATTAATGAAAATAGAATCTTTTCATTTTTCTTTTAGAGCTACAAAGTTACTAACTAAAAAATTTCATAGATTAAATTCCTGTTGCAACAATTTTATTGGTAAAAGCATTTTTAAAGATAAAATTAATTAATTTGAAAGAAAGAAATAAAGGAAATATAAATTCATAATTTGTTATTGAAACTAAAGAGGATAACTAGTATTTATAATATGATTTTTTTTGTTGTTAATAATAATTAGTAGGATGTTTCTTTGAATGTTTAATAAATGTTTTCTTTGTAACATTTCAGCCAAAGTGTTCTCATTTATAACCAAAATCCACTGTAAGTACACTGTAAAAAGAACTTGCGACCCCAAAGAGATTTTTTCTTTCTTTTAAATATTTAAATTCATTTCTTTTCTTTTTCTAAATTGGTATGCTAAAGCAAACCTGGCGCCCTATAGTCGAGCAAATTAACAAATTAATAACAAAAAAAAGTAACTTCACCTTCTCTTTTTTGAATTATTACAAATGTCGCCGCAACTGTGGGCCTTTTTAGTCGAAATAAACAGTGATTTTGGTAATGAGAACTCTTAAAATCAAGGTAAGGACTCTCTCTATCATAATAAGAAAGATTCTTTTTTAAAAAATTTTTTGTGTTAAATATAATAAGATAAAAATGGAGTTAGAAATTGTAAATGTTAATAATAGTGATGAACAGGTAGGATTAGGAAATCAAAATTCTTTAAATAATATAGAGCCATTGGAATTTACGGGGGATATTTTTGATAATTTACAGAAGGAATCGCAAAGTAATGAGCAAACAAATGAACAGTTTGCACAAAATTTTTTAGATCAAGAAATAAGTAGTAATAGTAATAGTAGACGTTCAAGTATGGGTAAAATTAGTAGTTCAGGTTCGGATTTTAATGGGTTTGATAGTGATAGGATTCTAAATAGTAAAGAAAAGTGTGAAGATATGAATAAAAAATTAGTAGAAACACCAGGGGTAGAAATTGTAGAAGAAAATTCAGATAAGGAATTAAGAGCTGAAGAGGTTAGGGTAATTGAGCAGGTTAGTGTAACCAAAGAGGTTAGGATAGATGAGAGTGTAGAAAATAATGATCAAGGTATGAGCATGGAGAAAATATATGAGATGTTAGTAAAAGGATTTCGACAAACTAGTTTAGATATGGATAAAAAATTTGATAAAAATAGCTTAGAATTCAAACGAGATAATGATAAGAAATTTGAATGTATAAGTAATGATATTAAACAAAGTAGATTAGAAATAAGTAATAAATTTGATCAGAATAAACTAGAAATTAATGAAAAACTAGAGAATTTTAATATTAAACTTGAACAGAATAATGTTAAACTGGATAAAATAGATAATGACTTGAAACTGAGTAAATTAGAACTAAGACAAGATAATTTAAACTTAAAAGAAGCAATGTGTAAAAAATTTGAAGAAATGAGGGTTGAATTAAAACCAAATTATGTAAAATTTGAACAGAATCTTAAAATGGAAATTAATGTAATGGAAACTAATAATAAAGTAGAAATTGAAATAAGCTATTGTGAGAAAAAAGTAGAATTTGAACGGATAAATAATGTAGAAGGTGTTTTGATAGAAAATATTAATAATTTGGATAACAATTTAGATCAAACAGTAGCTGAAGTAGAAATTAACAGTTTTAATGAAACAAAAGAGATGTCAGATGATTTAATAATAATTGAAGACAATTGTGTGAATGATTGTGTTCAAGAAATTTCTAAAATAATGAATAATGGGTTAGGTAACAAGGTAAATCTAGAAATAACAAGTAATGTTGAAATTAATATGTCTAGTGGGGTTGGAATAGGTATAAGTAATTTGAAAAACAAAGTAAAAGTAAATAATCTAATAACGAAGGTATCAGCTGTTTATTTTAAAAAACAAGTGGGTCATAAAAATGTAGAGTTTGAAAATTATGTAATGATAAAATTTAAGAGTATCTTTCAAATCCAAGAACAAGAAATTAAAAGTTTTTGTGAGAAATCTAACTTTAAATATAATCTTGAAAGTAAAAATGTAGAAATAGTAAAAGAAGGCTTTGTACTAGTATATAAGAATGGTGGGGTTAGTATTCCTAAACTAACAGATGTTGAAATTAGGTCAGTAGATTCTGAGTTGTTTGAGAGAAGGAGGGGTGATGGTATGCCTGAGAGGGAGAAAGAGAAAGGTATTTTGTCAACACTCCGAGACAATAACAAAGGGAGATCTTTTGTTAGGAAAGGGTCTGTTGTGATGACTAGGCAAGACAAACTGTCCATGTGGACAGAGGTATTTAACGCTAGAGATATTTACAAAAATCAAATCATGTACTTTAAAATTTTTCACCAATCTGGGAACCATCGTAAAAAATGTATAATTTATAATTGAGTTGTAATCAATTGAAATTTGGAAGGAATAAATAATAATGTAAAGACATTTTTATAAATAAACGGACTTGATTTTGAAAAATAATTAATAAAAGGTAGTTAAGATTCTGTTAATAAGTAGTTTTAAATTTGAATAATGTATAGTCTATAGTTTGAAATAACAATAGTATGAGTATTAATAAATAATAATATAAGCCAAGCTAGTATGATTAAGAGTTTAGTTTTAGAAAACGTTTAGGTATTTGCTAAGTGAAAGACGCTAGGTTTATATCAGTAGATAACTCTGAATTGTTGTTTATTCCAATATAAATAATTATGAAACGTGACATAGATAAGATAGTTAGTTCGAAGCGAGGATTCAGAGTAACGTTGAAGAAAAAATATTCAATATTAAGTAGGTAGATTCAATATTAAATATTCAATAAAATGTGACGAGAGAGAGTTGAGATTCATTTGCAGATCGTATTGGAACCAAAAGGTCTTCATGTCTTATCAGTAGACAGATAAGGATTGTCTCATATCGAGGGGACTTGTTTATGCTTAAACCAGGCCTAGAATTCCTTTGCATGACATTAAGACGAGATACAGCGTGTGACAGAATTATTGTTCTGAAAATAAAAAACTTTTGACGTATAATCGAAAATTAACTTGCGTTTTCAAATAAAAAACTACTTAAATAAAGGAAAATTGGTTTTAAATAAAGTAAATAAGAACGAAAGTAGATTACTTAAATAACTTTAATAGAATTAAAAGTAAAGTTTCTAAGTAAAAAACTTAGAATAAGTTTTAAAAATAAAATTTCTTTTTGAATTTGAATAATAACATCTAGAAAGGAATACATAAACAAAAAATCGACGATGCTAGTAATAAGATTGGTAAAATAAACATTATTTCAACTTCGGATGATACGTTTTAAATGAAATTTTTTATGAATTTTAAAATTTTCTTAGTATAAGTGCATTTAGGTAAATTAATTAACATTGGGAGGAGGTAGGCGTTTGTGTAGTCAAAATAGAATGTTTTATTCGTAAGAATAAGGCATTCTGAGACTGCATAAGAGGGCGTGTTGTGAAATAGGGATGTGTTTTGGGTTTTATCTTGAATCAAGTAGGGATATTGCATTCAACCACTGCACATTTCAACGTCACAACATGTTACTCTATGTAAGAGTCTAAAGAGCAATTAGAAGTATGCACGGTATAAAGTAGACGGTTAGAAGAACCTATGTAGGAGAGGTTAGGAAGAAAAATGCATAAATAAGTGTGACATTATTACATGAAAAAACTTCATGTAATAAATTTTAGACAGATGTTGATTGAAAACAAATTGTAGGATATATAGAAGTGATCAATCTGTATATATTTAAAAATAAACCGGACGTGACAGAAGGGAGAAGTTTTTTATGAAATGAAACGAAAAGTTTTATAAAATTGTAAAAGTGTTGATTAGCTGATTAGGATAGGTAATTAGATGTTAAATTGTAAAACGATAAGTTGTATGTTTGACATTGATAAATTTTAAGGATTATTAGATAATATGAGATAAAAAAAATTGTTAGTTTTAAGTGATTTATGATTTGAGAATGTGAAGAATAGTTGTTTAAAGTTTGAGAATTTATGTGAGTTTTGCCAAGACAGATAATAATAAAGTTTTTAAGTTTTTTTGATGTTAAATGATGAGTAAAGGAGGTTAAGTTTTTGTTTTTTAAAGGAAGGAATAATAAATCAATAATAAGAGAAAGATTTTGATGAAATTTATAAATGAAATAAAAGAATTAACGATTTTTAATAAATAATGTTTGAATTTAAAACAATAGATGATTGTGAGAAGTTATTTGATAAAGGTGTCTAAAGATTTTGATGAAATAAGGTGTTAGCTGGGAAAGCAATGATAATTTTTTTTATTTTTTGAAGTTTTTGTATACAAGTAATAGATGATTAAGAAGATTTTAATAAGAAGTAGTTTAAATGAAAGAATTTTTGAGTTTTATATGAAGATGATGACTTTACAGAATTGTTGAGTAAAGTGGTATTTAAAATGAAGTTGTTCTGTTAAGAAACTTTTATAAGAAGAGTAATTAGGTTGCATTAATGGTAAATTTTAGTTTTTAAGAGGTTTTTTGAGTACTGCGATGAAATAAAGGAAATATACGACGATTTTAATGAAATAAAGGAAATATGCGACGATTTTAATGAAACAAGAGGAGATTTAAGGAATTCTACGAAATACGGCGATTATTATGATTTTTAAAGGAAGCTACGTTGAAATAAGGAGATTATTTATGAAATAATATATGGGTAAATAATAAGGAGTTTTTTATTATGAAGAATTTGTTTGGGGATTAATGCAACTTTGATTATTAAAATATGAAAGATAAGATGGAAATAATTTTAAGATAGGATACTGAGAGACAATACAATTGTAAAGAGGTAATTTTGAAATAAATAGATGAGTTTTGTAAGTAAATTTATATTTTTTTTGTAATAATGATGTTATATTTTTAAATTTTAGTTGAAGAAAAGAGTTTTTTGTAATTGTAAAATCAGTAGCTAACATGTTATCCCAGCAAGACAAAGAGTAATTGAGAATTGATAAAGAATAAATAATTATTGGATTTAAACTAAAATGAATAATAATATAAGATGATAATTGAAAAGTTTTTAAAGTAAATTGAAGTAATGTTGAGTAATAAGTAAATAATTTTGTAATGGTGTTAATGATAATGAGAAGTTTTAAATTTTAATTGTATTAAGTTGAAGGAATTATTCAGATGAATATCTAAGAGTCAAAGGTAGATTTTCAAAGGATGTAGAAATGTCGTCTTGGCAAAGAGGATGAGACGAGAAAAAGTATATAGACGGCTGTCTGGGAGATAAGCTTTGAGTGACGGGATCCTGTCAACAAAAAATGTTGATGGAAAGTTTCAGCCAACAAGGTTGGAAAGGAAACTGATGATGGGTTTTATTGTATAAATAGAGATAAGGCTTGGCACTAATTGATTCGTATATATTTTTTTCTTTTTACAAATGAGTTATGATGACTCAAACAAATTGAGATAGTAAAATAGGATTATTAATAAATAGATTTTTTAGTTTTTATAAGAAAAGAGAATCTTTCTTAAAATTAAGTATACTAGGGATACTTATTTTCTTTCATGAGGTCCTTAGCTTCTGAAATGAAATGTCTTGAACATCCATTAATATTTTTTTTCGATTTGAAATATATATATATAAAAGCTTTGTATTCCAATACCTGTATTGAAATACAAACCTTGTGGGGTTTTGTGACAATGTGAAAAGTCAGATTTTAAAATAGACTCATTTAAAAGACGCGGTTAAGCCAAAGAGATAATAAATTCAAATAATAATTTAAATGTAGTAACTTCATTAATAAAAGAAAAATGGATTTTCAAGACAACAGTATAAATAATCATGTTTAATTTTAATGTAATTTAGTTTGTTTGTTTTGTTATGTAAAATATTTGTATTTTTACGGCAGTGCGGTAAAACGTGGGAACAGTAACCGGAAAGAACGCTTTCGGAAGTGAGAATTTGCCTCATGGTAAAGTCAGTCTAAGTCCAGAGCTTGAAGGGACTGGATGTGTTTTGTGGAGCTAGAGTTAACCGCTCAAAATGGACAAGTTGTGTTTTTCAAAGTCGAAGTCTAGTGTTTGGAGAGATAAGATCGTAGAAAGAGTTTCTAGGTTCTATTAGAACAATGTACATTTGATTTTTTGTCTCAAATAGAGATCGAAAGTGTTTTAAAAAATCTATAAAGAGCGTGTTTCAATGACAATAACGTGGGAACATAAAAGACAATAATTTATGTACGCGAGTTATGAATATTCTCAACAACTGGAGAAAACAACTTCTGAACGAGGGAGAATCCTCTACAAGCCGTAGAACTTCAACTTGTATGACATCAGTTTTCTATTCGGACTCAGACAATGTTTTTTATTTAAATCGGCGTTGTGGTATAGACGCTGTATATTATCTGTTTGATTAATAACCTGTATTATGTTTAAATTAATTTTTTGTAAATGTTTATCTATTTAAAGAAAATTTAGTAGATCATTACTAGAAGAGATACTAGTAAAATGAAACTTTTAATTAATGAAAATAGAATCTTTTCATTTTTCTTTTAGAGCTACAAAGTTACTAACTAAAAAATTTCATAGATTAAATTCCTGTTGCAACAATTTTATTGGTAAAAGCATTTTTAAAGATAAAATTAATTAATTTGAAAGAAAGAAATAAAGGAAATATAAATTCATAATTTGTTATTGAAACTAAAGAGGATAACTAGTATTTATAATATGATTTTTTTTGTTGTTAATAATAATTAGTAGGATGTTTCTTTGAATGTTTAATAAATGTTTTCTTTGTAACATTTCAGCCAAAGTGTTCTCATTTATAACCAAAATCCACTGTAAGTACACTGTAAAAAGAACTTGCGACCCCAAAGAGATTTTTTCTTTCTTTTAAATATTTAAATTCATTTCTTTTCTTTTTCTAAATTGGTATGCTAAAGCAAACCTGGCGCCCTATAGTCGAGCAAATTAACAAATTAATAACAAAAAAAAGTAACTTCACCTTCTCTTTTTTGAATTATTACAAGTAAAACAACTTATATATTTAAAAGAAAATAATTCTGTTCAATAAAAGACAATGTAAATATGTAAAAAAATTTTAAAATATGTTCAATACTATTAATAATTATTTCAAAATAAATTCTTCATTTTGTTTAGGTAATTTTCTTTGCTTTATTTGATCCCAATAAATTTGAAAAACAACAAATGACAAATTTAATGTTTTTATATAAGTGGGTTGGCTGATGGCGTGATCACATCTATGTATGTTTATTTAACACGTCTATACATCTTATACGCATTCAACATTAAGAAAAGAACGCATTCATTACTTGCGTGAAACCGATATTACTTTAAAAATTAGTCAACACTCTACATTCAGTGTATGCACTGGCTATGGCCAGACGACAACCTAATGCTTGACATCGGATTAATACAACCGATGCGTAAGCGCAACTAATGCGAACGCATCAGATGTGTTAAAACATCGAGTTGGCACATCACTACACGTGACACCAATCGACGAATCACAAGAGGACGATGGCGTTGAACAAAATTGAATGTGCAAGTCCCGGGAGGTATGAAGGAGCCGTGAAACGTAAGCGTCAGTTTTTGGAAAAGAGACGCATCCAGACAGCCAAAGGATGAAGATGTACATTTGGCGTGTGTGAATTTTATATATATATATATATATATATATATATATATATATACATACATGTAGTTTCGTTTGATCAAATAAAGTGAAAGTGATTTAAAAAATGTACAAATGGTAGTATAAACTTAATTAAATAAGAAAACAATTCACAGAATATAAAGAATCCAATTTTAAAACAATTACAAGAGGCAAATTTAAAAACTAGCCTAAATTCAAATTTGTTTTGGGATCACCATTTTTAATTTAGTCCTTTTTTTTAAATTTAATTTCTTTTAATCAAAATAGAGATGTGATTAGTGGATAATTTAAATCAGTCAGCACGAGTTCCCCAACCCGAGATATAGACTATGTAAAATTTTATTATAAATTGGCAAATTGTAATAAATGAGGCAAAGAAAAGATATAATTTTTAATAAATTGTTATAGAACAAAGAATAGAATGGGCGTTGTTATGTGGTTTTTAAAGGTAGTTAGTAAATATTGAAGTGTGTTGTAAGGAAATAAAATGTAAAGTTAGTTAATATGATTACATGAATAAATTAAAAACAAAAATGTTTAAATTAGTTAAGAATATTAACCAATTCTTTGTAAAAGGAAATTAAGGGTGTATCAAATTTTAAAAATGTAATTAAATTGAAAATTTTAAAATTTTGGGGACTTATATAACGAAATAGAGGGCTCCCAAAAGGTCAGTGCTCGGCAGGCCATAAATTGTAAATAGTTGAAAGGGTTGACAGCTAGAAAAACTATTCTAACATTAGTCACAGATCTTAAGAAGTCAAATAAACCATTCCAAAAGTCAATGCCTTCAACTGAAAATGTTTGAAATGGACCAATGAAATAAATTGCATCAGTCTCGAAGTAACGTACAAGATTTAAAATAAGCCAATGAAGGTAGAGGATCGGAAGAAAGCGTTTGAAATTAGAACCTATAAATATGGGTGGAAAGGAAGCACACAAGGTTCATTCTTAGGTTGATTCTTTTTGGTTGTTACTGTTTGAAGGAGGGAGTTCCGGAGCAAGTGTGATTGAATGATCATTTCTTTTATGATAGGCTTTTAAAGTGACTGTTTTAAAAGGAATATGGAACTTCCGAATTCCTATTGCAAAATGTATACATTAATTTGCTATTTTTCCTTTTCAATATAAATGAATTTACCATATATTTTGATTTAATGAAATGATTGATAAAGTAAATTTTTACCTTGGTGACTTATATAGTTCAAGTTAGCTTAATTCTTACTTACCAATTGAAGCAATGGGCATAGTATAACAACTATTGTATCATCTAATTGTAAAAATAATTTAAGTTTCTTTTTCAGATCTATAGGCTATAACGAAGTGACTGCACAATCAAACAAATCATCGTTCAACGTGTTTAGTAGTAGTGCAATGTGTAAAGATGGATTAGATGATCACGAACAGTCTTCTCAGAGACTCTTACCAAGACCTGACATATCTCAAATGATTCCTTTTAAACCCAAACGTGATGCATACCCAGGAGAACACCCAGTGTCAGGTATGTATAAGCATAATTTAGGTATAGCTATGAAATAGAAAAACACTTTTATAGCGGAAAGAGAATTTTATTTGATCACACAAACCAAACATTGATTTCATTCAACATTGAATAGAAGAATTATTGTGTTTTATTTCGGCCTTAACATTTTAATTTTCACAAGGTTTAACTAGCAACTTTAAACAAGAATGTTTTACATTACAGACTTTTCAGAGAAACTACTCTGGAGCATGGGATTTTTATACTCTAAAAATATAATATCCCCCTCCCTCTACTGTATAATTATATACCAAAATAACATACTCAAAGGGGTTACGAAGTGAAGGAAAATTTATTGATTAGGTATTTGAAAAATTATTTAAAATATATACATATATATATAAAAACAAGGAAAATTTAAATAACACATGGAATGAAATTAAACAAGGTAAAACAATCAGCACAAGAAAATTAAATATTTGAAAATTTAAGTTCATTGGGTTCATAAACAAATTATTTAATATACATGGATTGATTAACACATGAATCCTATCTTGGGTCTAGGATATAAATTATATCTAGAAATTGTTATGAATCAATGTTCTAGTAATAATGCATTAATCAAATGTTTAAAAATAAAAAATTGGACTCAAAATTAGATAAAATGTATGAAATGGCTTGGTTCTTATATGAGCCTTGATATTGGTTAAATATTTAATAATTTTTTTAAAATTATTGTTCTACTCTACAACAATCAAACAATTAAAGAATTTGAAATAATTTTGCTTAGGAGTCAATTTATATGAACAGTACCTTAAGGATAGGTCTCGCCCAGTTTGTCTGAAGTTCAGTTTTAAATATTATATTTATTATATTTCTCACAAACAAAAACAAAAAACACTAAAGTAATAATACTCCACTCTGCAATGTTTAAATGATACTTTCTGATGGATTTGAGCTGGATTAACTGATTCCTTGAGGTTAAGCCTTTTCTTCATTTCACCAGAGCGATCCAAGGGTGTCTTTCTTCCTTGAAATCCTATGACAATCAGCTCCAGAACGGCATCACAGATTTTTGAAACCGCCGCCTTCTAGGCGTAATTCACATAATTTCTTACAATTTTTTAATTGTGTCTCATATTTTGTACGACTGCTTTTTGAACTATCGTTATAGGTTTCAGTGAAGATTTAGATCATCGATTAAGATAATAATATTTGTGTTCAGCTATGACTTTACAATCATTCAAATATATATTGCTTGGTTTTAATTTAACTAAATTATTATCAACACAATTCATCTCCTAAGAAATTTATATACAATATGAAACCTGTTTATTTATGTATTCTACTATTAATCCTAGAATAAAAATTGTAAAAAACTTCACTTTTAAATGTATTTATATTTTTTGAAATATGTGGTCTAAACACGATTTTGATTTGCTGTCAATCTGGTGAGCATATTTGCTAGTGATAAAAAACCATTAATATTCATTAAGTTGTCTATGCAAAGAATCATCCATGTTATTATTCATATTTACATCAGAAATAAAAATTTATAATACAGTAATTAAGTTGCACATCTAATTTGATAATTCATGGATAAAATCATTTTCTGGAAAACACAGCAGCCTGTAAGTACATAATAATTTGAATTATGAATTGTGGAACTTAAAATCTAAAATTAAGGTATCCGATATTATCGTAGTTATATTAAGTTGAGAAATTTCAACATGGTTATCTAAGTAACAGATTATTCCTCATGTTGTGTATCTTACAATAGGTGAATGATTTATGACCTGGTATATTCTATAAAAAAGTATTCTCACTTCCTATCATAATTTCACTAAAAACTATAAGTATTTTTAATTTGGAAAAATGAAAATACCAACAAAATTTTTGTTCTCATACTCTCTTATGTGTGGATAAATTAAATAATAATAATTAATTTTTTTGTGGAACAATAAAATTATTATCAACTGTGTGTAACTTAAAAATATTTCCTTCTATACTCACACCACAAATCAAGTCCTTTGGGTAATAGCCAATAAGAGACCAAGATCAGTACACGGTTGTCAATTTGAACAGCTCTCTGGATGAAGCTAATACAGAACAAGGCTACAGACATCTTGCAATACTAATAGAGTTGTATAAATAAGTACCTACTGTAGTTTTATTATTTTTAACATTTCTATTATTTAAAACTTTTTTACTTTAACGATCATAATTGTTTTATCTGTAATAATAGCAATACCAAGTACAAAATTAAGTATTAGTTTCTAATTTGATGTTTCTTGCAATTTTAGGGGAAAGATTTCTATTACATTTATTTAGTTGGAAAAATATTATTTTTGTTGAGAAAATTCTGATAATTCGTTTACAAGAAAAGAAAGGATGACTAATTAAATTCAATTATGCTCTTTGCAACTGTGATTCAAAATTAAGTTGATTTTTCCAGAGTGCCTTAAATGAACATAACTACAGAAGAAGCGCTATCACACTGCGAAAACGAATTGATAAACCCGCACGATTCCTATTGTTTTATTCAAGGTCAGGACGTCTACTGGTTCCTCCATCAACGGACTTGACTCGTGGTGGCTCATATAGTGCCATTTATGTTTTTATCTTACTGACAATTTAATTTTTTAAATATAGTTCTTTTAACAAACCTTTTTACAATGATGCTGGGTGTTACAGGGATTCTGCTGATATTTTCTTTATTGTACACTGTTTCTCTGTTATTGTTAACCTGTTGAATCCCAGCGCCGCGTCAGTGGTACAGTTTGAATTTGCCACGCTTTCTAAATCGATGTAAGAAGAAGAAATATGCTCTGTTTGTTACCGTTCTGTTCGGGAAAATCTGTCCTTTCGATTGGTATATTTCGCTCTAGCTGAAACGGCATCCCATCAGTAGCTGTTGTTGTCGTTTTATCTACAGATCACCTGTTGCGTAGAATTGGATGTTTGTTTACTAGGGGAGTCATGCGGGTCCGTTGCGAACCTTTCGTGACATTGAAATAACTGAATATTTAGACATTGATAATCTAAGTGATGTGTCGGGAGTGGACTATGACATTGGTGTAGAAGATTTGAGGTTTAGTGACGAGGAGGGCATATCTTTGCAGGATGTTTTTGTTTCGTATCGAGCAGATTCGCCGGTGAGTACCACTGCTGAAACTACTGATCCTCCAGACAATGAACCAACATCAATTGTATTTCCTGCGCCTAGTGGTGATGCCCCCAATATTATTGTTGATGAAAATAATGACGGTAGGCCTAGTAAAAGGAGGAATAAAAAACCTAAAATAACCTTTCCTTGGGTTCATAATAAAGATTTTCCCCTCAGCTGTTTGAGTTTGATAATTCCAATAGTGGAATAAATCCTAATGTTGATTTGGATGAAACCTCAAGTAATTTGAATACAAATTGTATATGTTATTTTTTATACTATTTTCAGCTTCTCCTGTTCTTTCTGAACAAAATACATACATATATTATTATGTTTACTTCATTTTTAGATTTTATACACATTTTTAAAAAATAGTCTGCAAATTAGCAAAAAAATCCCGGGCTGGGGGGAATGCCTGGCTCTGCTAAACCTGGGATTCAAGAGGTTAAGGTTCCACTCTGTCTTTAAGGTCATAAACAATTGTGTTCAGGCTTAAATATTATATAGTTACTTACTCTTGATTTTCTTTCTACATAGTGGAAAACATTCCTTTAATATTATTTATTAAGGAATTTGAGATTTCCATCTTGTCAGATAAAAATTACTTGGATATAGTTCACCCACTTCATTTTTAGAGATTTTATATTATTTGGAAACATCTTTTACTAGAAATTCATCTGTCATAGATGTACCATCAGATTTAATTCACATTGCTATGGCTGGAAGAATCCTTGCAACAATCTTTAAACTTCCAGTCTATAAGTGAATGAGATTTTAGCCCTTCTACATAATGAATGATATACTTGGAATGAATGATATACATTTCAATAACATTTGTACAAAGCCAGGTTAGACATTACAGATTGTTGATATGATTAATGAAATATTAATCACTTGTAAGAAAAAGTCAAACTTGTTTACATAAACAACACACTTGGTGATCATGAACCACACATGAGTGATGTGACACTAGATATGCTCGACAGATTGACTGGACAGATTGAAATTTGGTATGTGTGATCAAATCACAAATTTTGAGACAGAGTTTGTATTTCAGCGCTTTTTTATATTGTTTCACCTTGAGGTTCAAAATTTTAAAAGTTATGTCTGAAATATAATGTATTTTTGTATTTTGATTCTTGGAGCCCCATGGGAGGTCAAATTTTGTAATGTTGATATTTATCAAGGTTTGTAACTTTTTTTTTTTTTTTTTTTTTTAAAGTAACAGTCTATGGAGTTGTGATTCAACATATTTGAAATTTAAGCAAACAATTTCAAAGGATATAAATAATTTTCTCCTGGTATAATGTTGTGCTGCTTCACAACCTTCTGTTGTAACTGAAATTCAAAATCTCATCACATTATTTGACAAGCAAAAAGTGGATTATCAGCTCAGACTTAGCACTATCCTTTCATTTCTTCTTGCATTTGAAATGTTTTCTTGACCACCATCGTTTCATCAATGATGACAATATCAAAGCAGCTGTTCAGTTAATTGGCTGTCTTTCCAGCTAGCTTCATTCTAAAAAGAGGAAATATAAAAATTGGTAAACTGTTACTATAAATGGCTCTATATTAGTGGAAACTATATCCAACTAAAATTATTTTGGCAGCCCTGGTAGTGTTTCTGACATGGGGAAATATTCTCCTTTTATTTATAAGGTGTAACATGTTGTAATATTAAATTGTAATTTAATGTTAGTATATATCACACATTGATGTACCAAATTTCGTAATAAAAACGGGGGTTAATAGCCTTTTATACAAGAAATAAAAATTATTTTAATTATAGAAACGCCAGTATATAGTTGTTTTAATACAATTTTATTATCTAATTAAAAACAATTCTTTAGATACAATTACAAAGTTTTAATTATTATTTTATTTTATTTATTTTGAATTATTAAAAATTTAGAGCTATCTTTTTCTCAGATACAGACTCAATATATTTGCATTGAAACCTTATTAAATCTTATATTACCTCATTCTAACATGAAACAAGTTGTTTTAAAATATCAAATCTTGAAATTAAAAAAAAAAAAAACTTCTACTAAGGATTTTTAGTTTAAAAGTGTTATGGTATTTTTGAGTAATAATAATTAGATGGCTATTAAGTTACCTTTCTTTTAGTAGGGTAAATTTATGTTTGCGTAAAAGGCTCACAGCAAACATTATACAGTTTGCTTCTCTTAAATTCACCTTTTACTTTTACAAACTCTTGACTAAATAGTCTGAACCACTCCCCATGTAAATTTCTTTATTTAAAATTTCTGGTTCTTAAGTTGGAGTTGCAATATACACATCTTGATCAAATGGATGCTAAAATGGGAGCCTCAATTCAATTGTTTCACTTTTAGCTTGGGTTTCTAAACATATCAATACTTTTTTTTTTTATCTTACATTTTAATCTCTTGGTTGATTCATAACTGTCTGCTCTTATTGTTTTGCTTTATTTTGGTGATTTGAAGAACCCATTTCTGAAATATTGTGTACCCACAGTTGACTTGCTATGTATATTTATATTGGTTCATCTTAAATCTTAATTTTTTGGTTGGCCTAAATGAATATCAAAGGTATTTTATGAAAGTATAAACTCATTTTAAATGCTTTTTATTTTAGGAGGTTCATTTCCAATGCCACCTATGGCTGCTCATGTCTGCACTCTTCTGCCACCACCTATCTGTTTTCATGGACCCTTTGTAGTTGTTGACAGTCTCATTGATATATTTAACAAGATTCAGCTTCCAGAAACATGTAAGTTGTAGTTTATAAAATACATTTTAACAGTTTTAAAATTTTATTTAATACTAGTGATTCAAGGATGAATATGATCTAATAATGTCTTTAATTGCAGAGTTGCTAGCTATTAACTAAAGTAAAATAATACACAGTTAATAAAATAATAATATGCATTATTTAATTAAGTTGAAGGAATCTCCTGTTGGTAGAGTGGTTACAGCTCTTACTTTGCAAGTGAGAGGAGCCGGGTTCAATTCCAGCAGAGGCCATTCCAAAATTTAAGGTCACAGTAGAGTTGATCTGTTTAGCCTCTTGACCCACAAAAACATTTTATAGACACTAAGCTATTTAATTGAATTACATAGTAATTAGACTTTATAAATAAGTTGCGATCATGATATACAGTTTATATGCACTATTATGAATTGAAAATGGTGCACAAATCTTGTATTACATTTCTTTCACTCTCCATACACAAAACCAAAGATTAAGGTTACAATATGCTAGTCAGAATTCAGTTCAGTTTTTTAAAATTTACTTATGTATTGTAATTTTCTTTTACCTCCTTCATTTTCACCTATAACTCTCAAACCACCATTTTTGGTGAGGTGGCTAACATTGTTTTGTTCGGGTTCAAGCTACATTTGAGTAATATTTGATCAAACACGTTACAATTAATTTAAAAACATAAGTACCTTAAATTTTGAATTCTACAAAATATGAATAAAGGTTTCTTGGAGATATGACTAAAATTAGCCATATACCAAAATTAGACTAGTCATGTAGTGTAGTACAGATAGACAGACATACGTTGTAATGTGTCTGGATGACAGGTTTTTTTTTTTTTTTTTTTTTTTTTTTTTTTTTTAATTAACACTTTAGGCACGCTGTATCACAAAACAGATATTTTCACAAGAAAACTAAAAAAAAATTATAATCATAAAAATTTCTTTGTAAAATGTATACAGGGAAGTAAAATGATATTTCGTACATCGGTATTTACGTCTTAATTAAATACTAAATTTATGTTTTTATATTGTCAAGTACAATGACAAATGAAATTTGATTTCGGATTTATCAACATCTCAATATTGTGAGAACTAACCAAAACTCCAAAATCTTGTTTCCAGTTTATAATTCGAAATTCTAACATTTTACAATACACTTTAAACTTTCTATGAAAGTTTGATAATGAAAACATTGTTTAATTTAGTTTGACAAAACGATTCTAAGTTTGATTTTTTAAACAATTTTATTTGTTATTACAACTAGACATAAGTCTATCAAGTAATTAAAATCTAAGACTAGGAACACTTTGTGGTGGATATACTTTGAAGTATCCCAAAAGTTTCAAAACATAATTACATACTAATAGGTCCATATACTACACCAGTTCAAATGGTTTTACCTCTTGCCCAAAACCTCTGTGTTTTCATGTAGATTAGATGGAGCCTTCTCTCATACTTACTTGTATAAATTTGAATCAGTTCATCAATTGTGACCGTTCCAAGATCTTTGTGCAAGTCGTCGTTTCTTATATACCAAGGGGCATTTACAATAGTTCATAAAAACTTGTTTAAAACTGTATAATATTTTTACATTACTTTTCACAGTGTATCCCCAAAGTTGCACTCCTTGTTTCCATACCAGTTTCATCACTTTTTTGCAAATTAACAATTTATTATGCAAGGACAGTTCAGAGTTTCTTCCAATTAGCCACTGCATTTTTCTGAAGTTAATTTAGATCCTTTCGTTTTAGTTTCATTTGTTCATTTCAGAATCAACCCTAAATACTTAGCAGTATTCGCATGTGGAACAATTTGTTCATTTATCATAATTAGTATATAACTAATGTTTCTATTAGTGAAATTAATATGTCTAAATTTTACTTCATTTTGCTTAATGGATCATTTCTTAGTCCATTTATTAACATTGCTCATAGCTGTTTGAAGTTGAGTAGTGACTTCTTCAACCATGACACTTTCCACTATAATGGCCATGTTATCAACAAATGTTGCAATTTTTGCTTCTTACCGTTCTGGTTAGTTTAGCTCTCTTGTTTCATGCAAAAGTAATTCTGCTGCAATGTGATTTTGTTTTTGAGCACCAAAGTAAAATTGAAGTCCAATTAAGGCTCTAATCTCATTGGGGGATGTATCTCCACAGCAACTTTGAATGTTGTTCTTCAACTTTTGAACTTCAATGACTTTGTTTGTATAAGAAAACAGCTGTATAGGATTTGTTACACCCTTTGCAGCTCCCTTTAGACAGGGCTTAATCAGTACTATGTTTCTTGTTGGTGTTCTACCTATTCTAGTAGCAGGCTTTTTTGACCAGATATGTTTATTTTCCCCCATAGTTGTTTCTTCTTCAACTGGATAACATTTTTCGGAAGCGTTTGTTCAGATTCTTCTTTGTCCGATTCTATTTAACCCATTGGCCTAGACATACGGAACTGTTCCGTATAGTCCCTGAGCGGCCCACTAATAGACATACGGAACTTCTCCGTGTCCCGGAAAACAACGTTCTTTATTAAGCGTAGGTTTGACGTAGTTCTGAATAAATCTGTTAGATAACAGCAGCGTCCACTGGGAATGGTTTCTTTGCATTTTATTGTGAAAATTACGATTAAAATGTAATTAAATTGCACATTTTTATGAGCAGTGTTCACACGCAACGCATGTGATATAAGCTAGATTTATTCAGTTTATAATACGATATCGTTATTATACTTTTAGAATATTTAGATTACTTGATGTCGGCAACACTTGTAAGCAACATATCAAATAAACAGATGACTTCTGTGTTCTGATTAGGTTATAAACATTTGTTTTGTTTACTGTTTTATTCAATACTTACGTTGTGCTGTTTCATAAATAAAAAATATAGAAAATCGTTATTGTACGTTAACTTATATTTGTTATAGAGAGAATTTAATTTAGAATAAAATGGTGAAAACAGAACTAAAATAACAATTATGAATCAAAAGTTATTTATATTTTTCTAATAATGTACAAAACCAGCTATTTTAATTGCTAGATTAGGGTCAAAAGTAAAGTTTCCGGAAAAGGCTAGGCCAACGGGTTAATTCTGATTTTGATTAAGTGGTAAAGCTTCTGTCTTATCATTTCGCCTAATCCTTTTTCTACGATTCATCGTCCTCTTTTCTATCACTTGAACTAGGTAAATATTCATCTTCTGAGGCATCCGGTGAAAAAGGTCTGGTACAACATCATCTACTTCTAAAAAGTCCACTTCATTTTCACTATTAAACTATTGTGAAATAAGTTAAATGGATCAGGTTCAGAATTACAACACAACTCAATTAAAATATCTTTTTTAGTTTGCAATTCATCCATAATAATTAAAAGTCTAAAACGTATACACAAAAACAAAAAATACTAAGAAAACAAAATATATTTGCACTTAAAGAAAAACTAACATCAACCGTACACTGGGGTACTGAATGTCCCAACAATGTCCATAAATAAAATGGGATGTGACACAACCACTGTAAACAAAGCAACTGAGAGCCTGTCAAAGACGAGTAAAAGTCACAGGGGCTGGCTCTCTGTGTTGCCAATTCAAATCTACAGCAGAATGATAATCCAGGGGCACGATTCCAGGGTTAAACAGGTTAAAATAAATATTAATATATAATCAGCTGTAATATTGTGAATTTTTGGTTTCATCAGTTTGAAAAATTAGAGTACAAGTTAAAATCGTGGGTATGTAAAAAAGGAAGTAACAACTGGTGGAGTGGAACGACCAATTAGTCCGCAAAATGATCTTTTACAACATAAGAAAAAAGATAGAAATGAGGAGAAATGATCAGAAAAGTGTATATTGTGATTAGATATAAGTAGAAGATAAGAATTGTTGTAATTAGAAATAAGTAAAAATGTGCGTAGGCTATATAGGATTAGTGTGCGGGGCAAAAATATAGTCCGAACAATTATGTTTTATATCATGAGAAAGGACAAGATATTTAAAGATGTAATTAATCAGAAACAATCTAAGAAACGTATGAGTATGTGATGTTTAGAAATAGATAGAATAAAAAGATCAATAACTGAAATAGGTGTGAGTCATGTACTTGTTCCAGAGAAGGTTTAGCGGTAACGGGACATTGCATCAGTCTAGAAAACTCCATATTATATGGCATATGCTGAATATAAAACTAAAAAAAGTACAGTTATGTGATAGTAATACTTGGTAAAGTGATTTGATTTTAATGACTAAGCTCAGTACTGTCTACCAATTCAGTAAAAAACGGACAGCAAAGTTAATAAAACTGTGTACAATGTGAGACCACTTTTTAGAGAAAAGACAATTAGGTTTAGTTTTTTAACATGAACAGGAAAATAAGCGTTTGGTATGTATGTAATACGTTTCTTTTATAAACAATGTTTGATGATGTGTAACTGATCAATTTGAACTATTAAAAAGGTGAATCAGAACAAAATGAAGACTCAGAACAGTGCGGAAAATCGAGCTTGCTATCAAACATTACGCCGTTTTTTAAATGTTCGATAAACAGAAATAATACCAATTTGCAGTGTAATTAAACAATGTATTCATTAAGAAGAAATTGGTTTCAAAATAAATACAAGTTTGGTAAAAGTCACAATTTGATTTGTATGCATTAGGCTAAGTATTATGTTTAACAATTACCAATAGTTTTCAATATGTTTATTGATATATATTTTTAAAATTTTTTTATTTTCTATTGATGACATGTTTATCTATAGTTTTGTGTTCTAAACAAGCATCATGAAAGATAAGAACATATGATTTTGCTTAATGAAAAAATTAAAACTGAATTTAAAATATATAAGGTTTTAAATGAACTTGCTTTTTGTTTTTAAGGTTATAATCTTGATTGGAGTTTGAAGTATTCTATCATAACTGGGATCAAACTCTCATTTTAAATAATAAACAAATAAAACGTTTGTTAATGAAAGGAACATTAATGTTTTAATATGTTTTGAGAAATATATTTTTTTGATGAAAATGTGTATTCTAGACATATGTATTTTTTGATAATTTGTTTGTTTTAAAATAAAAAAAGATGTTTGTTAAAAGTATAAAAGACTTCTACATTCCATTCCATTAAGTACACTGTTTTCAAAGAATTCATGACCCAATAAAATCAATATTCAAAATTTAAATTTGGCAATTATGCACTTGCCATGGCGCCCAACATTTTGTTACTTTTCAGTCATTTATTAGCTTCTCCCCTTTTAGTAAATTATTACAATTAATTGTCACACAAAGTTGGGCAATTTGAGATTTAAAGATATTCACCCCACTCCCTTTTTCTAAAATTGTTTCACAGCTCAACATAGTCCCAAAGAATGCCAACAAAATGAATGGGTTAGTCTTCTTCCAAAACTATAGCGTTTTGAGTAATGGTGCATATTCTGACACACAGAAACAAATATGTGCATACAATCGTATGTGGTGCTTTGATGTTACAAAAAAACATTAATTATTTGAAAATAAATCGTTTGATAGGTAAGATTAAAGATATAACTTACCCATTTGAATTTCAGATTTTTCCAAATTAAGGTTTAACTTTTATTTTATTCTAATGTAATAAGAAAATTATAGCTCTCTAAATATATACATGTCTGCAATTATAAAAATAACTAAATCTGTTACAGCTCCAGCTCTTATTAATGGTGAAAATGGTTGTGATACAAGATTGTTTGATCTGGCAAAATCTGTACATTGGGTCGTCGACATGGATGACAGTGGTAAAAAGAAAAGAAAAGCTGGAGGTGATGAAAGTGACGAAGAAGATCCAACAGGTGCACCTCCAGCTAACGATATTTACAGACAGCGGCAACAGAAACGTGTGAAATAATAGTAATAAGTCTGTTGAATGAATGTGTAAATAGTGAAATATAAGTTTGAAATGTATGTGAATTGATAAAGTATTATTAAAAAAGTATGACCAGTCTTTTGATATTTGTATTGAGGGTTAAGATATTTATCTTACATCAATTGTCTTTAACTTGGTTTTAAAATACATTTGTGTATTTAATATAATTGATATTATTAAATTAATTGTAATCATTTTTTTTAAATACATGAAATTTTTAATATAAATAGTTATTGTTTTTTTAATATAGTGTTTTTTTTTTAAGTATTACCACAAAAGAAATGAATATTCAGTTTGCAAGAAACAAATAGCAGTGTAGGTAGAAGTGTTTCTGTCTTATTGGTGATATGCAAAAACTTCCCTAGCATCCCACCTTTAAAGTCTTTAATGGGAACATACCTCTTGTGATTCATCAAATTTCAAATTTTCATATTCATCCTTGCTATTTTCAACTAACTCAGTTATCAGTGGGTTTATGGACTCCTCAGTAAATTAGAATAAATCTCAACCAGCTAAATTTCCATAACAGAGGGCCTACAATAGCGTTACCATATTCCAGCCTATACATTTATATTTTATGGTGTTTGTGAATAGCCTTCAATAAAACATGGATATTCATCCAACCAATACCAAGAATTGTGTTTGTTGACAAACCCATTTAAATAAAATGTACATTCATTTGAAAAACGAACATGTTTGAATAAATTTGGATTTTGTCTTATTACATGTAAAATTTGTATGGATGAAATTTATGAACTTTTAACACTTTATGTACAGAACTTACAGACAAATTAAGAGACAATACCCGAGGCCCCAAATAAGGTTATATGTCCTAAAAATAATTTTTTTGTGTTAATAAACATCAGTCATATTTATATTTCATCCATTTAGTAAAGTTTATTTATACGGTTTTCAGAAGAATTGGTGAGTCAAAAGTAAATTGAATATGTATAAAATATTGTGAAATCTACATCATAAGTTATCTACCTCACATTGGCCAATCAAAATATACTCCAAATTTGAATATTCCACAAACTGTGATTTTAGATATCAACCCAATATCACCTATACCCCATCCTAATTTTATCACTTATTCATCCTAGTCACCCATCCTTCATAATCATTTGGCCTTAGTGTTTTTCTGAACAACAATATGTACTAGATATAAGGCTAGAGTTAAATCATTGAACTCCAATAAACAGTGAAAGAAATATAATATAGACTACATATAAAGATTTAAATAATAAAAGCTAGCTGAGGCAAAACGAACTAAAATATATCAAAAGACAATTTTCATTTGTAAATATTTTGTTGTCAGAATACTTGAAGTTCCCTTATTAATTTTGTATTTTTCTGTACACAGGAAACTATATAATAACCCATCAATTTCTTAGAATTAAGTAAACAAGATCTGTTCACACATATCTACAGACTTTTATTTAATTATACTGTGGAGAAGTAAAATGAATCAGGTGGCAATGATAGTTTTCGATTATTGTAGCAGTTTGTGATCTCCAATGAATTTGATTTTATCTCTCAACATAAAATCTGTTTTTAAATAGAACCAATCACAACTTATTAACTGGCTTGACAAATACTTTCATGAAGATAACATTACCAAGTTCGTATGGATCCAAGACCCATTCACAACTAAAGCTAAATCTGAGTTTTACTTTTTTAGAAGAAGAAAATTATATAGCTGTCTTGGCATTAACACACCAAAGAGAAAATATGGCATATTTACTAACTTTTGGATATCAGTAATAGATTATCTGCTGCTAAGCTAAAGTGAATTTTAGTTCTATTTGCAACTTAATATTTGAGCAAATCTGCAGTTTTGATAGTAACTGTCATAAAAAACAAGTACTGTATGAGTATCATGTGAAAATCAACATGATACCGGGAAGGAGGATGGCTGTATGTTCAGTTTGAGAAGAAATACAATAAACTGGCTCACCCATCCTACTAATTATAGTCCATTTCACTAATACTACTTTTTATACAAATTGTTTATGAATTTTAAATCTGAGCTTAATTATGTTTTTAACTCAACCTAACTGTGCACTGTAACTGTTATCTTGTGACTTTAGGCGCTGTAGAAAAATCCTGATCCATTAAGGGTATCATTGATTGAAAGAGATTAGGAACCACTACTTAAATGGGACACAACTGTGTTTCAGACTCAACATATGAGTTTTTAAATTGACCATCCATAAGGGTACATGTGAATTATCAAGACACCATTGTCCATATCAAGTGTATGAGAATTAAATATTACAAAAGATACAAAATAGTACAGTATAGCAGGCATGGTCCAAGGACTCTGGATTTTGACACTTTTCTTCTATTGCTTGTTATAATAAATTGGACTATCGCAATATATAATTGTAGCCATGAGGTTATATTTACCTACTAACATGAGGCTAGGATAGATAGATGGGTTGCGTTTTATATAGAACAGTCTGTATAGTTTCAAATGAGGTTAATATTTGTTTCATATTTCAAACCATCTATTCAAGGAGTTTTTCGTTAAATTATGTCTAATCCTGTACCTAAAAATGAACATGGGAATAAATTATTAAAATGTATAGAAAAATTTTATCTATAATTTTCTATATTGCAAGCTTTCAAATAACTTATAAAATATCTACACAATTAACAAAAAATTGAAAGACAGTGTTTTAG
This sequence comes from Aphrophora alni, assembly GCA_963513935.1. Taxonomy (NCBI): domain Eukaryota; kingdom Metazoa; phylum Arthropoda; class Insecta; order Hemiptera; family Aphrophoridae; genus Aphrophora; species Aphrophora alni. The sequence continues at coordinate 73,139,537 of OY740772.1, forward strand.
CTATCTTTAAATATATCTTTAACATTAACATTTAATGGAGGGGAAGTAGAATGCTGCTCTACGGCTTCTTTAAAAGTTGATGCCAGGCTTGAGCCAGGACTAGCAGGTTCAAATTTCTTATTCATAAATCCTTCAGCCTTGATTACATCGAACGCTTCTTCGAAAGCTTGTTCAAAACTAGTTTTCTTCTCTATTTGTATCTTGTTGCATACATGAATTGTTTTCTGACAAAGTGTTGGTATTTTTGTATCATTTAGATTAACTCCAGGTAAGGTTTTTCCCATATTTTTATGAAATTTGCTGAAAACATTCAAATAAACATAAAAGATTAAAAATTAATTTAGATTTAAGTAATAGTGCATTTTGGAGGCGGTTTTTTTATATAGCTGAACTATAAGATTTAGTTTTAATACACTACCAATAATTGTTTTATATTGAAAGTTAAACTATTATGACGATACAAAATTTATGCATTTAATTTCACACTTTGAATAATTTAAGCATAGTTTTTCTCTGTCATATATAGGCTCAATATCTGAATAAAGATTTCAAATAAAGGAACTACAGTGGAACCCACGAATAACAAACTTGGTTGTAACGAGCAAAATTCCGGTATTTGTTTGGTTTTCTATTTCATTAATGATAAATGAACTTGGTTTTAGCGAGGTATCCACGTATCATAAACTCTGTTATTGCGAGCATTTTCACGGTTTTATATACAGTACTGTAATTTAATAAAGTTAAATCCAAATACTCCCAAAGGCATGAGAAATTCCATTTCTTGATTTATGAAATACAGTACAGGAAGTTGTACATTTACAGTATGTTTTATACTGTACTTAAAAGTTTGTGACATTTTATTTAAGACTTGTTTATGGCAGGTCTGAAGAGTAATCAAACGTTTTATACCTGATCGTCGAACAGTCCGAAAATACAGTTGTCAAAACTGCCCAAACAGGTTCATTGAACTCTATTGTTCATCACACTTGTTAAACCGTGAGATGTATAAATTTTACCTGGCCTATCCCCAGAGCTACATTCAATAGGCCTGGTCATAATTTTTACAATGAAAGTTTTAGTCCATGAAAAGTTATATTAGTTAACTAGCGAACTGTACAGTACAGTAGTTGTGTTCAGTGAATGTGTTTAAATTTAGTATTTTTTGTTAAAAAAAAACTACACTGTAAAGTGTACAATTAACTCCGTATTTTTAATGAAACATTTCGGGCGTCAAAAGGAAGCAGTGATTGATAAAATAAAAGTTATTCAGGAACTAGAACGAGGCCTATGGAATTCAGACATTTCCAAAAAAACATGGCCTATCTTCTTCCACTATATCAACAATATGGAAGAATCGGGAGAAATTTACGAGTGCTTTTGAAAAAAATCACACGGAAGCAAAGAAACTCCAGCTATGTGAAAAAGACGACTTAGACATCGCCCTCTTATCGTGGTTTAAAGTTAACCCTCCAACCGGCAATGTTAATTGTCTTGAAAATTCTTCGTTTGTTTAAAAATTAATAAAATATATTATTTGTATACAAAACCTAACTTATAAGACATCATTTTTCTCAGGAAGTATGTTAGATGTCAAAAATGATATTAACTTTTTTTCAGAAAAATCTGTATCACCCAAAATCAATAGCTTACTACCTTTTTCTAAGATATACAAAAGTTTTGTGTAATATTTTTGAATATATTTAGAAGAAAAAAATAAACAAAATGTTACATTTTAAAAATTTAAAAAAATATTTTACGAAAAAAACTGAATTTTTTCTTTATTTTTTCCAAAAAACATAAAAAATAGTAAAATATATTTTATAAAGAACTTCTATATATCATTATGTCCAGAAAGGTGCATAGAATTTAGTTGTGTAGTGCAAAAAAATGTTACATGTATCACATTTGGAGTTTTTTGGTCAAATACCAAAAAATCGAAGAGTAACGAAGCAGAAATTTCACAGAAATGGTGATCAAAAACATACTAATACATTTTTTGCAAGTTTTTCAACCATTACTTGAGATTTCTAATATATTTGTGAATATATTTAGGGGGAAAAAATAATAATATGTTACATTTTCTAAATAAAAATGACAATTTATCAAAAATTTGTATTCTGACGCTTGAAGGTTAGGGTGACACGTCAACCTTTTAGGCATAATTAGTAACTTTCTAAAGCTAGGCCTAAAACAAAAGCGTTATATTTTACTAATACAATATACTTTACAAAGAATAACACACATATTCACTTGTATACTCATATAAAACACTAAATATAAGAAAATATGCATATAGCCTAAACATACCATTGTTATTTATAGGTTATTCCATAAACACACTCGAAATTCACTCAAAAACAAACTTTAGAAATACATATATTGTAACTTGTATACACAAACCTTCAAAATAACAAAAATCTAATCCCAAAACCAATATGTGCCCCACACCAAATATTATAGTGTTCATGTCAGACATTTGCTACGTTTGGACTTCAAAACAACAAATTCTTAGTAAGCAATTCCTCAACTCAAGTGGTACCAACTTATAGAATGGAATTTCCCCTACAACATAGAGTAAAAAGAAAAATAATTTTAAAAACAGAGAGATATGAATTTCGTCTTTTTGTAAAGCGCATCGAATGCCAAATGAATTTCGTGTCGTCAGGTTTGTTCTATGTTCAAGTACGAATATCTCTGGATCTGTTAGACGCAGAACAATTTGTAATCTACGGTTAGAAAGAGAAACATGTGATCTATATAACAGTGTTTTAGTTGACTTAAAGGACAGAAAAATAGAGTTGTAATCATATCAGGAAAAATGGAGCCGCGCTATACGAAAAGGCGCAGAGTTGAAAATTACGATTTTACGCATCAAAAATATGTGAACTTCACCAATTTTTGGAATATTATTTATAACGTTTTGTGGTATTTTTTTTTTTGCATGATATGCATCTACGGAACATTAGCTTTCCAACGGTATTTTATTTATTGCGATGGGACAATTTTAAGTGAGCGTAACGTTGAATGGCAAAATACGTGATTAAGAGTTGGTGAAATCACTTGGGAGCACGTGGGCGACCTACTGTAGGTCGCCGTGCCGGTTGCAGGGTTAAAAGAAGTGAAAATGTACCTATCAGTGGCCCAGTTTTTAAAATGCAGGGTGAAAAATTCGCTGTAAATCTCGGTTACCCAGGTTTTATTTGTAGCAACGAATGGTTAGATCGTTTTAAAAACAGACACGATATTGTTTTTTCAAAAATCATTGGAGAAGCTAATAGCGTAGACAGTTCAATTGTGAGTAGTTGGGTGAATGATAAATGGCAAATTATTAAATCAGGCTATAATGAAGAGGGCTATAATAATGCTGGTGAAACTGGTTTGTTTTATAAATTAACCCCAGACAAAACCATTAAATTTAAATGTGAAAAATGTATTGGTGGGAAACAGTCTAAGGTCAGGCTAATGGTTTTATTATGCTCGAATTCGACTGGAATAGAAAAACGGAAACTTTTAGTAATAGGGAAATCAAGAAAACCGAGATGTTTTAGCAATGTAAAAAAACTTCCCGTCGATTATGTGTCAAATTATTAAGCATGGATGACTTATTATTATTATGATATTATAAGCATGAATTATTTTCGAACAAGAAATTCGTAAATGGGATTTAGAATTACAAAAAAATAACAGAAAAAATTTATTATTGGTTGATAATTGCCCCGCTCATCCGTCACTAGAAAACATAAAAAATATAAATCTTGTGTTTTTACCACCTAACACCAAGGCAAAATTCCAGCCGATGGATCAGGGGGTTATTCGCAGTTATAAAGTACACTACAGGCGTTTAATGCTTTTTAAAATTATTGAGAACATGGAAGAAAAAAAAGAATTGCAAATGATGGTTTTAGATGCTATTAGATTTATGAAGCGAGCTTGGTGTAACATGTCATAAACAACAATTCGTAACAGTTTTAAAAAATCCGGTCTCATTCCACGTCATAGTTCGACGGAAAATTACCACGAAGAAGACGATATACCACTCTCAGAATGGATTAAAACCCTAAACTTGAAAGAAACATCAACCTTTCAAGAATTCTCAATAGATAACTACGCAACAGCCGATGATGAAGTGCATACATCAGAAATTCTGACTGATGATGACATTATTGCCGAGATAACCCATAGTCGTGCAGGTGATAAGGAAGCTGAATCTGAAAACGAAGATGAATCTACTACTCTCCCAGTTGTATCGGTGAAGTACGCCAAAGAATGCTTTAAAAAATTAACAAAGTTCAGTGAGAATAATAATGTACGTAATGAATTTGTGGAGTACTTGAATAAATTACAAAACTGTTTTGACGAATACAGATAAGACCACTAAACAAACAAAAATAAACCATTTTTTTAAAGGCTAATTAGTTAGTATGGACAACTAAGTTCTGACCTCTTCTGTTAGAATAAAGAAAGATAGAGTATGTAGATTATTAGAATGATTTTTTATATTTAATAAAAGAAGTTGGTAACCAAAAGCATGTGACAGAACTTTTTGTGTTGCGTTTATAATATTTTCCTCGATGACTTTGGTAAGTTTCACTCACACTTTTACAACTTTTTTTTTATTCATCATTTTAATTTTACTTTTTAAATTTCTAATTCAATTTAATTTTATAACAGCTTCTTCTTAGGCATATGGTATGTATTTTTTTGTATTAGATTATGACGGCATCAAAATTTTCCGTTACGAGGAGGCAACTCGGAAGTAACGAGCATTCCGCTATAAAGAGCATATTTGATCAGCCCCTTGAATTTCGTTATAACCAAGTTTTACTGTATATACAAAAACCCTCAAACACAAATGTAATAAGTTGTAACAGAAATGGATAATTACTTTTGTGTAGGTCTAATATTTTATATATATATATAAAAAATCAAAGAAAATATGAGAAAACTTCATTATTTTTAACTGTGAAATATAAGTAGGCTTTAATACATACGCTCTTATTAAATCTTCTTCGTAAAATATTTGTGGAATATTTATGTTTGGTGCAGGACGGTCAAACTTGGGTTGTAAGGCTGGTGGAAAAGCCTTATATAAGTCATACCAGATGGGCCTGTCTTCCATTTTCATTGCTCCAGCTCTGATAAGGCCAGTCACCCTGAAATTAATTTAAAGTGTTTAGCATATTATGAATATGTACTAATAATCCAAGTAGATAGATATTAATGAGGTTACAATAGACCAATTTTAGATACCATAATATATTTTTAAATTCCATGATTTTAGCCTAGGGATTAGTGTAAAACTAATTAACTAGTTATTTTTACCTTATTTGGTATGTCAGACTAATCTTTGTTCTATCGTAGAAATAATTCCCTTACGACCGCTGTTTCGGGCTTTCGCCCATCTTTAGGTAACACTTATAGAATACAAAAAACACAAATCTTAACTCTGTGTGGAAATCGTTGAAAAGATCATTAACTTTACAACAGCACCTAGTTACAAAATTTGTTAAGAATTGGATAAAATCATCAGGACGTACTTTGTTTTTATCAAGGACCTTCGCCTAATAAATAGTCTAGACCTAGTTAACAAAATCCGAAATATAAAATTGAACAAGGGTCAAAAACTAGCCTCGTTAGATATAGTGAATCTGTATATACAAACATCCCCGTACCAGAAACAATAGAAATCTTACAGAATAATTTAATAGAAATATTCCAATCTTGCCCATATCCATAGGAGAGCTAATCTCCCTCATCAAAGAAGTGCTCTCTCAGAACTATTTTTATTTTAACAGCGAATACTTTACCAAAAATGACGGACTATCCATGTTGTCCATCTTATCTGAGATATTTATAAATTAGATTGAAAATGAATACCTTTTTGCTACTTCAAACCAACACAGGCACAGAATAATATTTTATCATAGATATGTTGATGATACTATTTAACAGAAATAACAGGTAGTTACTTCATTGCTGAATGAAAAAACTCACCTTGTGGGCACTCTACGTAGGAAACGGAAACATAATCCTACTCCTATAGTAAATACAAAATTTAAAAAAAAGGATAAATGCATAGCCTACATTCAAACGTTATTGTCGGCAAAATGGCGTGATAAACGAGAGGTTCTCTTTTTTACGACAAAGCATACACCTGAACTTACTCCAGTTGAAACAAGATGTCAAGTTTTAAAACTTAACGCCATCATCAATTATAATAAAGCAGACATTCATTGACCCGTTTGACCAGAAAAAATCCTACGCAAGTCCAGTAAGAAAAAGTATCAAATGGTATAGGAAAGTGGGCATAGAATTGTTATGCAATACAGCTGTAATCAACGCACACTTCCAATACCAAAAAGTTACTGGGTGCAAAATTAAAGTAATTAAATTTAGAGAATCTATAGCACTGGACTTATTGCAAATTGGACAACAAATAAACAATCCTCCAGTTTCTATAACCAATCATGGATTGATTGAGACTGACAAAAACACGTCAATACAAGTATTGTTATAACAAGTTGGCTAAGGCGTCTACAGAAGGGAAAATGCAATAAAAAATAGCAAACCAGTTGCTCTAAAATGTAAAGGATTTCAACAAAGTTACATGTGTATGAACTGTTTTTTTGAAGAGCATAAGTGTGAAAAAATAATAATGATAATGTAAAAAAAACTGTAAGTGCAATGCATTATATATTTCTGTCATTCATATATAACATTTCAAATTTAGAATTGTGTCTTATAAATAGGTGACAAACTAAATTGTTTACCTAATGCAAATATGTGAATATAAATTTCCATATTTGCTTCATCTTAGGAAAATAATAGATGTGCATCACATATATATATATCATCAAAATAGGCCTTACGCATCATAAAAAATCACGGAGTAAAATTTAGAAATAAATTGAATTTATCTCAAACTAGGCTAGTTTATTTGCTGTTATAAGAAAGTATTTTGGACATGTAAAGCCAAAAAAAAAAATTATGGCCCTAAACAAAACTTTTCAAAAATATGCCTGGCAGTCAAAGTGTTAAAGAAGTCTCCTTTTAAAATATACAGAAAATCGACAACCATTAACCAAATGATACACACAACTTCCCATCACCCACAGGAACAAAACTGGCAGCCTACAATAGCTTTACATATAGACTCTTAACCGTTCCCATGTTGCAAGATGATTACAACTAAGAATTGCAAACAAATACATTGCCTTTACCAACGCATATGATAGACAAGTTGGTCAATAAACATAAAAATAAATGACCGAAATTAACACCCGGGCCTAAACAAAAGTTCATGGCATGCAAATTTGGAAAAAAAAAATTGAATTACATGCTCAAAAGGATAATGACAAAAAATAACTTCACGGTTACATACAAAACTACCAACCAACTCTGGACAATTAATTGTAAGAACTTAAAAATGTCACAAGTTAAGCAAACAGGAATCTATAGCCTAAAATCACCTGCAACAAAATAATGTCCTAGCCATTACATAGGCTAAATGGGATGCCCTTTGGTTTAAAGAACATTCACCTTTCAGACATCTAAATCCCACTAAAACGAGTTATGCAGAACATCTCATCAGTAACACATATACTTGAATTTCAACACAAATATGAACATTTTGTAATTATGTAAAAAAGGGTGCATCATGAATGCTATGGAAGAATATAAAATATACAAAAACTAGAAAAAGAAAAACATTACATTTGCTAAATAACCAATTGTCTTTCCAGTCTAATATAATATTTGATACCATCATCGATTCAAAAGGTACTATGGCAAAACAAAATAACGATAGGGACACCAGAAGCAGCTTCAGTAACGATCAACCAGCCTAACGTGAACATCGCTCGCTAACAATGTTTGAACTTTTTAACAATCTCTACACGGAGTTAAGATTTAGGTTTTATTATTTTTTTTTATGTATAGCCTAAGTGTTACCCGAAGAGGGGCGAATGTCCGAAACCACGGTTGTAAGGAAATTATTTCTACGATAGAATAAGGATTAGTCTGACATACCAAATAAGGTAAAAATAACTAGTTAAATAATATATATTTTGCAAATAGTACCCTACCTTCGATTCTCCTCCTACGGAACAGAGATAGCAGAACAACCTTGTTTGATCGGAAGAGACTCAGCATATTAAAAAAACCGGCTTTAGATGTCTGAGATCAAATGTGACCCCATGATTTTTTCCTTAGGATTTGGGAGGAATTCCAATTCTGGTCATATGTAGATATATTCCCACAAAGGGAATACAGTAGAGAAAGACTATGCATGACCTTACATGGGAGGAGGAGGACCCTGACAAGTGAATGTCCACTAATAGGAGTAATTTAGTATAGGCAATTATTAGCTCACTATCAGATTAGCCCTTGGAAAAAAAATAAAGCATGGGTGTTGACCTGTGGCGAGGATACGAAAAAAATTTTGTCATGAATATTTTTTTCCAATCTGCAGAGAGTCAGCTTATTTATAAGTGAATATGCTCAGTGCAGATTGAGCAGTATTAATGTATCAAATTTAGATCAAGCTTGGCAATATCCATTCAAGAGGGCTTTCTGTGATGATACCACAGACATCACTCAAATTAAGGATTGCTATAACTGTTTTAAATTTGAGTGTGTTACAGTAGAAAGCAATTGATATTCATGGAGAACTAACTGTTAAATCACTGTCCAAGAACTTGTAGATGAGATGGAAATAAGCATTGGGTCAGTAAATATCATTTTGAGAAATTATTTGGCCTTGAAGAGAGTTCCACGATATTTGTGCCGAAGTTGCTAATGACAAAGAAAAATCAACTCTGCCTAGAAGTCTCACAGGACATGCTGGACTCTGTAAACAACAATACCAACTTCCTGATCACTTGTGATGGATCGTAGATTTATAGATACGAACGTCACAATGGAGACATTCAACATTTTTCAATGTAAAAGAAAGCATAGCAATGTCAAAATGATGTTGACCATTTACATTGACCCCTGTGGGTTGTGCATCAAGGCTACTACACATGATAAGGGTAAAATATTACAAAAGTAATACTTGAAGGACTTCCATTGTCTTCATAATAACATACAGTACAAGAGACCGGATTTGTGGGGAGTGAGAACTTGACAGTTGCATTATAACAAATTAATAAAATTTCTTTAATAGCATACAGCAATCCTGTTACATCGGGCTCTCTATTTTTCCAACATGATGTGATTTTTGAGTTCTCCAAACTGAAAATGACCCCGATTTGAGTTAAAAGGAGGGATCATGTGGAACACAATTGCTCAGCTGTATTTCAGTCCCAGAGACCTTCCAGAAAAACTTCCAACTATGGCATGACTACTGAGAGAAATGTTAGTAGTTCCAAGGAAACTATTACATTTAGATCTTCATCATACCATAAAATATTACTAATTACTTAGGTACTGTTAAAGAAGTGATTGCTAATATTGCCCTGATGCTATTATAACAGCCAAAACCGATAATGCTGAGGTGTAGGCCTAGTGATGAAATTGCTATATATCACCATTTAGTCAAACCAATTTAGGTAATGGAGATTTTCAATCAGTGTACCATTTTTTAGTTTAGGAAATAGGCTATTTGTCAGTATTTATTTTTCTTTTCTTTTTGAAGAATGGATGTAGCTTTTATTTGAAACCATTTTATTAAACTAAATTTTAGTTAAAACCCTTACCTAACCTCTTGAAATATTTTTACACCTTACTCTTATGAAGTCACTATAATGAGCAGGTTTTTTCATTAGTTGTGATTTTTAAATAGATTAGGGGTATGTTTATATTTAAAGCATGGAAAATAAATATACACAATTAAAATTATTAGGGATAGGTCCATGGGCATCATCACCAGTTCATTATTGGGGGGGGGGACATATGCTGGGGGTCTGGGGGTATGGAAATTTTTTAAAAATTAAACTTATCAAAACATCGTTTTTATGCAATTATTTATGCGTTTGTAACAGAAATGTAATGTTAAAAACCCTAGTAAAGACAAAGCCCGATGTTTACCTTTTACGGTTTTAAGTAAATCATTCGTTTTTAGCAAAAATATTTTTACATCTCAAATATTGGGGGGACGCGTCCCCCCCGGCGATGACGCCCATGGATAGGTCTATTGTCTATTCTATATAATATTACCTTGTAAAAATTGTTCCTATTTTTTCCAAGCGACTTGAAGCCATTTTGGTGAATAATTTTTAAAACTAAATGAAGTTAATAAAATCTTTACAATAAAAGTTTCTCTTATTTATGCACTTTTGCGATTGTCATAATATATGCAACTCACGTTAAATCGAACTTAACCTTAACGTCAAACATTCAGAACTCAGAACTCAGAACCCTGACCAGCATAACCTGCAAGTGCAAAGTCCTGCATTCAAAAATTTCAAAGTAATATTTTGGAAATTTTAAAAAATATCAGCTGATTCTACTTTTCTAATTTGGGGAAATGCCAATGTTAAAAATCAAAATTCTTGGATGTTATACAAGTTATTCATAATATGAGTTTGAAATATTTTTAAAATGTGTTAATTCTTATTAGATTTGATGTTTAAAATCTTTACCGAAAAACTGTTGTTTGAAAAAGATAAATATAATTATATTCACATTAGTTACACATTTCTAAAGAATGTAGACTATTAATACATTTGTGAATTGTTGTTCGTCTTAAAACACTATTAATTTGCCGCTAACATTGAAATGATTGTTTTGTTATTATCAAATTTAATGTTACATTACATCATTTTATGTAAATGCTTACGTACATTCAAGACTTATAAATAATGTTTGCTGGCTTTACATTAAACAAACCAGAGGCATAACAAAAATATATCTACAGCACAAATTTAGGTGGTAGCGGAGATTTTAAAGTTTCCTTCTGCTTCTCAACATGGATGTTCGTCAGTCTGGTTATGTTCCTTCTTCTAAACAGAAATTTAAAATACCTAGTAAAATGATCATGCAAGATAATTTGTTATAGTTTTTATCATCAAGTATTAATTTCTATAAGTTGTTTTAATTTAGTGTAAAACATGGAAAATAAAGAAAAACGGCTTTACAAAATTGTCTTGACTGGAGGTAAGAGAAATAATGGATTGCATGTGCTGATAAGTATTCTAAGGTTCTTGATAAGTATTGCTACATGGCATGAAATGGAGTATTTTAAAATTTTATGTTAAAAAAAAAAAAAGTTATAGTAAGGTCAATACCTTTAAAAAATGTATATTATTCTATATCTATTATCCAAGTGATCGAGTAATTCATAAGCTATGTGGGGACCTAGCCTATGAAATTGGATTAGTACTTAGGCTCCTTACCCTGTTAAAGGTTGATTTTAAAATAAATATACTTTCAAAAAGATTATGAATTTCATTGCATGGAGTCCTAGAAATTTGATAAAAGGTTATTAAATATTGTTGATATAGGCTAACCAAAGCTCTCTACCACTGCACAGAGGACAAAAATCTGGTTAGGGCTATTGGAACTATGTAAGTGAATAACTATTTCATAATATAGAAAAAGTTAAGATATTGATGCAAAATTTTATTGACTTCACGTTTTCAGTCTGTATATTAGGCTATTTTTATTGTAGATTGTAGCTTTAATTAGGCCCTACTCAAAATACAATTTTTGTTAAGTACCGGTAATGTTTTTATCTTCAAAGTACAATGTTTTGTACTATTCTGCATAACTTAACCTAATAAAATCTCTTACCAAAGATAATCCACCTGTGTAATATATATACACTTCTACAGTAGATGAATTATGGGAACGTAGAATTAAGTCTGGAGTTTAATAATAATCATATTGTCCAATATATATTGTCAAGCCAATGTTAAAATGTCAAGAATGTTAAAATTTTAATACAGTAACATATTACAGTTTAGGGTATTCAGGGATTTTGGGCAGGGAAAAATTAAAGATATTATTTTGGCATGTTTTACAGTATCACTGTCATGGATACAATCATATGAATGGGGATTTTGTTTGGGTAGATGTTACTATGTTCTAGGCTATGACAGATTAAAATGGGATCGAGACAGTATTAATCTTAATCGAAAATAGTGTGATTACCTGACCTCTACAGTCAATAAATTAAGAGTGTGGAATTGGCTGAATTGTAATTATTGTCAAATTCATAGTGTGTCAGTAACCAACACAATAAATATTTGATGTTTAGGACGAGCCAGTTTAGGTGCAGCTGATTTAGGCTATTTATCATTTACAGTTTAGGTATAGATTATATTTATAAGAGAGTTTTTTTTTGTTTTTTTTTACAACTTCACAATGTGTATAGGCTATGTTAGAACTATAAATAACATTAGGGGCCTACAATGTAATTGCTGTTATCTACTGAGACAATCTTTTTGTGTTGTTTTTATGGCTACCTTGTGAATGAATGTTGGCTTGTCATATTGCTTGCTTTCGACAGTTTAAGTAATGCATTGTAATATTTGTAAACTTTATTTTGATTGGGTTTATGGTAAAAATATAGACTAATATATTAAAAATTATTTTTCGAAATTCATTTAGTACAAAACTTACTTTGAAAAGAAAAACTAGCAGTGAAAATCGTACTAAAATACTATTTTTCCTTTTCAAAGTAATGTTTATAGGCTACTAAAGGAATTTCACAATAATTTGTATTTATATTTCAGTAGCTTATGCTAGTCTTTTTTGTTTTACTGAGTTAAGTTACCATTAAGCATTAAGTAAAAACAAAAATGATTAAAAAAGGTTTTACATCTTTTATATTTTATTTATAATAACAAAAATATAAATTAAAATTATAATAACAAAAATATTATATTATTTTATAATAACAAAAATATGTTTTTTTATAATTAAAAAAAAAAAAAAATTTGATAAATTTAGCTGCAACTTTTTTTTTTCTTTCTTCCAAAGTTAGGTTTCATTTCTTTTTTGAACGTAGTATTTTTATAAAAAATGGGTGACATTAACAGTAGGCTTTGCTAGTAGTTATGAGTATGATAGGAAAAAAAGTGTTTCGAGAAATATAACTAGGCTACACTTCTCCTTTGTTTGGAGAAACCTCCATCAGTGCAATTTTAATAGTCCATAACAACCATAAACAACTTTGTAGTTGTACAATGAAAATGTGTAAAATGAAGATATAAACTAAAAGACAGGTTTGGGTAAAATAAACTGTAAAAAATAATAACGGAGATGAAATTTACCTAATGGAATAATGGATTTACTGTAGGCCTACCTAAATTATTATTTAATCAAAATTTTGGAATTGCAACATAGGCTAAATAAAAAAGTATTATGATCTAATTTGTATAAAATATACATTTTGTTTTTCTGAAATTAAAATAAAAAGCAAATATTTATAAATTCATTTGAAAGATCCTATCTACGTTAAGTTGTGTAGTCTTAATATGTATATTTAACGAACACCATAAACTAGTGAACCTGGTTATTATTCATTATAACATTGAAATAATGTTTGACACAGGTTTTTTTTCCTTACTAAAAAGTTACCTACATAAAATTCTTTTATAGATTTTTTTTTTAAATAGGTATTTAGATAAACTATTATAATTTGGCATTACAACTTGTAAAGAGAATTAAGTAATAGGCCTAGACTACAGTAACATACAAGATTTTGATTTTTTTTTATATATAAACCTATTTATTCTAAATAGCTTTATAGGGTTATCATATTTTTTTGTTTTAGGTCCTTGTGGAGGCAAAACTACCGGCCAGTCAAGGTTGTGTACTTTCTTTGAAAATCTAGGATGGAAGGTAATCTGAATAATATTATATAACTTATCTTTTTGTCAGATACTTTTAATTATGTGTAGTTTAATAATTAAGGTATTATACATTATTCTTAAATTTAACTTAATTTAGACTATGTTAATTGTTCTCAGCTTTGCTGGGTGAAATATTTGCACATTGGTGTGGTAACTAATTCTTTTTTAGGTTTTCCGAGTCCCAGAAACGGCTGCTGTACTTCTCAGGTATAGTTTAAATTTAAAATTATTACTTTTTGCACAAAAATTATCAAACAATTAAATTTTACTTCTAAAAAAAGTTTATATATTTTGTGACAAAATTTTAAATTTATTTATTGCATTTTTATTTATATAGAATAATAAATAATACGGTATGGTATGTTTCCAAAAAAAAGAAAAAAGTATTTAATTATTTTTAGAACAATATTTTTTATTCATTAGACTAATGATGGTCAATTTCAAAGATAAGATTTGGGTTTCAATGTTTGTATTATCTGTTGCAGTGGAGGAATCAAGTTTTCAGACCTGTCAGATGAAGAAGGTAAGCAATATTGTTTACTATTTGTTAAATTTAGCAGTGCATGATTCTATTATTTCTCAAATTAGATCATGCATCACATTCAGTAGTTTGTTTTATATATATTTTATTAATTTGTCTAACAAAATTGAACTTTGTAATTACAGTATATCTTAAATTTGATTACATGGAATTTTTATTGTGTGTCTTGGTAGGCTCAGGGTTATAGTTAGAATTGTAAATAATATAAAAGTGTACTATTATATCTGAGGAATAAGTAAATTACAGCAATTTCTTGATAGTATGTTTATTTTCAAATTTATTAACACACATATTCTAGTCGATTACTACCCATATAGCTCAATTACTTTTTAAACAGTTAAAATAACTCGATTTAATGATAATGAAATATGTCCAATGGGTATATGGATGAATAAAGTATGCTAACATTTTAAAATTTAACACTTTCGCTGCCACTTGAAAAATGATATTCAACATACCTAGCGATTCACTTAATTTTTCAATTTTCCCATATTTGTTAGTAAGTAACCGGGGAAGATAACTCTGCTTTTATTATTATTATTATTTACATTAGAGGTTATCTATGTTATCATAAAATATAAAACAATTGTTGATAGTTTTTATTTAAGTTTTATTTTTGCAGTTCTTTATATGTTATTTTGATAAAAAATAAATATTGATTAAAATTTTCCAAATACAATATTTAGGCCTATGTCTATACTAAATATATTGATAACATTTACTACTATAAAACATAAGTGTAAAACCATATACCAAATAAGCTTAGGCCCTATACATGGAAAAAAAAAGTGTTTAATTCGAAACATTAATCCAAACATAAATCACACTGCTTAGGGTAGGGCACGGTTAGTAATACACTAGAAGGAGAAAGATAACACATTATAACATGGTTCAAGAAAATATTTCTATGATAGCTGCTGGCTTATGTGCTACCACGATGGCACACAAAGTGTTAATAAATGTAATTTTTTTGACTAAATTTCTCATGGCCATAGACACAGGGGTAAAATATTTTGTGTGTTTTAATTTATGGGAGTAACTGTGGATGAGGGACCCAAGTAGTGATGTGTACCAGGTAATTAACAATTGTGTAGTGTGTATTAATGGGTATTTATTCGTGTAATTCCCTTACCTCAAGTAAATACCCAAAAGATGGATATTTTGAGGCTGAAATTTCTAATAAGTAGTTGCATTTGATTGTAGGTACCAAATGTCTTTTATTTTAAAACTTATATTTTATAACATACCTTTTTTAACAACTAAACAATATATCAGCTGTTATAGTTTAAAAGAGATATCACAATTTCTAGTATACCACAGAAGTTTTTATATTTTATTTACCATCACAGCCACTTGAATTTTATGTAGGGTATGTACAATTACATCGCCTCTTTGAGATGGATACACTTCACAAAACAAAAACAATATTGTTTTGAGAAGTCTTGTACATTTCTTAAAAACTAATATATATATATATATATATCGTAGCTTAAGAAAAAATACCGCCTAACTTACATTTTTAGCGAAATTGAGTTATTGTTACCAGCGCATTCTGCAAGATCTCCAGCATCAACTAGCAGACGTAGTTTGGCTGAAAAAAAATCAGATAGCAAAATCGCGCTGAAAAGAAACCGCCAATCTACACAAAGCAGAATGCTTAGAAACAAAACCGCCTAACTTCAGTAGGCTCCATGCTTTCGTCTAGAGAAAAGTGATGCAGTGTCGCTTGCTTGAGTAGTACTTCAATTTGGTAGTTTTAATAGTTTATACGTTTTTTATTTTGTTAGTGTTGGCATCTCTCGTGATAACGGAAACCGATTTCTTACTAGCAATTAATTTTCGTGATCAATTTTTGGAAAAAACAAGAGTGCAAAACTGTTATTGTAGTTAGGCGGTATTGTCTTCAGAGACCTTTAGTAGTTCGGCGGTGACAGTGAAACTAATAATAAGAACAAAAGAAAGGAGTGTAGAAAATAAAATACTGAGTACAAAACTGTTTAATGGCTTACTTTGTCATTATCAAAGACAATTTTTGTAAATAACGTATTTCTGTCTGCATTATTAAAATGTTCTAGATAGTCAAAAGTAAAATGAAGTTTTTATTTTAATGTCACCCAAATAACAAAAGACAACCAACCAATACCGCCTAACTACAATTATTTACTAGCCAAATACCGCCTATCTAAAATTCATTATGAACCAATAACGCCTATCTACAACCCGATAAGAACCAATACCAACGAAGTAAATTTATTAAATAAGATTTATCTTTTTCAAAGACAAAAAAGTAATTCAAACCATCTATTTCGAATTAAAATAGCATTATATTAAATATCCCTTATATATACTTGAAAATAAACAGTTTTTTTTTGTCCCTCCTGGAAAGTTGATGAAATGTCAGTTAGGCTGTATTGTTTCTTAAGCGACAATATATATATATATATATATATATATATATATATAATATGATATACATATATATTTATACATATACATCACATATACATTATACATATATTTATGACTCTAACCAATCTTAATTTATAACAACAACAACATAATAATCATTTGAAGGCACTGAACAAGTTGTTAGTTAAAAGTTAAAATTGTTTTATAATAAAACTATATTCCTGTTTTACCAAATTATGTCACCGTTTTATAATCCAATCCATCTTACAGGCACTGGACATAGTCATTAAATATAATTTTGTCAGTTAAAAACAACAGTAAGCAATATAAATTACTTAAAAATTGATGAATAAACAATTGTTTCATATAAACTTTACTTCATCTACTAATTAAACAGAATGAAACCAAAGATTTTTACCGTTAAATGCCTGTCTATGAAAATATTAAAAAATATTAAAAATAGGAAGTTTAACCTTTTACCACTGATGTCCTTTTAAAGGACGTCAACTTTTCGGCCGAAAACCGCCGACGTCCTTTTAAAAGGACGTTTCGTAATATGGCTATATTTTTGTTATTTAACCAGATAGAGATGCCAAATATTTTTTCTAGGATGATTGTGAACTTCTACATTCTTTATAAAATTAACTCAGATAATCCTCTTTCTAGACTAAAATTAAAAATTTCAATTATTGAAGCAATCACTGAGGAATGGCTCGGCGCCCCCCCACCCGGCACAACATAGAGGTTTTGGTAATGAGCCTATTTACTTTATAGTAGAAAATAAACAGAATAATTGTTCAGTATGTAGTCCCAAAGTACCAGTTCTGGAGGCAAAAGGTAGAAAACTCGTTATGGTTGCAAAAATTGTAACAAAGGAGTTCATCCCATGTGCTTGACTAAGCACAGGCGCTAAAAAGAGAAAGTGTTTGAACACAAATAATGTTGTACATAATAGTGTAAATATTTATAGTTTCCAGTTTTTTTTATACGTTTCTAGGTTACTTATTTACGTTTTACATTTGTTAAAAAGTGTACAAACCCATACAACTAACTGTCCAAACATCTACAGAGTCTGCATTATTGACTCTGTATTACACAAGGTAAAAATATATTGTAAATCGATTTTTCCATGATTTAGAAAATAGTTTATTACTTTGTTGTTTATTATTATATTTTCTTGAAATTTTTTACATATCTCCATTAGTACATTTACTTTAATAAAGAAATAAATTTTATGTATAAAATATTTTTTGTTTATATTGATTTTTGAGTTAAAAATAAAAATTTCATTGTAAAAAAAAAATTTTTGTTTTAGGTTTTAGTACTTTTTGAATATAAAAAATTGAATGAAACTTTGTTTTGATATGTTTATCCTATAGTATAGCTAAAAAAAAAAATTATTATTTTAACTTCAATAGCATGGTTTTTAGAACAATTTATATAGAGTACTACAAAAATGGTGATCGGCCGCGGCGATCTAGGCTAATCAGTACGCGCAGCGGCCAAAGGGTTAACATTCATTTTAGAATAAGTTGAAGTCGCAACCTAAATTCCAAATAACGTAGGCTATTGCAAAATTATATAGTACTTCATTATTTATTGCAATAGTACTTTTGTAAACACATTTGATATACTAACAAATATAGTTGGTTACCTTATTAATGACCTTGATTGTGTACACATTATTATTACTATATATTTAATATTATGTATGGGTAAATAATAACTCATGATTTGTGAAATTTTATATGTGAGTTATTATTTACCTTAATATCGAATTTCACCAAGTACCAACTGTGTTTACACCTAATATTATGTATGGCGTTTTTTGTTAATTGATTATTATTTAACCTTAGATTAATAATAAGTAGGTATTGGGTTCATTTAATGTTATATTATTTTAAAATAAAATCACAAATATCGTGTATTTTATAAAACTAAGTTCACTGTTATTTGGTCATAAAATTCAAATTTCAAGAAAAACATTTGATTTTCAACAAAACAATTAATTATTCAGTGATCAAGTCAATATCTGTAACTGTTTAAGGTATAAAGGTTTGTATAAAAGGTATAATAAAATGTTATGAGATTGAAACATAAGGACTACAGCCTCCATTGCCTTCTCATTATAGACAATCATATTCGGTTGTAGTTATATTCTAATGGAACTTGCTATAATTGAATGTGTTTGCATATATTGTGCTTGGTGGAATGCCTAAATGTTGTTAGCCTATATGTTTTTGAGGCTGTGGTATCTATTCCTTAGGGTTCAGTTGCACAGAGTTTGTGTACTTCTAAACAAATTGAAGATGATGACTTAATTCTTAAAACATTGTTTTGTTGAAAATAAAGTGTTAGTTGTGAAAATTGTTTTTTTATTTGGTGATTGTATTTTCCACAAGTACTGCCCTTTTAAAGGGATGGAGTTATAATCTACTATTTGAAAGAATAGCAGAATTAAAGTGGATAGTGATTGTTTCCCAGTATTATATAGGAGACGATTGGAAAGAATGGCACACAGACACATTTTACTGGTATAATCTTTCTCTTTTCCGATTTCACATGTCCCAACACATGTCCAGGGCAGCTTCAGTAACTGCTCTGTAAGAATGAGTAAAAAGGAGGGTGGAATAATTTTTACTATGTATGGTATACTTATGGTTTACTAGGTAGGGTAGTCGCAATCAAAATTTTATCTCATCTCTGTTTGTTGACTGAACTTTGCGTTCTAAGACCTATGAAGTCCAGGGATATTCTGAGTACTATATCAAATCAGAATTATATTCAAACTTTAAGAAATTGATATAAAAATATTTAGGTAATTGTTTTAAGGTGTAAAAAATATTAGAAAAAAAACCTAAACCCTAATGTAAGGAAAACTCTGTGAAAATGACGAGTAATTTTAATTTGTAAGTAAAACCTAGCTGTCCTATCCTAGACATTACGTAGGTAATTTAAAATAAAATCATTTTATAACTCAAATAAACCAGACTTTTATAATATGTAACTTATTAAATGAATACACACACAAAGAATGTTTTTTATAGGCCTCTCAACATCATCACCTTATTAAAAAAGGAAGAAAAAAACCTAAAATAAAAACCCTTAACCCTCGATAGTCTGACAGTCAAAAGGGAACAAAAATTGGTCAAGAGAGATCTGATTGGATAGATGAAAGAGAGGAAAATAATCCAAGACTGGATAAAAAAAATATAGATCAAGCTAGGTTCCTTCAGGATTGGCACTATAAATGAGTCACTGAGTGTAATACACAAAGAAAATTTGGCATTCAACATAGGTACAGTTAGATTAGCTTGGTTTAGTTTATGTAGAAGTCCCTGGTTGATCTAGTGAGCAGAGCTCTTGTCTTGTGTGTCTGGAAAAGGTTCGATCCTTGTGGGATTTAAACGAAAATTTCGGTATTGATTCAATATCGTGAGGGGAGCTAAGATTAGTAGCAAATCCTGGTTATGAAAACTTGACTACAGAACTTGATGTCCTGACTTCACATAACCCAATGAAAAGACGTCTTAACGAACCTAGGGCTGTTGTGCTGAGAATTTATTTATTTATTTACACATTGAAATTATGATTAGTTTCAAAATTGTGATTATTACAATATAGGTATTTGGGTGACAAAGCTTGGAATTCAGTTTTATATTATGTCAATAAAGTGCTAACATTTTGATTTATAAAGACATTGTCGAGAAGATTGTTGATACAATAAAAAAAGTTTCTGTTTTTTTTTGTACCATTTTAATAATATTTTCAAACTTATTTCTAAAATATTTGATTTGCATTAGTTACTATACAATTGTTCAAATTTATGTAATTAGCAACAATAGTTTTTGACATCATATTTTGTTTATACCTAATAATGAAACTTTTTGAAAATTTCAATGCTGCATGTAATAATGGTAATAATCTTAAATCTCTATGTTAAAAAAAATAATGAATATTGCCGTAATTATAATTGCGAATAACTTTGTCCTGACTAGAAAATTTGATATTGGTTCTATTGTGAGTTTTATTAGAGAAAGGTTGCTGACAGAAAAGTAACTAGAGGAGGCTCATTTACTGTGGAGTCTATTATTTTTGGCTATAGCTTTGAGCTCTTTCAGGGTTGAATTAATATTACAAGCTAAGCAATTCAAGATTTTTTTTTTAAATATAAGGACAGATGTGAAGTCTGGTGAGGCCAAGCATCTATAATAAAAGTGGAGAATGCACAGTAGCAAGATTCATTAATGGTGGTTTTGTGAGACTGTGCTGAGTTTATTAAACATTATTTCAAGGTTAATAATAAAGAGTTATTATTAGTATAGTTTTAATGAAGTAGTAGGCTTAACCATATCAACCTGTTGGAAGTTATTTATTTATTGATTCAAAAATATAATTGTGCAGATAATTAATATTACAGTGGTTTATCTTTAAATGATAGTTAACATGTAACTTGGAACTTATCTCCTACATTGACATATGATTATTTATTAGGCAGATAAAAGATTGTTTGATAAACAAATCAATAAACATAAAACATCTCAGAATGCAAGTATAAATAAACTTTCTTACAGCCTAACTCTGAAATCAAAGCCTAAGTGAATATATTAGAACATTCAGATTTATCCATTAGTACAATATGCTGTTTATACAGTACAATACCCTGTTGATTTAATAGTTAATGTTCAGGCTGAATCCATATTATTACGATAGCAAAATGCATTTTTAAAGGCGAATGAAACAACTACTTTTACAGGTTACTACAAATATGGAGTAACCATGTAGATGTATTTATCAAAATTGGTTGTGGAATTTTTGTTTTAAAGAACCATAATGTTACTACGCTAGACAAACACTTTTTATGTCCTATTGTGGACTTATCTACCTACATCTGAAATGTAGAGTAATTATGTGGGGGTGACTCTTCAAATCGAGACATACAAAGAGTTTTGTTTTAAAAAAATACAAGGTTATGGCTGTTTTTTTTTTTTAAATCAATCTTTTCAAAGACTTGGAAGTATTAACTTTTTAATTCTATATATTTATGAGAACATTATATATAATAGGATCAAATGAAAACCAGTTTATAATATAGCTTTTCATGATTATAACACCAGTAGAGATAAACGTGTACTGTATCAGGCCGATATACTAAATATTCACAGAAAGCTTCCTTCATAGGCTGGTGTAACATTTATTAACAAACTTCAAGACAGCATAAAGCTGGAAGAAAATTGTAAGACATTCAAAAAGAGCTTAAGAGTAATTTTATTATCTTAAGGTCCTTCTACTTGGTGAGTGTATTCAGTAGCCTTTTATATCATTCATAAAACTTTCAATCGCTCAGTCCAGTCTATTTTTGATTTTAAGTTCTATCTGATATTTTTATTTAATTTGTGATTATTTTGATAAATTCAATTAGTATTTTAAAAGGCCGTTGACTATGGCCATATAAATATAGTATGTCCTAGGCTGTAATAAAATTAATCTGTGAAAAATTGAAAATGAACCATGGATGATGTTCTAATAGGTTAAATATCTTGAAATCAATCAAAATTGTTTTTATGAAATTTTTATAAATTGTAAAGATTTGTGTCATAAAATCAATATTTTAAGTTTATTGATTAGTCCATAAAACAAACATTCATCCATATAACAAATAATTACTTGTCGACATAGAAGATGCAATAAATTATAAGTAATAAGCCATTGAAGTATTGATCACTACAATTTTATTTTTAAATTATGAAATAAATAAGTTCTATTGGATTTATATGGTTAAGCCTTACTGCTTACTTATTAATAACTCTTCAGTAGTAATCTTGTATAAACTTACTGATTGTCAAGAACAAATACTGAAATTTAAATTTAGGCTTTAAGCTTATTATCTTTATCATCTCATTAGTTGAATTATTAGAATTCATGGACAACAAAGATTTTAAACTCCATGCATTTTGAAACTGTCAATTATATTGCTGGTTAACGAAATTGTTCAAGATAATAAAAACAACCATTTGTAACCAAAATGTCTTCACCAAGAGCACACACACACACACACACACACACACACACACATATATATATATAATATTTAACTTATTTGTATAAGGTGATGATGACAGAGGTTTTCAGGTTTAAACATCATCAAAGTAGAAAATGTTTTGTATTTAGGTTTATTAAAAACCTTTGTAAAATGACAAAACAAGGGTAATTGCTACTTTTCTTTTTCATTTTCTCTTTATACAAATAAGTTAAAATACAGAAACCTTCTGATATTTATAATATATACATACACTATGTTTCACAAACCTTCCCACCCTATAAATTGAATTACCAAAAATATTATACTTAGTTGAAGCATGATGGTAAGTTTGGCAACAAAATATGTTTACATTTTTTACTCTCTAGAAGTGTGACCGTCCCCCACTTCTTTTGACCAGCTGGAAGCTCCGGCTGGCTGGAGATCGTGTACACTCTAGCCAAATCTCGTCAGGATGGGCCAAGGACTCGGGTTATAGGACGCTAAATAAATGCACGCAATGCAAGTTAAATTAAATATTATCCTTTATTTTAGCGCCGGATTAGAAAAATACAGTAATAAACTATAATTTATTTAAAAAAATATATATTGGCTAGATAAAGGCCTTAATAGTGGCCGAAAAGCATACAGATTAATTTAGATAGCACGTGCCCGTCCCGTAGCGGTCTGCCGTCTCGCGGCTCTCTGAACAGACTCTACCCGGCTCGCGGTTCAAGCCCTCCACTCCTCATCTCTCCCCCCCTTCTACGTGATCTTGCACTGCTCAACAAAATCGCGAGTGCCAATTGATATTTTATTATTTAGGATCCCTTCCCGTTACATCCTAAATTTATTCTCATTATAGTTTTTATTTGGTGGGCTCCTTGGCTGGGCCACAGAAAGGTTGAGGGTAACTCTCGTTTTTGAATAGAGACAATACATTTTCTGATATCAAATTATATTCTAAACTCAACAGAAATCATTGTTTAAATGTACTGTCTCTACAAAAAGTTACTACCAGTCTCTCACATGTTCCTCTCGTTAGGAAACTGTGTTTGAATTTAAATCTACACAAAAATCAGGTTTTAAAATTAACACATTTTAAAAAACATGTCGAAATCAATTTTATAGTCTGAAATATTGAAATATTCTGTAAAGTTAATTACGAGATGTCATTAAAGCCCTCTAAATTTTGATTGAGTGAATAAAAAAAAAAAACTATATTTGGATAACTTAAATAACTAAAAAAGTTAAGTTTTTGTATTAGGACAATTTTTCTTCTCTCACAATGATACATAATTTTAATGGGAATTATTGTTCCAACTGGAGATTACCATGTTGCCCTTATGTAATAGTAATCTAGAAATTTAAACTAAAGCTAATCTATAGAAATTTAAACTAAAGCTAATCTATAGAAATTTAAACTAAAGTTAGAAGATAATGTCATTTTCATTGAGTTGGAACACTACATGTTTTCTAAAAATTCTATTTGGGCTTTCACTTAATCATTCACTGTGGCCATGAGCCTCAACAAAGTTTTGTTGGCAAAGACTACATTAAACTTTAATGTGATAACAGTTAGTTCTTGGTGAAACTCCATAGATAATTAAAATAATAACCATTAAAATAGTATAATTTCACATAAAATAAATGCTTTATTCTACAAAATAATATATTTTACCATTATTTAAGTTACATGATGATGCCTAACAGCACGATAAAGTATATGTGTAAAACTATACTGTTTTAAAGATTATATTGTCTATGATCATGCTCTAATTTAGTTGTCCCTTTTATAAACATACTCATTTCAAGCTTAAGTTATAAATATGGTATACACAAGTTTCTGGCTTTCATTTTTAATAGGAGCAATCTAGTGAAATCCTGTTTGTATAGTTTTTCTCAGTATTATTCTGTTTAACATGGTTTATTACTCTATATGCCTAGGGTTAACCAAAGAACAATAGGTTATGTTATTATATGCATCCATTCAAATTTTTGAGGAAGGGTACTTTCGAGACACTTGATATACTTGAAAATGTGATTTGAGGTTCAGGATTGGTACCATTCCCCCCTTGGTTTCGTAATTGCTATTTTTTTCTTATAAAATTTGTTTAACAAATTATTGCAATTACCTGGTGAACAAAAACTTTCTTTACTATACTCTGAACATTATATTTATTTATATAATTTACATAATATATATCCTAATTTATCTGTCGTCAAATGTCAGTTAGTTTAGACGGACATTTCCAAATTTTATTCTCTCCATTTCAAAGAAAAGCACAAACTTTAAAGCTAATTTTACAATTCTTTACTTTGTAGAAAATGTAATAAACAAAAACTGCAGTTTACGTTTTAATTTTTTAAAGGATATTTTTGCTTGTAATATATACAATATATCCTTTTATCATTAGAACATTCGTTGATATCTATAAGTTTTAGAAATATATTTTTACTTAGGTTTTTGCCTTTTTTTTAGGTTTTTGCCTTATGGTCATTTATACAACTATAGTACACAAAGAAAGATTTTAAAGTAAGAGATTGTTCTTTCAAAAAATATTTAAAATTACGATATTGTTTTTTGCCATCAATAAAAATTCACTCTCTGTTGTGTGAGTGACCTCAAAACAATACAAACAAGTAATGAACTGCGTTATCAACAAAGAGGTTATATTTAGGATAAATTTAGCAGCTTAGGCTTAGACAGAACATACTTAAAAATTACTTGAGTGGGTGTGTCTTTGTCAGCCAATAGGCATTGTGCCAAAACAACGCCTTTCCAATAAAAATAACATAATATCTATATTAGTTTTGTAGACGAGTCCATCCTCAATGCTAAACTGGTCAGGAAATTTGTGAAATAATACCATCTTATAAGACTATGCAATGTCTATTGATTCTACCTATATAAGTACTGTAATGTGCCACCAATTTTGGTCTGTTGTACATATAGTATTATACCTGTTAAAATTTGTAATTTTGGTCAGATTTTTAAAATATTTCGTCTGTAGGCTTATTTTACAAATCAGACAAGTTTGTTTTCTGTATAGTAAATTTTAAATTGATAGCAGTTTTTTACCTGAAATATATTTTTTTGTCTAAAATAATTTTTTAGCAGTATTGTTTTACAGCACACAAATAAATAGGTTCTTCACTTTTAAACAACAAGAAAAAATAATTGTGTCTAGTGTTAGCTTAAAAGTTTTCTGCAATATAAAACAAGTTGACGAGACCCTAATGGTACCGATTACACAATGTAATACAAGCAGATCCTCTAAATGTAACAACCAAAAATACGTTTCTAGTGCTTTGTAGGAAATAGGAGGGTTTTATCCAGTAGGTTAAGTTTGTTATCAGTTGTTACACAGGTTTTCTGAACATCGTAATTATTTATTTCATTACTTTCTTCACATCATTTCCTAGGTGTTCATGTAGATGTGTATAGGGTATTAAATAAAGATTTCCACTTACTTCACTGGTATTGGTGACTCGGCCGTGCTGGATTTCAGCAAATGTAATTATACAAATATCACATTTTCTTGGGAGGTTAGTAGTGAAAATTAATTTTTAACTATAACATCACTATTTATCCATCATAGAAAGGTCAGGTTGTTATAATGTCATGCAATTTTGTATCTAATTTATTGTGAAATAACACACGAGTTATGAACAAAAAATTGTTTAAAATTGCTGCCTATTTATTATTTTCAATTTGATTTATCTGAATTTCAATAAGGTCTTATATGAGAACACTAACTAGTAGGCCTACTCTATACCAAACTTCATGTTTCCATCTTCATTTTCGTGGGTGCTATTGTGCTTTCGTACAGATGTGATAGACAGCATGTCGAAGATCTCTTTTTCAGTTTCCTGAGGCCATATTACCTGGAGAACAGTCCAAAAACAGAGATGAAAGTTTTGATGTACTTTGTACAATTAATAAGTAATAAGTTATTAAATAACAAATAAATGTAAGACTCACCATCCACAATATTCTGTTTGGTCGGTTTTTTATACGACGGCCATTTCGGCGATTCAGCCATTATCAAGTTTATTATTGGAGAACTTCTCCAGTTGTCATGGAACTATGTTGTTTTTTTGTTTTCCATGACAATGGAGAAGCTTCATTGTGGGCGGTGAGTCTTAGATTTATTTATTATTTAATATATCAATATTCGGAATGGCGAATGACAAATCTTATAATAAGTTATTCCTAAAGAAACTGCAATAATAACTGCAGTAGTCAGAATTTTATTTCAATATCAGTCATATTTGGGTTTAGGTTTTACTATTAGTTGAAATGATTTAAAATGGTGGCAGTTTGTAGCAGTTTTCCAGTAATTCATTTTTATGAAGACTATACTAATTAATTTTTACAGTCTATTGATCTGCACAGATGTACCAACTTCATAAAGAAGAAGATTAAAAAAATTAAAAATCGAAAGATATTTGTGTTATATCATGTCAGTGTTCTGCTCCATGTCGAGTATTTGTCGCAATCTGCATGAGGGTATAACTAAATTTATAGATCCTTTAATTATTATTATTAATAGAGACTTAACTCCATCAAACAATTAAAACATGTTTATGCATATAAAGCCTGGAGATTGAACTCAAATATTGTTTTTTCAACCTATTCAACCTACTTCTTAAGCTATTTTTGTGTGTCCAAAACGTGATCAACTTGTGTGTCAACTATGCCACACCAAACTGTAAAATTTTATCATTCGAACAACCTGTTCTTCAGAAAATGTATGACAATCATTTTCACCTTCAGGGACTAGATTTGTACAAATTAATGTAAAATTAAAACTTAAAAACAAGAAGAGTTTCAGACTGTTATTAAACATTTTCAAATATTTTAGGAACAACCTCTTTTTAAATATCATATCCTTTAAACAATTTTGACTAAAATCTAATCAATCCTTGTACCTACCTCAAACCAAACTGGAAATTGTTGAATCAGTTGGTTTACTTGTTTTTAGGTAACTAAGTCCACCATATATATATCTCCTTTAAATATCATGTCCCTTAAACCATTTTGCCTAAATTCCAATCAACCTCAAACAAAACTGGAAATTGTTGAATCACTTGGTCTGTTTGTTTTTAAATAACTCATGACAATAATTACTTTTAATTCCAGTTGTCAAATTTTTTTTAAAAACTCTAATGATTCTCTGGTATACATAGCCCATATGTATCAAATTTCAGATTTAATATCACTCTTACTAATCATGCTTCATAGAAACTTACCATTGACAAAAATACCATAGATAGGGATATAGACAGATAACTTTCTGGAAATGATATATATGTATTCATAAGAACTCAACAAAATAGAAAACCATATTTTCTTTATTTAAAAATGGAAAGTAAAAGGTGGTTTACACATATAATTACTATATACACACATTACAACATATAATAGTCTATTTTTGTTAATTATTGAAATACAAACTTTGGCAATATTAGTTCCAGTATAGACTTTACTTATTGCTATAATAACTTTTTTTTACCTCCTTCCTGGTGGGAGCTGCAGGTGGTCAATTCAATTTAATATCTTATAAGGAGGTTCGAGTTAGACACCATTTTAAAGGTTTCAATAAGTAAAGAAAAACTATAGTTAGAAAACATAATTCTATTAAACCATTCCAAACAAGCTTCCACTCAAAGTTTAAAATATAATTTTGCAATGACATATTCATATGTAACAGAGATTAGAGTATTTTATTATGCACATTATTGTATTTGAAGTTCAACCATAATTAAAATGTCTTAAGAGTTGTACATTTGTTATTGTTGTCACATCAATTTGAAGTCACTTCAATTTCGGCTCTACTTGAACACAAATTATCAATTCTTTTGTTATTGTAGTTAATCAATTATTCTATAAGTGATATTTAAGGTGTGCCATTATCACAGAGACTGTATAATTGTTTGATTTTATTTAAATAATTCTTAATTTATTCCTTTTTGTTGTTAATTTTAAAGTGAGGTTAGTAAAATTTTGCTTCAAGACAGTATGGTTGCTTACCTGTTGCTACGCAACAAGAAGCATAAAATGAGTGTCTTAAAGAACAAGGGTAGTAAAGATAAAAGAGAGGGCCTAAGACTACATGACAAGTGTAGATCCAACTACGGTTTCTCGGCCCATACTAATTTAATGAATCCTTTGGGGGTATTTTAATATTTGTAAACATGTCTGATAGATTAACTATGACTAATTTCAGACTTTTAGCAATTCATGAAGTTTTTTTTTTTTTTTTTTAAATCTTAGCCTTTTCCTTGCTAGGAATAATATCTATAAATTCTTAGCGAGCACCAAGAACTTAAGAGCAACTTCGTATGAAATATTAAATAGGTCAATAGGTTTCGCCGATATAGGTTTATAGCTCAGGTTACATCTCATCTAGTTAACTTCGCGAATCACTTCCCATAGCGTATCACCATCTGTAACATAGCTCAGGCTGCATCTCACATAGTTAACCTCTCCAATCTCTTCCTATAGCATGTCACCATCTATAACATAGCTCAGGCTACATCTCACGTAGTTAACCTCTCGAATCACTTCCCATAGCATATTACCATCTATAACATAGCTCAGGCTACATCTCATGTAGTTAACCTCTCGAATCGCTTCCCATAGCGTGTCACCATCTATAACATAGCTCAGGCTACATCTCACGTAGTTAAACTCGCGAATCGCTTCCCATAGCGTGTCACCATATATAACATAGCTCAGGCTACATCTCACGTAGTGATCCTCGCGAATCGCTTCCCACAGCGTGTCACCATCTATAACATAGCTCAGGCTACATCTCACGTAGTTAACTTCTTGAATCGCTTCCCATAGCGTGTCACCATCTATAACATATCTCAGGCTACATCTCACGTAGTTAAACTCGCGAATCGCTTCCCATAGCGTGTCACCATCAATAACATAGCTCAGGCTACATCTCACGTAGTTAACTTCTCGAATCGCTTCCCATAGCGTGTCACCATCTATAACATAGCTCAGGCTACATCTCACGTAGTTAACTTCTCGAATCGCTTCCCATAGCGTGTCACCATCTATAACATAGCTCAGGCTACATCTCACGTAGTTAACTTCTCGAATCGCTTCCCATAGCGTGTCACCATCTATAACATAGCTCAGGCTACATCTCACGTAGTTAACTTCTCGAATCGCTTCCCATAGCGTGTCACCATCTATAACATAGCTCAGGCTACATCTCACGTAGTTAACTTCTCGAATCGCTTCCCCTAGCGTGGCACCATCTATAACATAGCTCAGGCTACATCTCACGTAGTTAACTTCTCGAATCGCTTCCCATAGCGTGTCACCATCTACAACATAGCTCAGGCTACATCTCACGTAGTTAACTTCTCGAATCGCTTCCCATAGCGTGTCACCATCTATAACATAGCTCAGGCTACATCTCACGTAGTTAACTTCTCGAATCGCTTCCCATAGCGTGTCACCATCTATAACATAGCTCAGGCTACATCTCACGTAGTTAACTTCTCGAATCGCTTCCCCTAGCGTGGCACCATCTATAACATAGCTCAGGCTACATCTCACGTAGTTATCCTCTCAAATCGCTTCCCATAGCGTGTCACCATCTATAACATTGGAGCGTTTTTAATAATTCTTTCAATTATAAATATCGTAAACCTTTGTTGTTGATAAAATGTATGTTTTTTGTTTCTAAAATATCAAAATAAGTATTACCTTTTAAACAGCAGAAAACAAATTATTAAAACTTTGGAACAACTGCACCTATTTAAATCAATTTTTTCAGTTCCAATTAATATTTAAATATAACCAACTTTGTCACTGTATTTGAACTTTCTTTTTCTTAAAAGTGTAAAGTATGTCGAAAATTCTGGTGGTTGTATTACTCATGCATATCAGTTAATTGAAAACTACTGAACTAATTTTCATCTAACTTTGACTAAAACCTAACCAGTCATCATAACTAAATACAAAAGAAAAATGGATATAGCCGTTCGCAAGTTATAAGCACTTACAAATGGACAGAAACGTTTCATTTTACATAGATAGAGGTGCAAATGTAAAACTGTTTTAAACGCTAACCAGGATCAATTTTTTTATCGGTTCAACGGAATTACGTATTCTTTTCGTCAATTTTCTTATTTATCAAATTAATTTCAGTTACCCCCCCCCCCCTGAGTCTTTCGACTTTCCTTAAATTCCTTTTATTATAAAAAGTAGAAGGGAGAGTGGGTTGGGACTTTATGATCACGTGGTAAAACATAAATCCGAAGGACGTTTTTTGATTCCGAGATCAAAAAAGTATGATATATCCTGCGGTGATAAACTGAACTTGTATGAAGGAAGTAGGAAATACGTTACCGATTACTATTTGGAGAGATTTCTGTGTGACCTTGTGTCATTCCAAGACTGCGTGTGCTAATATGATCCGATCTGATTTACACTTGTTGTGAATGATTGGCACAATGTCGTATTACTTAAGTGTAGTTGACATCATGGCCTGATAACAGTTTGAAAAACAAATCAGAATTTATGAAATTTATTTAGGCGTCAGATTCCAGTAGAAATGCCGAACAATGAAGTTGGTGACAAATAAATGTTTAGGATATCAATAGTCATAGGTATAGTAGAGGTTTTAATAATATAAGTATAAATATAATCGTATATATAATTCTGCAAAGCCTAAATACAATATCCTCAAGGTAGGAATGTGTCTGGGGTGGAGAGTAAAAGA
Source organism: Aphrophora alni (assembly GCA_963513935.1). Classification (NCBI taxonomy): domain Eukaryota; kingdom Metazoa; phylum Arthropoda; class Insecta; order Hemiptera; family Aphrophoridae; genus Aphrophora; species Aphrophora alni. The sequence continues at coordinate 73,171,058 of OY740772.1, forward strand.
GGGGTCCCACACTTCCGTTGTTGCGTTTGTATTCAGCGGTACAACCCCAATAAAAAAATATAGACCTCAAATGCTTCTGTGTAAACGCCTACTCTACTTTCGTTTCTTTTATGGGTGTAAATAAGAATAAAAAGTTTATAAAATTAAACTTTTAAGAATTAACTTGTACTTTTAAACTTTAAGAATTAAATTAATGTAGCTAAGCAATAATTTGTGTATCTAGCTTTCTTGGAATGGGTTGTACCGTCAAGTCAGGTTAGGGAAACAGTAGAAGGGAGGACACGTCAATTACACCAGACACAACCCTAGTCTGAGGATACTGTACGTTTGCTAAAACACTTTTGCGCGTCCACTTAACCTACAGAGGAGGCGATGGTCTCATTGGAAAGCTTGGGGTCTGAGGATCAATAGTAAATATATAGAACGTGACAATGTGACCTAATCCACGTGTCATAAAGACTCTTTTGAAGGGCCTTTAAATGGTTTTTAGCGACAACCCTATTAATAGTTATTTCTGGAGTTGTACAGCGCCGATTTTCATGCGGTTTGTTTTAAATGAAAAGACATTTTGCTATTATTTGCAAAACATTTATGAAATATCAATTTTATTTTATTTGTATATTTTTTAAAAGAATTTTTTAAACACTATCTGACATCAGTCACTAATCAGTCGCTATTAATACATTGTTTGATATATGGTGGCTTAATCAGCTGTTTTAAGTATGCATTGTTTTATTGATAATTTAATTTGTATGTAAAATCACAAAATCAAGTTAAAACATTTTGTAAATGTTTTCACATGGGTCTATGCTAAGAGCTCCTCCGCGCCCATTCGACCTACACATTTGGTTATAGATCTCATTATAAAGCTTTGAGTCTCAGGATCTATATTTTATATATAACATGATCGCGGATTTAAAAACGTGTTTTTGGCTACACCCATATTAAACAAAAACATGAGGCAACACGGAAGAGGTCTACGTCCGTTGCCTTAGGACAATTTTTTCCCTAACGCTTCCGAAGTAGCCGATGTAACCGAGGCTTTTTTACTTACTTTTCTATTGTTTTACAAAAACGCAAGCAGTACAGCTAACCGGTTACTAAATGCATGGATATTCTTACAGTACAATAACAAACATGTACATTGGATTCACATATCAAAACTAAATTTAACATTAAAATAATCTGAAAATAATTATACAAATAAAATGACTGGCAGTGGAATAGACGACGCGTTTAAACAAATATTTATATATTAACCTGCATAGCTTGTGCGTCTTCAAAGTTTATTCTTATTTGATCAAAATCGGCTTTTAATGAGGCGAATAGGTTTCATGTTTTTTGTCAGTTATTCCTGAACCGTAATATTTTTTTATTTGTGATTTTGCAAACATAGCCTAAATGAGTCATTAAGCTTCACATGTTGAACAAAATCACCATAGCGGGTACGGTCGTGGCAATCCTGAGGGACTCTAGCTGGATTGTAGATCCCCCTCTTTCATCTTTCCAATCAGGTTTCCTTTCACCAATTCTTGTTATTTTCTGACCCTGATGTTAATAGAATAATCGAGGGCTAGGCGTCTGTATTAGATCTCTTTTCTTCTTCTTATTCCCCCCCCCCATAAGGTGATTATGACCGAGAGGGTTTTTATCTTAAAAATGTTCTATGTATTACGTATATGTGAGAAAGGAAAATATGTAGGCTTTAAGAAAATAATTACTTTTAAATGATCAAATTTTTCTGAATTTCAATAGGGTTCCGTATGAGCTTATTTAGTCCCCTACAACAAATTTCATCTCTTTAAAGTTTGTGGCTGCTATCGTGCTTACGTATAGGCGACTACAACGACAGAGGGACTGTGTGTCAAATTTTTTTTTTGGTTTCCTGAGGCCAACACGGAGGTTACCATTTTTGGGGATTACTAAACTTACCCTTATAGTTCGTATATTAAGTAAGTAAAAATCGGGAACTTAAGGTACTAGCATTTTGTTATGCAAATGACGCATATTTACATCACCCGTTATTTACGTGATTCTGTGTTTCAAATTATTTATTTGAATATTAATTTAATATACTTTATTCACAATCTTGAGGGCAATGCCTTCGTTGGGACAGCAATAACTTATTTCAAATTATAAACAAACATCAACTAATGTAAACTTTCGTACAAGGCACCGTGGTTAGGGATTATTTATTAAATTAGTTTTGGATCGAAGTATTGTTTGAGGCACGCGATGTATCGGAAATTAACGAGAATCGACGGCAAATTATTGTCGGTACGGTATTGTTTTATTAATCTTACAAACGTTTATTTACATTAATCTTAACTAGACCCGAGACTGTTATATTTTTCTAACCTGATCACTGGGGCTCGGTTTAAATTTCATTATACCAGATTGTAATCAAATCTGGTTGATAAAATGTTTTCACATTTGGTTTGGCGAGCGAGAGAAGTCGGGTTCAATTGCTGTGGACGCCAAAGAATTTAAAAAGGCCATTCCACAAGACACAAATCCGAGATAGAAATGTTTATAGATTTTTACCTCTGGAACACCCTTTGGATGGTTTTAAATTACATTATACCAGGTTGTAATAAAATCTGGTTGATAGAATGTTTTCACACTTGGTTTGGCGAGCGAGAGAAGTCGGGTTCAATTGCTGTGGAAGCCAAAGAATTTAAAAAGGCCACTCCACAAGACACAAATCCGAGATAGAAATGTTTATAGATTTTTACCTCTGGAACACCCTTTGGATGGTTTTAAATTACATTATACCAGGTTGTAATAAAATCTGGTTGATAGAATGTTTTCACACTTGGTTTGGCGAGCGTGAGAAGTAGGGTTCAATTGCTGTGGAAGCCAAAGAATTTAAAAGGACCTTTAGGTTATATTATATTGAAAAGAGAGGTTAAAGGGTTAAATGGCCTATTGTGCAATTAATTATGCCTTTTAATTCTACAGGGTGTTTCAAAAAGGATGCAACTCTATTTTTGATGACGTGATTTATTACTTTAAAAAATTAATATAACATTATATAATTATACAATTTTCAAATTACCTTTAATCTTTATATAATTATAATTAATGTTCCAAATGACTTCCTCTGTTAGCATTGCAGGTTCGGACACGTTTCATAACATTTGCAGCCAATTTTCTTTTAGTGTTTGCTCAGTAATGTTTGAAATCTGACTTTCAATGTTATTGTTGAATTCGTCGAGTGTATGAGCCCTAAAAGCGGTAAATAGTGAAAGTCCTATCTCCAAGAAAGTAGTGATACATAATTATGAGGTTATAAAAAGTCTCAACTAACTGTTTTAAACAAACTTACTCTACTGGAGAAGACCTTTTGATCTACAAATACACTACAAGGCCCAAGAAACCAACTTTTGGGAATTACATTTAGAGAATGCCTTATATTTTATATTGCTTGATGGGGCTGGGTAAGTACCATAAAGGGCCGATCAATCTGTTTTATACTGCCAAGTTGCTTCCAAATTGTTTGCCTTGTTTTTGAAAATCTTGTATAAAGATTAATTTTGGACATGAAACACTGTTCTTCCATTATATCCATTATCAAGTGTAATGAAAGAAGGAGACATGAGCGATGAGCTCATCAAAATATCCCATATAAAACATATAGCTGACTTTTGTAGATATGAGTTAAATACAGGCTCCATCTGAACGTTTTAAGTAAACAATTTATGTTGTCCCTTTCAGCTCTCAACCACAGTTGCATGTTTTGTCATATTCTCTGTTATATGATTCATTATATTGTATTGTACACGGAGAGGATTCGGATTGTACGATTCTATCCATCCGATTGATTGTAGGCAGATCAATGTACCTATACTAACAGAAAAGTTTCAATCCATTTAATATTAACACGTCCAGTAGCCTCAGACTAGGATTGTGTCCTCCATTATACTTGCTTCCCTAGTCTGGCTTGACGGTACAACCCATTCCAAGAAAACTAGGTACGCAAATTACTGCTTAGCTACATTTAATTCTTAAAGTTACAACTTCGTGACAGACTTTTGTAAACGTTTTATTCTTATTTACAGCGATAAAAGTAACGAATGAAGGGTATGTGTTTACACAAAGCATTTGAGGTGTATATTTTTTTATTGGTGTTGTACCGCTGAAAGCAAACGCAACAAAGTGTGGTGGCCCCTTTATTCCTCTCCACCCCAGACACATTCCTACCATGAGGATACTGTATAAATATATTGTGTTGAGAACAATGGCGACTTATTCCTTTTCAAAATGACTCCTTTGGAACTCTTACACTTATTTCGGCTTGTGGTTCAGCTTGTCACAACGGTCCGCAGAGTTCATTTTTTCTTGTCATCAGCTGATTCGATAAGTTCTAATTAATTGAGTAGATAATCTAAACTAAAACATCACTTTCAAAGTTGATTTTAGCTTTGGGAAAAGTCAGAAGTAACAACAAATCACGATTACGCTGTTGGAAAAGTGTTTACAGATAAAAGAGAGTTACTAACTTGACTGTGGTGAGTTATCTGCTTAGCTATCGTATGGGAAAGAATCTCGTCTCAATCGCGTTTAGTGCAAACAATAAAATGATAACAACGAGAGAATCACAACCATTGTTAACAATCTGTACTTTATCCCGTATGTAGAGTTACGCTGTCTTTAGCCGAAGTTGTTAATAAATACTTTAACCTTGAAACTAGATTGTGTAAACAATGCATTCCTAAACAAGACGCTTCACATAAATTACACTAATAAACAGTTGGCTAATAATATACCGGCAACAGAAGATAAATCCATTGCTTTTATGTAGCACAAGGATACATTTTAAAAACTTTATAATATATATAATAGTAAACTTTCTATTTTTTAAAATCATAGTTTGGATTTTCTTTGTGAAACTGGTCTTGTGCTAAAATTAAAAAAGAAACTATTTGTATAAATGAAAACTGAAATAAAATACGTGATTTAGGTGAACGATATTTATTAAACTTCAAAAATAAATTGGTTAACTTTTTACATTATAGAAATGTCTTAGAAACATGATAGCAACGTCTTTCAAAGATAAATATAATTTATTATGGATCAGTTATATTTTATAAGACTTTTGTTTTTTGAAAACGAAAAACATATCGGTTATCAACGTCTTATAAAAATGAGTTGATGGGCGCCATCATGGTACTTACCCTAGCGCCATGACACAATACAATACAAGCAGATCCTATAAATGTCCAAAAGTACAAAGTTTGTTCCATTGTAGGAAATGTTAATTTGTATTGGTAGTTAGAGATTTAACTTGTTTAAAATTGTGTATATCACTGCTTCACGTCAGCTAAGTCTTCTATCACTTCGCTCTGACAGTGTCTAGCCCCTAGCGGGCCTCGAAGCTGTTCATATGTGAAGGCCCCTCCATTCGCTACGCTCGGGTAAGTGACGTGGCTGTGCCGGATCTCCTAACTATATAACATTTTTTTTGGGATGTCTGGGTTTGGAATTACATTTGTTACAAAAGCTATTTGTCACCGTAAAGTGGTGGAGTTGGTAACCATTACATGCGGAATTGAAAACTGCAACTTTTTATCTATTATTAGATATATTAATGGGTCTTATCGTCACAATAGTCTATATTTGTAGGTAGTTATATCACTACGGCCGTTTCGGCTATTCAGCCATTTTCGAGTGTTTTATGCTGGGTTTTCCCGTTGTCTTAGTTTAAAATCACAAATCACGAACACACGACACATAACAAACACACATCATGTATTACTGCATCATGTTTTAAATTTTTAAAGAACTTGTGTGTTTGTTATATGTCGTGTGTCTCATTAATATATCTAATTATTAATCAGTAGTTGGAATGGCGAAAACAAATATGTATGTTTTATCTATTATCTAATTTAGTGTGTTTTACATTGAATATGATCAAAGAACAGTTTAAAACGTCATTTTGACATTTCAATAGGATTCTATTTGAGCATACTGTAGTTCCTGAAGTTCCTTTCTTATTGTTTGCTAACGTGCTTACATACAGACGGACGGACGTAATGTCGAAAATCACTTTTCCTGTTTCCTTAGGCCATGAAACGCGAAGGTTAGCCAAAAAAGTAGTTCAAAATATTTTTGTGATAACCAAAATCATACTTAAAAAAATAATTAAAAAATTCTTAACACACACACAACCTCAAATTGGTAAAAAAATTTGCAATAATAGTTCTGGAACCCGAAAATTAAGTTAAATTTGTACGTATAGTGAAGTTTACGATTCACTAAAAGAACAGACCGTAAAATACCAGATGGTTTGTTGGTAGTTGTTTCTTTTCGTGACACAATACATCCTATCCTTGACGATTTCGTTATTATTATTGCAAGTTATTACAGAGCGTGGGAAACGGCTTGACATCTTTCGTTCTACCAATGACTACATAAATACTATAAGACACGACATGGCCATGTTAAATATTCTACGCTTATTCTTGAGTTGACCAATACCCGCTAGGGTGTGGAGCTGTCGCTCTTTGCTAGAGAATCTGAAGTTGATGTGACTGGCGCTAGGTGGCTCTACGGTCAAACAATGTTTCAGTTGCGCACTGATGCCACATATGGGACCAGAGATGCGAGGGAAGGTCGAGAATCGCTTATCTCAGCGCACGAACTGACAACACTGACTATGCTGTGTCAACAGTTGTACAGTCTCAACCAAGTGGGATGCGTACAGTCAAGCACCTGCTGCTAGCGCTTTCTGATAGCTGTGTGTCAAACTTGTGACGAACAGCACCCGTAAAGCGTAGACTATTTCCCTATCCTATATCGTGTCTTATAGTATTTATGTAGTCATTGGTTCTACACAAAGTGGGAGGCGTCATTTTAAAGCTTAGCTAACTTAGTGGACGATACAAAATTTACTTCCACATACAAGTTACATTTCCTGATAGTCCAAGGTTAACGTAGATAAGTGAAAGGAAAATGTTAGAATCCTTCCAAGGACCTAGTTAATGTACTAGACCAATAGATATAACTAAATTGTTAGAATCAGATTGTTATTAAAACGTAGTAGAACACTCGAGACTATAAACCAAACAAAAGGACTTATTTTTATTTGACATATTTTTCTCCCTGTTGTGTTAGCGAAGGTTCTATAAATCACTTTTTTTCCAATTTTGTTCAAACTACATATAGGCTTGGTTTTATGAAACGTTGGGCATGTTCGTTAACCAAATTCGGTTTGTCATTTTCAATACAAAAAATAAACTAAAAGTAATATTTTCGGTTTATTTTCAAACAAAAGAACTAATTTTTCGGGAATAACTAAGTGACCAGGTTTTATAACGTCGCACAATCAATTATTGTGCTCCTAGATGTCCAAACCTGTTTTATTAAGATAGTTTTCAAAAAGAAAGTTATGATTGAAAAACGAAATTGTTGAAAACAAATTAGAATTTTGTTTAAATATTTGTTGAAAACTTTATTTTTTTAAGATATTTTAATATTTAATTCCAGCAGTTAAGGTTTATTTTGGTTGTATTCCATTTACTCGTGAACGGTAAGTATCTCATCACTTCAGTTTATCACACTGGGTCTGCAACATTAATCTTCATAATTCAACTAAATTTGAAAGTCGGTACAGACAATTTTGAGAAATTGTATGTTTTATAACAGCCGCGTAAGTGATTTTGTTTTTTTCACCGATAACTTCCAAACCGTTATTTTTTGTGGTAGATGATGACCATTATGTTTTATATGGGTTTTTACAAGTTACATGTCAAAATTTAGGCAAGTAATTTTAAGTTTCTGAAATGGGCCTACTTGTTCTGGTTTGTACAGCACTCGACATTACTCCATAACCGAAGGGGGTTTTTTTGAATACTTAATTTATATTATTTTTGGGCGAATATATCATTATAATATAATATATAATATTATTTTTGGTTCAGAAGATATTTGGGAGGATATTTCCGCAAAAAAATGTATATAGATTTTCCCCCCATCACATGACTTTCTCTATACTATGTATGTGAAATAGTATTAAGGTGACACATTTCAAAATGGTGGCGGTTTTTCTATAGTTTTCCTACTCCTGCTTGTAATAGATAATTTTGTGCATCCCTGCGTAGTTTAATACCGAGGCCAAATTTTATCCAGCGACCGGATGTACTAATAACAAACAAATAAATTCATGTTGTATCAGCTAATATTGTAACGATGCACATTTTTTGATTAAATCTGCTAATGTTAAGAACACACTGTTGTCGATAAATGCAGAGATGGCAATAACTTTGCTTGCGTAGGCTTTCTTATCCGATTCATTTCCTGTCCTTAGTTTTATGACAAATTGTAAACACTTCAATTGTTCTCGGAATGATTAGATTTTGTACCAAATAACAGTTATCCGGACGAGTATTGCGTTTTTAAAATTTCTCGCAGGTTGCCAGTGATCGTAAAGTATTTTGGTTATTAAAAAAATTGATGTTTACATTTTCGTATATGTGTCAGTTTTCCTTTCACTTCCCACTAACATCGTAGAAGTGTCTATAGAATGTCTGTCCGCAATGATTTTACGAAACGATTTTGTCAAAAATTGATACCTAGTTCACCCTCCCTCCCTCATAATTAGGTACCTACGTAATTCCTCAAAATTAATTTATGTACAAAATGAAAAAGAAAAATATTTTTTGGCGTAATTAATCGGGGAATATCATTCCAGCCTTGAATAATGAAGTAACAAAATTATCCGTGAAAAACATAAATAAGTCTGAGATCGGAAAATAGTTATCTTCCTATGCTACTATATAACCTTTTTAATAATTATTATGTATTTTGAAAACGAAAATTTCAAATAGCATTTATTTGTACAAAAATACATTGGGCATCAAATGATTTCATGTTTTACCTTCTGCAAGAAAAATAAACGATAACGAAAGCCTGAAAATAAAGCATGTATATATAAAAATAAAAATGTACTACGGACGAATGTCTTGATAAGTTGACTATATCGAAATCGGCTTAATACATTTCGAACAAATTGGAAGATTTTGATCCATCAATATTACAAAACGTAGACTAAGTAAATACAGTGACAGTTCGTGAATAATTCAGAACTCATCGATAAGTTAATTGTGAAACCGTATTTATTCCTAAAACTTCACATTCCACCCAAAAATTTGAACGAAACTGCTTGAAACGATTTTGTGATATTCCACTTTTTAAAACAGCGTCCATTGCTTCTTCTTCTTCTTTTTTTTTTTTTGACTGAACTCCCGAAGTGGAAATTTAGGAGCGAAGTCGACAAACACATTTTGTGTGTCCTTTTATTGGAGGTTATGTTGTAGTAAAATTATCGAAATAAAGCCAATTTTTGTACTTTGGTTTTATAGTAGACACTTTCAATTTTTGAGTTATACTCAACAATTTAAAAAATAAAGCATGGGGATACAGCCAACTAGCCGTATACCACATTTGTCATAATATGAAAAACGCAAAATGGATTTTCGCCTCGTCACAAAACGTGTGATCACTATGTGGCGGAAAAATTAATTTTTTTAATGTTTTAGATCGTCAAATATAAACAAGAAAGGAATGTTCGTTAATCCGTAATACAAAGCAGATAACTTATTTGTTTTGATTAGAAAAGTTGGCAGCACTTATCACACAGCTGGTTAAGTGGTTTAGAAATAGAGAAGGAGGTTACGTCAGTAGGAAGCCTTACTACGGCCTTCCTTAAGGCTTAGGCCTTCTACGTGTAACCACTAGGTTAGTCAAGTGGCCTTGAATCTTTCAGGACACTAACGTCTCAGAAATACAATAAACTCAATACTCTGGAATGTAACAAACTTTCTTACTTCCGTCATGATTCAAGTGTTTTGTGGATCGCTCTCTCTACAATTGCAACATTTTATCATCGAAATGTATAATAATATAGTTTAATAATATAGTTATCATCGAAATAGTTTATAAATATAACTTTGTAGGCTTTAATACGCAGTAATTGTTCAAAAAGAGTGAAATCGTCTATGAATAATTAACGGAACACAAAATTATTTCACAACGACAAGTCGCCACCCTTAGTTAATACAAATTAAGTTAGTTTAATGCATTAGCCGTAAGAAACAAAATTATAATTATCTTGTCAAAAAATTATTATTTTTTAATTGTCGAATAAAAGAGCCAAGCTTGTGTTTATAACCACACGACTTAAGGATATGCGAAAATGTATATCCAAATGTTTGGTATTACATGTACAAACATTTACATACCTATATTTAGCGCTTTTTACTATACAAAAATGGGCCTAAACTCAAAAATGCAAGTTTTTTTTTCTTTTGTAAAAATTCCTTTTACGAACAATTGCAAAAAAGACGTCCATTTTGAGCGCTCATTATCTGTGGCTCAGTGCGTTTGACGAATTTTTGTCTTAAACTTTTATTGATATCTTGCTTAGTTTTTGAGATATTAAAATAAATCCGGGGGTTTTAGGGATATTTTTATTAAAATAAGTTTTATTAATATATTTTTGGTTTGTTGACAATACCTACAGAATCTTGTTCAGCGACCCCAGAAACCCCCGAGAAAAAAATTTCAAACATTTATTTAAAATATTTCCGAGATCGGTTTAATTGTTTATAAAGGTATATAAAAATTGGCTATTTGTTAAGTAAATAATTAAAATAAGTCCGAACGTTGAAAATTTGTTTCATTACTTTTGATCTTAGCCTTACTACCCATGCACTTAAAAAAAATAGCAGCCTGATTGATCCAACTGGACAAAAAAGTAGCTTTTTTTTTCGTCTATTTTGACGCGGCTAGCAAATCACTGTTTTTTGTTTCTATGAAATACTGAGAAATTCTAACACTGCGAGAATTATACAAAATCCAATGTGAAATCACATTTTTTGTAATTATACTCAAGTTCTCTACAATATAATTAGTTTTTTGTTTAACAGTTACATTTATTGTTTTTTCCACAGTCAATTAAATTAAATTTTTGGGAAACAGTTGAATATTAATGATGCGGGAACATAGTTTAAAATCTTTCACAGACAAAATGTCAATTTTGAACAGTGCCATCACGCCAAGTAAATGAGTTTTAAACAAGACTGATGTAGTTCCAGATGTAAGCACAATGTTTGAATCCGATCATCTTAGATATTGATGTAAAATAGTGTTTTTGCTGTATATGTTTATATTCGTAATTTCAGAGCGTCAAAGGATAGGGTAAAGCCGAGTTGAATTTGACGTAGCAAATACAGTTTTCCTTCTTCTGATGTAAAGTTGGCCTCGAATAGGATGGTTGCCATGGTTACTATTTATACTTCCGCTATTGCGTACAGTAGGCTACTGTTAAAATACCGGTCAACTATTATGGTTATTTTATTGTTTATTGTTTACGGATTCTTGTTTATTTTCTGAATGTAATGATGATTGTGAAGCGTGATTTATTGGAGACGATATTTATTATTTCTTTCTTTAAAGACACCATTTAATTGCTGATAAGAAATATATAAAAATTATTTATTACACTCTTTAAAATAAATGCGATTGACCTAATCTTAAAAAAAAAACATATGGTTAATTGTTTTATACCCGTTTATAAAATTTATGAATTTACTGTTTATGGTTTTATTTGTATGTAAAGCGTATAATCTCTCGTTCATCATTGTCTTATAATAAAAGAAAAAAAAGAACATAAAATAAGACCTAATAGCGTTGGGGTCGGAAGAGAATAAGAGTTGGTCAAGAGAGACTTGATAAGAAAAATGACAGAGAGATATCTAAACCAAGACTACACGAAAATGGTGTAGATCTAGCTAGGTATCTCGGGTTTGAGCACACGGTATAGGCTTATACAGGGTGTTACTAAAGTCCGCCCTCCACCACCTTAACTTTTGTATGAACTTAAATAGAGCCAAACCCTCTTTCGGGTTGTAAACTAGGTCACTTGAAGTTTCTTTTATGATAGTTTTAAATTTTATACCTCTCATAAAGAGAGGAATTTTGGAGTACTCAAAATATTCAAATGGGAACCCGCATCTTATGACAGGTCAAATTAAAGATCATTAAAATTAATCGTGTTCACGAAATATTATTAGCTGACTAATCAAAATGGAGTCGCAACATTTATTTGATATTTTTTAATTATAAAATCGCTAAATATGTGTAATGAGAACAAAATATGTTCGCTAGATTAATCTGAGAGAAGCATTCAACGTTAAATGTAATTTTACCTCTTGTATTCTTACAGTTAGTATGAGAGTTACATTTCGTATTAACAGTTGGTTTGTTGTGATTATTTCGATTAAGTGTTCAATCGAAATGTAACTATCATACTAACTGTAATACAATATAATATTTTGAAAATATCATACACATTTTGAAATAACGTTTTTATAAAAGTGAAATTTGTTGGTATTATTAGTTTTGTCTTAAAAGCAATTTAATTTGATACTTTTTTTATTTATTTCAATGTGCCCTTCAGTACCACACTTTTGGGAGACAGGTCAAATTCAATGTTGAATGATTCATCCAGTTTAGTCTTGCAAACATTTTAAAACTGTTTAATTTTCTTATTACAGATATATTATTTTAAAAAGTCTCAAATACATTTTGTGACGCCATTTTGATTAGGGTCATCCAAAAAATATTTCGTGAGTGCCATGAATTTTGTCTTTTAATGTCGTTTAATTTGACATATCACAAGGTGCAAGTTCCCATTTGAAAATTTTGAGTACTCTTTTTCAAAATTTCCCCATTTTGGGGGAGGTGCAAAATTCCAAATTATCATAAAAGAAACTCCAGGTGACCTAGTTAACAGTCCCAAAAGGGTTTGGCTCTAAGTTCATACAAAAGACTTTACTGTACTTTTTTCTCTGTTGGAAATATATACTTTACCTAAGTGTTTTGCTACTATTGATTTTGAAATAATTATTTCGCGTAAATAAATATCCGATCATGGTGGAATCGACTCTGAAAAACGAAAATAATGAAATTATACGAGTAAAACAAAATGTAGTAAAACTTTGAGATGGTAAAATAAGCTTATCTTACAGAGCTACTGAATAGAATGTTTGTTTTGTTTTTTATGCATGTAAACAAACATTTCTCTTGTAGCACGTCGCTTGTCAATAATAAGCCTATATTAAAGTGTTTACGTGTATTCATTGACAGAGTTGTTCAAAGACGTATTATTTTTATTGAGTTAACATGAAACATACTGTACTTTTAGTGTATCTCGTAGTTCTATTTAGAGCTACAATTTTCATTTACTCTTGTTATTAACTTATTCTAAGCCAAGAGTATTTGGTTTGATTTAATTTGACTTTATGAAAGTCGTCAAACAATTATATTAATTGTTGGTCTGTTTAAAAAAAAAAAATTACTTAAATTTTGTGGCTTGAGCTTGAACAATCATCAAGTTAAATTTTATGATTGTTCTAATGAACCAGCTGTTAATAAATTTGTAAAATTGGTTGTTATGGTAACGCATGTTAAAGAGGTTTAATCTTTCAAACAGCCTTCGTCATGATTGAGTTATTGTGGAGTTTTAATTATATGTAAAAATCATGATGATCAGTCACTTTTCCAAATGCAGCTTTTACACATCCCTCTGTCAAGGCCTAATGAATTTAAATAATTTCTTTTACTGAAACCTTCTTTAAACAATTGTTATAGTTGTGCAACTAAAATAGACTGAACATGTACTGTACAAACTTGGTTTAGTTTTTTTTTTAAAATTTACATTTTCTCAGATTTAGCACAAGCAATTCAATTTTAATGAGTTACAAACTCCGAGTGTGGGAATGTAATATTGAAATTAAGTGTAGAGCTACGACCCTCAGAGAATTACACATCCTGATTCTGGAAGCAGCAAAATGTCTGGGGTGTATATTTTATTGTATAATTTCATAGAACTTTTTTTTAACAAGCTTGCCTATTCACTGGACATGGGCAATGATGATAAAACGTGTACAAACCGGTTGGAAAAAGGACTACTTCTATTTTTGCGCAAATTTGAAAAAGTAAAAAAAAAAACATGTCGCAGCTGGGTTTTATGACATTTTGATATATGACGTTTTATCATAAAGTCTTTGAGCATAACCTTTATAGCTCCATTAAAATTTTTTTTTTTTATATTTTCCCTTTCTTTCTTAAATTACCCAATTTTATTTTTCTTCTATGGAAGAGAACAAGAATTGGTTAAGACAGACCTGATAGGAAAGATGAGACAGAGAGATCTAACCCAAGACCATATGGAAAAAGGTCTATATCCAGCTTAGATTCTTCGGGGTTGCCACGCCTGTACTCACTGTAGATGATCCCCTGAATGGTCAATCGTAGATTACTACTTACGTAAGGATGGGCATATAGGATCTTGAAACTCTAAGATGAAACAAAGAGATCTAACCCAAGACTATATGGAAAAAGGTCTATATCCAGCTTAGATTCTTCGGGGTTGCCACGCCTGTACTCACTGTAGATGATCCCCTGAATGGTCAATCGTAGATTACTACTTACGTAAGGATGGGCATATAGGATCTTGAAACTCTAAGATGAAACAAAGAGATCTAACCCAAGACTATATGGAAAAAGGTCTATATCCAGCTTAGATTCTTCGGGGTTGCCATGCCTGTACTCACTGTAGATGATCCCCTGAAGAGTCAATCGTAGATTACTACGTACATAAGAATAGACATATAGGATCTTGAAACTCTAAGATGAAACAAAGAGATCTAACCCAAGATCATATAGAAAAAGTTCTATATCCAGCTTAGATTCTTCGGGGTTGCCATGCCTGTACTCACTGTAGATGATCCCCTGAAGAGTCAATCGTAGATTACTACGTACATAAGAATAGACATATAGGATCTTGAAACTCTAAGATGAAACAAAGAGATCTAACCCAAGATCATATAGAAAAAGTTCTATATCCAGCTTAGATTCTTTGGGGTTGCCATGCCTGTACTCACTGTAGATAATCCCCTGAAGAGTCAATCGTAGATTACTACGTACATAAGAATAGACATATAGGATCTTGAAACTCTAAGATGAAACAAAGAGATCTAACCCAAGATCATATAGAAAATGTTCTATATCCAGCTTAGATTCTTCGGGGTTGCCATGCCTGTACTCACTGTAGATAATCCCCTGAAGAGTCAATCGTAGATTACTACGTACATAAGAATAGACATATAGGATCTTGAAACTCTAAGATGAAACAAAGAGATCTAACCCAAGATCATATAGAAAAAGTTCTATATCCAGCTTAGATTCTTCGGGGTTGCCATGCCTGTACTCACTGTAGATGATCCCCTGAAGAGTCAATCGTAGATTACTACTTACATAAGGATAGACATATAGGATCTTGAAACTCTAAGATGAAACAAAGAGATCTAACCCAAGACTATATGGAAAAAGTTCTATATCCAGCTTAGATTCTTCGGGGTTGCCATGCCTGTACTCACTGTAGATGATCCCCTGAAGAGTCAATCGTAGATTATTACGTACATAAGGATAGACATATAGGATCTTGAAACTCTGAACGTCTCCATTTCCAAAAACGGCTACCCAGTAAGTTTGTACATCATGTAAAAGTATTAGTTCTATCATATAACTTACTTCAGTTAAGTAGGGAGTAGCGGTAATTTGACCGAGGTGTAAATAAACATGGCTGTGTTACGTGATCTAGTTAATACGGACCTAGAAATATTGATCCTTGTAAATACAGCGAGGCAGGCTTTGATGAGTTATGTAATGACTATATGACATAAGACCGTCAACTCCGTTATTATGATAGTATTTAATCTACACATATTGATTGGTCGTAATATTCAGATACACAGTCAGTGAATCATTAACTGAGAGGTTCTCTTGAGTTTAAGCGCGCTCATGTAATTTTTTGTTGTTGCTACTGAAAAATGTTTTGTGGCACTCACAGCGGGAAACAGTTTTGGTTTAGTTCAGTACCGAGATGTATTTCATCGAAACCACTCGTGAGAGGGTAACTCTCAGGGGCTCATTATAGTGAATACGGGCGTGACAATTCCGAGAGACCTAGCTTGATCTACACTTTATTTCATGTACACTTGGGTTAGATCCCTCTCTTTCATCTTCCCTACCAGATTTCTCTTGACCAATTCTTTTGTTTCTTGATCTCTTCCGACGCTATTGGAGTATTCATGTACTAGAAGACTTTATTTTATCTTCTTTTCCTACGAGGTGATGATGACCGAGAGGTTTTTTCCGCCTTTAAACAACGAGAAAGTCGTATGAAGGCATGCAAACGGCCTAAAAACAAACATATTTACGATGCATCAAATTTAAAGTCAGAGATCGAATTAAAAGGTCAGTTTTACAAATCACATGAAAACTTACAAAATCATCACAGTCATTTTACCTTCGGTTGAGTAGGAACAGTTTTTGGTGGAAGTACTGTACTTCAATTAGTTGAATCAAAAAATAACTAAGACTATATTGAGGAAAGTGTATACTCCCTGAGGACCACTTATCCTTAACTTTGAGGCAAGCACTGACAATATTTGAAAATCTTAAATTTTAGTGCAATTTATTCATAATTAATTTATAATATTTTAACGAATCACCCAAAAACTTGGGGCTTATTTGACGAAGTTTTGAAAGAGTTGAAATTAAAATGGCTGGATCTCGTAAACTATTTGAGCGAAGTGAATGCACAATGCACATAAATAGAACTCTACAGGCAATGTGTAGAAGGCGGATTTTAAATGTTTAATACAAGTCAAAACTTCTAATTGTCCCAAAATGTCAAAATGCACTCTGCCTATAGGAGCTTTTAAATTAGCTGTCCGTTTCTTTAAACATTAAACCATTTCAACATCCGTTACCATAGCAGCAAATTTTACAAATTTAATATTATATTGTGGTTAAATTACAATATCCACAAAATAAAACCATCATAGTCACTTCTTTCTTGTTGTTTAACGGCAGAAAACCTCTTTGTCATCGTCGCTTTATAAAAAAAGACTCCTAGCCTTCGAATGTTTAAGGGTCGGAAAATAACAAGAGTTGATGACCTGATAGGAAAGATTGAAGAAAAGGATCTAACACAGGATTACATGAAGAAAGGTGTAGATCCAGCTAAATTCGTTCGGGATTGCCAAGCCCGTACTCACTAGCTTCTGAGGGTGCCAAGAAAGCTAAATTATGATCGTACAATTATACCTTGCTGACCAACTGAAGGAATCGGATTAAGAGTTCGTTATGGCCAACCATCGAAAGTTCTAGTGACGTAACTTGATTTGGAGTTTAATAAAATAAACTCGGCCTCATATTTACAAATTTTTGAAAATAACGTTTTCAACTTCATCAAAATAATTAGAGTTAGGTGTTGTAGTTGTAGTCTGTTTATTCTATTTTTAAAGTTATTACTTAATGGGAATATTTGTATTAATATTATTGTTTGTTCGGACATTTGCCATCATTTGTGTATAAGAAACAATACACGACGTTTCGAGAGTATAAATCAACTCCCGTTATCAAGTGCCTAACTAACAAACTAAAATATGCAGACAGAACACACGCCTAGATGTCTAGGCCTATGTTTAGAAACGTAAACCTAATCAAAAAAAAAAAAAAAAAAACACAGGACAAACCTGGGTCAGTTTTTTCTGAAACCTGTTGTCCTGAGTGTTTTTTCATTAGGTTTCGTTTCTGAACATAGGCCTAGACATCTAGGCGTGTGTTCTGTCTGCATATTTTAGTTTGTAACTTAGGCACTTGATAACGGGAGTTGATTTATACTCTCGAAACGTCGTGTATTGTTTCTTATACACAAATGATGGCAAATGTCGGAACAAACAATAGTCTCTTTAGTTTCTTTTACTGGTGCAACATCAAACCTTTAAATTCAAGCTATTTTGTCAATATCATATTCTGGTTTGACAGTAACACATGATAGATAGTAACTTATGAAGTAAAGAAAATTTACGAGCCACGCCCGTACTCACTATAGTGGAGTCCTTCAGGGTTCTATGTCACTTAAAAGCCTATTGATGTTTTACCTTTTTTAGATGATAACATTATCGCCAACACTTTCTCAACAAACTCTCACAAAGAGACAAGAATGCAATAGATTATTCGAGCTGTCACTATAACAACGACCAATGTTTCAAACGAAATGGTTCATACTAAACATCTATATTAATGTTTTAATATCAATGGGTTATAAAACCACAGCTGTTAAAAACATAGATGTTACAGGTTTAATTGTTGTAAAGCTTGTTTGTTTAACAGTTAACCTGTTTTGCTTTGATTAGTAACAAAATGCTAACTAAGCAGGAAGGTATCGATGTTACTTTATTAGCAGGATATGGTACTACCGTTCAAATGGTGCAACTTTTAATTTGACCTACCAACTCAAGTGATTCATATCACAGATAAACAAATTAACGCTATAGATAGCGTTGAAGAACAACAAAGATCTGGCCCTCGTAGGAACCGTAATGAATGAAGGAACATCGACTAAAAGTCCAAAGAAGAGTTCTCAGCGTCTACGGTATCAGTAAAACAAGCTGATAACAGATGGTATCCTAACAAAAATAAATTGCTTTATCACGTATCATAGGATGATTACGATAGGTAAATGGAACTCTATATATTTGTGTGATTCGAGGTCTCGACAAAATCAGGACAATTCACTGTTTTCAAATAGCATATTGTTCTCTGATGAGGTAAACTTGTATGTGAATAGGAAAGTTAACTGCTAAAACCAGCGCTAATGGAGCGACATCTACCCACATTAGTACAATGCAAGTTACCGGTAAACAGATGATTTGGTTTCGCATAGGGATGTTTCAGTAACATTTCGTCCTGCTGCCAATTTCCTAGAAAAAAGGAACATTTCGTCCCGTTCAGTTTTACAAATGATTAAACAAACTAATTACATCATCTCGTAGTGGCGAATATTATTACCTTATTTGTTTGCGTGACTTCATGAGCTTTACGTCTCTACAGTTATGGAGTTCTCTACAACTACAAGAGGTCAACCCTGTTTGCTGTTAAACGGCTATCGTTTTACCAAGAAGAAGGAGAAGAAGTGCGGTGAAGTTGTGTGGCGTTGTGTCAATCGTGAAAGTAGTAACTAGTAGCCGTGACATTGTTAAAGAAGAGAGTCATAATATGTGTGTTCCCGATGTAGCTGGAATTAATTGATGTACAGAAAGCTATAGGACAAGCAAATAAGAGAACCCGTGAGGAGTCTCCTACACCTAACCCCACGCTCGTGGAATCGGGACGAGATGTTACCGGGACGAAATTGGCTCAAAATTGGTTTCTTTTTATTGACGACAACCTAAATTTTGTTGGACAATACCATATATTTCGTCCTAAGAAGGTCTATTTCCAAAATGGTTTCAGTAGGATTAGCTTCACGAACATTTTCCCAACGCTGTAATTTGACGACGTAATACTTAATTAAAGGTTTATCAGGAAAATCCACGACCTCACTGCCCTTGATTTTTATCTCTGGAAACAACTTAAGGTTATAAGTGTATCAGGGAAAAAAACTTGGGAATAAATTATTTTTAATTCCAGACAATTCATTATAAGTGCGTGGTTAAATTGTATCACACTTCTACCCTCAGTTTTTCTTTTACATCAATCTTTCAATTGTTTGTTCGTATGGTAGTCGGTGCAAGATCTGCATTGAGCATCACAGACTTCCGTAACATTACACACCTGTGGTCTCTTGCAAAATTTTGTGTTTTATTTGATTAACAGAATGTTTGATAAGACACCTGCTGCAAGTATGACGTTGTGTCCTTGACGCAACAAGAATTATGTTAGTCATGGAGGGAAAAACAGCTTTGTGTAGCAGTAAACAACTGAAATACGATGACAGTAATGTGGAAGAAACAATGTTTGCTTGAATATTACACGCAATTATAATAGTAATGTAAATTGATTTTGTTGTTATTGGGCGATTGATTAAGTTAATTTCTACTTGATTAGGATTTCAAGTTAATGATAAGCATTTCTCAGGCGGTATAGGCTTAGGCTTACTCAATTTAGTGTCTTGGTATAATAATTTTGATCTTATTGTTTAAAGCCATTAATCAAAACAGTTCTTTCTTATCCAGAGTTTAAAAGAAATTATTATGATGATCTTGTAAGTCTGATTTTTAAGTGTATTTTGTAAAACTGATCTTCGATTAATCTCCGACTTATTATAATTTTGGATGCACACAACTTTGTTCCGTATTTAATAATTTGCTCCATTTCTAACTCTCATACAGAGTAATAGAGACGTGTAAGAGCTATGAAGGTACTCTAGTATTCGAGATTTATTGGGCGTTGTGTGTTTCTTCGGTATCAACGAAAAATAATCGTCGTGTGCGATTTTTAGAGCTAGCCTTATAGTTGTGCCTCCTATAGTGAAGGATATTGGCGTGGCAATTCCGAGGACCCTACGCCTTTTTCATGCAGTCTTGGATTAGATCCCTCTCTTTCATGTTTCTATTGACCAACCCTGGGGCTATTAACGTACTCTAATACTAGGGGTTTTTATGAAGACCGAGAGGTTTTCGTATTTAAACAAAAAGAACAAAAAGGAATATATATAGGCCTGATGCGTTGTTCCGTAACGATCACTTATCTATTGCAGTCTTCTCATTACGCATTACGAAATTAATTAATCTACAAATATTGATCCTAGTTTTTTTTCGTTGTTGTTTTTAAAGGCAAAAACACCTCCAGTTATCATTTCCTAGTAAAAAGAAGAAGACGAAAAGAGTATAAACTAAAAAACCCTAGCTCTCGAATACTCTAATTCTAATAGCGTCAGGGTCGGAGGAAAACAAAAGCTGGTCCAGAGAGATTTGATAAGAAAGATGAAAGAGAGGGATCTAACCTAAAAACATATAGCTCCAGCTAGGTTCTCGGGTTTGGCACTTCCGTGCTCACTATGGGATATTAATTCTTGTTAATACTTCGATACATACTAGTATGGATCTGATGTAGGCCTACTTTTATCTGTAGCACTGATGCTTTGTTTATGAAACGACTACGCGATTAACAATGACTATGACTGACATTTCGTTATAACCAAAATATATAAAATCATAACCTACAAATATTAAACCTTCTAGTAGTCCGATGCGCACTAGTAACCATCACATTATCTTATGACCGCTTTCTCGTTTTGGAAAGATTTAATCTACAAGTATTGCTCCTAGTAATACTAATTTTAAATGAAACGGCAACCAGTGAGTCATTGTTAGATAGGCCTACTCGCTATACAACGATCATACGATCTATAGCCGTCATCTCGTTATTACGGAAATATTTAACCTACAAATTATATTGATCCTCGTAATAGGGTGAAACGATACGGTAACCAGTTTGTCATTAATTAACTGCGATGTGCCTATTCACCTTGGATGTCGTTATGTAACGATCAGGTGATGTGTGACCGTCACCTTGACTACGGAAGTATTTAATGTACAACTATTGAGTCTCGTTGTAGGCTAGTCCTTCATGTTGATACACAAGGGTATGAAGGATCCCAAGTTATTTGTCGTCATCATATTACTTTCCACTCTGTGAAATTAAAATCAATATCATAATCATAAATTTCATCAAAATCAGTCAATAAATTTAGTAAAAAGTTTCCTAAATTCTAAGGATCCGTAAACCAAATATGTTAAATTAGAGCACAGCATTCTAAAATTAATAAATAGTACATGTCATGTAATATTTTTCATTACATTTCAATTGAAATTCTTATAATAATAAAGTCTAATATACTTTAGGACTGTTAATAAATCGGACCACCCCTCCTACTGCTGACTGACATCATTTTTAAACGACCTAAGTGTGTTTATAGGTTCTCAAACATCAAAAATGTTATATTGAAGTTTTAGAAATTTTATATAGCCTAACCTGGAATAATATCATTCACCACCCATCTGTTTAATAACATCACATATTTATTTGATATACTGGGTGATCCGCATAGGGTTCAGAGCAGTTTCTGAGCTGAATCCAGTAGGTATTGAGCTCAAACTTTCTATACCTATTTGTTGCATAATCGTTTATCACTGTACTATAAATTAGAACGTTCTTTTCAATATTTTCAAAATGGCGACCGTTTAAAATTTTTAATGTCAAATATCGCAATAACGGCTGTCTTTATAAAAAAAAATATAGGAGACCAAAATATTTACTTTGTTAATGATAAACACAACGATTTAAAAAAAAAAAATCTGTATCTCAACGGATAACAGAGATATTGAGAAAAAACGAAAAATGTGTTTCTTGGTAGTTGTCAACACGTAAATACCATGTCTGCGTATTCCTCTCCTCAGCCGTAAATAACAAAGCCATAGATGTTGTATTATACAAATTGATATGTTGCTAATTAGCATTTCCGGACCTACGTTTATATGAACTTTTTCCATTAATTTTGCAAGTGGAATCAGCTCAGAAATTGCTCAGAACCTTATGTGAATCATAATCACCCTGTATGGAAAGAGGGAATATGGAGTAAATGATTAATAATCAAAAATCCATATTATGTATACACCATTTCAAATAATCATCATCCAAAATGTACCCTGTCCATTTCAGATTTTATTTTGAAATCTTTAAAATGTAAAAAATTAATTAAATTAAATAAGTAATATTGGTTCAAGTAAGAGATTAGAACCATTATAATTCAAATCTAGTGCAATACCTTTTGTATTGCATCGTCTCGTTAATCATAGGAAAATTAAAACAGGATATTCTGGTAGATGAATAATTTTAAGAAGGAATTGAGCACTAACTACCACCTTTTCCTTCACCTTTTCAAAAGAACACTTTCCAATATTTATTCCTTGTGTTATTTGAACTTCCTAAGAGTCTCCTTTTTTTTTTTTTTAAATATGTAGATTATAATTACAATATTTTCATTATTATATATTTGAAAAGAATGAAAAAATTATATAATTCTTCTGTTAGTTATAACCATCTGTTAGAATGTATGTTTTTTTACTTTTTCATATATACAGGTTGTAACGAAAAAGGTGGACTGGCTATTCATTTTTGGATTATATATATATATCAAAACCAATAAAAAATGTCAAATAACATATAGTTATTTCCTCTTCATTTTCCGTCTATCCGTAATTGTTAAAAAAAAAAAAAAAAAAAAAAAAAAAAAAAAAAAAAATCAACTGCATAAAAATAGTAAAGATATTGAGTTCAAATTAGGTATAAGTATTTTGTATGTTACATTTCAAAAAATGTACCAAACACCAAGACTTTATTTGAATAATTTTCAAAATGGCGGCCATTTAAAATCTTTAACGAAAGATATCTCAAAAACCGTTACTTTACAAAAAACTTACAAGAGACAAAATATTTTTCTGTAAGTCAGAGGATAACTGAGTTATTGATAAAAAACTAAAAATACAATTTCTTGGAGATTGTCTCCAACAATCAAAAGGCGAAGGGAACCCTTCTTGTATTTTCCTCAGGAGCCTCTTTCAACACGATCCAAAACTATCTTCCAAATCAAGCGTTCTTGTGCTTCTAGGTCTTCCCCTATCTCGAGTTGGAGATGGAAAAGATCTAGTTTCCTTCAGCCTTCCATGTAACCTGACAAAAATATTTTCGCTTGGCAATCGTCTGTTTGGAAATCGCTCTGCATAAAGGCGCCGTGCTTCAGGTCTGTTACAATAAGATTCATATCTGCCATTTCTGAGAAAGAATAATTTTTCATGATTTCAGACGATTGGAAAATTAAAATCCAGTAACAAAATAAACATTCAACAAACATTAAATCACAAATTATTAACCTAATCAAATAGTAACTGTTCACTTTGCAACCATTAAGATAGCATTGTTGGAGAATTTAATTTAACCATATGATTTAAAAAGCAAACTTTTCAAAATGTGTTGGTGTTAGACTAGTTTTGATTGTTGTAGATATTCGCCAAGAAATTGTATTTTTAGTTTTTTTGTCGATAACTCGGTTATCCTTTGACCTGCAAAAAAAGTTAAAAAAACAAACATTTTGTTTGTTAAAAAAGAAAAATATTTTGTCTCTTGTAAGATTTTTGTAAAGTTAACGGTTTTCGACATATCTTTCGTTAAAAATTTAAAGGCTCTCATTTTGAAAATTATAAAATAAAGTCTTGGTGTTTGGTACACTTGTAAAACATAACATACAAAATACTTTATACTAAATTTGAACTGAATATCTTTGCTATTTCTACAGGGGGGGGGGGGGAAGAAAGAAAGAAAAAAAAGAAGAAAAATGGGTAGACAGAACGTGAAGAGAAATTAGACTATATGTTATTTGAGATTTTTTTGTTGGTTTTAATGTATATAATCTGAAAATGAATAGCCAGTCTACCTTTTTCGTTAAACCCTATACATATGAAGTTATATCATGGGTTGTTTTTCAAGGAAATAATTTGAGATACTCAAGCTCAAAATCTTTTTTTTTATTGTTTTTCATTTGTCCCTGTTTTGTTTGGTACAAGTCAAATGTGTGGACACAATTTAATTAAATTTATATTTGGATATATTTTAGCACTATCTGCAGAAGTCATTTTCATTTTTAAACTAAAAATTTGGGGTATTCCGTATTCGTCCTTAAGACCAAAATTAAAAATAATTATGCTTCTTGTATAAATTTGAAAATAAAAATAAACATTGACTGTTAATTTTTTTTAAACTGTTTTTTTTACACTTTTGGTTTGGAGTATAATCCTTCACATATCACCAAAAATAGGTAGAAATAGCTTGGATTAATTTTGAAATATTCAGCCTGGCAAGACGGCATCTTTGCTCATTTTCTAATTTTGATAGATATTTCCTGAATGAAATATTTTATATAATGACGGCGAATCATATCTGTGCCTTGGTCTTGTGTGTTATTGTAAAGAAATATGTGCTGCTTTTATAAAATTTTGGTAGCGAGAGAGAAAGAAATTCCTCTAGTTTTGACTCCATGTTTCAAGGACTGTATTGTACCCCATAGCCGCCTTGGGAAGCAAGCCAAACAGTAACCATTAGGCCCAGATAGTTCTAAAAATATCATCTTTTACATGTGTGTACGTGGTTTGATATGATATGAGTAAAGCCCACTTTAGTATATTGTAATTTATTAAAAAAATATTTTCCTTCCATTCTAATGTATGTGTGATTGTTATAAAGGAAAATTGGGTAAATTACAGCTTAAAAATAAATGGGTTGGGTAAATTAAAAATATAATATCAAGTGTGGGTCATATTAAAGATTTAAACTTGAGTAATAACAAAAAAACTTATTTAAATTAATGACTATTATTTTTTGTAGGGACTTTACAAAATTTGTTTAGCCATGTAAGGCAACAAATTTGTAAGAATAAATGTAAGATTACATTTTATTTAGAGCTTCCTTTTTATCTGTGTCATCAAGTATTTATTTTTTGGAACCCTGTATTAAATATTGTAAAGTATGTTATACTATGAAGTTATAAATGAAAACGTACTAGAAGTAGACAGTATATGACTTTCTAGTTACTTATACAAAAAATCAATGTTAAATTCTAACTTAACAATTTAAAAAATATAAATATAAATTTCATCACAACTTATACAATTTTTTTTTTAATTCTTATAATTTTTATTTTATTTTGATATTGTAATGTTTTAATGAACAAAGAAATTACCTTTGGTTTTAACAAATAACAATTATTTAATTATCAAATAATATTTCATATACATCAAATTACTACAGGGACATCTATTTCAATTTAAAGTTTAGTATTATTTATTTATGGGATTATTTCTATCGAGCCAAATTATGAGTTTATTTTATAATAACTCCCTATCTTATTAGTCTATCAAATATAAATTCTAAATTTATGTATACTGTAGTCCTATTTAATGTACAATCTTTAATACAGGTTTTATTATTTTTATTAACATATGAATAACATAAATAACTTTCCAACTGGTTAGGAATAAAATCTGACCTGGTAATTGTTTGTTGACGTTATCCCTACTTATACCTAACCTTTAAATTTGTTATAATATGTTGAAACCAAATACAAAGTTTATAAATTATGAATTTTACGGATGTATCAGATTTCATTAAAACGTTTTAATCCAAAAGTTTTTAAAATTTCGTACCAACCCTTATAAGAGATCACCTTTTAAGAGATTTTAAACAGAATTAAATAAACCCATAGAATAGTACTATTTTGAGTAATTCAGTTCTTGATATATTTTGGAATAACCAAACTTCATCCTTAACATATTTTCACCATTTTCTTAAGCGAATTGATCTAGAATCAAATCATTCCTTGGAATATCCACTCCATTCTTTTAAATTTTGAACTCGTTTTGAAACATGAGTCTGTGAGTAATGGCTCCATAATGGCTGCGTTAACCTGTCATATTTTTTCCCAAAGTTTCCTAGCAATCTTTTGCCGAAGTTTCCTTGCGACATTTCAAAAGAAATCATGAAATTACAGTAATTTCATATCATTGTGGAAGCAATGTGTTTTACTGGTATACTACATTTTTATTTGAGTTCATTGCTGACCTAACAATAGATGAGTGGTAGTTTATTAATGGAAAATTGATTAAATTTGTTTCAGCTGTTAAATAGAATACCTTCTAGAAATACGTTTTAATTAAATACAGTAACACTTTGCAGTGGGCAGTGTTACAGAGCAATTGATAGGATACTGTATGACATTCTAAACTTTATCATTTAAAAACATTGCTCTATATTTTTCACACACCCATCCTCAAAACCAAATTATTATGTCAAAATATTCATTGTCAAAAATCTTGGTTTGTTAGTTGTCAGTCAAAAAATGAAAATATACCAAGCCATTTTAGTATAATAAAAGAACAATAATGTCCGTCTATGTGACTTTTTTTAATAATAAAGTAGTTACTTACTTTATAATCATATGACGCATTTCGGAACTCGTTCCATCTTCAGAAAATCGCTCTGCTGAGGTCGTTAAAACATTAAAATAAATTATTACACAACACATATATCGCAATACATATACACATACACGCGCACATTAACACAGAAAATATCAACGCGTGTGCACACCATCGAATACGTTTAATACACTGATCCCTAACCTGCAGTACCGCTTATTGTTTGTGTTTCTTATCTATTCCTCTAGCAAAGTCGTACATTAAGTTGGACTTAAAATTCAATTGGTCATTCAACATATGTTCTGGACTTTTTAACTGCGCTTTATATATTTCATATTCCTCTAGCGCGTCCATTTGTTTGCTCTTCTTGCATATGTGAATTGGATGGAAGTTGCTTTCAAATATCCGAAACGCGTCATATGATTATAAAGTAAGTAACTACTTTATTATTAAAAAAAGTCACATAGACGGACATTATTGTTCTTTTATTATATAAAAAAGAGTGACTTGGATACAAACACAATGAGTTTTAAAAAAGCCATTTTAGATTTAAATATATTAAAAAGGGAAAAAATCCATAAACTATCTTTGTTTGTACAGTACTATTAACTTGCTCTAAGAGTAAATTATATTGATAGAAATAAAGTTTTAATAATAGTAGACAAGGTTCTTCTCCTGAATTGCAAGTTGTCTTTTTACTTGTGATTTTGATTTGAGCCATTAATCTTTACATTTCACAAAAATTTGATCAAAATTGTTAGAGCAGATTTTGAGAAAATTGGAATTTTGTGTTTTTGTGAAATGGCAGTTACCCCAAAATTTTCATTTATACAAAATTTAAATAATAGTTTGAAGATATGGCCAAAATATACCAAATTTGATCAAAATCGGTCCACTCATTTGGGGTGTATGGATAGACAGACATCATTCCAAAAACTACTTTCTTGTCCTTGGGAGAATGGTAATATCCATACAAAATTTAACATCGGTTTTATGACCCTTCAGATTGTTTTCTCTGTAGGCCTACTACATATATGTAAGAAAGTATAAAAATGAACTAAATATTAAATAAATACTATAAAAGTATATATTCACATTCTAAGTTTAAGAATGACATTTTCACTTTTATTAGTGAAGGTTTAATTTCATATTTTGACATATAACTGAACCGGCATGTTTAGGTTGATGATGGGAAATACTTTATATTTTACTCTGACCCTACATTTCTTTAAACAATCATTTTGATAGTCACACCTATATTCTAAACTTGACCTGTTTTCCGTGAGATGACAATTTAAAAATAAGCTTTCAACTGATAAAGTGGTCTGAGAATCTGAGTTGTTTTTGTTCAAAATAGTTTTCAAGAGCATTTAACTTTCAAGTCTGGAATAATGCTACATATCATTTTGACTGTTTATAAAATCTGTTATAATTTGTTTTAATATATCTACTAGATACAAAAAAGTTATTTCATCTCTATTATAATAGTATGTTATCTATAGCGATAGTATTTATATTTGTTGTGAAAATCTGTTTTAAAGTGATCATATTATTTTCACAGGGTAAATTGTACAATTCAGATTGAAAATTAGATCGTCCATTTCCTTAGACTTACATAGGTTAGACATTTATAAATGGTCTAATAGTTGCAATTATAGTCCAAGTGAATTAAAGTATTTCTGTCTGTTTGACTGTAAATTTTTAACTCTAGAACAACTGACCTGTTTTTCATATTGTTTTCTTTCCTATATAGGTTTGAGATCTGGTCAGGTTTTAGTTTTAGAATTTTAGATATATTTTACCCATTTTTCTTAAAATTTTCAACAACAATATATATTTAAAACAACACTAATTGGAACTGAAAATTTGTATGAAATCGGGACTGTAATTTATAAGTTATAACCATTTTTTGCTGCTGAAAAATAAAAATTGTAGAATTTATGATATATTGAAAAACATTTCTTAAAATTATCAGTGACATTATATGAATGGTAATTGGAACTGAAAATGATTTTCTGTACAGTAATTCCCTAATTTTATTGAGCGGAAATCCATATTCATCACTATATTATTAACATTTCAGCAAGAACATACATTTGAAATATCGAAGTTGATACATAAATAAAATGTTATTTATAATTGAAATAATTATTAAAATCTCTTTACAGATTTTAAAATTATAGGATGGTTTTAGTTGAACTGCATTTTGGAAGCGACTTGTGAGAGTACATTATGTGAGATGTAGCATTATGTGAGATGTAGCATGACAATGACATCCATGATTTTGTCATGTGTGTAATAAGATGAATGAATTCTAATTAACTGAATGAGAACAGTCTACGCTTAATTAAGTCTTTACTTAAAGTGTTGAAAGAGAGACAGATATACATTTTAATGGAAGTACCTGTGGTCAAGTAAAGTTTTAATACAATTAGAATCTTGGTGGAAAAAATAATTAGTAACATCAAAGTTGCTTAGTATTGAAAATGCAGACATCTTAAAAGAATTACTGTTACATATGTCAAACTTATTTGACCATCAATCTTGTTAAAAAAGTTATGGGCAGAATTCGGTTTAATGAACGACATACATACAAACCTTTCCACATGGGTGGAGGCATGAACACTCAAAATAGTTTAATATATAATCCTCAATATATGACTATTTGAGGACGGTCAATGTCCATTCCATTGGCAGCTGAATTTTTTTTCCAGAATTTGAAAATGGTGAAATATAGACAAGAGAACAACATTGTTCTGTAATATTTCTGCTCTGACAGCCTCAAAATAAACTTCATAATTCATTCTGTAATTTACTAATGAAAGTCTTTGTGATACTAAAAATAATTAAAATTTTATTTTTTTTATAAAAAAGATATTGGTCTTTATTTTTGGAATGTGCACAGGTTACTATTATGTGCACAAAATTTCTTAATATTTTTGTTGTATGTTTACCAAAATTTGTGTGTGCATGCATGTGTAAAATTTCAAGTTTCTACAATTGAACAGATTAATAATTGAACAGAGAACTCTAATAAGTTTCAATAGCTTGAAATAAACAAAACCAACAATAATTGTGTCAACTCGGAAGTAATAACATGAATGTTGTAATACTGTATGTATTAAACCTCCAGCTAGACAGTATGACTGAAGTTTTTGTATTTCATATTATCTGTAGGCCTACTTAATGACCCATTGAGATTAATTGATTGTTTTGACCTTTTATATTGATTTTAGTCACAATCTTGTGTACATTATTTCTCTCTTTGATTTATTGGAGTAGGATGCTAATAGAATGTTGTAAATTTACGGGTATTTATTTTATTCAGAGTATATATGATTTTATTTAACTCAAACTAATTTAACCAGTACCTGAGGTTAAACAATATTAGAAAAACAAAAATATTAGAGATAGCGTTAAAATTATTCTTTTAAAAGATAAGAATTGTAATAAGGTAATAAACTTAAATTTTGTTTAGTATAATACAAGTTTTTATGACCGTAGGCATATACAATATAATAGATTGATATTTAAGTTAATTGCTCCATGTTTCGTTCTGTATTTAAAGATTAAATAAATTGGAGAATTCTCTAGTTTTAAATTATAGAATTGTGACATGTTTTAACTATTGGTTTTAAATATAATAGATAAGCTATCACCGTGGTATATTTGAAATTTTGAAATAGAGGCTCTAGTGTTGTATCTAATGGTTAATAACTACGACAGCATCCCGTATTATTGCAGGCTTGGACTCCTCCCGTACTAGTGCATTCTGAACTGAAGCCACAAAACTACAACTGTTCAACCCACATATTAATTATCGTTTGCTATGGGACTTCTTCTCTTAGATATAAGTTTAATATTATCAGTATAATATTATAAGTTTAATATTTTAATGTTAGTAAATAAAAGATCTTAGCGAATTTCTAGTTTAGGTACTGTAATTTCCTTCATGGAAACATAGAGACCCTATATCTGAAATGTCTAATTTTGGAAACAGAGTTTTGGATCGCTGCATGTATTAGTAAACACTCTAAAAACTGTAAATATTTTTATCCGATTTCGGTTAAATGTGGTATGTAGGCTTAGTGGTAAAAGTGACTGGACAAGTATTAACGGACTGTGTTTTAGAGTTAGTTATGTAATGGGTAAAAAAATGACAATAATAATAAATTAAACCAAAATAATAGATGCCAGCAGTGACTAAAGTAGCTGCTGGCAAGTCCTCCTACACCAAGTCCTAAATTTTTAACACCAAGTCCTCCTCAAATTCATTTGAGTTTTTTATGGAAATAACCATTTTGAGGTTCTGTAGGTTTTCTACTTGTCTATACAGTGCTTTACAACCAAAATTAGTAGACCAATAATTATAATAATTTTTTTGTATATGTGGGCGTATTTTGACCGTATCTTAGGAACCGTTATTAATTTTTCTTTTAACTAAAAATGTAGGAGTGCTGTAGAATGGTTCAAGTCCTAATGCTCTATTAGCCAACACATCTGTATATTCATTTCTACTAATTCTAGTAAGGTCTGGAATTCAGCAAAGTGTTACATTGTTAGACCATCTAAAACATTGCTTCAGTGACAATCCCAGACTAACTTCATTGGAATCCAGTGCTATCAAAGTTGCTTGGCTATCTTTTAAAAATACACATATCTTTACTCTCATATCCAAGTCTTGGGTTCTCTCAGACACACCAGGATACTTACCTAGCCCACATTCTTAGTCAATATTAATAACTAAAAAATATTCTTTTCTGTAATACAATTTTGTGATGGTTGATGACATTTTGAGCCCATAGGAACACATTTGGATTTTTAGTATATATGTTCATCCGACTATTGAATTTTGTTGCCCATTATCCAAGAATGTGTGGTCTAATTTTGAACGCCTCAATTTTTTTAAAATTTGATGTATTGTGGTTGTTCTATAGAATGATTAGATATAGTATGTATTATGGAATGTATGAGGTAGGACAAAAATTTATGCAAATTTGTATTTATCATATTTTTTTTGTTAAAATTAATATTATTTATTTATATTGAAAGGCTGAGCTATACAGAGGCTATTTGATAATGACTATAAAACCATTAACTGTACTCAATACACAAAGGCTTCTTTTATCAAATCTATTTATAGCTGGACTCGATAAGAAAACATACTATATAAAAGAGTTTTTTTGTTTGCTTTATTAGATAAGGTAGCATAGAGAAAGTTTTTGTATAGGCAAAACAAAGTACAGTAGTTTTTTTGTGTGGAAATTTCATATTTGACTGATCCCCCCCCCCTCTATCTATAAAAGTGTTTGTTTTTTAATGATGTCTGTATCTTTAAAACATTTTCTTAAAATTAGCCTCTAAGTTTTCAAACATAATGTATCAGTTGCGTTTCCACAAAAAGAAATGTTTTGGAGGTTATCTGTAAAAAAATCAACAATAAACCGTATCTGAAGTTTTAACATAGTACTTAAATCTAAATGAAAGAAGTTATCAACAAACCACAAATAAAATATTAACATTAGAAAGTTAATATTAGTTATATTAGAGAACTTTGACTTCTGTTTTCCATATACATATTCCTTTGCTTTTCTTTTAAAATTCTTAATGTAAGTTATATTAGAGTAGTTGGATTGGGGGACACGTCATCCCTCCGACTTTTCCAAATTGGTGGAAAAACCAGCCTGATTAATGGGGAGGAGGGAGGAGCGCTACATGTATGCTTGTCTCTTTATAAGTCATTTCACTGTCACATTTAGTTTAGTATTGGTTTACATCCCTCTGAGGATGGTAGCTATATTACCGAAATGTACATAAGGGTTTGTGTTAGTGTTTTTTTTTCTGGTTTGGGGATTACGTCTTTCATATTGTTATTACCATAAGGTTCATTGGATGTTTGCATACATAAATCTGTAGCGCATCAACTCATTACTGAGTCTGGATTTCACACAACAGACTCTATCAGTTTATGCTCTCCTGCACTGTGAATGTCCAACTCTTGATCCCAAGTATGTTTCTTGTGTCCAATTTCACTCCATCCAACCGCCGGTATGCTGACTCTCCTCCTCCCATAAAACACCTCTGACATATTTTTTTTATATATTTCAGAGACATCAATTATTGCGACAGGAGCTCCACAGTTTTATAAACCTAGATACATCCACATTTCTCTCCAGGTATAATGTTCCTTGTTAGTTCGATGGAGTTGTTATATTATTTTAGCTTTTGGCATAATTAAAAAAAAAATCAGCTTTATTGATTTCAGTCAAATTTTGGTGAAATAAGATTAATAACTCACACCATTCTGTAAAGTCGCATATAAAAGAAAATTGTTTTATAAACAATAAAGAGTATAATAAGTTAGACCTTAACTTTCTAACCTTAAAACTCATTTTCAGTCAAATATGATTTCCCTTGAAGCAAAGTATAGCTTGGGTTTTTAAAGTGATTCTCAAAACGTCTACTGC
This sequence comes from Aphrophora alni, assembly GCA_963513935.1. Taxonomy (NCBI): domain Eukaryota; kingdom Metazoa; phylum Arthropoda; class Insecta; order Hemiptera; family Aphrophoridae; genus Aphrophora; species Aphrophora alni. The sequence goes on from OY740772.1 coordinate 73,204,413, forward strand.
ATAAACTTATCTTATAAGAAATACATTCATTGGGGAAAAAAATTGAGTAATGAAGTCAACGACTTTTTTTTCTGTTTCTTATGTAAGTTGTAGCCTATGAAAACATTTTTGTGAGATAGCGATGAATTCGTTAGTCTGTTTGTATTTAGTTTTGTGGATAATTATATGAGAAAGTTAGTACAATGTTTTATGCTATTATTTTTAGGAAGAATGTATCATCAGAATAATTTCCCCAGTTGATTATGTGAATATTAATTTTGTTTTTACAACTATGGCGTGTATGAAAACACTTTTATTATTATTATTATTATTTTAACAATGTTTTCTTATGTTTGTTTTAATGTTCATTCAATTTATTAATGTTGGAACAATTTTTTTTAGTTTAATTTTGTTCTGTTTTTAGTTTTTCTTTTTGAACAGTATTATTGGTAAATATATGTGTTCTAGACATGAGCTCAGAAAGCCATGCTTGTTCACGCTGTTTGGGGGCATGCCGAGGCCACCAGGGGGCGGGTGGCGAGGGTAAGTACAGCTAACCCCTCCTGGTGGTTGGTTTACGTAACATTTGTCCTACCAACCTTGGGCTAACACTCCAATATTTAGTAACCTATATTATTTATTTCATTAAACTTAATTTTACCTCGGGTTGTTAACCTTTTATTGATTATTTGCTGTTGTGTACTATCACATATGCATTAAATAACCATTTTAAAATGCTTTATATATATATATATATATATATATATATATATATATATATATATATATATAAAAACTGCCCTATGTAATTTATCAGAATTTTTTCTTTGAATGCTTATTTTAATCCATTTGGGAATATTTATTGATATTAAAATTTTCTCACCTCTCATCAGTTTCTCTATTATATATTGATAACCATGTAATGTTTTCTTATTATTTATCATCTTACTGATCAGGAGCTACCTAGTCATCAGAGGGAGAAATAGTTCTTCTAGGGATTTTACGTTTCTGCTTTTTTGATTTTAGTTTAAGACTTTAAGTCTCATTATCACTGGTTCTATTGCCTGGATTTTTATATATCGTGGGTTTTCCTCAGTCTCAAATACAGTTAGTTAGTTTCGGGTCACGATTGTAAACCAGCCTAATTTTACCCTTATTCAAAGCATGTAGTAAGATGTAAATTTAAACATATTAGGTATATAAAAACATATTGGTAGTAACCTAATTCCCTACTGACACCAAGCGAATCATTGCATGTTGGCATTCAAAACATTGGGCTTTGTTTATTATTATTAATTTTTTCTCTCACAAATATAATATGGAGAAAGTTTGTAATTATTAAAACTTTTCAATAATTAGTTAATAATTTATTTACCTTGTTATCTTTGTTAATCCTCAATTAATCCAATTGAATTACCGGTTTCAACAGTTTTTGGCTGGCATCATCTTGGTATCTGTTGATCATGAGTGGATTTCATTGTGAAATTGTATTGGAGCTACATATTAAAATAAAATCTGTTTAAATTTGAAATCACACTTTTATAAACACTTACAACTTGTCTTTTTAAATATTTTCTAAAACATGGAAATATATGTTAAGAAACTTATATCAAGAATGCTTAAAATAGATGTCATTGGACAACAGTTCACTTGCAGTCGTATATTTGGGTTGATATATCAGCAAACTCTGCAAACAGACATTTTTGGTTATGTTTTTTAAAAGGACAAATTTTAAGTTTTTAAAAAACAAAATTGAATTTAAATTTCAACATATTAATTTTGTTCCATTGCAATTTCACGATGAATTCCACAAATGACCTGAAGTCAAGGATCTGATGATGAGATACAAAAACTATTGAATCCGGTAATCCCATTGAATTAAGGTAAAGATAATTTTATCCGAGATAACAGGGTAGAAACCTATTGCCAATTATTGATAATATAATCCTGGAGGGTATATTATACATACATTATGTTTAAAACTTTTATTTTGTTCTTGAAAGGATTTTTCATATAATTATGGTATATATGTGTCTGTTTTTCCTATCTTAATCTCGTAGTGACTTAACCGTGACTTAATAAGTGAAGGTTTATTGGAAACAATTGGGAAATCTTCACAACAGAGATTTTTACGTTGGAGGAAATGATTTTTTTTCACCATATCTTGCCTTGAAATTTATTAGGAAAGTAGAATCACTTGCCCATTTCAATTAAATTTAGGGATAATAAAAACTAACTGTTCATGAATTATAATTTATATATATATATATATATATATATATATATATATATATACAGAGTGAATCGTTATGTGGGTGCCAAATATTTCAGGGCACTAAAATAAAGAAAAAAATTCCTATAAAATATATGTCCGATAATGTTTCATTTTCTCTCACATTCTGTTTGTGCTTTTTCTAAACAAATTAAATTTTGGAAATAGATGAAATATTTAGTCCAGATTTGGTATATACATTTTGTGTTTTTTTAATTTTTTAATAGTATACCAAAAATTAAGATTTTTTGTAAATTTTCAAAATGTTACCCATTTAAAATGTTGAATGTTAAATATTTCAAAAACCATTGGTTTTATAAAAACATTAAAGCAACAATATTAATTTTTTGTTAATGATTAATGTGATGATACTATTACTGTATTTTTATTATAGGTATAAAGGATAAATAAGATATTGATAAAAAGTATTTCATGGTAAATGACTACGACTCCCATGATACCAGTTTTACTTTATTATTATTATTGGGTGAATTAAATGCTAAACCTTATGAATAAAAGAAGAGTTAGGGTGAATATTAAAAAAAAAAATCTTATAATTCATAATTATGTTGGTTCTAGGCTAATTTTGGTCTTAAATAATGGCTTAGTACCAATTGATAGTTTTGAATTTTTTTTCAGAATATTCACCCTAATACGACTTTTCCTTTATTCAAAAGGTTTAACTTTATGATAAAAGAAACTACTAGTATCATGGACTTCTGGGTGTTGTAATCCAAGAAATACTTTTTTTTAGAAAATAACTTGTTATACTTTAATTTATAATAACTATATCATAAATATTAAAAAGGTACGGTAATAAATTGTGTCTTGTTAAATGGCCCCATTTTCAAAATGTACAAAGTAAAGTCTTAGTTTTTGGTATACTGGTAAAAGGTCATATACAAAATGTGTGTACCATATCTGGGCTCATATATTTCCAAAATTATGAATTAATTTCATAAAAGGACAAACAGAAAGACAGATTGTGAAAACCCGTTTTTTGAATCGCTATCCAGCACTTTTCCAATACGTGAAAAATCCAGTTATTTGACCAATGTGAATTAAAACATATTACACATTTAAAAAATGTAAATGTGAGTTGTTAACTTGTTTACTTTAAAATTTTCATATAATTATTTTTGTATATTATATTCATCGGTGGTTCATTGTTTGCTCGTATGCTCCAATGGCTGACTGACTCAAGGATAAAAATGTACTTCTGAAATTGGAGTCTTTTTGAAAAGCTAGAAATGATATAGTTAGAGAGGGAGAAAAAAGATACATGTAATCATATTTATAGAATATTATTGAATGTGAAACAAATCTATCTCTTTTGATGTCATATGAGTACAAAAATTGGGTAATAGAAGACTGTTTGTTTGTCATCCGTGCACTCACTTAGTGGGGGAAAACATTGACAGATTTTAGTCATATTTGATATATTTTGATATTTTAGGCGTGTATGATAGGTAATATGTTACAAAATCATATAACAAGTGAAAGAAATACAACTGAAATCCAAAATTAAAATTTTCTCAAAATTAGTTCTTCTTGTTTTATTTTAAATTTTACTATCCTATGGACCCACTTAGACCCAAATAGAATATATTGATCACTATCTGAATTCTGGACTTGTTGGGGGGAAATCAAAATAAGACACGGACTGATATATTAAATAAATATTTTAAAATCGGCTTAATTGAATTCATTCAAATTTTTATGAAATATAAATGGTCACGTGAAAACAAGTGTGCCAAATCAGATGTAACATTATGGTTCACATGTAAATCAGAAAATACTATTGTTACACCATGAAGGTTTAGAAACCAAAATTTGTTCATAACAGATATAAATTATTTTGCGATCACTACCTTTTAATGCGACTAATCTCACTACCAATTCCTGAGTCTGAATTTTTGGAGTAAAGTATTAAATACTTTTTGTTTGTTTGCCTTTGGTTTTGACAAGAGTGTGTGACAAAGTTTGTGCATTTTTTTTGCTTCTTTCATTTATATTTATTTAATTTTATTATTTTAATTTCATCTTTATTTTTGGCTAAGATATTTTAGTTGCCGATTTTGAGATCAAATTTTAGTAGATTAATAATAGTTTTTATTCCAGTTTTAGTAGTTTTTCATAGTGAGGAGTGTTTTGTACCTTTACTGTAGTTCATAAAATATTTTATAATATTAACTTTCAATATCTAAAGCTTAATTATTGTTCATTGAAAAAGAAAATTTTGAAAATGCATCCTGCTTTATTTACATTTGTTTAAATAAAGGGAATTTTCCTGTGTGGGTGAATGATTCCACTTGCATGAACACTGGATAGTTATTATATTATGCATCATAAATTTTTTATAGTAGTGTATATATACTTAACAAAAATGTTAAATTTAATAATTTCACAAAAAACCTAATGAAACCAACATGAATTACTTGGCTCAACATAATGTTCAAAGATCTGAAACTTCAAAATTTAAAAAAATAAGGAATTTATATATATATATATATATATTTACTTCCATTAAGGTTTACAGAGTTTCCTCCTTTACAATAAATTTAAAAAAAAAGGAATCTGTCATCCTTATTCAATTTGTTCATTAAACAAAGTGCATGAAAAATATGGGTCACCTATTTACAAAATAGATCAAATGTCAGGTCTAATTTATTGATTAGGTGCAAAGTTCTATTTAAGTAGGAAATGGAATGATGAACTGTTACTGCTCTTTGTATTGAAAATAATGAAAAGGACATTTGATATAATTTATTAGTTTATTTGGAATATTGATTAAACTATTTAAAATTTTAAATAAAAATATCATCGAAGACAACTAATACCTTGTTTTAAAGGACACTTCTTTAAACATAAATATTTAATAACCTTCTCAATCCCTTCTCCCAACTTGGTACCATTGCTTAACACTTATTTATTTGAGAAAACTAGAGTATGAAAAATTATCTTTTAATTACTTTTATATGTTGTTAACATAATATGTAAGATATAACAAGAGTTAGTACTTGAAAATTTAATTTTTCGACATATATTGAATCAGTTTGTTTGTCTAATACAGATATTTTAATTTGGTGAATATATTATTACAGTTATGGTTATTAAATAATAACAGTTTTCTCAAATAGAATTGTCTAAATATTAATAAATCCCTATCATTGAACAATTTGTTTGTAGGATAGTTTTAGCAGGTTTTCCCTAAAGATGCTTTAATAACAGCCTTCTGCAACGTTATTAAGGGTTTTAATATAGGCCCACCCAATATAATTATAACTTTTTTTTTTCTTATAAAGATTTAATATAAATAAAAACAAAACAAATCTGATTTTATTTAAATTAAGTATATGTTAGAAAATATGTTTAAATTCGATATATCCCGAGTCACTCTGACATACACCATATTTCAATTCCTTCATCTAGATATAGAGCAACAGTCTCTGTATAAACCAAAATTTTCCCAATTATAATTTTAGAAATATTATTAATGTGAATTAAAAAAGAAGAGGACCTAAAGTACTGCCTTGAACTACTCCATACTCAATGTTTTCAAGATCACTCTTCCACATAATGAGATAAATTGCTTCCTATTAGTTATAACTATGAAAGCAAATATACTGTATACTTTATTTTGAACACCAATCAGTTTAAGTTTCTGCAAAAGCTTGATTCTTAATCTCTACCTTTTGATTCTTAATCAGAGAATCAGAGCCTTTGGTTAAAGTCAAGAAAAACTACAAAACTACAATTTGTCATCTGTTTATTTTGGTCATATACAGTAAAGTACAACAACTATTTACAAATGAGTGTATTCTGTTTGTTTTTAGAACATGTTTTCAATTATAATGCATAGCTTGGAGATGATGTCAAATTACGCTAGTATCTCAGGGAGCTACAAAACCAATAACGTTCCAAATTGGATATATTAATATTTTCAATTATTTAAAACCGAAACACAATTCGTGAAAGTTGTTTTCATACAAATTGGTAAGAATCAGTATCAAATAGTCTAACTAAAATCAATTTCAAATATCTTATCAATTTTATTTTCTTACAGAGAAAGTTTTGTGATCAATACAAATTATGTATGTTGGGTTTTTATGTTAATATCCCTTTCAGGTGTCTCCTTAATTCTAAAAAAAGTTTTTTTTAAAACTATGATTATGATTATGATTTGAGATGGGGTGGAATCCTAACTCGAGAGGGATTCCCTGTACGTCAACCATTGGCTTATTGTACCCCCTATATACCGTTCCTGGAAGATTAGAACCCTGTGCCTCGAACGAGGTTCAGGATTTTTTCCACCAGGTACGTATCTTCTTCATCTCCCGGTTGCTGGATACCAAAGAGTTCCCTCCTTCTGCGTTCCAGCATCCCGCAATCGAATATGACATGTCTTGCAGACTCCGCGGCTTGTCCGCAGAGCCGACAGCTTTGGTCTCCTTCGAAGACTCCCACTGTTGCAAGATGTTTCCTGAACTGGCCATGTCCAGTAATGAGTCCTACAGCTCTTTTGAGCTGTAATCTGTCTAGCTTGATTAATGACTTCGTAAGATGAGTACTGGGTTCTTTAATCAGCTGTTTGCTTTGTGTGAGCCCGGGAGTCCTGCGCCATCTTTGGCGTTGCTTTTCCTTGGCCCAGTTGTTAACTGCGCTTTTAGCCATACTGCGGCTGATACAGCACATAGGTTCTGGCCCCATAAAGGGTGTAGCTGCTCCTTTCTTTGCGAGGATATCTGCCATCTCGTTACCTTGGATGCCACGATGACCTGGCACCCATCTCAATTCCACCATGTTCCTTGTGGAGAGCATATTAAGTGTAAAGAGGCAGTCCTTCACCAGTTTCGAGGTGACTTGTACTGAGTCTAGCGCTTTTAATGCTGCTTGACTGTCTGAGAGAATAAGGATTTGTCTGTCTCGAAAGCCTTTAGACAATCCCAGATGGGCGCATGCAGAGATAGCTAGTAACTCTGCTTGAAAAATTGTGCAGTACTTCCCAAGACTTACACTAATGTTTGTCTTTGGTGATGAGCTGTAAATACCATAACCTGAGTTACCCTCCATAAGAGACCCATCGGTGTACCAAACAAGAGTTCCTCTGGAGGATCCCGGTTTACTGTTTCCTTCCCAGTCTTCTTGGTTACCAAGGGTTACCGTGAAGGGTCTGTTGAAGATATATTCGGTGTGCATTGCGTCTGGCACCATGTCTAACACCGAGTTTTTGAGTGCGATGTCAACTATGTCAGTATGTCCTGCTCCAGGCAGGCCCCTCCGCCATTCGTTGACACACGTAAGTCTGTAAGCGGATTTCCTTGCCTCCGACATTATGTAAATGTCAAGGGGCAGGAGTCCGAGGAGAACCTCCATTGCAGCTGTAGGGCTACTTCTAAAGGCTCCGGTTATGCACAAACACGCAAGTCTTTGCAGGCTTGCTAGTTTGTTTCCTGCAGTGGTTTGGCATGATTTCTTCCACCATACCACCGCCCCGTATGTAATCTGGGGTCTGATCACTGCCTCATATAGCCAAAGGGCTATGTGAGGCTTGAGTCCCCAGGTAGTACCAATAAAGCGTCTGGCTGTCATTAGTGCCCATTTCGCTTTATGGATTAAGTTGTCCAGATGAATGTTCCATGTTAGCTTTTGATCAAGGATTACTCCAAGATACTTTGCCGACATGGACATGTTTATCTGTGTGTTATCCATGGATATCCTATCCAGGGCTGTCAAGTTCCTCTTCTTAGTGAAGGGAACTATAGTAGTTTTGCTGGGGTTGACGTTAAGTCCTTCCCTTGCGCACCACGACTTCACTCGCCTCAGATTATTATTCATAATATCCGAGACAGTGTAGTCGCTTTTTCCAATAACCAAGATTGCTATGTCATCCGCATAGCCTTGGATATATGTTCCTGACCGGCTGATTTCCGTAAGGAGATCGTCTACCACCATGCTCCACAGTAGAGGTGAAAGAACACCTCCCTGTGGACAACCTCTTGTGGTCGCGACCTCCAGCGAATAACCGAGCAGGGAGCTTTGGATGCGTCTGCTTCTTAGCATTGAATGAACCCATCTTGTTACAGCCGGGTTCACCTCTCGCTCTTGCAGTCTACGCACAATTGATCTAAAGGATGTGTTATCAAATGCGCCTTCTATATCCAAGAAGGCGCACAGGGCTATTTCCTTCCTTTCCAGTGCGTCCTCGATCCTGCCCACAAGATTATGTAGAGCAGACTCACAGGATTTACCAGGTTGGTAGGCATGTTGATTTCGGTGAAGAGGTGTCCCGGAGAGCACCCCCTCCCTAATGTATCTCTCAACCAACTTCTCTAGTGTTTTCAATAGAAACGAGGATAGGCTGATTGGTCGGTAAGCTTTGGCATCACAATAACTTGCTTTGCCACGCTTGGGAATAAACGTAACTCTGCTGACCCTCCATGCCTGCGGAATGTAGCCGTATGCTACGCTGGCTCTGGAAAGCTTGCAGATCAGTTGGATCAAGGCGTCAGGTCCTTTCTGCAATAGTGCAGGATAGATACCGTCTCCGCCTGGTGATTTAAACGGGCTAAATTTGTTTATTGCCCATTTTACTTTAGACATAGTGACAATTTTCCTGGCTATCTTCCAGTCTGCCCGGGATGCTCTTGGCCAAGAATCGTCCCCAGCTAGACTTAGACCGCCGTCTGTATTGTCACTACTTATGTTGCCAGGGAAGTGAGTTTCAAGTAGTAACTTGAGCGTTTCTTCCGCTGTTTTAGTATACTCTCCTGTTGGTTTCCGTAAGGTGCCTACAGGATTGTTTGGTTTAGAAGCCATAACTTGTTGCAGTCTGGCTGCCTCCTTTAGACTGTTCACTTTGTGAGTGAATGCCCTCCAGGAATCAAGTTTGGCTTTTTTTATAGCTTTGCTGTATGATGTGAGAGCTGAATGGTACTCCCTCCAATCACCGCTTCGCTTGGATGCATTAAAAAGACTTCTTAATTGTTTTCTCTTACGGCCGAGATCCTGTGACCACCATCGAGTGTTAGGTCTGCCTGATCTCGTACGCGTAGGACAATTATCCTGATAGCAGTCCATGATGGCGTCGCTAAGCGAGGTCGCCACCCTGTCTACATCTGGATATGTTGCAATATCGCCTTGCATGGACCCAAGTACCGTCGAAAGTTGGTCCGAGTAGGACCCCCAGTCCGTCGCTCTCGGGTTCCGAAAGTGGGATTTGATGGTAGATGTTTCTAAATGGAACATGATGTATTTGTGATCTGAGAGGGAGGCTTCTGTTGAAACATGCCAGTTCCCTATCAGATTTACAATGTTTTCTGTGCAAAAAGTAATGTCTATGACCTCGTTCCTGATTTTATTGGAAAAGGTCGGTGTGTTACCTACATTAGCAATTTGTAAGTTATTAGATAGGAGAAAATCAAATAATGACTCACCCCTTGTGTTTGTGTCAGAGCTGCCCCAGCCCAGGCGATGATGAGAGTTAGCGTCGCATCCCACCAGAAGCTGCTGCCGCCTGACAGTAATTGACTCCACCAGAAGTTCTAATTCTCTTGATGGAGGAGGAGTTCTGGCGTCAAAGGGTAGGTAGACGGAGCTAAAGATTGGACCATCATTTTCCTTCCCGTTGCGCCAGTGTATTAACACAGTTGTGATATCTCTGGAACAGAAATCCATTAGGGGCAAGCATTGCAAACCTGATCTTACTATTATGCAAGTTCGGTTGTTATTAATATTGTTACAGTATATTAGCTTACCTTTTGCATCTCCTAGCCCAGCAATCCGGCCTCGGTGGAGCCAGGGCTCCTGGACCAGTGCTAGGTCGATGTTGGACCTAATGAATGTTTGACAGAAGGAGGCCGAGGCCGCCTTACTGTGATGGAGGTTTGCTTGCAGGACCCTCAGCATTGTCTCTTCCTGACAGTACGACAAGAGAGACTTGCCAGAGTCCCACGTGCGCTTTACACCCTGCTGCTTTGATGGCTGCAAGGGAAAGATCGTCTACTAGGAGAACAAAGGTACGACCCTTCGGGTCCTCTTTTGTTGCCAGAGTTCTCCACTCTCCGACCCTAAGGCTCAGGTTTTGTTTGTCCAGCAAATCAAGGATCCTTTCCGGAGACTCTTCCAGCTCAGCAGGTGCTCTGAAGAACACCTTAGTGGCCCGAAGAATATCCTTCTTATCACCAACGATAAGCTCGACATCCTCACCGAGGGGTCTAATGCTGGAGATGATTTTCATCAGCCAGGATTTGCTACTGAGATTGGAGCACGAGATTATTAGTGCTCCTTTCTCAATATAGGAGCCTGAAAAGACAGGATATGATCCGTCTTCCAGGCATTCAAATTTAGTCATAATGGCCTTTTGGATAGTTCTGCCCTGTTCCTCGGAGAGCTTGTCTTCGGGGAAACTCTTGGGCACAACTGCCATTTTTGTAGAGGCTAGAGCTTCTCCAAACGAGATTCTGGGTTGCGCCGATGTCGATGCACCGTGCTCACCAGACTGTTTAGGTCTCTTCCTCTGGGTTTCAGTAGATGGGGGAGTCCGGGCTTCGGCTCTGCCGCGCTTCAGGCCCCCCTCTTTGTTAGCTGGAGGATCGGTGGCTGTCAAAGCAGCACCTCTGTTCCTCCGTTTATCGAACTTCTTCGGGTCAAAGTCCTTTCCAAACTTGGCCTTCAGAGCTCGTCTTCTCTCCGATTTGGACATCCTCGGCTTATTTTGAGCCATTTTGAGCGTGACCAACTGCTTGGTAGCGTCCGTCAGCTCGGCTGCAAAGCCGGGGGTGTCAGGATTTTCCCGGAGGAGGTCTTCATCCAGCTTAAAGCCCGATTCAACCTCCTCCTTTAACACCTCCATGTCCCCAGATTTCGAAGCCTGCTTAGTGGCCGCCTCTAGTCCGTCTTCATGGGGTGTTTCTTTGTTTAGTGGTTGAACCATGAGAGCATGCTCTGAGGCTGCTTCTGGTTCTGGTTTAGCGGCCGAGCTTCCAGCTTGTGGCTGGTACTCCGCCGAGGTTTTTGGTTTGTTTTTTTTATTTTTGTTTTGGTCCATATTGGTTCCCACGATTAGTGCAGGGTTTTAAAAGGTCCGCCACACAGAGCCCGCATGTGAGGTAAGGCTAAATTGAAACCGGAGGTCGCCAGGTATCCGGAGTCCGCATACTAGAGTCTAAGCTCCCCCTTAGACACGCATCCTTCGGCATATGCTGTTCCACCTTGGATTGGGTCCACAGATTGTGGAAATAGTGGGAATTAGAATAAGTGAACGTCCACAGGAGCCTCAAGCTTCTTGGGACAGAAGACAGAAGAGAGATAGGATAGATTATAGAGAGGTCAAAGAATGGTTGACGACCTCATTTTGGTTGGGGTGGTGAAAGAAGAAACAGGAGGGGGAAGGGAAGGGGTAAGACGTCCCATGCTTTAGCCGCTTTCGGTGCCGCCATCCGGCAGAGCATCAGGCCACACCGAAAACGTTGCCCATCCTGTACCGCGGGGAGGCGCATGAGTCCGCTCTTGCTGCCACCATCTGCGCCCCCGGACCAAGGACCGCCTTCCAGCAGAAAGCCTTCCAGCAGAAAGATCCGAGGGCGCAGATAATGGCTGCTTCACAGGACTTTTAAAACTATCACAGTATGCTACAGTCCAAATGGAAACTTTCATTTTTAAATACAGTAGAACTCTCGGCCTCGGATCAACTGGTCCTCGGATTAACCGGCCTATTTCATAGTGTACTGGTTCGATGAGAGTTTCCGAAAATAAATTGTATTTGAAACACCGAAGCGGCGGCGAGTCAAATGACTTTTTCGATAGCGGTATCCCATTGTCGGCGGCGTAATAACACCACGGCATGGCACCCGTCGGTATAACAGACATACACCGACAAAAACATTTGATGGGCCGCTTTTTTTTTCTATGAATCAATTAGTACATACATTATGGAAAATACAACATTTCTTTTCAGTTTTCTTCTGTCTTTGACTGGTTATGATCTACGTATATAAATAAAAATGAGCGAGTTACAAAAACGGAAGCGTGTGTTGGTTTCGTTTGAGATCTGGTTAAATGTGTTAAAAAGACTTGACAGAGGGGAATCTGTAAAAAAGCTTTGTGACGAGTTTAATGAGGGGAAAAGTACCATCAACGATTGGCGACGAAATAGACAATCGATTGAAGATTTTTGTTCAAAAATTGAGTCGGAAAAAGTTCTTGCAATTCGGTGCACTAACAAAATACCAGTTAGTGACATCGTCGACAAAGCTTTTTGGATGTGATTTGTCCAAGAACGCCGGAGAGGAAGCCCCATTAGTGGTCCAATTTTGATTGAAAAAGCACTGGTAATTCACGGTAAAATCGAGAATGCACCAGCATTCTTTGCTAGCCAGGGATGGCTTGATTGATGGAAAAAGCGTCATGGGATTCGTTTTGCTCACATATGTGGTGAAAAATATCACCAAATGAATCAGCTGCTAGTGAATTTAAGGCTTTCAAAAACCTTTTAAAAACTAAAAAAACAAACAAAATTACCGATTTTTTCAAACAGTGGTGTGTGTTTGTATTATGCAAGTTTTTACAATGTTTAAAACAGTTTGTAGTGTTTAATTTTTTCATGATTGATGTACAATATACATAAGATAATATATACGATACATTTATGTACAATAAAATGAGTTGCAATAACATCTTGATTGCATAATTCTTAGCGCTACCTGATTAAATAAGCTTTCTTTGAACGAAAACCGATTTTTCACGGGAACCTCGGATTAACCGGCCAAACGGGCAACCGGCCCGGGTGTCAGTCCCGACTAGACCGGTTAAGAGGGGTTCTACTGTAACACAAAATTTGTTAATATTTGCCACGAGAGCAAAATATGAAAACATTCATTTTTGTCAATATTGAATTTAACAATTTTTGTTAAATTTTGTTCAAATAAAGCCCTCAGGCACTCAAAACAAGTAATTGTACACCATCTTTCTAAAAATAGTAGTTTAGGTGTTCTCTGTCAAAAATAAAAAAAAACGGACGATTGATGCCATTTTAGAAAGTTGTAAATCTCAACTAGATAATTGGCACTAGCTATTTCTATCAAGCTTTTTAAAATTATGAAAGTTTATGATCCAAACTAGTATGACTAATTGTATGTTAAAAATGTAGTTTATTTGTGTGGAATGTACCATATAATCTTGACAACTGTATCAGATTTATTTTGTAATTTAATTTTACATTTAATTTGGAGATTGTTTGGGGTTTACATTTGGGATGATTAGCTTGCTCTATTTGACATTTTAGGTAACTTCATTTTCACTTTTTAACAGATATCACTCTTAATAGTGGTGTCAAATACTTTTCGTTTGGTTAGTATTTGGTTTCATGTATGGATGTGGAAAGTTTATGCAACGGCCTGAGTACCATTTATTTGGAGATTCAATATGAAATATAATGATCATTTCATAACTCAATCTGCACCTAACCTGTTTGTTATGATTTATTAGTGCCCTTGTAAATGTTAAAAGTGCACTCTATCAAATATTATAGTTGAATAAGTTAATACTTCTCTGCTAAATCAATAATTTCATTTGTTTAGGTTACAAATTTCAAGAAAATCTGCTAAAGACAATGATTCAGATCGAAAACACCTTCTTTGCTTTGGGAGAGTCTTGCAATAGGAACTGCCTCATTATCTGTGATCGTGGTGCTATGGATGCATCTGCCTGTATGTATTAAAGCTTAAATATTTTTTGATTTGGTTGATGTCATACAAACACATTATCTTAAATAGTCCACACAAACTGATGTGTAAACTGTCGAACTACGAAAATTCCAACTATGATGGCATTGTGATCATTCACTTTCAGGGATTTCGTACAGTCAGCTTTATTGATTTATTTTTTCATAATTGAGTTTCCGGGTTCAATTTTTAATTTAATAATTATAGTAAATTTACTGTTTTAAATGTCTAATGATCCACTCTCATAATGAATTCCTTTCTGTGGTATCAAATACTATTTGCATTCATCTTCAGATGGTGAGTACTAAAAGAGTTACACAAGGTCCTCTCACAAAGTTATCAGAATAATATTACATTACAATAAATACTCAAAAAACATAAACATAATGGTAAGCCTTACATGGTAGCAAACTATGTACTGGTACATAAACTAGTTACTGTGATACTGGTACTGAACTAGTAGTCCATAATTATTTCACCTTTCCTAAGTGTCAATGATGAATCTTGGAGTTAATCCCACCCCTCTCCATTATGTGTCAAAAATTAAGTTTGAATTAAACGACAGTTTATAGTTTAACACTTAACATGGGGTTAGGGGCTTTTAACGAGGCACGACCCAATATCTAAGCACGGTTACCGCCTTTAAACACAAACACATGCTTAGATGATTCCATAGTTCATGAAACTTCCAATAGAGAGCAGAGTGATGTTCATTGAGTATATTTAGACAAAATAAAAAATATAAGCAACTTCTGTGATGTCTCATTGATCTGTGTTCTGTCGCTAAAGCAAATTAATTTACTATCACAAATGTTTTCAGTGAGGCTTACGCTTTTTAGACGCAATTTGTTTCACAGCTGTTTCTTGTTTGTTTGTACTGTGAGCTGACTGATATTTATTCCGAAGTTTTAGTTTTGTATAAATTCTTGTTTTTTTTATATGTAAGTATACTTTGTTGATATTTATTTTTTTGTATAACAATAATGGCAAATCCTGATGACCCTAATTTTGATTCTTTTTTAGTCGAGATGCTAAATACTTCATTTTCAAGTGTCATTGATGTGGATAACCTAAAATTAAAGGAGACAGAAAATATAATTCTAAAAAATGTTAGTGACAGTGAAAATGGTTACAATCAAAATCAAAATTTTTAAAAAATGAAGAAAATTTTATTTTAATCAAAATAAAATTTAGGCTTACTTAGCAAGAAACCCACGAGATGAGAGTCATGTTAATAAAATTTGTCGTTGTTCAAAAATTTTAAGATTTACTAATTGTTGATTTGAAATAATTGTATTATTTTGTTGTTGGAAACCTGAGTATAACTTCAGGTAATGTGCTCACGAATGATAAAAGAAATAATTGTTGATTTATAAAGCTTCATAGAATTTAATATTTTGTTGTACTTAAGAATAATAAAAAATTAATTGTTGATTTATAATTTTGTTCAGAGTATTAATATTTTGTTAAATAAAATAAAATCTTGTATATGATAAGTTATATCAATTTTGATTATTGATTTTTATAAAATAGTATTTAGAAATAAAATATATACAACCCTGAGCTAAGGTTGGAAAATTTGTTTAATGAAATAAATAAGTTATAGTGTAATTAATTTTGAATGAGCAGCAAAATTGAATTTCAGGGATTTTTATTCTTTTTGATTGTGTTTACTAAATCTCTCCTTTTTACCTGTCCTGTGTAATGTTTGGGTTACTCATTATACATGAACTTGTAAATTCCTGTTTTAAAATTATTTCATGATGTATTCTCATTCATTATTAATAGTTCGTTTTAGTTTTATCTGTGCAAAATGAGTAAGTTTTGTGTTATTTCATGAATGTTATTTTAATTTTGTAAATTAACTACATGGGCTGAACATTTTTTATGTAAGTAGTTCAGAAGTCATGACTTTATATGAATAATTAAATGATAAATTTACCATAATCACAAAATGAAAGGCTTATGATTTTGAAATGCTATTTTCATAATTCATAATGATGCAATTATTATTCTTCCTTTGCAATACTCATCTTTCAGATATTGTAAATGGCACAGTATGTTTCTGTTGTCAATTATTGCATTTGGAGTGATATATGAGATAAAAATTTTGTAAGGATCATCCATTTTTAGGTACATTCAATATATCAAGATGGATAAGGGTTTCATATTACCATCCAATTTTGTATTATAGATCTTTGAATTTTCAAGCTATGTTACACGCAAAAAAAAATGAATATCACCAACATTTTGTTCATAATATGACACTTAAGTAATTTATTATATTGATTAATACTAATTTACAAGGAAGTGGCATAACTGGAAAAAGCAGTGATAATGACGATGGGCATAGTAATTATTACACCATTAATGAAAGAAAGATCAATACGAATACTAAAACAAAATTACAACCGTATTAGTCATAGACACTTATTTTTAATTGTTTTATTATCTTAAGTTAGGCGTACATTAAGATAAGAGTTTAAAATAAATTTGAAGCTTGCTTAATAACTTGTAATATATATTTAATGTACACATTCATGTGGTTTATACTAGTAAAGTTATAATGCATTACATCATTTCAAAACCCATTAATTATTATAACCTTGCTTCAGTTGAAGTAGTCCCTAAATATTAATTAAGAATGACTTTGGCTAAAATATATCTACATGGTTCCTTTGCTCCTACATCCAAATACATTTTTTTATTGTTTCAGTTATAAATCAACATTAATGTTTAAGTAATATATAAAAACTAAATATGCTACGCAAAACAAGTTTGTTGTAAATAAAATTCATTAATGCTGAAGTAATTTTATAACAAACTAAAAACAGTTATTAATTCCCCCCAAAAAAGAAAGTTTTTATTCAAGAATATAATAAAGTTGAAAGGTCCCACAATGTTTTCCAATTATATCACTGTAAATTGATATTTAGATAATAATAATAGTTTTCTAAATTTTGATGGTATGAAATACCTAAGCTATTTACCTGTATCGTTAGATTAGGTTCATTGTAGGTAGTAAATATGTCAAAGAAAATAGGCATAGTTAAAGTAAAAGAGATAAGGGGCAAATAAATAATATAACTTCTAAATAAAAAGGGGGAAATAGTAAGAAAAAAATCAATCTAAATGAACACTGCAACAGTAGATTTAATTTTCAAAATATATTGTAAATTCAAATAAGAATAATAAAGAAATAAATATAAAATAGAATTTAAGTAATATATAAATAAAATAATAATAATAATAATAATAATATGAGACTCACAAATAAACCTAATTAACGACTAAAGCACAAATCTCGAATGTGGTACGAAATTGGGGAGTCAAATCAATATATGTAGATTAGGGTTCATTATATTAAAAATATTTAGAAATGAGAAGAAATAGGGTTGGGGTAAGACAAATAAATAGGATAATTTTGCAAATAGAAAATAAATATTAAAATTTTGTAAAAGTTGTATCTATTTAAATGACAATGTATAAGTGATCAAATCTATTTATTTTACATTTTTAATTTTTGAGGTGGTTCGGACAGGTATGGAATATATGTTTTATGGACAGATACGAGATTTGAGTGTTAAGAAGAACCATGAAGTTTGTTAGAGGATGGTAAGGAGATGTGGGGAAGGATGTATAATTTTTTAACTAAATTTTTAACCTTTTGATAAGTGTGAGAAAAAATTCTATAAAAATTTTAAGTCCAAAAAAACCACAACTTATTTAAACTAAAATCAATAACTTCAATTTAAAATATAACAAGTGGCAATTGTAGAATTTACTCCAACAAAATCTCTATGTAAATGAAAATGTCTCAACGAGTTTAATAATTTCATAGGTTATGTCACTTTAACCTAAGCTTTCTCATTAAAACTTAGAATTTTAACTAAACATTAAGAATTATTATAGAGGCATAAATATACGTCCCATTTGGATGCTAAAGAGAATCTCCTTTGCGCTTATTGAGAGCAGGTTACAATATGGCATAGAATTTTGGGGCGGCACTTATTTTGAAACTGTAAAGCCTATTATTGTCCAACAAAAGCATATAGTAAGATTAATGTTTAAAAAAATCTAAATCTGAACATTTCTTTCAGATATTTAAAAAAGAAAATTTTTTGTATATATTTAAAGTTTTAAGAATGTTTTTTATTAGGAGCGGAAACTATAAGGTGGAACATATATAAACCTATTCTGAGATCTAAATCTAATCATAGGATACCACTATATCGTATGACAGTGTATAGACATTTCATAAAATCAAGGAAATGAAATCTTTAAAAATGTTTTTTAAACTGTTGGAGAGATTTTTATTTATAGATAGATTAGATAATTTGTTTTAGCATATGTATGTTGAAGTTATAATCATTTACTAGCCTGTTGTTTTGCTTTTTGTTGCTTCAGACTGGTTAGCTAGTTTATTTATGATAATTTTTTGATGTTTTTTTGTGTGATAACTAATCACAATTACTTCTTAAAATGTTTGATCTTAATATAAGGATATATTCAGTTTCTGCTTGTTTAATATTTTCTATCATGATGGAGGGTCCAATATAGGCTTTTCCTTAGGACCTCCTACATTTCTTTTTGTGCAATTTTGTTTGTGTTTTTAAATTATATTTTCTTTTGTTGGGGTATGTTTTATTACATATTCTGTATTTGTTGTAGTTGATCACTTGCACATGAGAAATAAAATAAATAATAATTATTATTATTACTATTATATTAAGCCTGAATCAGAGACCCTAGAGAAAGAAATCATAACAATACTAGTACTCATTCCAAATTAAATTAAACTTAAATAAGAAATAGAAATAAAGAATTTTAAGTAGATGGATAGTAAATGAAGAAAGGGAATTTAATAATTGCATAATCACTGTATGAAAGCAAAATCTGTATAAAAGAATTGAAGAGTTGTATATAGGTTAATGAGAAATATATATGTGTTAAAAAGTATTCTATTGTATTTGAAGCAATAAATATGAGTTGTTAATTTAACTATGAATCATATACATAATTTATTTTGAAATAGTAGTTTTAGAGTTTGGTCACCACAGCCAGTGGCAGCTATTTAGAATTATTAATTATATTTAAAAAAAGGGATTTATAATTTGTCACCACAACATGTAGCAATTATAAAAAAAGGAAGACTTAAATAAGAACATAAAGGAACATTTACAATTTTGGCGCGACAACATGGGGCTCAATATGTATCCATATTATATCGTACTTAATATCAATTTAATATTGTAAGAGAATAAACAACCATTTAGATATTTATATATTTTTAATTAAATAAGAATGGATAATTAATTTAAATTTAAATTGATTAAAAACTTTAAATAAGTAGAAATGACAGAATATGGCAAAAAATATAACTTGAGACAAAACCCAGAATCAACTGAAAAGAAATGAGAATCAGAAAAAGAGATATAAAAGAAGGCTAGGCAAAGGCAGTTAGGGCAGAAGGAGAAGGAGAATATGTTAGGTTTCAGGAAGTCGAAGATAATGAGGTTAATAATGAAGTCACAGATAAATTTGAAGATAAAACAGTAGATAGATTAACTGAAGAACAACATGAGAAGGAAATAAGGGAGGATGAAGAAGAAGACCATATAATGAAGGTGAGGCAAGTATAGGGGATTCATTAGGAATTAGAAGAAATTAAAGATACAGAAAAGGAGTCATGGTTATGAGGCAAAATGATGGTTATGAGGCAATGGTTCGAGAAAATGATGGAGGGGATAAGAGAAACCAATAATACAATAATACATTTAAATTGGTGTAAATAATTATTAATACATTCTTTGATTAGTATTTTGTTTGCTATGTACATTATGTACATTGCTATACACAAAAGTACATAATTGTCTGAAAATAATATTATTATATTTACTGAATAGTTTTGTTTTGTCCTAAAATATCTGATTGTGAAAAGTGCAATAAATTTGATAAAAATTGTTAAGATTGTAATTACTATACACATAATCACTTTTTTCATAAATTATAAGAAATATTTCTTTCTTTTAAATATGAAAATTCATCAGAATATATTAATACGTAAATAGAAGATAAAAAAAATTGATGACACGTTATCAACTTTAGATTTTGTTAGATTAAATTAAACATAATCAAAATAAAATTAAATGGATAATAATAATGGTTAAGGTTAAATTCAAAATAGACAGTTATTTAAAATATTCAAGTCTTTGAAATTCTTATATACACATGAGAAGGAAAGAAAAAAAATTCAAAATTGTTAATATCATTAATAATGAGTATTAATATCATTAATTTCTCTTATTTGGTCTCTCACCTAACATATTATGTAACACAATCAAAATAGGTCAAAGCCAGAATGTTCCTATAGATCCCTTGGTTACTATTTAACAGTTAAAATATATTAAAGGTGGATCTACATACATATATAAAGGAAAATAATTGTCTATATTAGCCCTCGGCTGTTCAGGAATGGATACAAGATTGTCTATTTCAAATTATTAGTACAGAATCTAAAAAACAGAGGTAGGGATGATGCCGACTATTCCATTAAATTATATTAAACATATGACAGGGTTAAATAATTTCTCTTAACAGTTATTTACATAATTATTTAATTTATATAACAGCCGTAGTGCATTTGGCAAAATAATTACATCATCATCAAAGAAATTATTGCAACCAATCGGAGGGGTCACTGCGTTATTAGGTGCGGCAACATGTATTCTGAGATGACATCCTCCTCAACTGCCATTGATATTGATAGAAGAAGCGTTGGTGTTCGTCTTTTAGTTAATTACTTAGATTCGTAAGGTTTTTTTCGTACAAGGCACAGAAAATTCTGATTGATCTAATAGTATAACTTCTTTTCCTATAGTTCTCTGAGTATTTATAATCTTTGAAATACTGTTGTAGGTCTGTTTTAAATTTGGTAGAAAGTTTTTCTAAGCTGATTTTGAAATTACGATTTTAGCTTTATAATACGGTTTTATGTTTTAGTATTAGTTTTCCTGGAATGTTGATTTTAGTGAGATTAGATTTGGTATAGGAATTTTTATACTTTGAGCTTTTCTGACTGAATGTCTGGAAGAATTTGAAATTGGGTAATTATTTAGTAGTACAATGTTCGTGAGTGCCGCTAGGTGTCGGGGCGGTAATTTATTTTAATTTCAAGATTCCTTGAAATGTATATTTAAGATTTAAATTATCTACAACCCATTTCAAATTGTCTTAATAGGAAAATGGTCATAAGTTAGAAGGCATGAATAAAAAATGGAAGAAATAAATTAAAACATGAGCAAGAAATTAGGAGAAATGGAAAGGAATTAAGAACAAATGAAGGAGGATAATAGAAATTTGAGAGAAAACATGAATATTAAATTGGATGAAAATAGAAGGGAAATGAAAGAAAGTATAAATTGTATGGACAATATAGAAACTATTAATGAAAACATAAGTAAAATAAGAGAGATAATAATGAGAAATTGGTGAGAAGAATGGATGATAATTTAGAAAATAATGCACTGACCCACCAATAATTTATGTATCATGAAGAAACTCAACAAAATATCAAAAATTAATATGAAATCTTGTAAATCTTATAGAATTCTTAAACAGTTAATTAAATATATAGAACCAATATAAAAGATGAAGGAGAGAGAAGGAAAAGAAAATTGTTATGTGAAAGAAGTCATAGACAGAGAATATAAGGAAATAGTGAAACATGGTGGTAGACTATAAGAGACAAAGTAACAAGTATGGAAAGTTTTATCAGTAACTTTAGAGGAAATTATTGGGGGGATGAAAAGGAGGACAGAATTAGAAATAGACTAGATGTAGAGAAATATAAAAGGGATGATCGACTGTCAAAGACAGAATAATTTTAATAGAGGGTAGGAATTAAATACTAATGAGAAATCTAATGTCAAGATCGATGGACAAGGATATAGTAAAGAAACTAAATAAGTACTTTAATGTAAGAGTATAGATTGCAAGAAGAGTACAGAATATCATTATTAAGAGTGGCAGCTATTTAGAATAATTAATTATGTTTTTAAAAATGGAATTCATAATTTGTCACCACAACATGAGGTAGTTATAAAAAAAGGAAAGGTTAAATAAGAAACATTTACAATACGTAATAATATATAACAATGAAGAATCCAATAGTATAATACATAATATTTTTGTGTGTCTTCCACAGCTTTGAGAATTAAAAGATGTATAATAATAAAATTTGATAGTTATATCTTGTTTTGTAAGTAAATGATGTTGTAATCTTAGCTCCATTTGTATATAACTTTCGTCTTTTGATGTTAACCTTAGTTCTTCAAGCAAATTAAGCCATGTAAAACGATCATTGTGTGATAGCCACTCTTTGTTTCATTTAGAACATTTTCTTTTATACGTACATTTTTTAAATATTACTGATTCAAAAACAACTATTTATTCAGTGATTAAATATGGTACTGTATATTGCTTTGGGTATCAAACCTATTCTCATAAAAAATTTAAATAAATGTATATATTAAATAAACCAAGATTCTATTCTTGTAAAGAATTATTCAAAGAACTTTGAATATTTACTCTGCCTTTTGTATATTTATTGGAGCTCTTCTGCTTTGTACATTACCACAAGCATCTGTTTGATGCTTTTTATATGTAGTACAAATATGAAATATGATGTAAGACATACAAATGTTGATATATTCTGTTCACAGGCTTGTGGTATTAGAAAAGAGTCCAATATCAGAGCTTAAAATTTTATAACAAATTAAAAATAATTTTAAAATGTTGGATATTTGAATGTTTAAAAGTAAACTAAAAAATTGCAATTTTTTATAAATCTTATGGTATTTATGATGTTTTTTGTTACAGATTGATGTGGTTTTAAGACTTTTATGTTGTTTTATAGTTGATGTGTTAGTGGTTAGGATTTTTATATTTCACGTTAGAAATGATTTTAAATGAGTAATTTATTATTTAATGTACTATATTTTATGATATTTGTTATTATTTATTATTTTTCATGTATTTATTGTTATTTTATTTATTTGTATTGTATGTGTTATATGTGGGTTTAAAGTATTCATTTTAGTATATATATATATATATATATATATATATAAACATATTTTTAGGGTCCATAGCCAAATCTAAAGACCCATGTAATTTCATATGCGTCTCTATCTGTAAATTGCAACCAATCCTTGGGGTGGTTAAGAGGGATAAAAACTGTAGAATTAAAATTTTGATTTTTGTAAATATTGTGTGTGTGTGTGTGTGTGTGTGTGTGTGTGTGTGTGTGTGTGTGTGTGTGTGTCAAATAATACTAAGTTATTTTGATTACAAATATGTATATTTATTTGATGAAAAAATTAATATGTTGGTGCTAGGCCAAATTTATAGTGTCAGATATCAAGACCCTCCCCCCTAACATGAACCCGGCTACTACAAATTTGAAAAAAAAAAATTTGGATTTGAAATTAAATTGCAGTGCAAATTATATATTATATTTATTTGTAGACGAATACCATTTAATTTAACTACACAATGAGAAATGCGTAGCAAACGATCTCCAATTATCTACAAAAAATAAACTGTGAAAACAGTTGTTTGTTGTTTTGTCTCATGGATCCGCCAACAGTCCTCCAGGTGTATATAGGGATAAAGTCTGACAAAAAGTATACTTAGGTATATTCTGTTCTTCTACCTCATCATTACAAGGGTATATAAAATTACTCTATAGCGTATTCACAGTAGTCATAACATGCAAACCTTTGTACATTATTTATTAAAATAAAAATGTATCACAAATTATTTATAATATAGCAATCTCCCATTGAGGAAATGATTTGTGTATACTGATGAAAAAAAAGTCTTAAATATTAATGAAAGCCTAAATTCAAGACATATTAAGTTCATCTGATTTAAATTTTTTTTATTTATTGATCAACAATTATTCATTTTATTCTTATTTATAAATAACCTTTCTCCAACACATTATCTTTCCATTTCTTCATTAATGTTTTATTTTTATAACTCTGTTGTTATCTATAACTTCATGGCCAGTTTTTAAATGCATCAATATGATAAAAAAAAAGTACATATTGCTATTTGTACATCTTAAAAAAAAAAATTTAACTTCGTTTAACACCTTCTGATCTATCATATTTTGTTAATTTGTCTTTAGTTATATATTTTTTTTTTTCTCACTGAAACAACCATTTCCGGTCAGTGGTTGTGTGAGATAATATATCAACCTACCATGTTTTCTTTTCACCCATGGTAGATATAAATATTATATTCTAATTTTATTTGTTATTAGTTATATCTCGAGACAAATGGGAACATATGATGGCGAGCAATGGCTGGAACTCTGTGGAACTCCGAGACAACAGATATAATCAAATCTTACATCTGGTTTCTGCAGCTAATGGAGCCGAAGACTTTTACACAACAGAGGTAAATGAAATCTTAATACAGTAGTCCTGTTAATTCGAGCTAATTGCGGCTGAGGTCACTTCATATTGCAAGAAACTCGGATTATACGAAAATAAATAATTGTTTAGGCTAATATTACCAAAATAAATGTAATTTTTTAAAAAATTATCCACTATCTTTTATTTTAAAATAGAGCTTTGTTTTTTTTTTAACTGCAATGTCACTCCATCTTCCAAGAAGCATAGTGTCAATCGGCATATTGCTCAACGCAACATAACACAATGCATTCTCTAGCACTACCAAACCTTCAATGTGAATAATCACTGGTACAGTGTCTCCAGATACATCTTTGTTGCCACTTTCTTCAACCGGTTCACTCCTTATTTCAACGATTGCAGTATCGGTCACTTCAACTTATTCATCACTAATAATCCTTCTGAACCCTCATTTTCATTTATATTTTCACAACTAGGAAACTTTTGAATCAACAGGTCATCTTTGTCTGTACTGTTATTAATAATTTATTTCTTAAAATCTTGTTCCGAATCTTTTTTAATGTATCCATTTTTATTTAGCCCCCTGGTTTGGCCATCCAGTAAATTACATCTTTCATTGTAGTTTTAAAAAAAAAGTCTATGATGTTTTCTTCGCAGGAATTAATGAAGCAGACGATGACGATACTTTTAGTATTTTAAGTATTGGAAAAAAAATGTTAGTCAATGGGGTGAATTAAACTCATCACTTTTGGGGGCAAGAATAATGCTCATACTGTAGTGTAAATAATATTAATTTGAATACACAAATTTAGTTATAATATAGTTAATTTACGATACTTTTTTATCGTAAGCATCTTATATCCATTATACATCTTTACACGTTTTATGCATAGTTGTTATATAACGAACAGTTACAGATAAATTACCTTTGTAATTGATTTATTGATAAAGAGTAATCTGGTTAACGAGTTCTGTTAACAATGGGTATGCATGAACGATGGGTACAACTTTATTCACATCTGTATAAGAAAAGTACAGCTGTATTGTTAGTTAGCAGAAGATATCTTGTGCAATCGGTTTTTTATGTGCCATTCATTTTTTATTGGTGAGTTCTAATTTTGATTTATGATCAGTTATATAATTTTATAATTGTTCGTTAAATATGAGTGACAAATGCAAGAAATATGTTGCACCATTTATGTAATGTTTGTTACAATCTTTAAATAAATGTTATGATTTCATAAACATTTTATTTAACTTTCTTTTTATAATTAGGTCAAACTAACAATAATTCTTTTATAAAATTATATAAACACAAGTTTAAATATGCTAGATGAAAAGCTACTGATGTTTTTTATTAAGAAAGATGAAAACATTTACAAGTGAAGTTTTGTACTTTATGAGGCAACTCACCAATAGGTATTTACGTGGCAGAAAGGCAATCGGACTTATCTCTAATTTAGAATCTTGTAAGCCTTGTTTTACTGAACTGGAAATATAAACATTCCCTAATTTATTTATTTTACATTCTCTTTATGTTAGTGAGCACCTAAATGATTTTATTATCAAAAGTTGTACACATTACCATAATACAAAAAATGTAAATGACATTGATAGTCAATTTTGTAGAATTAGAAAAAACCCACAAAATAGCTATAGGAATAAGGGTGTAAAGTTTTTTAAACAGATTTTCACCAGAGGCAAGAAGTGTTTCTATCAAGAATTTTAAATCTGTTCTGGTAAATTAACATATAGAGAAAGCTTAGTATAGTCTAGTTAGAGTAAAACTTGGCTAATGTCAAAGAAATGCAATTTTTATATTATATGTTTCATGTTACTTAGTATTTTATTTATGTAATGTTTTGCTGAAAGTTATTTAAATTTTTTTTCTTATATTAGAATTTGATATATATATATATATATATATATATATATATTATTTAACCCTTTGACCGCCAAGAGCTGATCTAATCGGCTATAAGATTTTTCCAGAATAATGGCAAGGGCCGATCTAATTGTCTCTCGTAATCTTTCCAAAAAAGCACCACCGGCCTATCTAATCGGCTCTTCACATTTTGCTTTGTTTGAAAAATAATTTTTGGTTGATTTTAAATTATACTTACAACAAATGAAATATAAATATCCGTGCTTTTCGAATATATATATAAACACATGTTTTAAAACATGTTTTATTAAACATTAATCAAATAAATATCAATCGTCATCTATATGGCCGGATTGTCAGCTGTTATTTAGCCTGTTGTTTGTATTATTATCTTCATTTTGTATGGAAGATAAAAAAGGTTATATTTGGTTATTATATAAAACTATTTAAAGTTGAAAGTGTTTAATTGTGTATATAATAATGTTTTACATATTGTGATGTGTGTCTTTTAAATATGTAAATGTTTAATGTTGTTGAGTTAGTCTATTACAAGAAATGACTAACCTATCAAATAGAAAGTGTAAGGCTAAATCTCCATTGAGCAAAGATAATTTGATTACTTGTATCAAAAATTTGGAAGCAAATGTTTTGAATATATACAATTCTGAGGAAGACATTTTCTCTTCTGATAATTCTTCTAGTTCTGAAATTTTTTAAATTCAGATGAAGACCCAACTCATGGACCACAACCTTCAACATCTAGCAGTAATCAATTTTGTTTTGTGGGGCAAACTAGCTTTAATTTAGTTTTAAAATTTCAACTGAAAATTCATTTTCAGATGAGACTTATTTGTCAGATAGGCTTACAAATAGAAAGAGAAT
Source organism: Aphrophora alni (assembly GCA_963513935.1). Taxonomy (NCBI): domain Eukaryota; kingdom Metazoa; phylum Arthropoda; class Insecta; order Hemiptera; family Aphrophoridae; genus Aphrophora; species Aphrophora alni. The sequence continues at coordinate 73,231,596 of OY740772.1, forward strand.
TCGAAAACCATAAAAGTAGAGTGAATGGAAGCAAGTCAGTTATAGATAGACCTACAAGTAAACCTAGAGTGGAAAATAATTACAGTCAAAATGAGAATGATCCTGAGGGTGAAAGCTGCAACACATGGGTTCAAGTTAATTAAAATGAAGGTATTGAATATGATCATGCATTTTGTTATGCTGAATGTTCAGGGGCTAAACATTGCCCCTCTCAAAATTCAGAAATATATATTTATACAGTGTTTTAGTAAAAAATGTATAAATAGAACAGTTTGAATGACAATGTCAATTATTGCTGTATATATAGCTTAATGACAAATATAAATAAATAAATTAATATTCATCATAGAAATCTCAGGATCACTGATTTCAATCAAATAGAGATAATATCTGATTTTCTTCTGTCATATGATTTATACTTAGTAATCTACATTATCGTGGTTTTAAATTTATAGCATTCATCATCAGGCTTCTATAGTAGAGAAAATCATAATTCTATTGTGATTGTTAATTGTTAAAAAATGATTATACACAACAATACATAATATAACAAGAAACCGTAAAAGCAATAGATGGAACTTTGCTAGTTGGGCCCAACATTAATGCCATATTGTTATCTTGTTTTGAGATAAGTGGTGTAGTCTTACTTCCATTTGCAATAGTTTTTGACTTTTGGGGTTAATTTTAGTACTTCAAACAGGCATGTTTAAGAAAATTAGAATTTTGCTTTGTATATTGATGTAGGCTATATGAATGTTTTTGCAATATTTATACACCATTCATTTAAAATTAAGTTTCCTGGTTTTTATTTGTTGACAGGATCACTCATGTCGTAGCGAAGGTGTGGAGCTTGCGAGAGAATTAGACTACAAAGCAGCTGCTGCCTGGGTCGGGCATCCTTACTTTGACGTCATTGATAACTCTACAGATTTTGAAAACAAAATTTGTCGAATGATAGCAGTAAGTTTCATCACTGTAGTATAAGATTAGTTTACAATTATTAAGTATAAATGTATTACATGCTAATATAAAATTATTTAATGAATTGCTGGTTGTAACAATTCAAATCTTCGTTGCATATGTTTTCCTTTTGAATTTACTTCAGCCTGAAGGGCTTTACCGATATATTTGAATGTCCGAGGGTGCCATTATGTTTGTTTGAGAACATATACTAACGGTCGTGGAGTACTAGAACTGTGTACTGGTAAATCATATACAGAGTCAAGGTTTCTGAAATACATATTTATTTATTTTATAAGATAACGAAATATCAAGATACACAAACCCTTGAAAAAATAAAACAATATACATACACAATAAAATGTCAGTGTCAATCAAGATACTTAAATATAAATATATATAAGAGATAGGTTCAGACAAAGTTTATTCTATGTCACTTTTGTAAAATCTGTCATAAGTTATTCTATAGCAACTACTAATGTCAAATTTCTTCTTTATAAATATTCATAAATTGTTAAAAATCTCTGATATTAGTATATATATAATAATCGTGTTATATAACTTTTAAACATATGCGTCTATACCAAGGATGCCTGCGCACTCTCTCTAATTATATAATTATATAATTAATGCTGGATTAATAACTCTGAATTATGTAAAAAGATGAAATATTTACATTTATTCATCATAAAAAGGAGTTTTTAACTACTTGGAGGAAATAGTCTTGCCTATCACTTGGTATTTTCAACTATAGTAACTTATCGAAAAATAAAGTATATCTAAGGACAACTTATCCCCAAATCTATCGTTGTTGGCCAGAGACTAGTTAATGTTTTCAGACTAGCTCCTGATAAACAAGTATCTGCTTCTTCCGCCAACTCTACAGTCCCCACTAGTTTTACTAATTTTCTGATTGGTTCATCTTTAAGCCAATAAAAAAATTCCTCGTCCTATTTTTTTCATTTTTAGTAAGCAGTGTTTTGCTGCCTTACATATTTCAACATTTTATAGTTATTATTTATTATTGAACATGATTATTTTTTATAAAAGAAAATATATTTATATTTACTAGGGTTTCTGGTTATTATCTTACGCTAAAATGACTATTTAATCATTATTGTCTTTAATCTGTAACACATCACACCTTTTGTCTGTCTGTCCAAACCATATGTCATAAGTAACCACAATCAACAACTCCTTTAGCCTCTGACGATTTTAGATTGTGCTTTTTCTGATTACGTCATACTCATGATCATACGTCACCCAACCGAACTGAATTTTAAACCTAGTTGTTTGTGCAGAAAAATGTGAAATGTTACATGGTGGATCTGAAAACCATTTTGCTTGATAGATTGTGTGGTATGGAAGAATTAATAGATGAATATGAGTGTGTTCAAATATTAACTGGAATTTCTTTGCCACACTTTATTTATTGACACCTTCAGGGGTTCACTCATAGCGAGTATGAGTGTGGAAAGCCCGAGTAACTCTAACTGGATGATAAACCTTTCTTCTTATAGTCTAGTGTTAGATTCCTCTCTTTCATCTTTCCTATCAGGTCTCTCAGTCTCTCAACCAATTTTTTAATTTCTGACCCTAATGCTGTTATGGTATTCAAGGGCTTAGGCGTCTCTCTTTTATGCTCTTTTCTTTTTTTTATTTCAAGGCCATGATGACAGAGTTTTTCCCCCTTTGAAACAATGAGGGAAAAATATTGATTTTAATGAGAAAACTTGCATAATTTTTTCAACATATTGTTCATCACTGCAGTTATTCCAGTTGTCAGGAAGCTTATTAACCAAACAATAGATATCTTGATTGCATGTTGACCAACATTGAAAAGTATAAATGACCTCTTCATTCATCTTAAATTTCTTCCCTCTTAATAATTCATAAGAGAGCTAAAAAATTTAGTAGAATATGAAATTAATGACCTTAACCTGTGAGAAAAAATGGGGTTAAAAATTCTTATGGAGAGAAATAAATGGCAAAAATGAAACATCACTCAAAATTTTTAAAAGTCTGGAGCAATTTTAATAATTCTATCAATTTAAAATAGTATTTTAATTATCTACCAACTTTAGACATGATAAATGTGTATAATTGACTTGCATGAAGAAAGAAAACTATTAAAATTGGATCAGCAGTTTTCAAATTGTACGCTGACAACATCCAATGAGCCTTGTGGTTAATAACAATATGAAAGATGTAATCCCCAAGTCAGAAAAAAAGACAATACAATTATTGTTGGAAAGTTTAATAAACCCTTATGTACATTTCCATAACATAGCTACCTTCCTCATAGGGATTTAAACCAATACACATAGTATAATATTGGTTTACTCGTATATCCTTCTTATAATAGTAGCTATGTTACTGAAATGTACATAAGGGTTTATTAAACTTTCTAACGTTAATTGTATTAATGTTTTATTTGTAGTTTGGGGATTACTTCTTTCATATTGACAGACAGATTTTGCATTTTATAAATGTAGAGATTCTTGTACAGTCTAGTTGTTTATCAAAGGGACATGGCAGGTTGGAAAGTGATGCAAATATAAACATAATGTGATATTTTTATTAACTAAATATGTCAAATTAAATATACTGTAAAATTATGGTGATAAGCAATTTATAATATGTACCAACATTCTTAGTGATAAAATGTATCTTGTCACTGCAACATTAAACATATACTGGAGAATATGGATGTCCTCTTAATTGGTAGTAAAAAGTTATTAACTTGGAACTATTGCATTAATTTAAAAAAAAGTTAAAATCCCAATTTGCATTAAAATTTTAGACCATTTCTGTCTCTGAAAAAATGATGTTGTCACTGAAAATCTTAAGAAAATGTATAAAAGATATAAAAAATTCTGGTTTTGTATGGCCCAAACAGACAAATAATATTATGAATTGGGAACAATTGAATCAATTGCAATTAAACATAGACTAAAACTTTACTATATTGGAAAGATAACTGCAGTCAGATTAGCTGTTCATGAGCTTAAAAGTTTACAAATAGACAGAGAGACATGTGTTTTATATAAGTAGTGATAGGCAAAAAACTACTTGTTTATTTATGAAATTAACATTTCCCATGTTTTGTATATTTATTTATATGTGAAATTGCCTATATACTTTGTCTTATAAGAAATACAAAGATGTACAAGACATGTTAATAATATTTAAAAAAAGATTATAAGACAACAATAAATTAACATTTAAAACAAAAATATATATATCATTCTATTGAAACCTTAAAATTAGTGTAAACAAGTCCATGACTACTGACTAGTCTTCACTCATATCACTTCCACTTGTAAATGAATACACTGAATCAATAAATATATGTAGGGAAGATTTACTTAACATTCTACCCTTGTATGACTGTTTGCCCCATCCCCCTTCCTCCGGTGGATATAGAGGTAAAATCAATACATATTTTTGTTAATTTGAATTTATGATTTTTTTTGCAGGATGTGTGCACAAAACTAGGTATCGATACTGGAGACCGTCTCAATATCAAAGCTCGTAAACGCAAGTTCCTAGTTGAAGGTCCGTTACCTGATGATACAGTATTTCCACCTTTTCAAGATTTCGATGTGGTTCATAATTATCTGCAAACAAGTACACCTCACTTACAGGCAAGGCTTAGGAAGCGTGGACAGAAAGGTATTACAACCATGTTATAATAGAGATAGTATTGTGATGGGTCACGTCTGTATGGAGACGACTCCTAAAATCTGCATGTTATATAATTCTATAATTTGAACTCAATTTACTCAAAATAACTCAAAATTTGGAAGGTTCTGTGATATATTCTTAAAATTGTCTCAAACCATTTGTTATTAAATTTTGATAAAATGAAGCTCTTGAGGATTGTTATCAGGGTTTCATTTTTTTCCTTCGTATTATTTCATTTTATATATCTTGTAGTTTGGCTTGAATCATAAACCTTCATTTTCCATCAAAATAGCTTTGGCCAATCTTGAGATAATAGATTTCGTAAGACCGTTCATGGTTTATTATCACCAAATCATAATAACATGTTTAAACAAAAAATCAAAGTTCACTCTAATTACAAAAAAATATTTTATACAATATTTATAAAACTATTTTAGTTATTTAAATATCGGCATGTGAAATTAGATACCTCAAAGAATATCTTAATTAGAGGCTACCTTCATTTAATATCTGACTACAAACATAACGGGCAAAAAGGCAGGTGCAAATAATTATATTTATTTTAGCAGACACATTATGTTTAACAGACAATTTCTCTATTACTTACAACGTAAAAGTCTATCAATTACTTGACAAAAAATACTTGAGAACAAAGTCCCACTATGCACTATGTAATTGTGTACACTTTCACTCTAGAACAAATATATTTACACGTAACGACATTTCTTATTATATAACTCGAACACAAGATCTCACAAAAATTACATTTATTTAATCAAACACGTTTCAACGACAAAGTCGCCATCCTCAGTGATACATGAGCTATAAAATAACTAAACAATAACTGTTATTCATGTATCGCTGAGATGGCGACTTTGTTGTTGAAACATGTTTGATTAAGTAAATGTAATTTTTGTGAGATCTTGTGTTTTGTCAAAACATGTCTAAAATTGTTTTGACTCGCTGAGTTTCCCGGCTAGTCATGTTTCTATTGTCATGTAACGGGACTTGTGGGCTTGGTCTCAAAATGTGTACAATATTTTCTTCTTAGGTTATTTAATCTTTGTATAAGCCTCGTCAATGCCTGAGTTTTATTCTATCTAATATTATCTCACAAGTCAAGCTCAATATTTATTTATATTTCTTATTATATTTACAAACATTAAACATACTTATTATTTAAAAAAGCATACTAAAGAATGAAAACCGATATTATAAGATTCCAAATTTTTGAGCACCAACAATTTTCTTGAAAAGGGAATTAGTATATATAATTCTTTCAAGCAACCAGTCTCTGACAGGCTCTGAACTCTTTATTGTGTAGTAAGAAGTTTAGAAATTTGAATGGAATTGATCATTTATTATTTGGTCTAGGTATTGAAACTATATTTTCAGCTCTTATCCTTTGTTTTTTGTTCATATATGTCCTTGGTTGTGCCACTACACATAAAAAACATTCTCAGTAGCTTAAAAATAAAAGGTGAGACTATTTTGCTCTCTAGTCAACAGACTATTAACAGTCTCAGTCCTACAGATTTCTTTTAAAGAACTTCACCAATACTTTTTATTTGGAATGTTAATGATTATATTTCAGTCAAATTAAATTAAAATACAGGAGAAAATTATATTTTATGTTTTTCTTCTATTGCAGGTATTCTCAAATTTTGAGTTATATAAAAATTGGGCATGTCTGAATATTTTTTACTCACAGCAAATTTAATCGCAATTGGTCCACTAGTTTGGCCTGCACAGGTGACAGACACACACATTATAAAAAAAAAAAAAAAACTTTTTTATTGACTCATTGGATCTCTAAACAGATATGTCCATGAAAACTTGAACATTGATTTTTTCGACCCATCCCAAACTTTTCTCTATTACTACGTATATATGATGTAAGCAAGTCAAATTATAAACACATGGCAGAATATGTTAGTTTTTAATTATGTTAGTTTAAATTTCTACAATTGGAACAACATATGTAATTTCAACGACTCATTTTGTGTAGTTGTTCCTACACCTTATTTTTAGTTTTTGTTAGAAGTTTATTTAAATATATTTAATGTAACAGCAGAAATTTGTTGATAAAACTCCATGATATAAGATTCAATAAAGCACTGAAGCTAAAGTTTCAAAAATTTAATAACATAAATATGCTACAATTGTTTCGCCTTGCGCTGTTTTCGGGCAACTGATAATTAATAAGTTTTGACAACTATTTATAGATACACAAGGAACAGGAACTTAGTATTTTCTGTTCCTTGTGTGTGTATAAATGTGTTTATGTTTATTTTAAATGTTTTTAATCTATTCATCTGCTTTCAAGTACATACCAAGTCATTTATTTTTGTAAAAGATTTTGTTTTTATTATATAATTTGAGGGTAACAAATTATTGTTATTTTTTGTTTTCATATATCATAGACTATAATTTTGAATTATGTTAGTGATATTCATACAGTTTTTTAAATATAAAATATTATACGTTAGTTGAATAAATTTATAGGAGTGCCTGTAAAGTAAAATGTCCCAACTGTAACAGCTTCAACAACTAAAAAATAAAAAAAATATAATGAACCTGACCCGTGGCAGAAAAAATACAACAAAAGTAGATTTGCTGGAGTGAGTTTCGATCAATCATAGCTTTAACCTTCAGTTACCCCATATCTGTTCTCTGTGGTATGAGGGTTTATTATTATCTTTCGCCTAGTTATCATAAAGTAGGGATGTTGGGAAACAAAACTATGTTTAAAATTTCTTTTTTTTTTATTACAAAATAACATGGATATTTTATTGATGAAAATAATAATGCAAATCCAAATGAGCAGCTTTTGACAACTCTGTTGTTTTAAATAAAGTGTAAATTTTGTACAATCAATTATGATGAATTTTAGATATAGCACTAATCGTTTTATGTTTCCTGCCTTTCAAAGGTTGATTATACAATTTGAAACATGATAATTGAAATTTGGAAAACAACTTCATAACTTTTTATTTTAGATCTTTCTAAAATTATATTAAAAAAGAAATCGGACGTCTTAACATCCTTAAGTAAATGGTTTTGATTGGTTTTCATTCTTTAATCTTTTCCTTCAGTGGTCTACTTTTTCAGTATGAAGCTCATTTTTTTTTTAAATCCAGAAAAATTCAAAATTTCTGATTTAAAAAATGTAATAGGAAAATTCAGCATCAATAACATCATTTGTTTATTTGACAAATATTTTAAAAAAACTTGATTATTTTGAAATTTGTGTTGTATTTTTAACTATAACAAATCTTAGTAGCTTTATACTTTATACTACTGTATGTTGCTAAAAATTACCAGTATTCTTTATTTCTGAAAATTCGAAAAAAAATTTCCTCAATAAAATTTAATTTTAAAAATTCAATTTAACCCTTCAAGGTGGGAATTTTATAATCTTGGTCATACCCCCCTGCGAAATTTACCCCCCCCCCATTTCACACCGAAGTTATAGTGGATGGCTTATGTACATGTTAAAAATGTGCACTAGTATTTTAAACTAATGGGTTAGTTATAAGTTCAAAAATATAAATAATTTTGCTTGTCTGACGTATATTTTAAACTACTGACCAAGTTGTCCAATCAATTCACGTTTCTATTTACACAACACACGGTCAGTATTCATTTCACGTTTCTATTTACAATACACGGTCACTCAAGTAAAATACACTTTAACAAAAGAGAGTTAAAATTAAAATTTTAGAAGCATAACTGCATGATATTAGGCAATAGTTCTAGTTATTTTTACATTGTCGAAATATTTCCTATTTTCCTGCATTGTGCCACCATCATCTGATGGACTGTCACATGATACCTAACATTCAGTATTTTGGTAGTGACTACATCAAATCATCTTGAAGGGTTATATATATTATAAAAACCAGTTGCCCTCTAAACTGTGTCCTCATAGGGGCAAAATTTATTTAATTTAAATAAAATTATCCCCCAAAATCATATCCTCAACTTTAAACACTTTATTTTAATTTGTTTTAACAGGTTTCTGAGATGAGCATGTTTTATAGGTCATTTTGTAAAATACAGTATATTATTCCTGATATAGTAATTCAAGTACAGTATTTATCTGTAATAAAGCAATAAGTATATTATTAATTTTAAATAGACCTACATCATTTTATTAGTTTTATTATTGTTATTTCTTTTAAGTTTTATAAATTAATGCCTACATTTTAAATACTTGCCTATGTTGTTTATAAAAAGTGAATACTACTTCGAAAAATAACATGAACCTATCCAAATACTTGGAACTCAAATTACTAGTCCATGTAACATGGTTTTACTGTGTTGTTTTTATTTAGTATGTTTAGTTGAATTTTCAGAGTTATTGTTTATTTAAAATTGTACAGAATTCGTTGTACATTTACTTTGAATAAATTTTGCTATGTTTTTATTTATTGTATTTAAATTAATAAATATTTGTAAAATTTTGGTTCATTTTTGTTCATTGTTTATATGTATGTGGTTTTATGGAATGGAGTAGATAGGTTGTCAAAACTACAAAAATTTTCATTTGTACTTTTTGTTGAATTTTTCGAATTCTTACCTACATTGTATCATGTTGGATTAACCGGGGAGAAAGACTTTCAGAACAAGAATATAGTAACCATTAATGGAACCAAACATGTATCAATAGCAGTTTTACCCACTATTAATAGTTGATTATACTAAATAGAAATATTGGTCATCAGTAAAAATTAAAATTTTATATTAATAATATATATTTACAATTTTTTTGAAATTTGATATTTTTGTTAAGCATGATTGATTGCTATGTTGTTCAACTCTATATGACAATATTTGAGATATAGGAAATCAACAAAAAAAGAAATAATAATTTCAAAATATAACATAAAAAAACTATTTTGCGGCTGATTTAATGAACAATCCTAATATAATTTGTTTATATAAGGAACTGATTTGATCAAAATGGTTTGCAACACCTTAAGAATCACTGTTATCTGTGGAAAAGAACATTCAATTTTTGGCAACAATTTTTATTTTTATTTTTTTTAAATGTTGTTGATGAAAAGTTTCTTTAAATTATTAAGTCGCTAAATAATAATTTATATGTTGGTTCGTCAAGTAGAAACTGGAAACCCATAGTTTCTTCTGGTTTTTTGGAAACATAGTGCTTTCAGGTTCCATGGGTACTTAATACTGGGTAAAACTATGATGTTCCCGGGTTCGTTGGTATTTCTAGCTCTTTGAAAACTTGAATTTTAATATAAAGAGAAGAAACTGAATGGCCCGTCCATGATTCTCCATATCGTTGGCTGTTGTAGTTAGTCATAGGATATTAATGGTAATTTTGTAGACGATGAGAAAATGAAGATACAACATAGGCAAAGTGTGGATTGGCTATAAAGTGAGTTCTATGTTACAAGGTGTTTTCACTAAGAGTTAGTTTGTATTAATTAAAGGTTGACATTACCTACTAAATTAGCATTGCAAAGTGTCATTAATTATTAACATTTAACATGTTCCAAGGTAAAAGTATTTTATTTTTATTACAGTAAATACTCGTAGTTATTTTACACTCTATATATAACAGGTATTCTTTTAAACAAAATCCATTAGTACCTTAAAAATAATGTAGAAATTAATAGTTTTAATTGGAAAGATTACTAATTTATTAGGATGGAGTGTAAATAAAAATCTTTAGTACAACAAGCTGTTATGAGTCCTGACCTGCTAGACGGTTTTGATTGGGTAATGTGTGGTCAGCACGTAAGTTCCTCTCACCGTAATTTATAGCTATTGTGACCAAAATTCACTACTAATTGTAGCTTCATACTTCTCCCCACAATGTTGGGTCAGTACCAAAACTTTTTTTTATGCTCCTATGTGGACCAAATTTAAAACCTTTTTCATACAAGAAGAGAGTTCTAGTCACTAGACCAACCAAGAGATTAGTATAGAGCATATTAAACCTTTCTATACGAACTTGCACTCGTCTTCTCATTCACCAGTGAACAGATTAAAAAAAAAATACATACATAATTATTTGGGATGTGATAAACATTGGATACAGTTAAGTTTCATAATAAGTACCAGAATTTTTATATGAATATCATTAAAAATTACCTTTCTCCTCTACCTCCCATACGTGAAATGCATGGGATTTACGTTGTGTTGACTAACCTGTGTTAACATATTTTCATAGAGATATTAGGCATAGGGCTGTATTTATAAATGTTCCATAGGAATTCTGGAAGAAATTTTAAAGAGACTCTTAATTAAGACATCATCCATTAACCGAACATTTCCTTTCTTTTACTAATTACTTTTTAAAGAAACTATTAAAGGAATTACATCATCAATAAGTACTAACAATAGTTCAGTAATCACTAAACAGTTGTCATCTTCCTGTTATCTCTTGTGTGCAGTGTGTTTCACATTTTAATTTTTTATCAGTTTGACGATGAATTGACAATCACAAGGGAAAGATAAGCGAAGAGGAAGAGGATGTCAACATATTTTAATGTAAAAAAAAAAATGATTAAATATTTGGTTAAAAGATAAAACATATGATTGATAATAAAAGCACAGACGGTGCAATGTTGAAGGAATAAAATGAGACATGGTTTAATACCCAATTTAACATTTTGCTGTATTTGTACACCACACAAGAAGATTGTTCTAATTTCAGAAATTTTGTTTTTCTCGTGCAATTAACAAATCACATTATAAGCAATAATACAACACCAGCTACTTATATACTACTAAAAGAGAAATTCTCAAAGAGTGGTGACATGCTATATACCAAACTTATATCTGTTGTCAATTTCTGATGCCAATCAATTTGGATGCAGAATATATATCCATTGCAAGTTGGTTAGCTGTGTAAAACCCTACTGACAATTGCATAGGATTTAGAGCCCAATATGTGTGGATTGTTTACTTAGTATGAGATTGCAATTGGTGACTGCATTATTTTAACCATTTAGATTTAGTTGTATATAATTTGCTAATATGAGATGCTTGTGTGATTGGAACCTTTAATGTTATAACCAATTGTAATGCGCTTAGTAAGAGTTTGTGATTGTGCACCTGCAGTATTTAACCATGCTTAGTACAGGGTTGCTACTGTCATAGAATTCGGATGGTCTTGAAAAGTCACAGAATTCTGAAAAACTCAGATAAATGAGTAAAAATCAGGGAAATTTCATGAATTGTTTATATTCAAAAGAATATGTTCAGTAATAATAGAGTTTTGTTAAATTCTGTTTTTATTTAATACAGTCGAACCCCTCAAACTCGACCCCCTCAAACTCGACATTCCGTCAAACTCGACAGGGCCAGTGACCAGGAGCGTGGGATTTCCAAGGTCATTCACTCCATTGTTTTACGTCATGTGTGCCTGCCAGATGCCGGTAGGTTGAGGCTTGTCAGTTTTGTTTATACAGCTGTGAGGGTTGCTCCTTTGTTTAGCCACTTTCTAATCATACTGTATAGTAGAGGCCAAAGTTAAAGATAAAGGGTCCAGGTAGACCGGGACAGCCCTAAACATGTATTGTCAAAACATTCATATTGTTGTGAACCCAAGCGGCCTAACCATCCGGATGCTACCGGTCATTAGCACCGATTCCATTAAAGTAAGCGCAAGTCTTTTGTCATAACAATTCAACGGAGCGTCGTAGAACTATGATTCAAATTTTGTAATAAAGGTCTTAACCAGGTGAGAAAAATGACCTGACTCTTAATTATATGCGATCAGCAGTTCAATTTATAGCATTTGTATTGGACCGTGTTATTTCCAAAAATTTAATGGAATCGGTGCTAATGACTGGTGGCATCCGGGTGGTTAGGCGCTTGGGTTCACAACAATACGAATGTTTTGACAACACAGGATTAGGGCTGTCCCGGTCTACCCGGACCCTTTAACTTTAACTTTACCTTTAACAGGTATGGACATTCTTTTTCTTCGGTGACTTCGAGATGAAGCTGCTAGACGTCGAGTGGAAAATGAAACACAAAGATCAATCAAAAGTTTTTCAAACAATGCTAACTTTGCTCTAATGTTTATATATATATATATATATATATATATATATATATAAAATTGTTTTAATCTTTAAGAATATTTAATGGACTGTCTGTTTTTTACTGTAGACTTTACTGTAAATTTTATTACAGCATATTAGGATAGGTCTTTTTAGTTTACTGAGCCTATTGTACAAGGTCAATACTTTTTAAATCTCATTTGACCCATCGATAAATTTCATTTTAATGTGTGATTGAACACACTATTTTTGTTGTTGTCAGGCAGGGACTTTTTGCAATAAACGTGTAATCATTGCTTATAATCAATAAATGTACAGTTATTTAAAGTAATTTTGAGTATTTGTTGCAAACCTAACCATTAAATACCAAAGTTCCCTAAAACTCGACAACCTTAAAGTCCACATTGTGTCAAGTTTGAGGGGTTCTACTGTACTATTTACAAAAAAAACGTAGTCAATATCAATCACCTTATATATATATATATATATATATATATATATATATATATATATATATATATATATATATATATAAAAGTAAAAAGCTTCCTAGACTTTAAATACCATAATATTATCAGGGTATGATGAGAACAAGAGTGTCAAAATAGGATAGGTGAAGCTACTGATAGTTACTAATGTTCTGCAAGTTTGAAAATACAAAGTATATCCAGAAAGTAAGTCCTGTAGGGCTATTACATTAAGAAATAAGAATATACTTTCAAATTATTTTTATTGCTATTTGATGTACATACCTTATATTACTTATATTATCAACATAGTTTCCGCCTTTGTTGAGGCACCAGGTGTTGTGTCCCCTTCATATTAGAAGAATCCCATGTTTAAGCCTTGTTTGACCTCATTGTCTTCTTGAAACCACTGACCACCAAGGAAGGACTTCAGATGTTGTAACACATGAAATTTATATTTATCATCATTTATGTGTATAATGTGCGTGTGTGTATATATTCATCATTACTAAATAACTTTTAATCCATGTAGGTATTGGTCATGAATTATCAGAATAACCAGGAAGTGTGCCATATTGCTTATTATGTATCTCATTGTCATTGCATAATTTATTAAGCATTTTACAAAAGACATGTGGAGCTTTGATGCAGGAAATCCAAAACAGCTTTTTGTTTATCCTAAAAACACTTTGCATATGATCTTCTAAGTGGAAAACATCTGCTTTAATTTTGCTTTGATGATGATGAAGTGTGTTTCCAATCCTAGGACTACAGTAGCATGATCTTCTAAGTGGAAAACATCTGCTTTAATTTTGCTTTGATGATGATGAAGTGTGTTTCCAATCCTAGGACTACAGTAGCTTTGATGGGGGTGTTATGTGTGACACACATGTCTTGTTGTCAGTGACTATACAGCTACAAAAATTGTCGTCTTGTTTACTGTATCGTGTTTCATTTTATTTTGTGTTGTTTCCTAATCATTTTTGGCATCCAGTACAATTTTGAAAATGTGGATGTGAAATTTATAGAAAATGCAGGGGAAAATGATGCAATTGGTAAATCGTCTGTTTTTTTCTTTTTAACTGCATCTAGCAAATCTTCTTCCACCAAAAAGATTTGTTCATCGTCATTTTTCCATTTTTGAATTACTCATTGCATGTTTTTTTTAACTTCATATATTTTTAATGAATTTCAGCCAGTTTACTGTTCTTTACATCGAAGATGTGGTTGGCTTATAATTTTCACAAATATACAAACATAAAAATATTATAATATAACATATAAATATTACAAACACATCATGAAGCGTATATTTTGCTTGAATGTCTAAAATGACATCAATTGCCTTATCAAAAAATCAACTTATGCACAACATCTTGAGACAACGCTGATGTAGTAATATTTAGAAAAGGAAGTTATTTTCAGGATATTCCTCATAAATAATATTTTTTTCTGTTGTTTTCTCTACGATCTATTATAACATAAATAAAAACAAAAGATATAAGTTGGCAACCGAAATAAGCTTAAATTTAAAATGGCATATGTCATACAACTCTTTCAAATTAAAAGAAAATCATCGGGGAGTTTTTTTAATTAAGTCATGGAAAAGTCAGGGATTTTATGAATTAAAAACTTTAGCAACCCTGTTTGTGTTTGCAGTATTTTAACCATGTATAAAGTGCTTAGTATGAGTTTGTTATCATGTTTGTTCTGGAATTAGATGTGGCTGGTTTGGCAGGTCATTGGAGTTACATACATACAATAAGGAAACCCAAGATGCAAGGACAAGTTATTGAAGTGAAGACACAACTTACACATAGGGATTACATCAACATGTTGGCTCAAAGAGATGATTCACATTTTACTATATTCAAGCGCAGGAGATGTTTTCTTGACAACAACCAGTATTTCCAGTTGGATATTTACAGAGAACCTAGTCATCCAAGGTAAATATTTATACTTTTATATTATGATTGTGACAGTGTGAAAAGTCAGATTTTAATATAGACTCATTTAAAAGACGCGGTTAAGCCAAAGAGATAAGAGATTCAAATAATAATTTAAATGTAGTAACTTCATTAATAAAAGAAAAATGGATTTTCAAGACAACAGTATAAATAACCATGTTTAATTTTAATGTAATTTAGTTTGTTTGTTATGTTAAGTAAATCATTTGTATTTTACGGCAGTGTGGTAAAATGTGTGAACAGTACCGGAAGGAACGCTTAGGGAAGTGAGATTTTGCCTCATGGCAACAAGTCAGTCTAAGTCCAGCCATTGAAGGGACAAGATGTGTTTTTTAAGAGTTGAGTTTACCGCTTAAAATGAACAGGTTGTGTTTTTCAAAGTCAAAATCCAGTGTTTGGAGAGATAAAATCGTAGAAAGAGTTTCTAGGTTCTGTTAGAACAATGTACATTTGATTTTTTATCTCAAATAGTGATCGAAAGTATTTAAAAATCCATATTTAGCGTGTTTCAATGACAATAACGCGGGAACATAAAAGACAATGGTTTATATACGCGAGTTATGAACATTCTCAACAACTTGAGAAAACAACTTCTGAACGAGGGAGAATCTACTAGAAGCTGTAGAATTTCAACTTGTAGGACATCAGTCTTCCATTCGGAAACGGACAATGTTTTTTATTTAGATCGGCGACGCTATATATTACCTGTTTGATTAATAACCTGTATTATGTTTTAAATTAATTTTTTTGTAAATGTTTATCTATTTAAAGAAGTTTAGTAGATTATGACTAGAAGAGATAATAGCAAATGAAATTTTCAAATAATGAAAATAGAATCTTTTCATTTTTCTTAGAGCTACAGAGTTACTAAAAAAATTCATAGATTAAATTCCTGTTGCAACAATTTTATTGGTAGAAGCATTTTTGAAGATAAAATTAATTAATTTGAAAGAAAGAAATAAAGGAAATATAAATTCATAATTTGTTATTAAAACAAAAAAGATAACTAGTATTTATATATATGAGTTTTTTGTTAATAATATTTGTAGGATGTTTCTTTGAATGTTTAATAAATGTTTTCTTTGTAACATTTCAGCCAAAGTGTTCTCATTTAAAACCAAAATCCACTGTAAGTACACTGTAAAAAGAGCCTGCGACCCCAGAGATTTTTTAAAAATATTTAAATTCATTTTTTTTCAAAATTGATGTTCACACATCTGGCGCCCTAGTCGAGCAAATTAATCAATTAACAAATCAATAAATTAATGAATGAATAACAATAATAAGTAACTTCACCTCTATTTTTAAATTGTTACAAATGTCGCCACAACTGTTGGGCTTTTTTAGTCGAAAGTACAGTGATTTTGGTAATGAGAACTCTTAAAATCAAGGTAAGGACTCTCTCTATCATAATAAGAAAGATTCTTTTTTAAAAAATTTTTGTGTTAAATATAAGATAAAAAATGGAGTCAGAAATTGTAAATGTTAATAATAATGATGAACAGGTAGGGTTAGAAAATCATAATTTTTTAAACAATTTAGAACCAATGGAGTATACAGAGAGTATGTTTGGAAACATAGGGCAACTACCAATAGAAATAACAAAAAAGCAATGAAGAATTAGATGAACAATTCGCGCAAGATTTTTTAGATCAAGAAATAAGTAGTAATAGTAATAGTAGATGTTCAAGTGTGAACGGGAATAGTAGTTCAGGTTCAGATTTTAATGGGTTTGATAGTGATGGGATTCTAAATAGTAAACAACAGTGTGAAGATGTGAATGAAAAAATAGTAGGAATGTTAGGAGTAGAAACTGTAGAAGAAAATTCAGATAGGGAATTAAGAGCTGAAGAGGTTAGGGTAATTGAGCAGGTTAGGGTAACTGAACAGGTTAGGATAGATAAGAGTGTGGAAAATAATGATCAGGATTTAGAGATTAAGAGTATGTTAAAAGTAATGATGGAAAAAATGGAACAAAATAGCTTAAGGTTTGAACAAAGTAGCTTAGAAACAAAACAGAATAATCTAGAACTTAAACGAGATAATGACAAAAAATTTGAATGTATAAGTAATGATATTAAACAAAGTAGATTAGAAATAAGTAATAAATTTGATCAAAATAAGCTGGAAATCAATGCTAAACTAGAAGATTTTAATATTAAACTTGAACAGAATAATGTTAAACTGGATAAAATAGACAATGATTTAAAACAAAGCAAGTTAAAGCTAAGACAAGATAATTTAAACTTAAAAGAAGCAATGTGTAAAAAATTTGAAGAAATGAGGGTTGAATTAAAGCCAAATTATGTAAAATCAGAACCAAATCTTAAATTGGAAATTAAACAAATGGAAATCAATGTAATGGAGACTAATAATAAAATAGAAATTGAAGTAAGCTATTGTGAGAAAAAAGTAGAATTTGAATGGATTAATAGTGTAGAAGGTGTTTTGGTAGAAAATATTAATAATTTAGATAACAATTTAAATCAAGCAATAGCTGAAATTGAAATTAACAGTTTTAATGAAATAAATAACATGTCAAATGATTTAATAATAATAGAAGACAATTGTGTGAATGATTGTGTTCAAGAAATTTCTAAAATAATGAATAATGGGTTAGGTAACAAGGTAAATCTAGAAATAACAAGTAATGTTGAAGTGAATAAGTTTGGTGGGGTTGGAATAGGTATAATTAATTCAAAAAACAAAGTAAAAGTAAATAATGTGATAACAAAAGAATTAATTGTATTTGTAAGGAAACAAAGCTATTGTAGGACGGTAGGTTTTGAAAGTAACATAATGTTAAAATTTAGAAATGTTTTTAGAATCCAAGAGCAAGAAATTAAAAGTTTTTATGAAAAGAGTAGCTTTGAATACAAGTTTAAAAAGGAAATATTAAAAGAAGACTTTACAGTAATATACGATAATGGTGGGGTGAGGATTCCCAAGCTGACAGCTGACAAATGTAGGTCAATAGATTCTAAGATGCTTGAGAGAAAGAGAGATGTAGGTATGTCCGTAAGAGAGAAATAAAAGTTGTTTTGTCAATACTTCCAGACAATAACAAAGGGGAATCTTTTGTTAGGAAAGGGTCAGTTATGATGGCTAGGCTAGACAAACTGTCCGTGTGGACAGAAGTATTTAACGTTGTAATTATGTTAAGAGAGCAGGCTATATTTTACAAAATGTTTCACCAATCGGGGAACCATCGAAAAAAATGGATAATTTATAATTGTTGTAATCAATTGAATATTTGGAATGACTAATAATAATGTAAAGACATTTTTATAATAACACAAGGACTTGATTTTGAAAAATAATTAATAGAATAAGAATTTTGTTAATAAATAAGTTTAAGTTTGATAATGATTAATTAAGAGTTATGAATATTAATAATTTGTGTGTACTGATAAATTTTGTAAGCTAAGACAGAATCAGAATAAATAATAATATAAGCCAAGCGTAAAATGTTAGAAGTTTTAGTTAAGAAAGGTTTCAGTATTTGTTAAAGTAAAGGCTCTGGATTATAGCAGTGAATAATTTTGTATGTTTATGAAAGGAATAAATAATTATGAAACGTGACATAGATAAGATAGTTAGTTCGAAGCAAGGATTCAGAGTAGTGTTGAAGAAATAATATTCAATATTAAGTAGGTGGATTCAATATTAAATATTCAATAAAATGTGACGAGAGAGTTGAGATTCATCTGTAGACCGTATTGGAACTAAAAGGTTTTCATGTCTTATCAGTAGACAGATAAAGAATTGCGTCACCATATACAAAGGGGAAATTGTTTATGCCTAAATGAAGCCTAAGATTCTATTGCGTATAGCATTGAGACTGAAATATAGGGTGTTACCAAAATATTGTCCAGGAAAATAAAAAAAAACTTTTGACGTATAATCGGAAATTAACTTGCGTTTTCAAATAAAAATTACTTAAATAAAGGAAAATTGGTTTTAAATAAAGTAAATAAGAACAAAAGTAGATTACTTAAATAACTTTAATAGAATTAAAAGGTAAAATTTCTAAGTAAAGAACTTAGAATAAACTTTAAAAATAAAATTTTCTTCTTGAATTTGAACAATAACATCTAGAAAGGATTACATAAACAGAAAATTGACGATGCTAGTAATAAGCTTGGTAAAATAAACATTATTTCAACTTCGGATGATACGATTTGAATGAAATTTTTTATGAATTTTAAAAATTTTCTTCGTGTAAATGCATTTAAGGAGTACATGAACATTTTGGGAGGAGGTAGGAGTTTATGTAGTAATAATAGAATGTTTTATTCGCAAGAATAAGGCATTCTGGGACTGCATAGAGGGCGTGTTGTGGAATAGGGATGTGTTTTGGGCTTTATCTTGAATCAAGTAGGGATATTGCATTCAACCACTGCACATTTCAACATCACAACATGTTATTTTGTGTAAGAGTCCAAAGAGCAATTAGAAGTATGCACGGTATAAAGTAGGCGGTCAGAAGGACTGTTGTAGGAGAGGTTAGGAAGAAAAATGCATAAATAAGTGTGACATTATTACATGAAAAAACTTCATGTAATAAATTTTAGACAGATGATAGAAGAAAGACAAAGTGTAGTGTATACAGAACTGATCAATCTGTATATACAAAAGTAAACCGGACGTGACATTATTAGGGAGTACTTTAGTAAGAAAGATAGTAATTTTTTAAATGTATATAATAGATTAAGAGTAATAATGCTTGGCTTATATGTAGAAAGTATTTGATATTTGTTTACAAAAGTTAAGAATAATAAAATAAGTAATTATATGCAAAATATTGTTAGATTTAAATAATTTGAGATTTGAAAGGTGACTTGTAAAGGAATTGAGTGGTTTTCAAGAGGCATTGCTAAGATGATAATAATATTGAAGTTTTTTGTTTTTTAACAATGAAATGGTAATAAAATGAATAATGGAGTTAAAAATGTTAAAGTTTTTGTTTTTTAAAGAAGGAGATATAATTAATAAATAATATAATATGAAAAGAATCTATGTGAGTTTTGCCAAGACAGATAATAATTAAGTTTTTTAAGTTTTTTGATGTTAAATAATGAGTAAAGGAGGTTAAGTTTTTGTTTTTTAAAGGAAGGAATAGTAAATTAACAATGATAAGAGAGATTTTGATGAAATTGATAAATGAAATGAATAAGTAATGTTTTGTTTAATAAATAATGTTTGAATTTAAAACAATAGATGATTGTGAGAAGTTATTTGATAAAGGTGTCTAAAGATTTTGATGAAATACGGTGTTAGCTGGGAAACAATGTAAATTTTAATTTTTTTTTTTTGAAGCTTTTATATACAAGTAATAGATGATTAAGAAGATTTTAATAAGAAGTAGTTTAAATGAGAGATTTTTGAGTTTTATATGAAGATGATGACTTTACAGAATTGTTGAGTAAAGTGGTATTTAAAATGAAGTTGTTCTGTTAACAAACTTTTATAAAAAAGGTAGTTAGGTTGCATTAATGGTAATTTTTTAGTTTTTAAGAGGTTTTTTGAATACTACGATGAAATAAAGGAAATATGCGACGATTTTAATGAAATAAAGGAAATATGCGACGATTTTAATGAAATAAAGGGAGATTTGAGGAATTCTGCGAATAAACGACGATTATTATGATTTTTTAAAGGAAGCTACGTTGAAATAAGGAGATTATTTATGAAATAATATAGGTAAATAATAAGGAGTTTTTTTATTATGAAGAATTTGTTTGGGGATTAATGCAACTTTAATTATTGAAACATGAAAGATTTAAGATGGAAATAATTTTAAGATGGGATACTGAGAGACAGTACAATTGTAAAGAGGTAATTTTGAAATAAATAGATGAGTTTTGTAAGCAATTTTATTTTTTTTTGATAATAATGATGTTATATTTTGAATTTTAGTTGAAGAAAAGAGTTTTTTGTAATTATAAAATCAGTAGTTAACATGTTATCCCAGCAAGACAAAGGAGAATTGAGATTTAAGTAAGAATAAATAGTTATTGGATTTAAACTAAAATAAATAATAATGTAAAGTCTGAATTGAAAAGTTTTAAAGTGAATTGAAGTAATGTTGAGTAATAAGTAAATAAATTTCGTAAAAATGTTAATTAAAAATGAGAGGTTTTTAATTGTAATTGTGTTTAATTGAAAAATGATTCAGATGAATATCTAGAGTCAAAGGTAGATTTTCAAAGGATGTAGAAATGTCGTCTTGGCAAAGAGGATGAGACGAGAAAAAATATATAGACGGCTGTCTGGGAGATAAGCTTTGAGTGACGGGATCCTGTCAACAAAAAATGTTGATGGAAAGTTTCAGCCAACGAGGTTGGAAAGGAAACTGATGATGGGTTTTATTGTATAAATAGAGATAAGACTTAGCACTAATTGATTCCTATATTATTTTTTTTTACAAATGAGTTATTATAACGCTAACAAATTAAAATAATGAAATGGGATTTTAGCAAATAGATTTTATTTCATAGAAAAAGAGAATCTTTCTTAAATTTAAGTATACTAGTGATGCTTATTTTTCATGAAGTCCTTAGCTTCTGAAATGAAATGTCTTGAACATCCATTAATATTTTTTTCTCGATTTGAAATATATATATATAAAAGCTTTGTATTACAATACCTGTATTGAAATACAAACCTTGTGGGGTTTTGTGACAGTGTGAAAAGTCAGATTTTAATATAGACTCATTTAAAAGACGCGGTTAAGCCAAAGAGATAAGAGATTCAAATAATAATTTAAATGTAGTAACTTCATTAATAAAAGAAAAATGGATTTTCAAGACAACAGTATAAATAACCATGTTTAATTTTAATGTAATTTAGTTTGTTTGTTATGTTAAGTAAATCATTTGTATTTTACGGCAGTGTGGTAAAATGTGTGAACAGTACCGGAAGGAACGCTTAGGGAAGTGAGATTTTGCCTCATGGCAACAAGTCAGTCTAAGTCCAGCCATTGAAGGGACAAGATGTGTTTTTTAAGAGTTGAGTTTACCGCTTAAAATGAACAGGTTGTGTTTTTCAAAGTCAAAATCCAGTGTTTGGAGAGATAAAATCGTAGAAAGAGTTTCTAGGTTCTGTTAGAACAATGTACATTTGATTTTTTATCTCAAATAGTGATCGAAAGTATTTAAAAATCCATATTTAGCGTGTTTCAATGACAATAACGCGGGAACATAAAAGACAATGGTTTATATACGCGAGTTATGAACATTCTCAACAACTTGAGAAAACAACTTCTGAACGAGGGAGAATCTACTAGAAGCTGTAGAATTTCAACTTGTAGGACATCAGTCTTCCATTCGGAAACGGACAATGTTTTTTATTTAGATCGGCGTTGTGGTATAGACGCTATATATTACCTGTTTGATTAATAACCTGTATTATGTTTTAAATTAATTTTTTTGTAAATGTTTATCTATTTAAAGAAGTTTAGTAGATTATGACTAGAAGAGATAATAGCAAATGAAATTTTCAAATAATGAAAATAGAATCTTTTCATTTTTCTTAGAGCTACAGAGTTACTAAAAAAATTCATAGATTAAATTCCTGTTGCAACAATTTTATTGGTAGAAGCATTTTTGAAGATAAAATTAATTAATTTGAAAGAAAGAAATAAAGGAAATATAAATTCATAATTTGTTATTAAAACAAAAAAGATAACTAGTATTTATATATATGAGTTTTTTGTTAATAATATTTGTAGGATGTTTCTTTGAATGTTTAATAAATGTTTTCTTTGTAACATTTCAGCCAAAGTGTTCTCATTTAAAACCAAAATCCACTGTAAGTACACTGTAAAAAGAGCCTGCGACCCCAGAGATTTTTTAAAAATATTTAAATTCATTTTTTTTCAAAATTGATGTTCACACATCTGGCGCCCTAGTCGAGCAAATTAATCAATTAACAAATCAATAAATTAATGAATGAATAACAATAATAAGTAACTTCACCTCTATTTTTAAATTGTTACATGATCTGTTGCAGGATTTGCAGGTTCAATCACTGTTTATAGCGTGAATCAAGTTTGGCTTAAGCAACAACAAAATACAAAAAAAAAAACAAGTTGATAAGGGAATTTAGTACTTACCCAACCATATCATACAATTTAATACACGCAAATCCTCTGAATGTAAAACCTTGAATTTGGTTTCTTGGGCCTTGTAGGAAATGTTAAATTGTTTGGTAGATCAAGGAGTCTTACCCATTAGTATAAGTTTGTTTAAAACAGTTGTTATACAGGTTTTTTGAATCTCTTAATTGTGTATAATATTATTTTATTGATATCGGCTTCGTAGGTGTGTATATATTTAAAAGGTTTTCACTCACTTCGTTTGAGTCGGTATCTCGGCTCTGGTAGGTTTCAAAAGTGTACATATGTGAAGGAGCATCCACTCATTATGCTCATGTCAGTGACTCATGCCCTGCTAGATCTTGTTACTATATCATGTTTTCCTGGGAGGTCAGAGTTTAAATTACAATAAATAAAACACAATATTTCTTTTGTAAAATTCTATAATTTATTTGGTCTAGCCGACCATGGTTTCGCCAGTTACGGCATTGACGAGGCTCTTACAAGACATTGTAGACGAGGCTCTTACGAGGCTCAGTCTTGTAAGAGCCTCGTCAATGCCGTAACTGGCGAAACCATGGTCGGCTAGACCAAATAAATTATAGAATTTTACAAAAGAAATATTGTGTTTTATTTGTTAAAATGGAATTCTATCAAGTACCGTCGGTCATCAGTGTAAACAATTTAAATTACAATTTTTGACATTATATACAGATGTGCAAATTTTTATCTAACTAATGTGTTATATAAGGTGAATAACACATGAGTTATGAACAAAAACTTGTTTAAAATAGCCGACATTTTAACATATTCAAATTCACTTTTTTTAAAATTTTAATAATGTTATATATAATATGAGCATAATATAGTCCTTTATTCCAAATATCATGTTCTTATCTAAATTTTTGTGGTTGCTATCTTGCTAAACTTATTCTATATTTGGTAAATTGGGAAAGTAAAAGAAAACAATATTGACATTGAAATTGTGGGAACACGACAGTTCTAACAGGAATGACCTCTCATTTCAAACTTAGGTTGCCAGGATGTTGGACAACAAAATGAGAACATAATTAAAAACTATGAACATAGCCCACATTTTCCTTTAGACATTAAATAAACTGTGCAAAAATTATATTAACTTTTTCACACATCCATCACAAAACAAAACAAAATATTCATCTCTATCTTGCAAAAATGTGTCTATTTTACTTCAACGTGTGAGAGGACAAAACTAAATTTCTTTACATTTTTGAAAAATATATGAAAATCTATTTTAAACATATTTAATTACTGTATTTATATAAAGCCTAAGCTTGCCACTTGTGCCTTAAACTTTGTCCAAGTGCAAAATAAATTTAGTTGAAATTGAGTTTTAAATTATGACGGTCTTTAAGGTTCATTTTTCTTTTTTCGAATTATTCATGAATTGTAATTTTCTTTTACTTGCTATTTATCACATTAGTCTCGGACATAGATTTTCTCATTTCATCACAATTTGGACTAAATTAATAGAGTTGATAAATTGGATTTTGAGAAATTAGATCTATAACAATCCATGGACGATTTTTGGTTTTGACAATTAACTCCTAAATTGTAATTTTTGGAGAGATGAAACAAATACCTTTGGATTTGGTCTTTAGAGACTAAATACTGGTTTTGTTTTACCTTTTTTTAAAAGAAAATTGGACTTTTGTGTTTATATATGGCATGGAAAAATTCTTGAGATATGGCCAAAAAATTCCTATACCAAATTTTATCAAATATAGTCTACATGTTTTGGCTGTGCAGATGACAGACACTTGATATACATTATTCCAATAAACTTTGGGCTCAAAGGACCTCAAAATGGATAGTTCTGCGAAAAACATGACATCAATTTGTTTTTATTATCACATTTTGGTAAACACTTTACTACAGTACTACCTCATTTATTCGGATCTCGTTCAACCGGATATCCGGATTATCCGGATCGATCCGGAACAAAAAATAAAAATTTAATCAAGGATAAAACACAAAAAATGGGGCTGTTGTAAAATGATGATAATTTCTCATCTATCTGTTTTGTTCAAATTTTAGTCAAGTGTAATCATTAATGACTGAAACAAGTGAGCAAAATTGCAAGTAAAAAATATTGCGGTTCAGGTATCATTTAAAAAAGGTCAATTGTAATCAAATGACATTTATGGTGAGAATGCATTTATGTCACAAGTGATGCAAGTTTAAACTTTATTTAAATATGTAATTTTTTTTTAACGCAGCATCCATAGTTCATTTTCAGTTTTTGAATGGCAACTAATAAACTAACATTTTTGGTGATGATTAGTTTTGGTTTGTTTTTATTTGGTTTTGAGGATGAGTAACTGAGAGAAAAAGTTTGTACCTTGCAAATATTTCTGTTTTAAAGTCCCCTGAATCTGAAAGAAATACATTTTTAGAATAATGTCCTCTGCTGTCTGTTTTACGTACAGAAGCTCAAATGCATTCACCAATTTGTATCAAATTTGCTATATGGGATATTTGGGCCACACTTCAGGACTTTATTTTTCATTAACTCTAAATTTTATGGGTAAATAAAAAACATTGATTTTCTACACGGGTTTGATCAAGTTCATCTTTAAAGACCTATACAAAAGATATTGGTTATCATCTCTCCAAAAATTTTGGTTCATGAGTTATCAGTAAAAACATAAAATCGGCTCTAGTGGTTTTATTCAAATCACTAGTGAAATGTGAACATTAATGACCCAAACATGTGTGCCAAATTTAAAGTAAAAAAATATTACGGTTCAGAAATAACTGGCAAAAACTAAAATGAACCTTGACCAGTGTCATTAAAAGCTTGAGTTTAATCAAATATGATTTATCCTGAGGTTGTGTTTATGGCAATGTAAATGTCCAATTTTCAGATTCAGTTTTAATGTTAAAACTAAGAATTTTTGGTGAGATAATAACAAATGCATTTTCTTTCTTTAAGTTTGATTTTATACATAGTTGCTCCATAAACAAACCATTTATGATTTGTTGTAAAATTGAGGTCAAACAATTTGAAAGATTTTTCTAAAATTTTGCTTTTATCTTGAACCTAGAAAAAAATGTTCTATCCTAGAAGTAAAGGATAGTATTAAATAACACAAACTGTTGTTGTATAGATGTAAGGGCCTCATACTCTTGGAAACATACTCAGCACTGGAGAACGGGCTTTTGGAAAAATGTCTACCAAAATTCCTGACCCTAGTGGAAGAAGTGACAGGACATCCAGCTTACTCAATGTTTAACTTGTCTCTTAGAGAAGAATGGAACACGACGACCAAGTTTTGCCGTGCTTTTCAAGGTAAAAATGTAAAGCACATAACATTGTAACAATCATATGTAACCTTTGTACCTAACAGAAATATATTTCATGGATTGACCATATTTAAATACAGTTATTTTATTCTTTAATGGCTAGTTAATTTATCGAAGTTTGAACTCTTAGGTTTTTGGAAAAGCATGGGTTTGAACTTGGATTTGATATGTCACAAGAATGACCTACCATCTGAAATATTTATTTTTAAATTGTTACTGCAGCTTAAAAACCCAAGCATGGCTCTGGTTTAAATTCTTTCATTACAATGTAAGAGGATCAGTTGTGTTGCAAACTAATTTTTGTTGTCAAAAGTTGTCTGACATTTTAGAGTCAAAATAAATGTAAAATTTTAAATTTGTTTGACATTTTCAAAATATCAATTCAGTGCTTGAAGAATCAATATAGCACTCTGTTGGGGATTTTATATACATTTATTAGTAGGAATAGATTGCAATAGATGGTTTGAGTACATAGTACAGACCTTTGAAGTATGTAAAGAAAAATATATACTTTGAGGTTAAGATATCAATAATCTACAGAGTTTTTTAATATATCACTTTAACATCAATCTTATAAATAAAAACTTTTTTCAATACTACATTTTTACAATTTCAAAAAATGATGTTGTAATCCTAAGTTTTTATTAATTAATTGTATAATTTATTTGAACATCTAGCATCATTTTTATTTATAAAATTATTATACATTGTTTCAAGAATGTGGATCATCTTTCATTATCTAGTGAGATTTGGTCCATACTCTCTAAATGTTGTACGCAGATGTTCGAATAAATTATATCAATAATAAGAATTATTCAATAACTTAAAAACAGAATTGGGTTTTTAATAAAGGTGATATTTCAGGTTCATTTTCAAATTTTTATCTAGACTTGCCTTTTACGACTATGTTCCATGTTCTCGAGTGTGTAAAGAAACAAATCTATTTTATAGTCATAGAATGCCGTGTCTGTCTGTGTAGGCGTCACACTTTGGAGGTTTACTTCTCTCATTTACATTCTTTACTTACTCTCTTAATGATATATATTTTTATAACATGTAAACTATCTCGTTAAATATAATATAAGTTCAAGAGTTTCTCACTATGTGATTAGTTACAGTTTAAGACAATCAGAAATGTTATTAATTATACAGTATATTGTGGATAGAATTTTAAAGAAAAGGTCTTGCATTTTATCTAATAAACACATTTTAAAATACTCAGGTAACCATTTTGTCTATTATTTGTATGTTTTGTTGCTTTTGGAATAGCATTACGAGTACAAACAGCTAACCCTATTTTTCACACTTTTCTGTTTTTATTATAATTTTGTTTAAATATGTGCTTTAGTTATCTACTGTTTCCTTTCCTTTTCACTTGGATTTGTAAAAATTGCTTATATTTTAATAGCTTGTTTCTACACTTTTTATATATAAAAATTACACCCCTTGATACTCTATTTCTCAATTTATTTATCAAATGTTATTAGAAAAAATTAAAAAATTTCTTCTATAGATGCGTCACTCAACATTTAAGTTTAAATGATAAAAAAACAAATATGAATTGTATTTCAATTACAGTCAACTAAAAAAATAAAAATTAACTAGTTATAAATTTATCCGGCGTCATAGGATAGTTCTGTACATTTCTAGAGCAGTAAATGTGTGAAAAAATATTGCATCTATATAAAGAAGTCTAAAAATTATGCGTACCAAAATCTAGAACAATTTTATTTTGTTTTAGATAAACAAATGATCACAATAATATTCTTAAAATGATACAAAATTTATCAAAACTGAGTATTTCAGTTACATATAAAATGGAAATGTATTGTTTTACAGAAAGTGAATCAAACCATATTAAGATAGGCGGGGAGAAGAATACAGAACCAAAGACATAGATGAAGGAGCTGCGAATCTGCGGTGCTAATCTGTGCTCTCAAATGTGATACATTTTGTTTTTCTCGTAGAAAAATAGTTTTATTTTCCACAAGCCCGAGTGATTTCTTTCATTTCCCACAAAGTAGTGTTTAGATCATTAGGTCATCGTGTGTTGTTATTTGCTTTTCCTTATCATACTTTTTGTGCTGTACTGTACTTACTTAATTTGATTATTAGTATTATTTTACCTCTTACATAATATTTTCTTTATGTATTTGACAGTATAATGATTATTTTATTTGTAGAGAATAAAACGTACTCTATATGACAAAATGATGTCTTAATTTTGTATTGTTTCTTTTTCCTTGTAAATATGACACTATACTTTATTATAAAGCAGAAGTAATAAGTGATTATGATACATAAATATTGCAAAAACCCTCTCACACACCAAAACCAAAACTTAACACTCTAAAAGCAAACAAAGACTATTGGTTGTGGCATCTTACCTAAAATATTAGTTAAGAAATTATCAGTAAAATAAACGATGAATTCCATCTTTGTAAGTTACTTCTTTCTACAGGTATCCAATATACCTGTATCATGCGATACTGATGAGCAATTGTCCGTAACACACTAGTGTTTGTTTGGAGTGGTGGCTCGTAAAGTCTCTCTGGCTTGGTTCTGAACGTGGCAACTCAGTAAAATATGTTCCACTGTTTCTTCCTCTCTCACATATATCCCTGAGTCCTTAATATTGAAGTGTTATAGCTGGCTGTGATGATATCAGTTTGCTAAATCTTTTTTTAGGCTTCCTTTACTTTAAACCATCCTCAATTTAAGACTATGATTTAATTCTTTTATCAATGTTTTAAGAAGATAATGCTGTATGATATAAAAAAAGAAATTAAACACAATATTTAGTAAAAATTCTACAATTTAAATAGTCTTGCTAATTATGGTTTCGCCAATCACAGCATTTACGAGGCAGCTTGACACAGACTAAGGACAAATATTAGAAAGCAAACAATCGATACATATGTTTAATTTTTAAAATCTGTCCTTAGTCTGTGTTAAGCTGGCTTGTAACCATGGTCAGTATTTTGTAGAATTTTTACTAAAGATAATAAAACACAATTATTTATTTTGTAATATCCACTTTTAATTAGTCTAGTGGATATTACAAAATAAATAATTGTGTTTTATTATCTTTAAACATGGAATTCCACCAAGAACCATCGGTCTCAACAGTAATGAAAAAAAAGAAAAAAGAAGAAAAGGAAGAAAGAAAAAAAAATTACTAAATATTGTGTTTGTGTTTAATTTAATATGGAGTTCTACCACATATCTTTAGTCATTAGTACAAACCATATAAACTAAATTAAAGTTGATTCTGAATGATTATTGTTTTAATCATTTATATACAAAGTATATATATATATTTAAATTTAATTAAAATTTTCAAAAGCAGAGTTGTAATAAATATATGTGCTACCTTATAATTACTCCCTTCCGAATGATCTAGTTATTCAGATAAATTATATTTATAGATAAATACATAAAGGTTTTGCCTATCTTTGGTGATTTTTCATATAGATTTTGCACTTTGATAATGGCCTTTTATACCAAACAATTATACAAATATAATCACCATTAACAGTTCAAAAACCTACCAAATATTTATTTTGAAATATTTACAAGTTATATTATATTCATGACAATTTAAATTTGTTAAGCTTTTTAAATATTTTACATGAACGATTAAGTCCAGTTTGGCTAGTATGCCTTGATGGGTTAAGAGAACATAATTTAAGAAGTTCTTTATTTGAACACTAGGTTACAGCAATGTATTCAATTTCTAACGCCGGTGTCCCTTCTTAGGTTAATAATTTTAGTTTCCATCATGTCTCTAGGCTAGTTAGTGCTCTTTGCTTTTCCCATGTCTAATTCATCCTCTAAACGTCATGTATTAGTTCTTATAGACGGAAATATCCTATAAAATATGTTATAAATGGACAGGTTTCATCTGAGCTGTGAGCTGCACATGGAAGGGAGGTACAAGTTTGTAGTTCGAGGCCGCGTGGGGATAGAGGCATTGTAGGGGAAACAGTCGGAGCCGATTACTGTCCACGATCCAGCGGTCTTGCAGACATCGTTGTTAGTACCAACACCCAACACAGACTGAGGCGACCGCTTCCCCCACCACCTTACTGATGCCTAGACCACGTCTAGACCCACTGCGCACCCATACTCCACAGCTCAGATGAAACCTGTCCATTTGTAATAATATGAACAATCTATCATTATCAATTTTTTTTAAAACCACGATACATTTTGGTTACATGATCAGAAGCAGTATTGTCGATTTTGAGGAAAACAATTTCTTGGGTTTTGCTTTTATGACAGGTAGCCTCAAATTTTGAATTACAATTAATATTATATTTTAGTCCCAAAATAAACAAAATTGCTTTAATAATTTCTGAGAAACCAGCATTGGTGGTGGTCATTGACACAGATAAACATTTTGTAAATATTTTTTTATAGGACACAATAGGGATACTATCTTCTGTTTGTTGAGCAACATTTTTTGAGAAAGAAAGAAATTTCATGGGTGTGTTCCTTATACAATAAATTAATTCATACAGCACAGGTTTAAAAGCAAAATTTTATTGGTAATTATAATGCTTAAAAGCCAACACATTTTCATTATGTTTTTTTCTATCAAAACTTATTTATTTTATTTTTTTAGTAGAAAAGGATTCTTATCTGTTTAGAATATCATAAATTACTCAGCTTGTCTTGAGAATTGGTGCAATATTTTCATGTCTCAGAGAGGGAAGGGAGACAAAGTTTAATTTTCCAAAAAATTAGGTTGTTTTCAGATTTTAACTAAAAAACAAATTTTTGTTTGGCTCTTAATCATTTAATATATTTATATAATATAAATAAAACAACACAATTATAATCTGAGATTTTGTTATCTATCTTTGGAAACATAAGATTACATTTTGTGTAAAATCCCTTTACTTTTATTGTTATCACAAGTATTGCTCTGGCTTAATAATAAAAATAAGCATTAATTAAATTCAGAATTTCTCAAGAAACTAAATAATTAATGCTCCACTTCATGTTTTATTACTTGAAGTCAATAAATATATAAATCGCCTAATTTTTATGAAAATAAATTTGAATATTTTTGTTTTAATGTCTTGAATCTAACCCAACGTAACAATTTCTGTAACCAATAATGTGTAGAACAAATGAATTGCTTTCATTTGTTAGGTACCTTCAAGCAAATTGTATACTGACTGAAAACTTTTGTCTTTCTGAACATGCACTTCCATAATGTGAGGACAATTGTTTATTACAATGTAGTTCAATTTGTATAACCTTAAATTAACTTGGTCCTTTTGAACAACACCCAGAATATCTTGATTCTTGGTCAATCAGAATCACAACTTTTCAGTTCCATATGTTGAAGATTTAATCTGACATTTGTGAACTGTAGTCATATTTCTGATTTAGTCTATTTGTTCTCAGAATTTATGGTAAAACTCAACTTTTTCTACGTTTCAGCTTTGGGAGAGTCTAGAATCAAAAAATCAAATAATTTTGGTCAATAAACATTTATATAATGTTTATCTCATTTCATGTAGAAAATGATTCAGGAGGAAGTTGCTTATATAATTTTGTTTGAATGGTTAAAATAATAAAAAGGTTCTTCAGAACATAGTTTGGAAACACTTCATTTGGCATTTGTATTTTTCTTTAAAATACAATTTCTGTGGAATGGATGTAGATATTGAGTCAAAATTTTGTTAACGGGTTTGAATCATGATGGTTAACATGTGTACAAAATATTATAATTGTTCATAAAACTGTTTACAAATGGGCTTCAATTAATTTTATAAAATATCTTGAAAATAGTGATTTATGAAAAAATTATTTCAGATAATTGTTTTCCTTTTTAAATCAATATGTTTATATCTTAGTTTTTATTGAAGTCAAAGGAAAACTGTATAAAAAAAGTTAACTCTTGGTTATTGACTAGAACATATATCAGTTTTCATACAGCTTCCAAGGGTTTAGAAATATCAACAAAACAGTAAATATGACCTTTGATTTTCAAAATCTCAAATCCAGAGTAATGGAAAAACATTTTTGGCTCTTTTGATCTCTAAACAATACAAAAGTGTCCAAAATTACCATATAACATCATCGGTAATTTCTCAAAACCTAGCTCAACCCACTATTGGTATGCATGAAGTGATCGGTGCCTGCCTTGTCCAGTCTCCCCCCCCTCTAATTCTTCGAGCCAATTCTTTACTTATGTTCAGTTTTGAGATATTTTATACATGGATGAACAGTTAGGTGGATGAAACATGGCTAATCTAAAAAATAACAATATTTCGCCTTCTTCACTTTTTAGAAAATGATGAGAGTGATTGAAACTGAATCTAATAAAATTGATTCTTCAAGAGGTTAGAGTGATACTGGTGTTATAGAAAAATTATAAATTGTAAAAATATACTAACTTAAGTAATATTTGAAGATACAAAATTTTTCTAATGTTTGTTTTTATAATAAAATAATGTATTTTAAAAACCGGTTTTTCATTTAATGTTTTATGTTTGTGTATAGGTCTATATGTAATTACGCCATTGGCAAAAATGTAATTCCTGTATAACATTTTTTATTAAATTCAGAATCCCAAAATACATAGGGCATATGAGTTTGATCAAAATTGGGTGAGAAACAAAAAAAAAAAAACATGAAAATTTGCAGCACCATTTGAAGTACAGTAATACAAAATTGAGTTCCTTACATAAAATGTTATGTTAAATTCAAAAGTGTGTTAAAAAATACAATTGGTTTATGAGTTTGATCAAAATCGGTTGAGATATCAAAAAATTGTATTCCTTGATGAAATTTGATATTAAATTAGAAGTTTTATCAAAATACAAGAGAATCCTTGGTGATTCTGTTAAGTTATAAAAATTGGCTGTTGCAATGTGAACGAGTTAAAATGAACATATATAGATCATAGGTAAAGTGATAATACTCATTTTTATGAGTCAGAGCTTGAAGAAGACGGTCGTTCCGCAGCCGATTGTTATCTTATCAGTAGTTATGTAGGGTCTAAAGTTGCATGTTCCGACAATAGTGATACGCTTCCGTTTTCAGTTGATTTAAATTGTGCTTATTATTATAATCATTTATTAATTATAATTAATCATTTTGTTATTGTTTGTTTCTATTTAAAATGAGTGATAAGTGCAAAATGTGTGACAAGTCAGTGTCTGCTCGCCAGTGCATTGTTCAATGTAATGATTGTCAATCATGGTATCATGGCGCCTGCGTTAAAATGACACGTGACGATATAGATTACCTGCAGAATGAAAACGAAATAGGGGAATTATAAATTTTGTCATTTGTAAAACTCAGAGATTTTCAAGGATAAAATAAAGCAAAAGCTTAAAGTTTCAAATATTAAATAGTATAAATGAGCTACAATTGTTTCGCCTTGCGGCATCGTCGGGCAACAGATAATATTTGAAACTTTAAGCTTTTGCTTTATTTTATCCTTGAATATGGAGTTTCAACAAGAAATATCTGCTATTACATTAAAGTTCAGAGATTTTCGTTTAAATAATTGCAACACCGTTGATATGACAATTGTAAATATAATATAAAATGATGTTTGGCAATTAAATTTAAATTTTTCACTTGAAATAATTATTTAATCAATAATACTAGCTTGGTAAAATAATGTATAAGTGTTAAAATCAATAAATTAATAAAATTAAATTTAGTTTTAAATAAAATGATTTGCTCAGCTTTATGGGCGCCAGGTAGCGTTAGCTTACCAATTTTGAAAAGTTAAATTTTTTATTAACCAAAAAATTCTCAGGGTCATGATTTCTTTTAAAAGTGTACTTCCAAGTGGTTTCATGGTAAATAAGAAGTCATTTTTAATTTTCTGAAACTGAACATGACATTTATTCAAACATACATTATTATTACACATACATAAGTTTATCATTTGCAATTATATCATATTCAAATCCAAAATTGTTTTGTCTTGAAGAGACAAAGTTTTTTGTAAATGACTCTACTTCAAAATAGTTGCAACTTTGATTGTTCAGTTTTTATATGAGCATCTTTGTCTCATATTTTCAAATTATAATGCATTGTTATTAAGTTAGAATTCTTTCTATTAAAACTTTAAATTAGACTTTCTTAAAAATATTTATAACATTTAAAATTATTTATCAAACAAAATTTTAACATATCTTAATCATAATTAAAATATTGTCATCCTTAAAATCATCATTAATCCTTTTGTAAAAAAAAATATATATAATAAGATTGTCTGTTATTTGTGTTACCACTTTGCAGCACTTTCCAAAGTAGATGTTCCTTATAACGTGAAGCCTCCTTCCTGATGATTGAAATTTGCCATTTTCCGCATTGTGCCTAAGTTGATTGTCTCAGATTTCCATTTACGATTCATAATTATCGCACATTTTTTCTCTACTATTAATACAAAGTTCATATTTTAAAATTCAGAGTCTCTCAGATTAGAAATACCGTCTAAATAGTATATATAACAAACATAGCTTAAATCACACCATGTGCTCATTGTTCACTCTCAAAAGACTAACTATTTCACAAACGAAAAATACGTCTGTCCATCTCCACCTTCCAAACTGACAGTTTATTCACCTTGTCTTTAAGATATTACTTATCTATATTTACAATTCACACCAGCAGAAGTCATCAATGAGATTGAAAAAAAGCTTAAAATCAACAAAGCTCCTGGTTATGACCTTATCACAGCTAAGATACTCAAGGAGCTGCCATATAAATGTATAATTAAGCTAACACATCTTTTTAATGCGGCAGTACGGCTTAGATATGTGCCTATACAGTGGAAGATTGCTGAGGTAATTATGATCCCAAAACCTGGGAAGACATTGGAAGAAAAAACATCATACCGACCAATATCATTACTACCAACTATTGGAAAACTTTTTGAAAGGCTACTTCTAAATCGACTTAAGCCAATTATTGAGGCTAGGCAAATTTTTCCAAATCATCAGTTTGGGTTCCGTAGTAGGCACTCGACTATAGACCAAGTACATCGCATAACTGATGTCATAGAGAGATCATTAGAGGAGAAAAAAATATGTGCAACTATATTCTTGGATGTGGCTCAGGCTTTTGATAAAGTGTGGCATGAGGGCTTGGAAAGTAAACTTGATCGCTATTTACCGAGGCAAATGAGTGAGATTTTAAAATCGTATATATCTGATCGATACTTCAGAGTAAAACATGGTGAGGACTATTCTGGATTAAAAAGTATTACTGCTGGAGTCCCTCAGGGTAGTGTCCTAGGGCCAACTATATATTTACTATACACAAGTGACATCCCAAAGAATGATGGGGTTTTGACAGCCACATTCGCTGACGACACCGCTCTAGTTGCTACTGGACAAGACATGCAAGCAGCTACTGCCAAGCTACAATCAGCCATCAATTGTGTTAACAGCTGGACTAGGAAATGGCGTATTAAACTAAATGAAGGAAAGTCTACTCATGTCAACTTTACCAACAAACACTATGTGTATCAGCCAGTTATGATTAATGGACAGATCGTTCCACATGCAAACGAGGCAAAATATCTGGGGATGACTCTGGATGCTAAACTTCGTTGGAAGTCACACGTGAAAAAGAAACGTGAACAACTTGGAATGAAGTACAGACAAATGTACTGGCTTATTGGAGGGAACTCTGAATTGTCCGTACATAATAAACTGCTTCTGTATAAGCAAATCCTAAAGCCCATCTGGATCTACGGCATTCAATTGTGGGGATGCACCAAAAAAAGTAACATCCAAGTAATACAGACATTTCAAAACAAAGTGCTTCGTTGTATTGTCAGAGCACCATGGTATATCCGAAATGCAGACATTCATCGGGATTTGAAAGTGCCTTTAGTCGCCGAAGAGGTACAAAAGTATGCTGGAAAGCATGCAACCAGACTCCGTGATCATCAAAATTTAGAGGTGGCACATTTGATCAGCAACGTCCCACAAGTGCGGAGGCTGAAGAGAAAGAAACCTGTTGACTTGGTGCAGGATTAATACACATGATCAAGTGTAGTTGCATTGTGAAGGACGACTCTGGACGTCTTTTCACCACACAGCCAGTTTGATATGAGAAAAATATTGCTAGATAGTTCTAACTAGTTGCAATTGTATATAAATAAATAAAAAAAAAAAAAAAAATCTATATTTACACAACACAAAGACATCAATATGAATTATATTGTTCTCAAGAATGACTTTCCTACACACGAAAATACGTCTGTCTTTCATAACGACTGATTCTAGACTCTAAATTACGACTCTTACTCTTTCAACAACTGATCCTAGACGCTTGTCTTTAAACTATTAGTTATCTACATTGTTTTTTCTATAAAAGATACTTTAGTACAAATTTCATTCTTCTTCGACTAACTCTTGCACTAATCCATGTCTTGGATTATGGTCTTCCAACTGGTGGAAATACGTCTGTCCACTTTCGACGTTGTCCAGTAACTCTCTTATTTACACTTAGTTATCTATTGTTTTTCCCATAAAAGTCACTTTAGTACAAGTTTCATTGTCCTCCGACTAACTCTTTCACTAATCGAAAATACGTCAGCTTATTTCAGACGCTGTCTTCCCACTGAATCCTTGCATGTTTTTTTAGTTCTCGATATCACCTCTTAATCACGTGATTAGAGCCTCAAACCCATAATCACTTGACAACAAGCATATTTACTTCACTTAATTAAGCACAATCTCACTCAAATACTATAGTTATATAATACTATAGTTATCTTAATACTAAACATTATTATCAATACAAATATATTTTTGGAAATTTATCTTGTCATTTTGAAAAACAGCCATAAAGTCCATTTTCGCTTTGACCTCATTGACTCTTCCGTTTCGTTTGAACCAATCACTGTACGTATCTATTTTTTACCACGATTTCCTATCTCATATTCAAAAATTCAAAAAGTGCATATCACAGGGTGACACAATCTAGAGAACCCTCTAATCATAATCTTAAATGAATCATCCTTTTCCTTTCACAACAGGCTTATAAAAAAAATCGTCTGTGGTTCAACACTCAGTACAGATCCACTTAAAACAATTCAGTCTTCTTTTTATACTCTATTGATTGAGAAAGTGAACAGTGTTTACAAAATATTTCAGAACTTTAGTGTTGTTTGTGTGTGTGTGTGTGTGTGTGTGTGTGTGTGTGTGTGTGTGTGTGTGTTTTCTTACTTGTGTACTATTAGGTAACACCAAGGACCATTTTTGAAGGTAAGCCTGTGTCTCCTCTCTATACAAAATCTAAACTTACTTTTTATTAATATATGTACCCACAAAACAAATATATTTTGTATTACCAGTTTATATCTGAGAGGGTCAAATACTCTTGGTTTCTAAGTTTGGAGGGGGAAATTCATTTCTGTCCCTCCAGAGTTCCTGAGGCAATAAAATTGTTTTAAAAATATAAGTGTGCTTAGACAGACATTAACAAAAAAGGGATATGTTCAAGTAAATTTAAAATTGTTCTTACCATGAAAATATTTTAATTGCATATAGTAAGAAAGTATAATATAGGAATGTGTATTATTATCACTTACTTTCTTCAGATACAGATAATGTTAGATTAACATTACACAGTTCTTTTTCATTTTCAAGCTTTTGTTCTTCATCACTTAAAGAGTATGTTTTACGCCAACTGTTTTTGTTATTTACACATTCCAATACATAGTATGTTGTGATTCGAGTGGTTCGTGGTTCCTTCTTATAACAACTACAAAATGAACCTATAACCAAGTTGACAATTTAAATATAAATCATCTAATAGGGTCAGTGTGTTGATTTGACTTTCATATTAAATTAGG
Organism: Aphrophora alni; assembly: GCA_963513935.1. Classification (NCBI taxonomy): domain Eukaryota; kingdom Metazoa; phylum Arthropoda; class Insecta; order Hemiptera; family Aphrophoridae; genus Aphrophora; species Aphrophora alni. Next base: position 73,270,010 of record OY740772.1, read on the forward strand.
ATTTAGAGGTATAATAAAATCAATAACAGCTACTATATTGGAACACTTTAGGATCTAAACCCCAAGAAAAAATATGAGAACTGTAAAATGACAAGTGAAAATAATATTTATCTCTATTCTACAGTTTGTCTAATGCTGAATAGATTTTGATGTCGAACTAGAACACGTGAACAAGGAAAAAAACCCCAAATCACAAAATAACACAACTACACAAAACTGTATAATGTGTTTATATTACCTTATGTACATTTTGATAGCTCTGCTCTGTATACCATAGAACACAATGGCATGTTACCCTCTGACATGTTATCTAAACGATACAGGACATTGGAAGAGAATTGTGCTTTCAAGCGCTGATGTGCTTCAAAGCACAACAGAGCACTCAGGTTAGTTGATAATCATATTTGTCAGGTCATTGTATTGCATTGGTTATGCTTTTATTGGACATATTAATTTCTAGAATACAGGATGTCCCAGTAGGAAACCAACATACTTCATATGTGTATTTCTAAGACCAAAATAATGAAAATAGTGCATATAAACATAGGTTCAGAAATGTTTCATTCCCAGACTATACACCATTTTGTATTTTTTTTAAATATGGTAAACTTTGAAGTTGATAAAACATTGAGTTCAAATTTGACATAAGCATTTATTATGTAATTTGTTACTAGTGTACCAATAACAAAAACTTTTTTTCATAGCTTCAAAATAGTGGCCATTAAAAAATTTTAATGTTGAATACTTGAAAACCGTTAACTTTACAAAAATTTATTAAATACAAAATATTTTTGTTTTTTAATAAACAAAATATTGCTTGTTATCAACCAAAAACTAAAAACATAATTTTTTGGTAGTCATCTGCAACAACCAAGATTAATCTAAAACCAAAATTTGTTTTGAATTATGACAATTAAAAAAATAAACATATAAAATACAATAGAGTAGTATATTCTTGTGGAATAAAAAACTTAAGACATTATTAGAAATTCAAATCGAAAACATAACATTATTGAAAAGTACTGGTATTGCAGTTCAATTTTAAACATAGATATTGCTATATTCAAAATGATGGAATAACCTTTGCTGTCTTTTTTCAAGAGATTCATCGTCAAGAAGCAGAATTGCGAATTGATTTTGTAATTTTTTTTTATACTTAACACCAGAAAGGTGATTTTGAAAAATAAGTGGTCCAATTAACTGGTGCCCAATTATACTACACCACACCATAGATTTAACAAAAACCAGTGTTGAAAATGTGACGCTTTTCAATTCAATTCAAATCGGGCGGCCGTTGTTACCCAATGCACTTCAGCCATTAAGGCTTCTGGAAGATGATGTGCACCCCCAAGTCATCATCCTCTGTGAACTTGAGGCTCTTTTCTATGAAGTTGTCTTGGTGGAATTGTTAGGCTTTTCTCCACATGTCCAAAGATATTTTCCTACTCAAGACTACTGTAGTCTAAGAGCAGGTGGTCTGGAGTATCATTATGTATTCTACATATTTTGTACAGAGATTGTGGTGTGAAGATTCCCATCTTGTACATATGCTTTCTAAAGTAGCCATCCCCTGGTTTTGTTTAAAACTTTATATATCTCAAATTGTTCCAATCTATTCATGTATTTTCTTTTTTCCATCACTGCAGTATTTTGAGGGAATCTTAATCCTGTAGTATTTATGGTCAGTTTAATAATATGTTCAGCAAATTTGGATTCTGTTCTTGTTGAATTTGTATTTCGTTTGGATGATGGGATGTATTCTTTAAATCTTCTTCTGAATGATCTTTGTAAATATTTTCTATTTATATTCCTATATAAGGTATATTTTTTGACAATTGTTACACAATAGCTCAATCGAAAATAAAAGGTAGACCACACATATAAAACCAGGCTCCAGTTTAGTATCTATCGATACAACCAATTTATACACAAATGTTCCTGTTAGAGAAACGATTTCAATATTAGTTGAACAATTACAGAAGAACAAGACCCTGTTAGACGAGAAAATAATTGAGCCGTCTAATTTACCAACCCGCTTTCAGGCGGTTAGGGCAAAGTTTGTTTCTAAATTTACGAAAATCAAGGTTGTGATCTTTGTCTACTATATTTACATGGTTAACATTTCCATAAATGTTTTGGTGATCACAGTTGAGATCTTTGTCTACTGTATTTACTTGGTTAAACCTACCATAAAGGTTTTGGCGATCACAGATCCTATAAAGTGTTCTAGCGATCACTTTATACACTATATTAACATGATTTGATTTTAGTGATCAAGGTCAATATTGCCTACAGTGAAATACTGATGTTTCGATCTACTTCACAATTTGTGAATCCTATTATACAAATAACTATGTAAAATTCGTAATTAAGTTGAAGTATTAATGTAAAATTGTACCCTATCATTATGATCAGTTATAAATTTTTAATAAGGTTTGATTTTTTAGCCATTCATCGTTATAAAAATGTTTGAATGGAGTTCCTTGTAGTACACTATAAATATATAATTTTGTTAATTATAATGTAGTTTTATATTTAACATTTTTTGTTAATTTTTCTGTTCACCCGATTAGTGCCAAAAGGGTTAGTTATGATTTCTCAAGGTAGGCCTAATATATTCAACCTTATACATATGTAGACAAGACCACTACTTGGTTTTTAGAAATATAGAAAATGTAACTTACTTTTTCAATGGAGAAAAATTTACTTTAAAATACCTATTCCTGTTTAGATTTTCCTGAAAATCAAACAATTTGTGGTAAATGTTTACAAAAGAGAAATTTTAGGGATCCTATATTATTAATTTTATATCATTTACTAGTAAGTTGTACCTAATTTCCAACACTATACATATATTTTCCATTGTTTATTTGTAATTTTTTATTATTGACTATTATACTCTCTAGGTTATAAACAAATATAATATAATATTCATTTTAAGCTTTAGTAACATGCTCAATTTACCAATAGTTTAAATTATTTACACAATATTATTGTCTGGTTAAAAAAAGATATTAGTTTTGTATTTTACTCACCCATTATCAACTAAGTTCTAATTGTATCATATTTGGTGTTTTACTCAAAATCAATAATAATTTTAAAACTACTACTCTTTAGAATTACCATTTTAAAAAGTGACATAAAATTTAAGGTTAAAATAAGCATTTAAAGAGGTGAATTGGTTTTTAATAGATTTTTCACATGTTTTTAAGTCATCATATGTTTTTAGAAACAAAACAAAATGTTATTATTTATAATAATTATGTTATCTTTAGAGCTAGTATAATTTTTGTACTATTATTTGCAGGAAATTTCTTTTAATTGTACACTATATGGCTTTTACTTAATTCCAAAATTTATAAGCCAGTAAAAGTAATATGAACTTTTAAAAAGCTGATAATGAGGTAAAATTTGTTTTCAACTTAAGAAAATTGGAAAGTTTCTAGTTTTGTTCACCAAAATAAATAGGCTAGCTAAAAAATATATCATAGTTGTAGAAGTTTGTATGTCATTTTTGGATAAAAAAGTAGTTATGTCTCTTGCATTACCACTTACAACTCAAAACTTCAAAAATTACCTTTTGGTCAATTAAATTGTTTGTTTTTTTTTCAAATGGTGCATAAACTATATATTTTATGGATTTTGTTTAGAAATAAAAATGTATTGTTTCTATGAATACCTCTTATCAACCCTATTATGTCATCTGCATAATATTGTGAATAAAAACCTAATTTAATTTAATTCAGTTATTAGGGGGGGGGGGGGTCAACTATTATGTTCCATATCAGTTAGAGAATTCCTCCTTGTGGAGTATCTCTCACACCTATAACATCTAATTTTTCACCATACTGGGTTGCAAAGATTATTCTTTTTCTTAACATTGATTCTAGCCAATTACTAATAGTGTTTTCTACCCCTCAATTTTTAACTGCTGTTATGATTGATTAATAAGCAGTATTATCAAAGGTCCCTTGTATATCGAGAAATGCACATACAGTAATGCTAATTATTTGTCATGTATTTGATTCCTCGATTCTACTCACCAGTTGATGCAAGGCTGTTTCACAGGACTTACCTCACTGGTATGCGTGTTAGTTACAGTGAATGGGATTTTTAATAAGAATACCATTTTCTAAGTATGTTTGTATTATTCTTTTCATTGTTTTAAGAATATAGGAGGATAAACATATCGGTTGAAACTCTTTGGGATTTGTGTAAATTCCCTTTAATGGTTTATGTTTTAAAACTACTCTACTACACCTCCAAGCTATTGTTATATAGCCATAACCTAAACAGGCCCTGAAGGTTTCGCAAAGTAGAAGAAAGGTGATTCTGGAGCCTTTTGGATTGGAACCGGAAAGATTCCATCTTCTCTTGGGGAATTAAATGGATCAATTTATTTCTAGCCCATTTATTCCTGGATTAAGTAATAACTTCTCTGGCAGTTTTTCAGTCAGAACGAGAGGCTGTTATAGAGGTGGTCCCATTCTGGTTATAGATTATGCCATTTTCCCCTATTACAATACTATTTGGAAAGTATGTTTTGAGTAACACTTCTATTGTGTCTTTACTTGAAGAAGATAGACCACCTCTGGGATCATCAACAGATCCAGTTAAGTTAGATGAATCAGTTTCCTTTGAGATAATTTTGTGTATCCTAGAGACTGCTTTAGTAGAGTCAATCTCTTGACTGGTTGAATTTGAGCCAATCTTGATAAACTGGATTCAATTTTCTTAGCTTTATTAAATAATCACCTTGTAATTTTCTTTATCATATCTAAATCTTTATTCCACCATTTTGCTCCCCTTCTTGTGGATATGGACTGGATAGGACAGTTATTATTATATGAGTCAATAGTGGCCACTTGTATATTAGCCACCATATAAACGATATCATTTATGTTTCTGACTCTCTTACTGAGGGAATCTTATAACTTAATTCTTCATGATAAAGAGTTCCAGTTAGTTCTTTTGGAATGTCTAAACTTTTGAATTTCATAATCAAAATTTAAGTTCTACATAATATGAAAATGGTCAGATGTTTTTATTTCACCTAAGATATGCCAGTCAGTTACAAAAGAACTAATATACTCTGTGGAAATTGTAATGTCAGCGACTTCTTTCCTTACTTTGTTTCTAAAGGTAGGTTCACCACCAACATTGGCGATCAGTAAAACTTTTACTGTTAAGAAATTCTAAGAGGGACTCACCTCTAGTGTTTGTGTTACTTGAACTCCATGCTATATGATTAGAGTTGGAGTTTAATCCCGCAAGGAAATGCTCCTTCTCCTTTTTACAGAAATTCGTCACCGCCTCTAATTCTTTAGAAGATGGAGTTTTCTCTGAATCATAGAGAAGATAGATCAAATTCATGATGATGCCTCTTCTACCTTTTCTGGATCCGCAGGTGATCTTCACGGTGATGATTTCTCTGGAACAAAAAGCAAACAAAGGCAGACATTGCAGTTTATACGTAACTAAAATAACAGGTTTGCAAGTTATTATATGAGACATTGTATATGACCTTACCTCTTGCATCTCCCAGCCTACTATCTTTCCTTCATTTATCCAGGGTCTTGAATAAGTACTAGGTCTATGTCCTCAGTTAGAAATCACTGACTGAAGACTGCAGAAGGAGCCTTACTGTGGTGGAGGTTGCACTGGATTATCCTTAGGGGCATTTTTCAATGGCTTGTATTCATTTTGAAGTATGTTGAAGTACACTTTACTAAATCCAAGATACGCTTTCATGTCTGCTGCGTTTAAAGCTGCCAAAGAGGTATCGTTTATTAAGACCACTATGGTTTGGTAGTTTTCAGTCTTATTTGAACCAATTACTTTCCAGTCCTAAGTTTTGAGGAACTTATTCTGCTTGCTAAGTACTTCCAGAATCTTGATGGGATCTACCTTTGAATGAACCTTAGAAGTTTTTAAGACCACTTTGGATACTCGCAGGATGTCTTTTCGATCACCTATCTGTAGCTTAGCAGCATTCCAAGATTTTATGTTTGGGATTTTTCTGTCCAACCACATCTTGGTTTCTAAGTTTGCACAGACCATGACACAGACTCCAGCCTCTAGCTAGGTATTACTTTATTGAGGAAATTCCCCATGGTCTAGAGTTACAAACTCCAGAGCTAAGGAACCCTTAATTTGTTCCAAGTTTTATATTTACAATTTTTGGTCTGGATATTTTTCTTGAACACTCGTCATATTATTTGATGTGAAATGAACCTCTTAACATCCCTTTCAACAATTCATTTATTTCACTTACCAAGTTATGTATGCTTCCCTAGTCTGGAACAAGGTTAATTTTCCGCAAAATTTAAAAAAAATCTCGATAGCCTAATGGAAGTATTCAGGTTTCTGTTTTTTCTGGCTTTGGCTATAAAATTTCTTCAGGTTCTTCAGTAGCCAGAACACCCTGGAACTCTCCAAATTATAAAACTTCCAGTTATTGTATTTATTTTTATCGATGATCAAGCTCATCTCATTTATTTCCTTTTGTTTAAAAACTCTGAGTCCTGGATTCTTAATCGTATGTCGAGTTCATAGTATCGAAAAGGTCTTAATGTTAATTATAGAATTTGAACGGATGTTGGTAATTAAAAAAAATGAATTTTGTTTTTCTTTGTTACCAACAAAACAATTATTTAATTTTTCTGCTTTTAGTATTTTTTTCTGATTCTTTACACACACACACACACACACACACACACACACACACACACACACACACACACACACACACACACACACACACACAAACACACACACACACACACACACACACTGCCACGCTACGCTCCTCTCTTCGTTAGTGGGTTCGAGTAGGGTTCTTCTTGCCCCACGTTGGAACGCCACTAGCCACGCTACGCCTCTTTCTGACTTCACGAATTTAAGATTCTTGTTCCCTTTTTTGGAACACTATTATCACGAATTCTTAAACTCGCTGTACGATCACCACCGACTGGGCGAACCACCTTTCTTTTCAGAGCAAGCGCGGGCAAGGCCAAGATGCTCACTTTTACTTTTTTAAATCAAAGATTTTGCAACTCTTGGCTCTAATAAGTATGAGCTTGTCCTCATAAACTTACTAAATTTTAATTAACGCAAAATTCCCTGAATTTTATCTCAATGCTCGATTATTTAACTCTTTTAAGATTAACTCTCTCTCTCTCCAAGGTCGTGCCTTTTGGGAGAAATCGGCTCTTAAGTTCTGATGATAACTTTTAAAATTTTCAAATTATATTACCAGAGCACATATATAAAATTTATGTTAAAACAAGGTTAATAGCATACACAGAATGGATATATATTAAAAACACAACAAAATTTAGAAATGAATTATTTGTATATTATTTTCTCTTTTGCACAGAAAAATTATATATTCAAAACTTTCTTAATCACACCAAACAATTTAATTGAACAATAACACAACTATTTATTTATTTGACAAAATTAATTAATGTAATATTATCTATATATTAAACAAAATAAAAGCGCTTGACTTTCCAGACAGAACCACAAACAGTCTTTCCTGTACTGAAAAAGTCGTATTTAAATTATTAATAATTTTCAACACCAAAGCAGAGGTTTAAAAATGAATTTAATTTTTAATAATTCCCCTAATGACGTTATATTTGAAAAGAAGTTAATATTTGCGAATTATTCCTTAAGTATAAGATACCTTCACACTTTAATAGAAGTTCTAGTTGGATTTGGAATTTGTTGTATTATTAGGATGATAGTGATGTGATGTTTTCTATCCAAAGTCTGTAAGCTGCTATATAGTTGAATGCTGGTCTCGAATTCTTCTAAGTCGCCTTGAAGATCGATTAAAGTTGAAATTATTCTAAGTCCAATTAGTAGAGTGACAGTTGAATCTTCCTCTCAGCTCAGAGTCGGTTGCAGAAGAAACGTCCTTTAAGCGTCGATTCCAAATCAAAAGTAATCGTCTTTCGACGATTAAATCTCGGTCTCCCTGTCAGTGGGAATTAATCCACTTTTCTGGAGCCAATTTTCCTCCCTTTTTGGGAAAAAGGTATTTTCCATATATTACGCGTTTTCAGGCCCTTTTGGTCTGAAATATTTACACTATATGTTTTATTAGTCCTATTTTTTGACTAATGAATAGTTTTCTTCCTTAATTATTAATTAAAACACCTTTTAATTAATAATTTATAGTATTTTTTCTTTAACGTTATCTTTGATCCATGTTGGCAACATGATGATTCTGACTTTAGACTCTGCTTGAAGATGCGCGCGCCACTTTTCATGTTTTTGCATGAAAATCTCTACTTTTGACGTTTTTTCGTTCAACTCGCTATAACTTTCGAACGCTCGAACCGATTTTAAAGTTCCTTTCGGATTCTTCTTCCTTTCCATCTTGTGGGTCTTGTGGAACTTGATTCATCGCTCTACTACGCTTCGTTCGCGAGTTATCGCCCTTTTCCTGAAATTTGATTTTTCCCCTTTTCAAATTTTGAGATAAGTCCTTTCTCAAAATTCTTTTGACGAAATCTTGTTCCTCTTCTACTACGACGAAAAACTATGTTTGTACTTTTCCCATAACTCGTTTGGTTGTCGAGTTATTCGCCTTTGAAGTCCTTAAGTTTGTGTCGTATGAGTTTATGTTCATAAAAACCCCCCCATTATATATTATTACTTCTGCTTTGGTGTGTTACCATTTTACATACTAAATACATATAATTATCATGTTACTTTACCCCTTTAACGTTTATTTTACCCGCTTTTGGGCTTTGAAGTTTTACGTTTTGTAATTATTATATCTCCCTTATTTTATTTTCAAATTTGATTCTAAGTACCTATTATTGTGCCCTATTGTGGTCTCTACAATAGTACTTATTATTATTTTTTAAATGATCCCCCCTTCAACTCAAAAATTCCAAAAAACTCCCCAAGAATGACTTTCTAAGTCCATTCTCACCTGTTAATTATTATTAATTCATATTTTTTATTTGTGATTATTGTTACTTCCCCACTTGGTTATGACTCTACGATTTTTGAATTTTGAATTTATTCTTTTTCCAAATTTTAGGTTTTTGAGCCCTTCTAAAAACTTGAATAACTTTTTTGTTTTATGTGATTTTAAATTTATTTGTTGATATTATTGGTCGGTTGACTCTACTGAATATTTATTTATATTAATAATTTAGTTTCTTAATAAAATAGGAACTAAGGCAGTTTGACTTTTCACGTCCGAACAAGCAAGTTTGCTCTCGAACTGGCGTGACGTCATCGCCCCACCTCGTCCCCACTCTACAAGGTTTAGCGCGGCAATTTAACTTGTTTTAAATGGACTTGAGACGTTTGGCTTTTTCCAAACCGTCGCAACACACACACACACAATTTATAATCATAAAATTTATATATGGTTATGTCGATATAATGTATCATCTCTATGCTTGTAGCATTTAAATCCAAAAAAGCACTTCCGCCATATAACTTAACTCATTTCGTAAATATACATTCTACTTTCCGTCGCTTGACAGATGCTGGCATCTAGCGGCCCGCTCCTAAACCAAGCATCACCTGATACTTGAAACCAAAGTACATTTCGCCGGTCAAGCTAGCTTCTCGATTACCAGTCCACAGTCTACATGCGATAACAACATGGTCTACATTCTTCATAACTCCGCTAGTTAAAAGTTTTCTCCTTCTCTCAAAATTACCGTCTTTCTAAAACATCATGTTAAATTACAGCTTGTGCGCCTTAGTCTAATAATCTGTTTCAAAAATGTTAAAATTAACCATCATTTTCTCGGTGCTACCTCACGTGATCTGCGACAGGATTTACCAGGTACTACAACCTTACAGATTTTGTCATATTATAAATTTTGTTAATTTTTAAAATAATTTGTTAATTATCATGTTTTCTTTAAAATATGTATTTCATGTTTTATTCAATATTCTATTTTCTTTTGAAACTAAATGATTATAAAAAATTTCTTTTCTTAAAACATCATTTACAAAATTTTGCAAAGGCACATTTTACGTTTTGAACAATTTTGTGAAATAAGTGCAAACTAGTGTTGAACATTAAATGATCAGAATATGAACTTGTCAAATATAAAACAATTGAGGAAATTTCTTCTAAATCAGAAAATTTCGTTTTACAGACTTTTGCAAAATCTTACAAGTCTTATACAAGCTTTCTTTTAAACAAAATTAAAATATATATAAATAGATTTATAATAATCTAAGAAGCTTTTAAGTACCATCTTAACGAATTTCTGTTATACAACCAATTTTCTTTAATTTTGGCAAATGATCAGATATTTCTTTAATGATGAACATTAATGCTAAAACATGTCTGATTTTGTACAGACACTAAAAGAACATGTTTTTTTGCTCACAGCTAATATGCTGGTAGGACAAATAGGAGAAATTGGAGAAATAAAGAAACTCTTGTCTCACATTGCACAAACCAACGAAACATCCTAACAAGTTTCGTCCTGTTGGCAAAACACGTTTTTTTTTGTATAACGTAACCTCACATTTTCAAGTGCATAAAAGTGATGTCTTTTCTACAGCTGACTTTACAGAACTTTAACTAACTCATCTTGTATATGTGCCTAAATTTACTTTCGCAAATATGTGTTCCTTAAGACTATTTTCTAAATGTAGACCTGTGTAGTTAATTATAAAATATATATAAAAAAAACAATTATTGGGTGGAGCCTGCATGCAATTTTCGGTCCTAACAACCTCCAAGAGGTTAATTTCCAAATTAAAATAATTGACGTCAATTAACAAAATTTCAAAATTCTAAATTCCTTTTTTTTGTTTGTTTAAAATATATAAATTTATTTGGCCAATATAGTTTTTAAGAAATTTTTCAAACCAGTTATATTATGTATCTTTAGTTTAGTGATAAACATGTTAACTATAGATATGATTTTTGAACTTAAAATATCAAACTCTTTTATATTTTGTTAAATTCTGTAATTGTTTAAAAAGAAACTATCATCTTATAAACTAAAAAGGGGGGGATAAGTTTTTTTCTTTTTTTTGAATCTTTTGATTAAATTTTTTTTTTATTATTATACTTTTACATTAAGGGCGTATAATCTTTTTTTTTTGATTAATTATAATTCTGTGAATTATTAAGCTGTGCTCATTGTTTTTTTTGTTAAATTTTTGTAACTATAAATATACATATTAAAAGGGGGGATAAATTTTTAGAATCTGTTGATTAAATTTTTTTTTCTAAATTATTATATGTTACAATTAAGGGCTTATAACTTTTACAATTTATGATATTGTTAATCATAAGTTTTTTTTTATTGATGATTTGTGTCAGGATGTCTTTTGTTGTAAATGACAAAGTCTGAAGCGCCGAAATTTCCTTCTGCTTTCAATAAACTTGAGACTTGTTAATTACTAAATTTGTCTTTGTCTTTTTTTATTTTTCTTTTCAAACATTGTTACCATTTTGGTTCCGCCTTTATTAAATTTAAGTCCCCTGGTAACATGTTTTTGGTAGCAGAGCGTGGTTTATTTTAAATTCTGGAACCGTAGTTAATTTTCAAAATTTTGCATTGGAACTATCTAAATTTAAATTCAAAATTTTCTTTGCTAAACAAGGCTCATTTTTATGTTTTGCAGCTTTTTCAAATACTGCACAACTGTTGCTGATGAAATTTTTTTTTATTTAGTTTAAATATTTAAATCTCTATAAATCTATAGTCTCTTTTTTTATTATTGATTTATTTTATAAACACATTACACAAAAACTTCTAAACCAATTTTGATAAAAATTTTTTTTATTATTATTATTTTGTCTACTTAATTATTTTTTTTCATATATATATATATTTACATACACTGCACACTAAACATTCACTGAATTTGATCCATACAGCGGGCTCATTCGGGAATCCAAAAAAAAAAATTTAAATAAATAATAAAATCCAAAAATAGTTAAAAACAAAAAAAAACAAAAAAAAAATTCAAAAATTTCATTCAAAATTTTCTCGAGTTTTCTTTCGCTTGTCTGTATCAATTCATACTTACACACACACATATATACACAACAACCACACTACATTTAATTCTTGAGTCTTTCTCTGGCTTTTTCACCTTTTTGCATCACTTTAAAAGAAATTTTTTTTTATTATTATTAAATTACTTGGTTTATTTTTTTTTATAATCATCGGCAACAATTAAAAATGGCAGTGGATTTGCTGCGATTAGAAAACCTCGTTAAAGAACACGGAGCTTGCTTTTGAATTTTTTTTTGGTCTTCGTCATCTTGAAAGGAAAATTATTTTTATTTATTTTTTTTAATTTTATCATCATGGCGGTGGACTGGTTGATGTGGATGGTGCTGCTTGCTTGATAAATTGAAATGTTGAACTCCTTAATAATATATCATTGTGTGCGAAATTTTTTTTTTTTTTTTTCCAAATTACAGGGGCCCAGTTTTTGTAGGACAACATGGTTGGCCTGTTTGTCTATTCTTTAAATTATTCGGTTGTTTGTCTTTTTATTAGCAGGTCAACATGTTTGTTCCTTAATTAGTTTTTTTTGTTTAGGGTTGAGAAAACCGGAGTTGGGTTTTCCTCACCATGGGTCACCTTTTATTTACATATTTATCTTGCTACACCTTTTTTTTTTTTTTTTTACACATCTTTCTTTGTACATCTTTTTTTTGAACACTTATCTTATTTTGATGAAATTTTTTTTTTACACAATTTTTTGATTAAATTAAATTCCTTTTTTTTGGGGGCACATGATACACATATAAGACCTTAAGTCAAACACCACATGCCCTGCCTTGTGCAGTAAAACAATTTTGACTCCCCAACGTTTCATACTGCTTCTTTGTTTATTTTTCAAATGGATTATTTGTTTAGACCCTTCAAAATTCTTTTTCTCACGGAAATTGTTAAGAGCCGTGAATAGTTTAAATTTCTCTTCGTATGGGAGAAGAGGAATTTAAAAAATAACGACGCTGAGCATGATCTGACCTAATTGGCTTCAGGAGTTTTTCTTTATTTTTATTTATTTTTGTAATTCAATGTAAAGGTCGGCTCAGAGGATACCCCCCCCCGTCTGAGTCCGACCTTTCCTGTAAGCCATGTGCTATGCACATTCCCTCCCCAGTCCCCGGAGTGGTCACCTCCACTTGGCTTCCCGAGGTGCCACTCCACCCCTTTCCCAGTACCTTAGTGTACGAAGTCAGATTATGCACAGCAATGTCGACCTTTGCGTCACCCTTCAGCTCTTTCTGTACGGGGCTTGTCCCAAAGATAGGTAGGAAGAGCTGAGACGCTATAGAAATTTCAAAATTTAATAAGTAAGTGCCGAAGGAGGCTACACCCTAGAGTGGTGATTATAAAAGCATTATGAAGCGTTGTTTCTATCAGGTGCCCCGTTTCAAAATTTTGCGGGAGGCCCTTCTGGCCCCTTCTTTAGAATCTTCTGGAGGCCCTTCTGGCCCTTTGCACCTTTTTCAAAATTTTGCGGGAGGCCCTTCTGGCCTCTTTTCTGACTCCACCCCAACTCCGTCTTTCGGGGGGGGAGAGCTGTAGCATTTAAATCCAAAAAAGCACTTCCGCCATATAACTTAACTCATTTCGTAAATATACATTCTACTTTCCGTCGCTTGACAGATGCTGGCATCTAGCGGCCCGCTCCTAAACCAAGCATCACCTGATACTTGAAACCAAAGTACATTTCGCCGGTCAAGCTAGCTTCTCGATTACCAGTCCACAGTCTACATGCGATAACAACATGGTCTACATTCTTCATAACTCCGCTAGTTAAAAGTTTTCTCCTTCTCTCAAAATTACCGTCTTTCTAAAACATCATGTTAAATTACAGCTTGTGCGCCTTAGTCTAATAATCTGTTTCAAAAATGTTAAAATTAACCATCATTTTCTCGGTGCTACCTCACGTGATCTGCGACAGGATTTACCAGGTACTACAACCTTACAGATTTTGTCATATTATAAATTTTGTTAATTTTTAAAATAATTTGTTAATTATCATGTTTTCTTTAAAATATGTATTTCATGTTTTATTCAATATTCTATTTTCTTTTGAAACTAAATGATTATAAAAAATTTCTTTTCTTAAAACATCATTTACAAAATTTTGCAAAGGCACATTTTACGTTTTGAACAATTTTGTGAAATAAGTGCAAACTAGTGTTGAACATTAAATGATCAGAATATGAACTTGTCAAATATAAAACAATTGAGGAAATTTCTTCTAAATCAGAAAATTTCGTTTTACAGACTTTTGCAAAATCTTACAAGTCTTATACAAGCTTTCTTTTAAACAAAATTAAAATATATATAAATAGATTTATAATAATCTAAGAAGCTTTTAAGTACCATCTTAACGAATTTCTGTTATACAACCAATTTTCTTTAATTTTGGCAAATGATCAGATATTTCTTTAATGATGAACATTAATGCTAAAACATGTCTGATTTTGTACAGACACTAAAAGAACATGTTTTTTTGCTCACAGCTAATATGCTGGTAGGACAAATAGGAGAAATTGGAGAAATAAAGAAACTCTTGTCTCACATTGCACAAACCAACGAAACATCCTAACAAGTTTCGTCCTGTTGGCAAAACACGTTTTTTTTTGTATAACGTAACCTCACATTTTCAAGTGCATAAAAGTGATGTCTTTTCTACAGCTGACTTTACAGAACTTTAACTAACTCATCTTGTATATGTGCCTAAATTTACTTTCGCAAATATGTGTTCCTTAAGACTATTTTCTAAATGTAGACCTGTGTAGTTAATTATAAAATATATATAAAAAAAACAATTATTGGGTGGAGCCTGCATGCAATTTTCGGTCCTAACAACCTCCAAGAGGTTAATTTCCAAATTAAAATAATTGACGTCAATTAACAAAATTTCAAAATTCTAAATTCCTTTTTTTTGTTTGTTTAAAATATATAAATTTATTTGGCCAATATAGTTTTTAAGAAATTTTTCAAACCAGTTATATTATGTATCTTTAGTTTAGTGATAAACATGTTAACTATAGATATGATTTTTGAACTTAAAATATCAAACTCTTTTATATTTTGTTAAATTCTGTAATTGTTTAAAAAGAAACTATCATCTTATAAACTAAAAAGGGGGGGATAAGTTTTTTTCTTTTTTTTGAATCTTTTGATTAAATTTTTTTTTTATTATTATACTTTTACATTAAGGGCGTATAATCTTTTTTTTTTGATTAATTATAATTCTGTGAATTATTAAGCTGTGCTCATTGTTTTTTTTGTTAAATTTTTGTAACTATAAATATACATATTAAAAGGGGGGATAAATTTTTAGAATCTGTTGATTAAATTTTTTTTTCTAAATTATTATATGTTACAATTAAGGGCTTATAACTTTTACAATTTATGATATTGTTAATCATAAGTTTTTTTTTATTGATGATTTGTGTCAGGATGTCTTTTGTTGTAAATGACAAAGTCTGAAGCGCCGAAATTTCCTTCTGCTTTCAATAAACTTGAGACTTGTTAATTACTAAATTTGTCTTTGTCTTTTTTTATTTTTCTTTTCAAACATTGTTACCATTTTGGTTCCGCCTTTATTAAATTTAAGTCCCCTGGTAACATGCTATTGCGAACTTCCTGTAATTGCATACATTTATTTAAATATGATAATAATATAACACCTTATTTTCTATTTCTTATATCAAAAGCAGATTGTTTTCTGAATTTTTTATTTATTTAATTTGATTTGTTATACTTTTACCATCCTAATTCTTGTTACTTTTTCTGCTAACCTACACAGAATATCCACTACTTTTCTCAACTCAGAAATATTATATTGAGTTTATAATAAGTAATTTTGGCAAATTAGGCTCACAAATATTGATAACATGGGTTTCCCAACCTGATTGTTGTTTGTTGTTTAGATCCTTAGACTCCGTCTGGAATTGATTTGCCGGTGATAGATGTTCCTAGTTTTTTGTGAGTCGTGTGTCCGGAGTTGTTCTATTTCTACTAGATTAACTTCATTCTTTGATGGTCCATTAGTGCCTAAAAATGGTGTCCTGTTGTTGTAGCACTTACTGCATCTCAATAGTTATTTTTTAGACTATTCACTTTCCATAATAATAATATTCTATTTAACGATTTATTATAAAACTTGAAATCTTGAATATGATTAATGAACTTCTTTCTAATGACAGTTAGAGCCTGTACTCGTGATTATTTATCAATGAATTTACTAACAAAGATTATTTTGTTACTCTCTTAAATTTAATTACAGACTTTACGTTTAGTTGATGTAATACCGAATGTCAAAATAATCAGCTTTGGGCTCTATTTTCTAGTTTTCTACTCTGGCTTAAGTCTACCACCCTTGCTTAAAAACTGAACTATTACTCCAGGCTTCAAATTCTTCAGTTTTATGGCCGTGATCCTCTTTTAAATCACATTTTTAGGCTTTTTAAATGATTGTAGAGTTTTCTACTCTCAATTTTATTTTTTTATTTTCCTTTATTATTAATTTTATTCTATTGTTTTAATTGTGGTGGTTTCTTGTATTGGTTGGCAGACTGTACAGCCTTAGTGCTACGTCACTTATGCTCACTTTCTCCTTACCCCTTTCTCCCACGTAGGCTTTGTAAATTTTCTCTATTGTTTTATTTGAACTTCTTATAACTCCCGTTCCCACAGAATTTAAGGGAGTCCGTCTTCATACTCTTGAAGTGTGTATCGTCTTCTTTCTTTACAGCCTTATTTCTTTCACAACCCGATAGATGTTTCCAGATTTCCTCTTTTTTTCAAGTTCGCAGATTTTGAGTCGATTTATATGAAACTTCGTATTTCTACGAGTGCTTGATGAATGATTTCTGTGGCTGCCATGAATAGTTGGATTTTCTAATAGTGTATAATTTGTTATATAATCCACAACCTTCATTTTAATTCTTTGATTTCTTGCTCGATGTCTCCAACTTTTATGAACTTTGCTATTTTTGTTCTCCTATTTTAGCAAGATATTGTTTTTCTCATTTTACTTCTTTTAGTTTTTGCCATTTTTTAAATTCTAGAATATGCACACATATTTTATAGGGCTACCATAAAAAATAAATTAATACACTCAAAGTTGTCTTTTGTTCAATTTTAAGTCATTTTTGAGCTCATAAACCTAAAAACGGATTTTCCCCCTAAAAACTCAACATTAATTTTTGGACTCATCACATAACATTCTCTATAATTTGTACACCTGTATATAAGAAAGTAAAAATGAGCACATCAAAAGTTTATAATCCATTTTTACTTCCTCATGGGATGAGTTTTCGCAGATATATCCGTTTTGAGATTTGATGTTCGCTGATACACAAAAGGTACTTTTTGGAATGATATTTCTCTGTCTTATGCATAGTGTTGTATAAAGCTAAACAAATAGACTGAATTTGATAAATTTTGTTATGTGGGCATGTTTCGGCCATATAAATGTTTTTCAACCATTTATACATTTCAAGATTAGGTAGCCTATTAGTCTTTTCTTAATTTATAAAGTTGTAAAATGAGTGAAGAAGATAAGGCTTATTTCACACTTTGGATTATTTCAGATTTTTAATGGTGTTATAAAGTTACATGTTTTGTGAGAGGCAATAAACAGCTCAAGTCAAAGTAATAAATTTAATAACTTTCAAAGATTTTATCATTATCTTAAATTATTATTATTAAATATTAAATTTCTAGATAGAATGAAACTCAAACACAAATTCTCACAAAAATTACGTTTATTTAATCAAACTTGTTTCAACGATAGTTGCCATTCTCAGTGATACATGAGCTACAATAATTAAACTATAATCTTTAGTAATATGTGTTTGATTAAGTAAAAGTACGGTAATTTTTGTTCTAGTTTTATTCTATCTAATATTATTTCACAAGTCATGCTCACATTTATTTATTAAATTTCTAGCAATTTGAACTAAATTATTAGTATTTTTGGCTCACTGTATACATATAAATACCATTAAATGAGCTATTCTTTTACATTTGTAAATTTTATATTGAAAACAGGTTGATCAATTTTGTTGAAATGGTGTGAATCTAATGTTTTGAGGAACAAGAAAGGGGTTTAGCTAGGGCTCGATTTTTCAAAAAACCCATTTAGAGAAATAATTAACCATACCGTAGTTTTATATGTGATTAAATAATCGTAAGTACTAAATGTATATTTCAGGTTAAATATTCTAAATATAATGGACAAAGCACAAAGATTTTTTGTAACAACAATTTGCTAAGAACACTTAAAAAATGTAATTATAAGTTAAGTTATATTTTTTAGATAAAAAATAACAATAAAAAATGGTTCTGTACAATAAATCAAATAATTAACAAAATCATCTCTTATTAAAATCATTGAGAACACCTATTTAGCTGATCTTATTGGAAAAATAGGGTGTGAAATTACAGGAATGAAAGGCAAGAACTCTAAGTTATAGAATGATCAATTATTAATAGAAAATAAACTTTTGTTTGTAACCATCCGTTACATGCTGTAATAAAACCAAATCTATTAAAAGAGCAATTGTACTGAGTTAAATAACTAGATTGAATTCTATGAACTAGTAATTTATAAATAATATGTCTATGATTGGTCTTATAGCAGTATTAATTTTGATGATTTTGATATAGTATTACAACTGATTTTAAATACAGAATGGATAAACATCTCCATGATATGATTTGAAGTTCAGATACTAGAGACTCTAGTTTTGCTAACAGCCCACTTCTGGTAGCTTCAAGAACCTCATACTGTATTACATTCTCCAATTCTTCCCACACTAGAACATTCTGAACTAAACCAACAAAACTACAACTGACTGTTCGACTTACACATTGAGGCCTCACACTATAGTATGTTATAGCATTATATAAAAATTGTTATTCCTTCAGAGGCTCAGGGGACTTCAAAACGGATATATCTGCAAAATCTTTACATCAATTTCTTACCAATGACATAACTTTCTCTATATTACATATATGTGCGAAAGTAAAAATAAAGGTTACCCCTATGTATCCTCTTTTAGTCTCTACAGCTCAAATGGATCAACAAATTTTCATGATACTTTAATTAACCTTATTTTTGATTTATCTAGTTGGGCATTACAAAGGCTGATTTAAAATACTATAATATTATAAATGGATAATCAATATTGATATAACAAGTAAATTTGTTTTGAACAATACTATTTGTATTTACTATAAACATTATGAAATTACAATTATTAGAACAATTCTGTTTTGCTAGCCCTTTCTTTTCCTTTTAAAAATCTTCAACAAACATTTAATTTATCACAATATAAATGATGTTTCTTTTTATTTCTTTGCCGACATCAATTCTTCATATTACAATAAATTGAAAGAATCTTACAGCTGATACAATTAACATAACTAAAGTAAATGGATGATTAATTTGTGAATATGGTGAATATGAGATGAACACAATTAGTCAAGACTAAATCCGTCAGATCTAGGGGAGTAAATCCTGAATCAAAAATCCCTAATCTCAAGGTGTAGGCTTTCTGTGCCGAAGAGATGAATGACACAGGTTACATGTTTCTAACAGGTAAGCTCTCTGAGATACCAGGCACCCTCTCAGACTATTTAATCTTACCTGGGCATGCAGGGCTCTCTCCAGATTGACCAAAACTTCTCTAGATACTCGTGGAAATTTTATGGAAAACTGGTGAGACTGGAGAACCATCAACCAAACTGATCTTCAAAACTCCTAAGGTTTATTCAAAGGTAATTCCCATCAAGATTATTGAAATACTTAGCAAGCAGAATAAGTCCCTCAAAACCGAAGACTGGAAGGTAATTGGTTCAAATAAGACCAAAAACTACCAAACCAAAGTGGTCTTAATAAAGGATACCTCTTTGGCGGCTTTAAGAGCAGCAGACATGAAAGCCTACCTGGAAGAGGTACTCCACAAGGAGGAATTCTCTTACTGATGCTGTTGAATATGGTAGTTGACCCCCTAATAACTGATCTTAGGGTATTTACACATATAGTTATGTGACATAGTAGTGTTGATTAGAGGTAAATTCTTAAATGTTCTTGCAGAATTAATGAATGGAATATTATAGAAAATCGAAGAATTGTGTAGGAAAGAGGGTCTTACTATTAAAATGGGTAAGACTACCATCATACCTTTCACAAGAAACATTAAAATACACAAAACCTAGGTAAGTCTAGTAAATACCAAGATAGAACTCTTAGATAAAATAAAATATCTAGGTGTTATTCTGGATAGAAAACTCACCTGGAGTAAACATGAAAATTACATTTTGCAGAAATCGACCAGATTACTTATGGCATGTAAGCGACATCTTGGTCAGAAAGGGAGTCTCTGTCTAGCTATGACTAAATGTCTTTATAGTATGGTAATTAAACCTCAGATACAGTATAGCACCTTAGTGTGGTAGAGAAGAACACTTCTAGATGTCACTAGGCATAGGTTACAGAAGCTTACAGAATGGAAACTCTGGAATGTGGAAAATAAAGCCGTTGGCAAAATGAACACAGTACCATCCGAAAACTCAAATCATATAACCACATACTTACTATGAGAAGTGATCACATCAGTTAAAAAACCTCATGGACTATACCATTTGAAGTTATAATCCAAAAGAGAAAGAATATTGACAGAGATTGGTCTCCAATACAAAGTAATATATAATTCTATACTGACGGATCTCGCACTGACTTAGGTGCAGGTGCGGGAATATATGGAAAAACAACCAAAGAAAATATAAGTATAGCTTTGGGAAAATATGCACCTGTATTTGAAGTAGAAATTATTGAAATGTGCAGAACTATGCCTAGCAAAAGATATATCAATGAGTACATCATTATCAGGTCGGACAGTCAGGCTGCCTTAAAGTCTGTAACCTCATACGAACACTATTCACCACTAGTGTGGGATTGTCATTGAACCTTAATTAACTTTTCAACCCAAAACCAAGTAATACTTGGCTGGATATCAAGTCACAGAGGCTAGGAGGACAACGAAAAGCCCGATAAACTGGCAAAATATGGATCTAAGAAATCTTTCATTGGTCCAGATACCAGACCCATACGTGGAAAAACTAAAACCTTAGCAAAAGATATTCTAAAACAATGATTAAACTTAGGAATTAAGGAATGATGGACAAAATACTCCATGGGAAAACTTTACGGGTCACTGGTCCAACCAGATCTAAAACTCTCTAAGTTCGTCACTTCACAAAGTAAACGAAATCATAGAAAAATATTAAGCTTCATATCAGGCCATGGCGCTTTCAAGAAGCATCTTAATACTATGGGATTATTCCAAGGAAACCTGAAATGGAGACAATGCAACCAGCACTTAGAAACTGCAGAGCATATACTTCTAAAGTGTGAAGCATTAGGATGTTGAAGACAACTGATCTTTGACCCAGATGCGACCTTTAAAGCAACAACCAACCTGGCTACGAAAATTCTGTCCTTAACCAAGGGCTTAGAAATAAGCTAGTCAGGAATAAGAAGTACATTAAAAGTCTTATTAGTTGAAGTGTCTAGAGGGTAAAACCCACATCTATGCATAATTATAATAATATTTGTGTATGCGAAATTCATTCAAGCATTGGAATTCTTTTATAATTACTGAAAAATGTGGATGTAATTAATTAATAAAATTACTCCAAGCCAACTTGTAAGGGCCCTTTACTGTCCTTACATGTTACAAAAAATTGTTTGCAGTGAAAATGTGAAAAAAAGAAATTCATTTCAATAAATTTAATGATACAGAGATGATATGCCATTAAAAATCGTCAACAAAAAAAGAGAAAAAAGTTCTGCCAAAAAACTACGATTATAATACATAATTTAATTTTTCTATTCCAAAAATCAATAACACCATTCATAATGCATCAATTCAAATCCATTAGAGGTGTAAAAGAAAATTGAATTGAATAAGAAGCATGTTTTTTAATTTGGATTTTTCTCAAAACTATGCATGGACGTGCAACTGAGGTATAATGTCAGTGCATTTTGGATAAAACTGACCTCAAGTAATATTGCATACTTTGGTTATTTAGGTACTACTATGACTCTAAAAATAAAAAATAAATAGTTCACAACAGTTTTTGTTCATTATCTAAAGATTTACATTTTGATCCTTCAGCAATTTGTGCACATCTATACTTTTTTATTATCAGTGTTATGAAAAAATTTCTTTGGCAATGAGCCAGTAACCCAATACAGAAATATAAAGATGTATTACCTACTATGGACCTATTTAACTGAAAAAAACTAGATGTTGATGAAATTGTGTGACACTACCTGAGTTTGGTTATGGGAAGGGGACTGCAGTTGGTATCAGTGAAAGTCTTCAAAATGATGGCAGATGGTTTGGTGAGGTAAGGGAGAGATGTAGTCAATTTTCCACAGCTTACAACTGCATTAATATAAATAATACTATGGCAATAACAATATTCACAATAACCACTGAAAAAATTGACAGGATAACCAACAGATCCACTTGAGACAGTCATTGGGACAATACAAATACACTGCAACTACACCAGCTGACATAGGATAAAGAAAGGCCAAAAATTATTTAAGCCAGACGATTTAATTGCCAAGTATTTGCAAATGTGAAATAATGTTTGCATTATCCATAGGAGAAACTATACTACAGCCCATGATTGATCAGCATTTAAAAACAAGTAAACATATCATTTTAAAACTTAATAATGTTTTTATTTAAAGTGTACTGCAATTAATTAATTATAATATTTTCATTTACAGAGTTAATTGTGTAGGGCTATGCATTTACATTAACACTGCTAAAGCTAGATTAAAATATTGAAATACCAATTTTAAAGTATATTTCACAACATTATACTTGAAGGGGGAAAAAAAAAACGAGAGGTATAGCCTACTAAGTTTAGTCATAAATAGTGTAGTCATAAGTTTATTTATTTTATTAGGGGATAAATACAAGAATTTCCTTAACATTAATCAGATATTTCGACAAAAGACTGCATTATGCTGATGTGTATAATTCAAGTGATAAGGAAGACAATGTTTAGAAACTGTTAACTAAGCCTTTTAGCTAACTTATTCTGTTTTTGTCCCAGAAGATCGGTAATATTTTGTTTTATTTATTTGTTTGAGAACAAATCCTTGGTGCAATACCCTGATATATACTATTTAATTAAGAATTAGTGTTTATTTTGTTTAAATACTTTGACTTTTCATAAGACGAAATGTAAAAATAAATTTCCATATTGATAAAAATGTGTATTTTAATAATTTTGTGTGTTCTTGAGAACTACCAATTTTTTATTGTTTTAGGTTTTTTGAGGATAATTTGATTATTTTTCAAGCTACAGAAAAATTAAAACCCCTATTTTGTTTAACTTTAAAAAATATAAATATTTTGTCTCTTATAATATTTGTAAAATTTACGGTTTCAGAGATATTTGACTTTAAACAATTTAAACGGTTGCCATTTTGAATATTTAAATAGTAAAGTTTTGGAATTTGGTATACTGATACAAAATAGCATAATATAAGTAATGTGTATACCAAATCTAAACTCATAATCTTAATTTCTAAAGTTATCATTAATTTTTTTTTAAACACAAAATGGCCGACAGACGAAAACGAAGCTTTCCGGACCTATGTTGATATGAATTTTTTTGCTTTTTTTAGGTCCCCTATCATCTCCTGAAGTTGTGGCAACCTCTCGCGAAACACTCTGTATATACACCTGACCTGACTTGACCTTCATGTAAATAACTTTCGTACGCCTACAAATTTGTTTAAACCTACAGTATTTACATTTATTTTTGCTTTAACCAAACCTACTGAATATTATTGCACAGTCACATAACGTAATATCTAGGAGGCATGTCACACGAAACTTCATTCTGGATTTATTGGGCAATGTAAATACAGACCAGGCCTAAATTAACGACAGCAAAGTACAATCCATACTTGCATATTTGTTATTTTCTTACATAAATATTTGGTGCATTGAAAATGGTGTTGGCTCAAATGCCATAATCACTAAGGTGTGAATTGTACATAATAAGGTACATATTTAACGATTTCACAAATTAGAATAAAATATTCTACACTTATTGCATATTTACCCCGCTTCTTTATAGTAATAATAAAAATACCTTTGACGTACAGAAAAAATTGAAAACACCATTTATCTATCATGGAAAAAATTTGTCTCTTTTGGATTTTTATAAAATTAACTGTCTTCGAGATATTCGATTTTAAACATTTTAAATGGGTGGCATTTTGATAGGAGTAGAGGAAATAGGTTGTTAGTTTTTCTCAAATTGGGTTTTAATAGCACTTTTTCTATAACATAATTCTTTTCTTATATGTTATAAAATATTTTATCTTTATTATAAAATCCAAAATAGTGAAGTTACTTTATTAAAAATTTATTTGAAATATCTACAACTAGTCTTCAACTACTACTAAATAAGTTGACAATAATGCAGATAATTTCAGTTATAGAAATTCATTTGTTTATTCATTTAAATTATAAATATTTTCTTTTAGTAAATTATTTCTTGTTAAACATTAATAATATTTGCTTTTGAGTTCTTTTAATAACACAACAAGGTTAAATTGTCTTTAATTACAAAGTTAAATTATTCCAGGCTAGCTCTAGGTTTGGGTTCATTACATATATCTTTATCATAGAATTACAAAGTTCTTTTATAAATATTAGTAATTAATATTTATTATTTTCTCGGGGCAGGCACTCGACCAGACATGAACAAACTGTTTTTAACGCATTTTGTGAAGTTACAGTTAAGAAAAATTGAGATTTAGGATCGGTGTTCTTTTTTGAAATAGGCTTATGAATTGTAAAATTTGTTAAAGTTTATCTTCAATATTAAGAGTTTCTGGACTTTATTATGTTTAAATTTACAGAGGATACCACTCTCTGTGTGATTTAGCACTGAATTTACCACTGTTTATACTGTTTTAACATACTAAAACTTGACGGCATCACTTTTAAAATTACGAATAGAAATTTTCATCTTTAGGCTCTGAAGTCTTGGATTGGAATGAATTTTTGGCTTCGGTTTTTGAATTGAATTGTTGCCGCGGTTCCCAGCATGCACTGTTCTTCCGTTCCCTTGGTTACTCAAATAATATTCTTTCGCCTTGTACAATTTGATGTTCCTGACTTGAATAAATTATAATTTTGATATTACTTTATGTCTTTTTTGCCTTTGGTCTCGTGATAATATTTATTCATATTTACATTGCCGATTCTTAAATGAGTTTACTGATTTTATTGTTAATTGTATAATTTCCCGTTCCAACAGAATGACGTGCTTATATCTATGACTCAAGTAGTCCTAGTTCTAATTCTAATTATATAACATTTGGGTCTTACGGTTACTATTTATGTTCTTAAATTTACTTTAAGGATTATTTTACTATTCTAACAGATATTGTGACTTATTATTTATTTTTATTTGATTTTATTAATTTCGATTGTGATAGTCGTTTCTTTGATCTAGTTGTACTAACAAAAACATGGCGTTCATAGGGAATGCGTTTTACCTTCATATATTGTATATGCTATCTTCTGATGATTAAAATAAAGAATAGTTGTTTACTGAGGCTATATATATATATATATATATATATATATATATATATATATATATATATATATATATATATAGTGCTTATATTAATTTATGGTGTAGTGTTTGTGATAGTATTATGGAATTGGTTTCAATGTGTTTGTTTAGATGTGAGGTTATAGGTTTTCATGTTACAAGGCTCTGTCTAGGCTTTATTCTATATTTGAGAATTATATTTGATAATATCCATTTCTATATGGATTTGGGTGAATTCTTGGGGTGTGAATAATTGGTTTTGACATAGTTAATTTAGTTATTGATGATGTTTTTCCTTGTGTATTACTTTCGTAAATTGTTTAGGCCTATCAGCTGATATTTTAGTGTCGGTTTCTTGGTTGGCTTTGTGGGTCATTGAACTTTGCTTTGTTTTGGTGTCGTTTATTTTAGGCTAACTTTTTATGATGGAATTTGTGACGTTATAAATGCCCTTTAAATTTGTTTTTGTGAAGTTTACTGAACAATAAATAAATTTATAACTAACAAATTACATTGTAAAATAACATATATAACATAATATAACATAACATAACATACATTGAACACTTATTCTTATGGAATTATAGGTTATCCTTACTTATTTTATCAGTTGATTTTGAATTGGTTTAACAAATTGAATAAAATTAACAATTGGATCATATGGATCTTATTCTCATATTAGGCTACATATACCTAATTAATTGATATTTTATATCATAATTCATGGTTCATGGGGTTATACATAGTTTATCATTTGGGTAACACTTTATAGTTGGGGACACATGTTTTATCATTGGGGTGGGAAACATATAGTTGTCATATGACATATAGTTCATACTAAGGAATGTCCATTGGACATGGGGAATACACATTTCGGGGACACTTTTACATAAATACATATTTTGTGATACTGTTCATTTTTATTTCACTGTTTTTATATAGGTTCACTATTCATGGAGATATACATATATTTTAACATATAAATATTTGTGATAATTCACTGTTTATGGGGGGGATAAGTTGTGTGGGTTGTGGGAAAAATACTGTTTATGAGGGACCATTTTGTTTGTAGTAAAAACACATTGTTGATGGGGAACATACATATAGATAGTCACATTTTTTATATTTAAGCACTTTGTTTATGGGGGATATACATATATAGGGAATTATATATAAATGGATAGTCACATTGTTTATGGTGAACACTTGTTTTATAGGGGACACTTGTTTTATATTGAAGTACATTGTTAATATCGTTGCACTTAACTTTATGTCGATTAGGTTGGTTCGTCGGAGGTCTGTACAGGCAAGGCAATTTTGTAACGACGTAGGAGAGATATGTGATATGGTCCATAGGTTTTTCCATTATCATCGATTAGGGAGTAAATGGCTTTTTCCATTTTCTTCAATATTTTTAATGGTCCAACATATATTGTGAACAATTTTGCTGTTTCACCATATCCCATACTGGATTGGGGAAATGACTTTACTAGTACTAAATCATTTTCCTTGAGTATCGTTATCTTATGTTTTGCATTTAATTTCTCTGCTCTTTTGGCTTGTGTGGTTTTTATTCGAGATTTTGTTAATTCTAACTTTTGTTGAATGGGGATTTGCATTTTGAAAGGGTTTTGTATTACCTCTTCCCAGAATCTGATATCACATTTGTTTAGTTGTAATTCATTGGGAGTGAAACCAGTGGTTTCATGTTGTATTTCGTTTAGGAAACTGTTTATGGTACTTATGTAGTTTGACCAACTTCTGTGATTTTGAGCACAATATGTCCTGAGACAGCGTTTGACTTCTTTTATAGGACGTTCTGCCATGTTTGATATGGGGTGGTATACTGGATTTAGTATGTGTCTTATTTGATTCTCTTCTAGTTTTTGAATCCAAATTCTACTTTTGAATTGAGTACCATGGTCAGTTAAGATTTTCTTAGGTTTTCCGTATGTGGGTATGTATTCTTTGAACATTCTGTCTATTACTGCCTGTGATGTGGCTCTCTTTAGATTGTATAATTGGACAAATTTTGTGAATGTATCCAGAATGATGAAGATATATTGGACACCACCTCGACTTTTTGGTAAAGGACCAATCAAATCGATTGCGATTAGATCTCCTTTTCCTTCAGATTTGACTCCACTAGTCTCTCCATAGAGAGGATGGTTACTGTGTTTGCATTTTTGGCAGGTGTCGCAGGTTCCTATTAATTGTCTAATTTTCCTAGCCATATCTTTAAATATGAAATCCTTTTGTAAAATTTGCAGGCATTTCCTTGCTCCACAGTGTAGATAAAATTTATGGCATTCTGAGATTAAAGTATTGACAAGTGATTGGGGTATTATAATTAACCAATTGTTGTGATGCTTCTGGTATAGTATGTCGTCATTTATTCTAAATCTATTATGTTCTGTAGTGTTTGAATTTTTAATTTGGAGATATATCTGTTTGAGAGTTGGATCGTTTTGTTGTAATTGTATTAAATTTCGAAGGTTTTCTAAAAGTTCTAAATTGTGTTCTCTTTCTAAATTTGCGACTATTAATTCTGGTGTGGTTGTCAATGAGTTCTGTTGATTCTCATCTGTTCTGACTCTGCTGAGTAGGTCAGCTATTGTGTTATCCACTCCTTTACAATGTACAATTTCAAATTGGTGATCTTGTAATGCAAGTATCCATCTAGTTAATCTACCATTTAACAATTTGCATGTTTTCAAAAATGTCAATGCTTTATGATCAGTAATGATCGTTAATTTTGCGTTTAAAATGTAATGTCTGACTTTTTGTATGCAGTAGACGACTGCTAGCAACTCCTTTTCTGTAGTGGTGTATCTGATCTCGCATTTCTTCAATGTTTTGGATATAAATAGGATAGCCCTTTTGTTGTTCTGGCTGTCAATTTGGAATAAATGTCCTCCTAACGCAAAGTCTGAACTGTCTGTCTGTAGGTAGTAGGGTTGGTTTGGCATAGGATGGTTTAATACATTTGTTTTTAGAAATAAGTTTTTAATTTCTAGGAAGTGTTTCTCTTCATTAGAAGTCCAAATAAATTTTACTTTCTTAGAAGTCAATCTCATTAAAGGTTGTACAGTTTTTGCATATTTGTCTACGAATTTGTTGTAGTAGTTGATGCCTCCTAGGAACCGTTTGAGTTCTTTCCTAGTGGTGGGTGATGGAAAGTCTTGAAAACATTTAATCTTTTCTGAATCTGGTTCTAGACCAGTAGTGGTTAAATAGTACCCTAAGAAAGGAACTCTATCTCGACAAAAGATTGATTTAGACAGTTTTATTGTCATCTTTGCATCTGCAAGTTTTCTAAATACATATTCTAAGTGTTGTAAGTGTGAATTGAAATCAGGTGATATAACACATATATCATCAATGTAGACTAAAGAAAAGTTTTCTATCGTGTTCTTGAATACTTGGTCTAGTGCTCTTACTAGGGCAGCTTGTGAAGTGGATAGGCCAAAAGGGGTTACAACATATTGATACACTTTGCCTCGAAATTGAAATGCTGTATACTGTCTAGATTGTGGTTCTAGCTCAATCTGCCAGTATGAAGAGGTAAGATCTAATGTAGTCAGCCAGTTGGAATTTGTAGCTTTAGCTAATAGCTCATTAATGCTTCTGTTACATTCATAGTCGGGGTTAATTAGTGCGTTTATACGTCTCATGTCTAGACATATACGGAGATCGCCAGTCTTCTTCTTGACAATTATAATAGGGTTTACAAATGGGCTGTTTGATTCCTCAATTATATTGTCCTCGAGCATGTCATTTAATTTTCTCTCTACTTCATCCTGTAAATTTATGGGTATTGGATAACTTTGGGCTCTATAATGTTCTGGATTGTCTACCCTGATATGGTGTTGGTACATGTTGCAACGTCCAGGTTTGTCTGAAAATACTATATTGTTTTGTTTAATTAGGTTGATTATTAGGTCCTTTTCTATTTTGTTGAGTTTATCGTTGTCTTTAATTAAATCGTTTATTTCACTGTTGTTGTTATTATTATGATTTTGAGTTTGATTATTGTTATTTATTCTATATTCATTGTCGTCGTATTTTATTATTTTGCATCCTGCTGACTCATTACTTTTGCTATCGAACTTCATTATTAATATTCTATTATCCTTACTCATTATAGTAATTGTATTAATCTTGAAATTTATTTCCATTTTTAGCATACGTATTGCGTCTATTCCCATTATGCAATCTTTAATAAGGTTGGGGACAATTATTATACATTGGATATCAAACTCGATATGTTTTATTTGGGCTTTTAATAGCACAATGTGTGAAATTCGTTTCGATTTATTGTTCAACGCAGTGGTGATGAATGTGTTACTCACTGGCAACTGTTCAAAATGACCTAAATTGTTCTTGTTTACCTGGAACCAGTTATCAGAAATACAGGATATACTGCTTCCCGTATCTACTAACGTATTTGTGGATATACCATTTAAA
Organism: Aphrophora alni; assembly: GCA_963513935.1. Taxonomy (NCBI): domain Eukaryota; kingdom Metazoa; phylum Arthropoda; class Insecta; order Hemiptera; family Aphrophoridae; genus Aphrophora; species Aphrophora alni. The sequence continues at coordinate 73,300,147 of OY740772.1, forward strand.
TTTATAGTTATTTCTGGACACTTACAGTTGGTTTGATCTGGACTATTGTCATTGTCTTCATTTAATAGAAATTCTCTATCGTAATAAAGGTTTGAGATGTTGTAATCATTATAGTATGGTTTGGTTTCTTTTTGTGGCTCTGTTCCAATTTTTATAAAATTTGTTGGCACTGACTTAGAGTGTTCAGGTTTTTCTCGCAGATATCTCTCGCTTTTGCCTGTACAGCCTTGGTTGTTATTCGAAGTTTGGTCTAGGCCAGTGCGTTGGAGTTTAACTCTTGGTTACATTCCTCCTGAGGCACTTGTATTGGTTTCTCTAGTGTCGGTGGTTTAGTATTCATTGCTATAGCTTGACATACCATTCTTTGCTCGTTTGTAGGATACCTAACCTCTCTTCGCTCTTGGTATGGGCCTTTTTGTTGATAATATCGTTCTTGGTCTTGTTGTGGTTGTCTGTATTTGAACTCAGTCCTTATGGGTTCTGGTTGTCTATCGTAGTTGGTTTTCTGGTTATAGTTTCGGTTTTGATTATAATTGTTTGTATAATGTTGGCCATAACCGTTGGTGGGCCTCTGATTGGGTCTGTAGCTATTTTGACTTTTATAAGGGTGTTCTCTGTTCTTTCTGAACTCGTTTTGGGATTGATAATTCCTAAAGGGTGGTTTTTGTGGTTGGTTGTAGTTAGTATTTGTTTGGTAATGTCTAAATGGTCTGTTGTTGGTGGGATTTTGTGTTCCTCTCGGGCTTGTATTATTACGTCTCCTAATTTCCGAGTTTGCCTCTTCCGTATCTTCTCTTTGGAGAAGGTCAGCAAATTCCTTTATTGTACTTATATTTTGTACTCTTTGCGCATCCTGTATGCGTTGGTCAAAATGTTCTACTAGGGTTGCGATTATGTCTTCCTCCGGTGGTTGGGGAGTCATCGACTTCATTGTTAACACCCTGTCAATGAAGTATTCACTTCGAGTGAGTTTTCCTCCTAAACGATATTGTTCGAGTTCAAGTTTTTGCCTAATTCCTTTTTGAACATCCCTATTCCAAAACTTGGATAGGAATTCTTCGCAGAATTGCTGGAAATTTGTAGTATCGCCTTTTATTAATTGCCACCACCGAGCAGCACTACCCTCTAAACTGTTGTCGATTATGTCGAATAGACAGTCTCTGTTGTATTCGATCTGGTTGATTTGTCGACAAGTTAACCTCTCGTAGTATCTTGTTAATCTATCCAGATAATCATTTGGATTATTCTGTCTTCCGTTAAATTTAGGAAGTGTCGGATTAGTTAAATTGTTGATTTCTTGACTATTACCTCCACAAGTTACGTTTATATGGGATGGTATGGCATTTTCGATATTTGATTTCGGTAGTTCAGCAATCATAGCTTTTACCTCATGGATCACATTATTTTTATTTTGTAACAATTGCTTCTCAATTGTGGCCTTCTGTAGGTCTAGGGACTCATTTAAACTCTGACTATTGATTGTGGAATCTAATCTACTTTCTAGGTTGTCTATTCTTTGGTTGTTCTCTGTCACAGCTTGTTCCATTTCAATTAATTTATCTGTAAATTGAGTTTCTACTATAGCTATCTGTATTGCCAAACATTCCTTTAAATTAGTAATTTCTTTCTGGACTATTTCAAAATTTTCCTTCAAATTGGATTCATTTTGAATCATTTTTAATTCTAGTTTTTCCTGATTTTGTTTAAATTTATTTTCTAATTGGTTCTCTAATTGCTTCTCTAATTCATTTTGATTTTGTTTAAATTTATGGTCGATGTTAATCTGTAGATTGTTAATTAACAGCGTCATTTGTTCTAATAACGTAGGGACATTTGGTTCTGTATCCTGGACACTACTAGCACTACTCTGCTCCATAACCTCTATTTGGTTAGGCCTAACATTTAGTTCAGTGTCATTGGCATCAATAGTCTCTCTAAAGGTTTTCAATTTCCCTTCCTTGGCTTTTCCGGTGGGATTAATTTTAGGCCTAAGGTTATATTTGCTACTTTCTTCTTGGTTAGCGTCCATTTTAAATTATTATTTTTGATTTTGGTATATGTTTTTGAGTTTAAATAGATAAATTACTAAATTGAAATTAGGCTAATCTTAATTCTAGTACATATCTTATTCTAGGCTATTAAATTTGTTCAATCTTATAATTAAAGTTGAATGAATCCTTATTTCTAAATTGTTGTCTTAAATTTAATTTCAATTTACTTATAGGCCTATAATATATTTACTTAACCTAAGTCATTCTGTTGAATTCTCAGTTTGTTCATGCCCCACGTTGGGCGCCATTTATAACATAATTCTTTTCTTATATGTTATAAAATATTTTATCTTTATTATAAAATCCAAAATAGTGAAGTTACTTTATTAAAAATTTATTTGAAATATCTACAACTAGTCTTCAACTACTACTAAATAAGTTGACAATAATGCAGATAATTTCAGTTATAGAAATTCATTTGTTTATTCATTTAAATTATAAATATTTTCTTTTAGTAAATTATTTCTTGTTAAACATTAATAATATTTGCTTTTGAGTTCTTTTAATAACACAACAAGGTTAAATTGTCTTTAATTACAAAGTTAAATTATTCCAGGCTAGCTCTAGGTTTGGGTTCATTACATATATCTTTATCATAGAATTACAAAGTTCTTTTATAAATATTAGTAATTAATATTTATTATTTTCTCGGGGCAGGCACTCGACCAGACATGAACAAACTGTTTTTAACGCATTTTGTGAAGTTACAGTTAAGAAAAATTGAGATTTAGGATCGGTGTTCTTTTTTGAAATAGGCTTATGAATTGTAAAATTTGTTAAAGTTTATCTTCAATATTAAGAGTTTCTGGACTTTATTATGTTTAAATTTACAGAGGATACCACTCTCTGTGTGATTTAGCACTGAATTTACCACTGTTTATACTGTTTTAACATACTAAAACTTGACGGCATCACTTTTAAAATTACGAATAGAAATTTTCATCTTTAGGCTCTGAAGTCTTGGATTGGAATGAATTTTTGGCTTCGGTTTTTGAATTGAATTGTTGCCGCGGTTCCCAGCATGCACTGTTCTTCCGTTCCCTTGGTTACTCAAATAATATTCTTTCGCCTTGTACAATTTGATGTTCCTGACTTGAATAAATTATAATTTTGATATTACTTTATGTCTTTTTTGCCTTTGGTCTCGTGATAATATTTATTCATATTTACATTGCCGATTCTTAAATGAGTTTACTGATTTTATTGTTAATTGTATAATTTCCCGTTCCAACAGAATGACGTGCTTATATCTATGACTCAAGTAGTCCTAGTTCTAATTCTAATTATATAACATTTGGGTCTTACGGTTACTATTTATGTTCTTAAATTTACTTTAAGGATTATTTTACTATTCTAACAGATATTGTGACTTATTATTTATTTTTATTTGATTTTATTAATTTCGATTGTGATAGTCGTTTCTTTGATCTAGTTGTACTAACAAAAACATGGCGTTCATAGGGAATGCGTTTTACCTTCATATATTGTATATGCTATCTTCTGATGATTAAAATAAAGAATAGTTGTTTACTGAGGCTATATATATATATATATATATATATATATATATATATATATATATATATATATATATATATAGTGCTTATATTAATTTATGGTGTAGTGTTTGTGATAGTATTATGGAATTGGTTTCAATGTGTTTGTTTAGATGTGAGGTTATAGGTTTTCATGTTACAAGGCTCTGTCTAGGCTTTATTCTATATTTGAGAATTATATTTGATAATATCCATTTCTATATGGATTTGGGTGAATTCTTGGGGTGTGAATAATTGGTTTTGACATAGTTAATTTAGTTATTGATGATGTTTTTCCTTGTGTATTACTTTCGTAAATTGTTTAGGCCTATCAGCTGATATTTTAGTGTCGGTTTCTTGGTTGGCTTTGTGGGTCATTGAACTTTGCTTTGTTTTGGTGTCGTTTATTTTAGGCTAACTTTTTATGATGGAATTTGTGACGTTATATTTCATTAAATTATTTTGTCATGTAACGTTTTTTAGCATGTAAAATTTCAACTCTATTTACAATTAAAAGATATTTATTTCTGGTTAAAAACCCCAAATGATTGCTAGATAGACAACCAACCATTTTAGGAGATATGTTCGTATGAACATTTTTCTTTATTTTCACCAGTAGAATACGTCCTGAAAGTTTCTCAGTTTCTTCCTGGGACACAATATATGAATTTATTGTCGATATTTGCTTAATAGTTGCAAATGTACAATACTGGTATCTTTAGTATTTAGTTCAATTACTTTTCTTTTCATTAAGCATTGATAAAAAAAGGTACAGGAGTGTGAACTGTTTATATTAATAAAATATTTGTACAATTAAATAGTAAAATTTATTAACTCATAAATAGAAATCTCAAATTTAAATTGTTTATTATATATTGTATAGGCTACATGCAGGGAGCAATGATCTTATCAGATCAAACTTTTTGTTATACATGTTAACAATATTAAAAAAACAATGTTTTAGAAAATTTAATTAAGCAATTGAAATATATAAAATTATTATATAATGATTTAAGCAAATTATTATATAAGTTCATATAAAATTTTATAATAATTTTTTATAAATAAAAAGAGATTAAACATGGTCCACAAAATATAAAAAATCTACCTAGATGTGAAGGTGAAGATTAATTTTGGTTTTTTGACAATTATTTCTGAAACGTAATGGTTTGTTTTTTATTTGCGAGTTTGAACACGGGTATGGATTATTAATCGTAAGATTTTACTAAAATTTAAACAAAATCAATGGAGCCAATTTTTAGAAATTACGTCTTTTAGAACACCATCATTGCCTATTTGTTGGTGTTTTGCCGATAACTAAGGAACCTGAATTTTTGGAGAGATGGCGATCGATCCTTTTTTGGGTCTTTCGTAGCTACACTTGAGTCACATTTTTCTCAAAATAATTAGAACCGATTTTGAGAAAATTATAATTTTTATTTTATTTTAATGACATATCCATATATTCTGAAATATCGAAAAATCCCAAGATACCCCTCATGCCAAATTTGAAAATCTGTTTACAAGTTTAGTTTGTAAATCACAGTACAGACAACTTTACTCTCCAGTTGTTTTGTTTTAAAATACTTTAGAAACGAGTTAAACTACACGAACGAGATAAATACAGGTTTAGTACAAGTTTTCCCATTTCAAAGTGGTATTGGTCTAAATACTGGGCCTACAGATTTTTAGAATATGTTTTTCTATACGCGTGGTACACTTCATGTTTTAAAAAAAACTGAGATTAAAAGCACATCGCTAAAAAATGGCTCCGATTGGCCTAAGGCCTACAGCTAAACAGGTGATTAAGCAGACACTATACTAATACTGAAGGTTAAACGTTAGATAATACAAAACTTCAGACAATGAGATAAATACAATGTTTATTGTATCTTCAAGGTGCATAATGGTTAGTTATTCGCTGTGTTTTGCATCCAAGTAATCTTATTATGGAGTAAGTATAACTATTAACAATTAGTTAAACTTGTATTGTCTTTTAATAAATAGTCCATATACTGTTAGTTGATATTGCTAGTTGTGAAGATCCCCAAGCAACAAAATGAACTAACATAGCCTGACGTGGGAATTTCACCTTATTGCACATTGTTTTTTAAAAGCGTTGCCAAGTTTACGATAGCCTAGCTTCATTCTCAACAGGTTATGGCATCCTAACCTAATAAGTGATTTGTACTGTAACAACTACAGGTATTGTGTGTGAATAGAAATAGTTTACCCTTTGTAATTATGAATTGAATTAAAAATACAGACTATATTCGATTTTAATATCCTGACATTAGATCGCGAATGAAGCCAAATCAATGGAAATTCCATCCTTGTTTATAATTTAGAATATGGACTTGTTGGTCTCGAATCTCACAAAAACCAATTTTAAATCAAATGCTATGCATTTCTTATTGTGCGGAAAACTTAATTTGTATTATATGTCATACAAAAAAGTATACTGTAATTTAACTCAAAACCCTATTGGTACCAGAATCTAATCTTCACAGGTTTATTTTCATGACTAATAATAGGATTTATTATTGAAAAAAATTTCACAGACTTGCCATTTTGAAAATTGTTGACATTTTTTTAGTAACAATAATGTTTTAAGAAATATTAAAACGTAGCTGAATTGCCAAATTTGACTAAATTTAGTGTTATTATTGATTAAATTGCAACTTTAAAGTGTATAATCATTTTTTTAAAAGTAACTTTCATATTTATTATAGTTTAGATCTCAGTGGATTACCTCCACATAGTTTAAAACCTAAATGTGAAACAGTGGTTATTTAATACGAAACTTAAATATTATATATAGCTGGCTTACTAAATGGAACAAGATTGATAGTAAGAAAAAAGTATAACAACAGTTTGCACTTGGAAATATAACAGGACAACATGTAGGCCGAAGGATATTACCACCAAGGATTGATTTATTACCACCTGACACTACACTTTCATTTTCATTTCGAAAATGTCAATACCTAATACTTTCTGTATAATAATTAATAAGGCTCAAGGCCAAACTATGTAGCTTACTGTACTGCGTTGGTCTTTATTTTCTACAAGCAGTTTTCAGCCATGGCCAACTGTACTGATGTAAAAGTGTAAACGGTTCCAAAATCAAGCAAAACGATAAATATTGTTTTCAAAGAAGTTTTATAAAGTAGGTGTATATGTGTTATTGATATAAATTAAGAATTTTATGCTTATAGTAATCAATTGTTGTAGTCTATTACTTTAATTTTTAAACATTTAATTAACAGCTTCTGTAAACAATAAAAACATGTCTGACAACAGCAATTGGATTCACTTCTAGCAAAATATTAAATACCGGTATGTAGATAATCAGCAGAATGTCTGAGGGGATAATTTACTTTTCTATTAATTTTGTATATTTTTAAATAATTTCTGGCTTTAATGAATCTTGTAACAATTAGAAATATAATTTTTCTGCGAATTAGTTTTAGTCAGGTATATTTTTCGCTTTACTTAGACTATTAATTATTTGTCTATCTATTGTTAAAAAACTTTTATCCCAAAGTTATCTCTGGAGTTCATAATAACTTCTGATGTTAGCGTTTCAAAACATCTTCATACTCTTCAGTTTGTGAACATTTCATCGCCTTTTTCTCATAATCATAAAATTCAGCTCTCATATTTGAAATTAATAAAATTAGGCTGTTATATAAGTTACGAACTGTTATAATATAAATTTCTTCATTTTGCAAGAGGTTTTAATGACGTTATTTTTTTCTAATAATAATAAAAATAAAAAACGTAACAAAAACATCTCATGTTTTAATCGTCTTATAATAGCTCCAAAATCACCTGCTTCACATTTTTCTGAATTTCATTTTCGATAGACAATCAATGTGTTATTTATGGAGACGTATAAATGTAAATAAGATTTGACATGCATCATGCCTGGTAGACGAACTGATAAATTTTAAACACTTTCTTTTAATGTATTTTTTCTCTTATCTCCTGCCAGAGATTTTTCATAAACTTCAATTTCATTTGTTTTTAATACCATTCTGTTTGAAGGCAAGGAAATAATATATCAGATAAAAATTTTTTTTTTAACATAGGTACCACGTTTTTAAAACGGATTAAAAAGTACAAAATAATTTTTCATGACCCTTCTACAATTTTGAGGGAGGATTGTTAGTGGCTATGGATATATTTGGAATACTTGGGGAGAAAAACGTGGGGCGTAGCCAGTAAGTAGACAATCCGGATGAATTCACAGCTAATTTCAGTGAATCGCAAATGAGATTCACTGTAATTTAATTTATTTACTCCTCCTTAACTATCATAGATTGCCTGCGCCCGTTTTAAAAACGTGGTATGTTAAAAAAAAAAAAATTGATTTATTATTTTCTGTTTTTTAGTCTTATGTCCGGGTGAAAGATTTCAATCGGTTCTTTATATATTGATGAGACTCTGACAGGGACATATATAGGAAATTCCCAACGCATTTCACATCCTGTTTAGCTGCAAAAATGTCTGAAATTCAAAATATCACCTCTTATTACCTATAATAGTTCTATTAGTCTTGTAACTCAGAAAATCAAATTAAAGAAGTAAACATAATGTATTTTATTTTTTCCATGTGCATGAATTAAAACAATACAATGTCAGATCCTTCTCCATTACAAATTGTAAATGTATCATAAACTTATGGTGGTGAAGGTCGTATTTGACGCATTCTTCACACCAAGGTGTTTTGCCAGTGAGTTTTGAGCAATCCAGCTCATTTTTTTAATTTGATTTATTATTAATCCAATAACTCTCACAAGCCATGAAAAATTTGCCTCATCTTACTTCAATATTCCGGTTACCATTCAAAAGCGATAATTCGATTAAGCGATATAGCGAGTTTAAGCCATAACGCGGTTAAAAATATCTATATTGGCCAATTTTTATTTGTCTAAATAACTATGGTTTAAACAAATGTAGAGACAAGAAACCAACTGAATATTGTATTGTCATCCAATTCTGACCTATGTTCTAAATTTCAGGTCTCTAGTTTATCGGGAAGTTAGTTTAAACTCGATTGCAAAATTCCACCCGGACAGACTGACAGATATGACGGAAACCGAACTAATAAACACGTGGTAAAAAATACACTTACTGGATGCCCTACAATTTCCGACCAAGTTAAGAGAATGTGCAGTATAGGTTAAAATATTTAGGAAGTTAGTAGGCTTTAGAGGCGAAACAACTTTTTTTTGAGGCACAGTTAGGCCTATCGGATTCGGTTTTTTTTATTATGGTATTCTACTAAAATTTATTATAAGGTACATATATGAAAAGCTTAAAATGAAATATGTCGTGACAGAAATCGAATCATTAGATATATATAAACCGAAACGATGATTCGAGGGCGCCGGTGATATTAGGAATTAGGGACATAATTTAGTTATGAAAAAGTCTGGTTCTTTTTTAAAGAAGTCAGAATGTTAACAACTATTGTGACAGAGCTAGAAAACTTATCAAAAAGCGTGCATTGAAAGTGAAGTGGACGTCACAAGTTGTGAAGTCAATCATTCAAGAGGGGATCGCCGGCAGATTTAGAAGCAAGCTAGACGAAGTTGGACAGAGAGAGAGAGAGAGAAGAGAGAGAGAGAGAGAGAGAGAGAGAGAGAGAGAGAGAGAGAGAGAGAGAGAGAGAGAGAGAGAGAGAGAGAGAGAGAGAGAGAGAGAGAGAGAGAGAGAGAGAGAGAGAGAGCTTTCGGGGGAAATACACAAAGACATGTAAAGGCGAGCAAGCTTTATGTAAAGGAACTTGTAATTATTCAAAAGTAAATAACGTAGAGCCAGGATTGTCTAGAGTGGTGTCACAATAGTTGGAATCATTCTGGATTTATTATTTAATAATAATAATAGTAATATTTGACTGAATCACTTAAATGTAAAGTTGAAAGAAATAATTGCCGTGTTTTAGTTTTTACTAAATATTTGTCAAATTTTTGTTGTTGTTTTCTTTTCAAATGTTATAAACTTCATTTATTTTATTAGTAAGAATTATTTGGTTATAATAATTGGTTAATTTCTTGAATTGTGTTTGAACGTTAATTTTTATTCATACTTTATAAACTTTGCGAGAAATAATGTGTTTTGACGTAAAATTACTATGCAATTTGTTTACGGTTTCTGGTTGTCAAATTTTTTGTTATTTCTGAAGGTGTTTATTTCCTTTTATGATTTTTTTTTTAAATTCTGTTGATTTAAGAATAATTTATTTATTACAGTTTGAATCAATGATTTTTGTTAGGTTGTTATGCAATTTGAGATATTAAATATTAGGGTTATACTAAATTCATATTATGTGGACAATTTTGATTTTGTCTTTGATATTTAACAAGCAATGAACCGAGTGGACACAAGAAATACCGAGTGGCTTATTAAGTATGAAGTGTTATGTAATGGTTACATTGATTACTAAGTTGGGGAATTTCCTTGTGGTAAATTGTTTATTTCCGCATACTGAATTACAGGTCAATTTGTTTTTTATTTTCCTCTTTAAGTTACAGTCTTCATGGTAAAATGCTTACAATTGCCTAACACAAGTTTTATTTTTAGTTTTGGTGAATATAGTAGCTAGAACTAACATAAACGAAGGTTAGGTTATAAGTTGGTCTTTCAGATAGGATAGGAATATGAGTATTTCATAGTTTATTAAGATCACTAGGATCATATTAATGAACTTGACTTTAGCCGACATTAAAGCTTTGAATAAGATACAAACAATTGCAATAGGGCGAGAACTTAATTGGGAGGTTCCTGAACAGCGGGTTTAGAATTTTTATGCTCATAATATATACGTCTGTGTAAAATTAACATAGATTCTGCGATGAGTCAAGATGAGCTATCTCATCAATATACGGGATAGTAACGACCTACTACAGAATCGTTAACTATTCAGGGGGACAATATTTATGATACCGTGGAGGGTATAGAAAGGTCGGAAGCCAGTAATGGAATGAAGATAAAACCGAGTAAAGTAATACAAGATAATAGGATGGAAGAACATTCTGATATACAGACAAGGAATGATGGTACTGACTAAACTAGAGGAGGTACTAATTAACAACAGTAAATCGAAGGGTGAAAATCATGAGCATAGGACTAATGGTTTCGAAAAATATAGAAGTGATTACAAGCCTCGAGGTGAGGGTGTTGTTTGGGACAGTGGGAGCAGGAATTTAGCCAAGATTGCGCAATGCATGTTTTATGGTCTAAACAAAATCGGTCAGATGATATAATTTGCCCAAACAATGTGAATACAAGCAATAATAACAATAAATAGCAACGGTGTGTTGAGCATGAAATAGAACAACAACGACATGTGCAATTTATCTGCAATTACATGTTGAAAAAATTGGTAGGTATTTCAAAATCCTTTTATCAGCTAATTAGTGTCAAAGGAGTTTTAAATCTTTAAATCATACTATTTGTTAAAAATACTTGATATTATATTTATTTTAGTTATTCTGGATCTGATTTTATTTTTTGTCATTTTTTCCATTTCAAGTTTATTTTTAAATCACTGTTTACAATTTTGATATTAAATTCAGTTTTAGTTAATTTTAGTTTTAGTATTAATTAATTGCTTTTGTATTTACAAGTGTTCAGAGAGGTGAATTCTTTGGGTTTTTATATGCAGTACTAAACTTATTTTCCTGGGAAAGTTTAGTTAAATAACCATAAACTTCGTAATAATATAAAAATGAAGAGGACTGACTTTGTATAAAAATGCCACACGTTGTGATAATATAAACATGAAGGGTTAGAATTTACTATTAAAGAAAGAAAAGAAGCTAAGGGTGATTCAAGTTGGGCGCCATGGCAATTAAATAATTACCAAATATTTAATTTTGATTATTAATTTCTTATGGGTCGTGAATTCTTTTGAAAAAGTGTACTTAATGGAATACTGGACGGAAAGTAGAAGTCTTTTTATACTGAAATGAATATATCTTTTTATTCAAACAAACATATTGTAACTAATACATACATATAAAAAATAAATATCAATAGATAAATACGTTTTAAATCATAACATCATATCAAATGTCATTAAAAAAAAAAAGATTATTAACAAAAGAACCTAATTTTAATTATAATTAATTAAATTAAGAGCTTGGTCCAATCGAAATAAGATTATTTCAAACTCTTATATAACAATTTACCTTTAACAAGTAAAAATAATTTCGTTCATGGCTTCAAATGTTAAAAAATTCAATTTAAATTTTAATCCAAATAAAAAAAAAAATATGTATTCCAATTTATCATAATTACTCTTGAAACACCATATATTATAAACATCAAGCAAATAGGGCATAATTATAAATATTAAAAGTTTATACAAATCTACAGATACTTAACAGTCATTATTCTTAACATAGGTCTATATAAATAGATAAAATGCGTGCTTTACCAAACACATTTTTTCACAAAAGAAGAAGTCACTTTATTACACTGAAATACCGTCTTACTGTTCATTGATATTAGGAGTTACTTACGGCTGGCTACCTGTCCTTGAGCGAGCTCAACTTCACGTGCGACATTGAGTGTTTAATCTAATTTCAGATACATTTTTGATCATTCAAACATTGTTTGTTAATATAATGCTTTAATATTGCACAAAACACTTTACTCTTGGCTTTTTCTGCACGTAAAGCCTAGTTCTTTAGTTCAAAACACATAGTTTCACATTATGCACATTTTAAACTATTTTAACGGAACAAATTATTTTGTTGATAGTATTCTACATCGTTCATTAAAACAGTTTACTTTAATGACAGATAGTACTTCATATTTACACTTTTTTCTGTCTTTTCCAACACTCGCCATTCTAGGCGACTCACTCCTTCGAGAGAAGTCCATCGAATGATGCAACGTCCACTTGCGCCCAAACCTTGCGTGGTAAAAACACGTGATTCACATTTTTCTTAATAATAATAATTTTTTATCACTCTAATAATTATATCTAAACATAGTATACATTTCTCTGATTATTTCTTATCATTTACATCGGTAATTCTGCGCAATTACTTGGTCAACCCCAAATTTTTTCATATTTTACTACGGTCATAAGGATGTTCTCAGAAAGCAAGAAACATATAATTTAAGGCCCGCAAGGCCATCTGCCGAGCGATAAGAAGGTTCAAAGTCCACGCGATAACAGTGGTTTGCGGGAGACGCGCGGAAGGCCAGTTGTGACAGTACCATTATATAATTATATATAATGACAGATTTGGCCAGGTAGCTATATATATAGGCCTATATATATAGCTACCTGGCCAAACCTGTCATTCTAGGCCTTCCGCGCGTCTCCCCATCGTACAGAGCGATAAGAAGGTTCAAAGTCTACGCGATAACAGTGGCTTGCGGGAGACGCGCGGAAGGCCAGTTGTGACAGTACCGTTATATAATTATATATAATGACAGGTTTGGCCAGGTAGCTATATATGATATAGCTACCTGGCCAAACCTGTCATTATAGGCCTTCCTTGCGTCTCCCGCAAGCCACTGTTATCGCGTGGACTTTGAACCTTCTTATCGCTCGGCAACCTGTACGATGGCCTTGCGGGCCTTGAATTATATGTTTCTTGCTTTCTGAGAACATCCTTATGACCGTAGTAAAATATGAAAAAATTTGGGGTTGACCAAGTAATTGCGCAGAATTACCTTTACATCTTTTCAAGTTTTGTCTTTTTTAAGTTATGAAAATAGTTAGAAGAACTATTTTTCTTGCACATACCCGCTTGCTATTACTTTGTCTATACGTACCCCCCAATAATTTAAGATCAGCTATGCCTTTGCCTTAGCATACCCTCTTTCTATACAGGTAAATGAAACTGAAAATGTACAATATTACAACGTTTGTACACATATCTCTTTATTAAAACTTGAACTTGTCCTGCACTCTTGTACATCTTAACTGATTTTCATCTTAATGTTAATTTCCTATAGTAATTATTTTAAAGATATTCGTTTTTGAGTAAATCTCTTACATGTTGTTTGCGGAAATTAGTTTAAATAATCTTATCTGCTGCTAAGTATTTTATGTTTGAACTAAGTATATTTACTACTATCATTTCAAGTGAGTTTATAAATTCCTATTTTGTTCTATTGATTAGTTGTAGTAGGTTTGATATTGAGGAAGTTACCTAAACTTTTTCAGCTTTGATAAACTATGTTGATGGCCTTTGGAAAATATTGTTAATGGGTCAGTCAAGAATGTGGGTGTATTTCATAGTTACAGATTTTCGTTTATCCTATTCATGTGTAAACCTGTTTTTATTTTTGTATTTATGGCTTCATATTATGTTCATGAATTAACTTTTCAATTAATTATATTGGGTTCGTATCCATTTGATTTGGTTATTTTGTTTTATGGTTTTTATTTCATGTGTAAAGTCCTGATGATGATTCATCGGTATGGTGTATGTTTTATGAACAAAGTTGCAGATTTCTGATATTTACGATTTCTAATGATTAGAACTGTTGAATAAGGTCTGCGTTTGTGTTACTTTTTTCTAAATTTTGTATGTATGTATTTTTATCATTTTCAGTGATTATGAGGTCCAAATAGTTTGAACTAATGTTGTTTTCTATTTCAGTAATAAGTTTGGTGATGGATATATATAACTTATGAAATTGGTTATTAGATGGATTTGCCTCTTGATACCATCCAAATGAATGTTATTAAGTGTGATATTTGGTTTAAAAAATGCACTACTACATTTAATATTGTAATTAGCAGTTCTTTTTTATTGCTCATATTGACACTCGTACACCGAAAGTAACCTACTCAAATGCAGTGCTGGCCAAAAATACTTGTAATAAAGTACAACAAATCACATCTTTAGTTGCATCTTTTTGAATTTTAATCTTGGTGTTAGGGTTGGATGAACTAAGCATTGTGACATTTACATATATGTTTATTTTTTTTGAATTGAGATTTAATGACAAGTCACTAAACTTACATTCAATATTTCACGCAAGAGCCTACAGATTGCCGTAGCTGGCAAAACCTAGGTCGACATGGCTCAATTAAAATTAATTGTGGAGTACAAATAGTTTTATTTATTTATTCACCATGTAAGTTGTGGAATTCCACCAAGTACCTAGAGTAACCTAGAAATACCTAGTATAACTTTTTGTGTAGAATGAATATATTTTACTTGATTCATCAACCAATAATTCCTGGAAATTATTTTTTAAATAACAATTCCCAATTTATTATCAAGGAACTTTAAACAGACTAGTATTCTGGAAGATCTTGCTGTAATAGATATTGTCCATACAAAATCAGGATTTGTTTAAATTTCTCAAATAAAAAACTAAAAATTTTACAAATGAAACAAAAAATGATATTGTCAAAGTTGTTTATAAAGAAAGGTGGTAAAATTAAAAAAAAAAGAAACTTTGAATTTTTATTTTAAAATAACAAATTTTATCATCGTTGCAAGTGACTTTGATTTATACAAATGAAAATTATTTAATTGCGAGGTAAAAAAAAAAAAAACTCATGATTTGCTTTCTTATAAAAATCTCTGAATATCATTGATTACAATGATAAATATCACTTGGTTGTAGTGTAATACTATCCATAGAAGCTGAGAAGATAAGAAATGTAGCACTTCTGTTTATACATGTTCAATTCAATATTTGAAGGGATTGTCAGATCTGATAATGTCCATCTAACTCATTTGAAATAGAATAAAATAAATCTTTATTTATTGAGGCAAAATTAGATAATTTCTTGCACACAACCTCAACAATAACTAATATAACATTAACATTCAAAACATTCTATTTAAATCAATCATATAATGATTACTGAATATAAAATAAAAAATTATTAACTTATTTATAAAAGACAAAAAATGAGAGATTTTTATACTACTGTATGTATGCCTTCATTATTCTATTTTCTGCATGCATTTTCAAGCGAATGTTCCAAAGTTATAAAAGTGTTATTTTAGTGAAGTAAAACAGGTGTTTTATCTTTTGCTTCTAAATTACAGACATTATCCTGTAGTTGATTTCGACTATTCTCTATCTCAACTTCTTATAAGCAAGCATTTAAGAATATATACATTTTTTAAATTTATTCATTATATTATATAATACAAAAAGGAAAAATGTACCAAAATATTACACAACAACAACAACAAATAAATCACATTGTTACATATCAACTTTAATTAAAATCAAATAAAAATAATAATTACATAGGAGTAAATTTTTTGAATTTGAAAATATATTTATTGTTCCTCTATTTATTATCGAATACAGTGTAAACTAAAACTAACACATTACATTTAAAGTTAAACAACTGTTGAAACTTAAACTATTTATTCTATTCTGGAACAATAAATATAAAAGAAAAAAAGAAAAGAAAAAGGTACTGAGGTAAACCTGTTTGGAATAACTTATCACAAACCTGAAAATTAAATAGCTCAGAGAGGATGTCAGACTTAGCCAGACAGGTTTTGACTCATCTGCACTAAAAGTAAACAACCATTTCACTTCTATATGGGCTACCTTTTTTTAGCCATATTGTTAATACAAATATAAAAACACTCAAGTAAAATCACAAACTGCTACAAATCAAAAATTCTTATCTTAATTTATAACTTATATACAACAAACTTTACAGAAATTTATAAATATGGTTAGGTACATTACTACCTCCAAGTACATAATTTATTAAAATTAGACTTAATTTTTTAGGATCTATTCAAGCACACACATGAACACGCACATCACCTATACTCACAAATACACTCTCTCACACAATATAATCTCATAGACACCAAAAAGGTTTTGTATAAATACCAGGATTGATAAAATGAATAGTTGTATAAAAACCTTCAATATAATCTTCTGAAATTAAAAGCTTTTTAAGTAACTTTATAAATTAAAATTTAGTAAAAAAAGTCTTAATCTCATTATGTCTTATAACATGTTATAAAATCTAGTCACAGGATATGAATACTTTTTTTAAATAGTTAATCTAGGCTTAGGTATAAATTCAGTACCTTAAAGATTGTTTTTAAGGTTATTTAATCAGTATATAAATAGGTCATGTTTGCTTCTGTAAAAACGAATTGGTGTACTTTAAATGTGTATAAATTCCTAGTGAGTAAAATTTTAAGAGTTTTAAAAAGTGGTTTTGCGTGATGTGATCGCGTGTTATTTGTAATTATTTTAACAAACTTTTTGTAAAAGTGCAACTGGTTTTAAGTAAGTAGTATAGTATGACCATCTCTAAATTTCAATTTTGTACTCTAATTTCAAATTGATCAACTTATAAAAAGTGTTCTTAATAATCCAAATTACACATTGATCTCAGCATGTAAAAATTTCTTATATATTTAAGCAATTTTACTTTCAAAGAAGAGACAAGCATTTTTCAATTCAACATAGAACCAACCAACAACACTAAATATTTAATTTACTTGACTTATTCAAGCACTGGACAAAGGTAATTTAATTTACTTAGTTACATATGATTTCATGGTATTTTATTGATAATGAATGATTTATACTTCATCTGATATTAAAAATTATATACCGTATTTAAATATTTGACACATAACAATAAAATTATTTGTAAACTCTTAGTTCATCAATTGAGTTTGTTTTTTTAAAATAGAGCCATGTAATCAGCGAATGCAACTATTTTACTCTTAAAGGTTTCGTCACATAAATTTATTTTGTAAATTAAGAATAGCAGGACCAAGAGTACAGAACAAATTGTAAATATCCTAAATCACCAGTTACATTGTTTTTCTGTACTTTTCCAGTCAAGTAAGAGTGAAACCACTTAAGCAAGACATCTCTTATTCCGGAGTTATACATCCTCAATAACAGTTTACCATGATTTACTGTGTTGTAGGCTTTCATGATGTCAACGGGAAAACTGACACAATATTTACCTTCGTTTACTCCTGTAGGCCTATATACTAGCGAGATGAAATAAAGTATGGCTGAACCTGCATTTAGTTAATTTAAAAAACCAAAGTGTTACAATCTTTCTTGAAAAACTCTCTAGTCTTCATTTTATTATTTTCTCTAAAATTTTTGGAAAGATTGATAATAATACTATAGGTTGGTAATTATCTGGACTTAATTTGTATTTTTTTAACAGACGTCCAATATTTCCTATTTTATTTGTTTAATTTCCAAAGGAGTAATATTGTCATAGCCGGGTGCTTCCTATTATTTAAAGAATTAATTTAACAATTAAGTGACATCACATTACTTATATTAGGATTGTCTTTGCTAAGTTCAGAGTCGACACATACTTTTCCCTCTTTTCCTTTGCACAGAATTGGCATCTTCAAACACTTCCCCCCCTTCATTTTGCATACATTCTATAACTTCTATGACATTTGATCACAACTCTCATGAAAATTACACTGATAAATCAATCAATACACTGAATTTTCACATGATGTGTCACAATCGATTTAATAAAAAAGTTATACTTGTCAGACATTATAACTTTTTCAGTCACAGTTAAAGATAAAAAAAAAATAATAATAAAAAAAAAATAA
The DNA here is from genome assembly GCA_963513935.1 of Aphrophora alni. Taxonomy (NCBI): domain Eukaryota; kingdom Metazoa; phylum Arthropoda; class Insecta; order Hemiptera; family Aphrophoridae; genus Aphrophora; species Aphrophora alni. The sequence continues at coordinate 73,318,318 of OY740772.1, forward strand.
TAAAAAAAAAAATAGTTATAACTCATGATTAATTTTAATAAAAACTGACAGTAATTTGTAAACACAGTACAAATTTTGAACATGCAAAATATATAAATATCATTCAAGGTTCAGCACTAAGGAGAGATCTGCCACAAGAACACTTGTACACTCTGAACTCTCAATAATAAATATTTCGGTCTCTTAGGCATTGCCTATTTGAGACTTCCATCACTTTACTTAAACAAAAACAAAGAATTGGAAAGTATGGTACTTTAAAAATTGAGACAATGTATCTTTTTTTCTGGATATTTAAACCAATTACGTTGTAAAGTCATGTAGCGTGTACAAGTATAAAACTGTTAAAACTGGTAAAAGTAAGTTAAAGTTGTGGTACAGATATTATAATTCATTTTTATAAATTGTATTTATTAATTATATTACTTTTATTACTGCAGCTCATACTGAAAAATATCTTTTAAATTTTGAAAATAAAAAACATACATCAATAGTAAAATTTTTCTCACCCCCCCATTTATCTAATATATGTCTTGTTTTATTTTTCTTAATATGTTTATCTTCCAAAAAGTAATTCTAAATAGTTTGTATGGATTGAAGTAATATAAAAATAAATGGGTGAACTACTTTATTAACAAATTGCCCCACGGTTGGTGCGACAATTGAAGTAATTTAAAAATACAAGTTTTTGAATTTAATTTATTTTTTAAAAAGAAAAGAAGAAGTTGCTAGTTTTTTGAGCGCCAGGTAGCATTACGCTTACCAATTTAGATATGTATTACAGGATTTCAAGTATTATTCCTATTCATTCAAATTAACTATGATCTTATCATTTTCTATCAATTCATCATGAATACACCTTTAAAATAAATCAATATACTGTATATAAATTTAATCACCACTCAATTAAATTATTGTCAAAGAATTATTAATTATTATATTATTGTAGAAGTATATCATCCGAGAAATATTATGTCATAGAGTTATATCATCGAAGAATTATTATTGTCGCAGATTTATATCATCGAAGAATAATTTTTGTTGTAGAATTATATCATCGAAAAATCATTAATCATTAATTTTATCATAACGTCAAAATATTAACCACTCATAAATTATCACATCAACACTTCATGTAAAGGTATTAGTTACCGAGTAATACATTTGTAAATTGAAAATACATTTTACAAATGTGGTATAATAAATCAAAATAAATCCTTGGCGCAATATAGCTTTTTGTGGGCCTAGGCCTTTTAGATGGTTTTTCACCTAGTGATCTGGTGTTAGTAAATTAAATTCCTGTTATTATAATTCTAACTTTCATAACTAATTACTAATTGTAGCTCTTTACAATGCTGGGTCAACGTCGTAAATTTTTAAGCCTCCACAGGGATTGAGCATGGAACTTATTGTATACACTAGACCATCTGAGGACTATAATTACCTTTATTTATTCGAATAAAATTTTAATTTCTTATTGCAGAGAGACTTTTTGAACTCACTGCAATATCAGTGTGCACATTTTGTCACATTTACTTAAAGTATTATTCTTTCTTTTCAGAAATCAATATGAAGTCAACTACAACACTCAAAATGAAACCACTATTAAGAAAATCAGAAATAATGTTGAAGAAAAAAATGAAAGAGTGGCTACCTTTTTTTAGCCATATTGTTAATACAAATATAAAAACACTCAAGTAAAATCACAAACTGCCACAAATCAAAAATTCTTATCTTAATTTATAACTTATATACAACAAACTTTACAGAAATTTATAAATATGGTTAGGTACATTACTACCTCCAAGTACATAATTTATTAAAATTAGACTTAATTTTTTAGGATCTATTCAAGCACACACATGAACACGCACATCACCTATACTCACAAATACACTCTCTCACACAATATAATCTCATAGACACCAAAAAGGTTTTGTATAAATACCAGGATTGATAAAATGAATAGTTGTATAAAAACCTTCAATATAATCTTCTGAAATTAAAAGCTTTTTAAGTAACTTTATAAATTAAAATTTAGTAAAAAAAGTCTTAATCTCATTATGTCTTATAACATGTTATAAAATCTAGTCACAGGATATGAATACTTTTTTTAAATAGTTAATCTAGGCTTAGGTATAAATTCAGTACCTTAAAGATTGTTTTTAAGGTTATTTAATCAGTATATAAATAGGTCATGTTTGCTTCTGTAAAAACGAATTGGTGTACTTTAAATGTGTATAAATTCCTAGTGAGTAAAATTTTAAGAGTTTTAAAAAGTGGTTTTGCGTGATGTGATCGCGTGTTATTTGTAATTATTTTAACAAACTTTTTGTAAAAGTGCAACTGGTTTTAAGTAAGTAGTATAGTATGACCATCTCTAAATTTCAATTTTGTACTCTAATTTCAAATTGATCAACTTATAAAAAATGTTCTTAATAATCCAAATTACACATTGATCTCAGCATGTAAAAATTTCTTATATATTTAAGCAATTTTACTTTCAAAGAAGAGACAAGCATTTTTCAATTCAACATAGAACCAACCAACAACACTAAATATTTAATTTACTTGACTTATTCAAGCACTGGACAAAGGTAATTTAATTTACTTAGTTACATATGATTTCATGGTATTTTATTGATAATGAATGATTTATACTTCATCTGATATTAAAAATTATATACCGTATTTAAATATTTGACTCATAACAATAAAATTATTTGTAAACTCTTAGTTCATCAATTGAGTTTGTTTTTTTAAAATAGAGCCATGTAATCAGCGAATGCAACTATTTTACTCTTAAAGGTTTCGTCACATAAATTTATTTTGTAAATTAAGAATAGCAGGACCAAGAGTACAGAACAAATTGTAAATATCCTAAATCACCAGTTACATTGTTTTTCTGTACTTTTCCAGTCAAGTAAGAGTGAAACCACTTAAGCAAGACATCTCTTATTCCGGAGTTATACATCCTCAATAACAGTTTACCATGATTTACTGTGTTGTAGGCTTTCATGATGTCAACGGGAAAACTGACACAATATTTACCTTCGTTTACTCCTGTAGGCCTATATACTAGCGAGATGAAATAAAGTATGGCTGAACCTGCATTTAGTTAATTTAAAAAACCAAAGTGTTACAATCTTTCTTGAAAAACTCTCTAGTCTTCATTTTATTATTTTCTCTAAAATTTTTGGAAAGATTGATAATAATACTATAGGTTGGTAATTATCTGGACTTAATTTGTATTTTTTTAACAGACGTCCAATATTTCCTATTTTATTTGTTTAATTTCCAAAGGAGTAATATTGTCATAGCCGGGTGCTTCCTATTATTTAAAGAATTAATTTAACAATTAAGTGACATCACATTACTTATATTAGGATTGTCTTTGCTAAGTTCAGAGTCGACACATACTTTTCCCTCTTTTCCTTTGCACAGAATTGGCATCTTCAAACACTTCCCCCCCTTCATTTTGCATACATTCTATAACTTCTATGACATTTGATCACAACTCTCATGAAAATTACACTGATAAATCAATCAATACACTGAATTTTCACATGATGTGTCACAATCGATTTAATAAAAAAGTTATACTTGTCAGACATTATAACTTTTTCAGTCACAGTTAAAGATAAAAAAAAAAAAAATAATAAAAAAAAAAATAATAAAAAAAAATAGTTATAACTCATGATTAATTTTAATAAAAACTGACAGTAATTTGTAAACACAGTACAAATTTTGAACATGCAAAATATATAAATATCATTCAAGGTTCAGCACTAAGGAGAGATCTGCCACAAGAACACTTGTACACTCTGAACTCTCAATAATAAATATTTCGGTCTCTTAGGTATTGCCTATTTGAGACTTCCATCACTTTACTTAAACAAAAACAAAGAATTGGAAAGTATGGTACTTTAAAAATTGAGACAATGTATCTTTTTTTCTGGATATTTAAACCAATTACGTTGTAAAGTCATGTAGCGTGTACAAGTATAAAACTGTTAAAACTGGTGAAAGTAAGTTAAAGTTGTGGTACAGATATTATAATTCATTTTTATAAATTGTATTTATTATTTATATTACTTTTATTACTGCAGCTCATACTGAAAAATATCTTTTAAATTTTGAACATAAAAAACATACATCAGTAGTAAAATTTTTCTCACCCCCCCATTTATCTAATATATGTCTTGTTTTATTTTTCTTAATATGTTTATCTTCCAAAAAGTAATTCTAAATAGTTTGTATGGATTGAAGTAATATAAAAATAAATGGGTGAACTACTTTATTAACAAATTGCCCCACGGTTGGTGCGACAATTGAAGTAATTTAAAAATACAAGTTTTTGAATTTAATTTATTTTTTAAAAAGAAAAGAAGAAGTTGCTAGTTTTTTGAGCGCCAGGTAGCATTACGCTTACCAATTTAGATATGTATTACAGGATTTCAAGTATTATTCCTATTCATTCAAATTAACTATGATCTTATCATTTTCTATCAATTCATCATGAATACACCTTTAAAATAAATCAATATACTGTATATAAATTTAATCACCACTCAATTAAATTATTGTCAAAGAATTATTAATTATTATATTATTGTAGAAGTATATCATCCGAGAAATATTATGTCATAGAGTTATATCATCGAAGAATTATTATTGTCGCAGATTTATATCATCGAAGAATAATTTTTGTTGTAGAATTATATCATCGAAAAATCATTAATCATTAATTTTATCATAACGTCAAAATATTAACCACTCATAAATTATCACATCAACACTTCATGTAAAGGTATTAGTTACCGAGTAATACATTTGTAAATTGAAAATACATTTTACAAATGTGGTATAATAAATCAAAATAAATCCTTGGCGCAATATAGCTTTTTGTGGGCCTAGGCCTTTTAGATGGTTTTTCACCTAGTGATCTGGTGTTAGTAAATTAAATTCCTGTTATTATAATTCTAACTTTCATAACTAATTACTAATTGTAGCTCTTTACAATGCTGGGTCAACGTCGTAAATTTTTAAGCCTCCACAGGGATTGAGCATGGAACTTATTGTATACACTAGACCATCTGAGGACTATAATTACCTTTATTTATTCGAATAAAATTTTAATTTCTTATTGCAGAGAGACTTTTTGAACTCACTGCAATATCAGTGTGCACATTTTGTCACATTTACTTAAAGTATTATTCTTTCTTTTCAGAAATCAATATGAAGTCAACTACAACACTCAAAATGAAACCACTATTAAGAAAATCAGAAATAATGTTGAAGAAAAAAATGAAAGAGTGAGCAGTTTTCGTAGGATATTACCACAGGTAAACAAAAGAAAGTATTTGAGTATTTAGAAAACGTTCTCTATATTAAGAAGAAAAAAAACATGCTGACGTAATAAGGATGCAAGTTTCATATAAAGAGAGATTATTGGGCTATTGACAAACCTTGATCTAGGAATCAGTATGTGCAGATCCTCAAGTTGAATAAAATAAGGCTATGTAGACTATGTAAAATCTATAGATAAAAATACTTCAGAAAAACTATTTCAAATAGCCACTATTTTGATATTTCAAGACCTTTATTTTATAGTTACAAAACATTAAACTTAGAGTAAAACTAAGCTTATATACCAAATTTGTCAAATAGTCTAAATTTCCATCAAAAGTTAAAATAAAAATTAAAGTCCAGGAAATTATAAAATCTGTAATTTCCACTTTGAAATTGTAGGTTTATTTTAGTAATAACTCTCTTAATTTCTATTGTACAAAATTATGGATATCATTGATGCAGATTTTCAAGCTGCATATAATAATTAAGCTATTGTGGGACATCATAGGAAAACATAATAGAGTAATAGCAATAGTAATTAATACAATTAAAGTATTTTATATTCAGAAAAAAGTTTATAGTATAATATAGAATAATATCAAAAACAAATACAAAATTTATTGTACACTAAATTGAAGAAAATGTAGGCTAATATTAATTACAACAAAAGAAAATATTTTCTTACACACTAATAGTCCTATATCTAGGTAACCTGCTAGATTGGCCAAATTTATTATTGTATTAATAAATAAAATTAGTTTTAACCAAAAGGGAAATAAATAATAAAAGTCATACTACAATAAAAATGAAGACAAACAATAATTAAATTAATGTACAAGGAAATTTTGAAGATTCAAAGAGACCAACAAAGGAAATTAATTTAATCCAATATTTCTGTTCAAAAGATGTATAACCAGCGCCTCACTTAATGTGATTAATGTCAATGATTAAACATTCACTTAAAATAAATATTATTCTGAAGGTCAACATAGATAATGAAGGTTTGATGAAATTAATATTTTCTACTTTTTTAAAAATTTATTAATTTTTTTATGAGAAAAATTTTGGTGTAATAAATTTTTATTTCTGTTTGATTTTGTTTATTTTTAATTAAAGGCTAATTTTTGAAACCTTTAGGCTATTTATTTTTAATAAAATTTGTTCATAAACGTTTTCTCTACAAATTTAGTTTAATATATTTTATCCATTTATATTGAAATTAGTAAAGTCATTTCACCCCAAACCTAAAAAAATGTGGTTTCAAGAGACAAAAAAGACAAAATTCAATAATATTTTGGCTTTAGGCTAATTACAACACAAAATTGGTGTTGTAAATAATAATTTCCAAGAAAATATGTTTTTGGTTTGTTGTTGATAACTCAGTTAGTTATCCTTTGATCTACAGAAAAATTTTAAAAACCATTTTATTTATTCTAAATAAAATAAATATTAGTTTAAAAACTCTAAATATTCATTTTTTAAAAAAGAATCATCGTTTTTGAAAAAAACACAAAATGGTCGACAGACGAAAAACTAACTGCTTCCGGACCTATGTTTATATGAAGTTTTTTCCTTATATTTAGCTCTAGAATCAGTTTACAAAGTATGTACTTTTCATACTGAAACACTCTGTATACCTGTGTAGAGCATTGTTGATTGGTAACATAGAGCTTCTAGACTGAAAGATCAGATTAAAAATTGTCTGTTATTGAACAATTAATTGCAATCTACATTTCTGATTAATTTGGAATAAATTTTATGAGATTCTACTCATTTTTTATTTACTTCTTCTTTGAGTTTGATAACTAAATCTTCCATCATCCTATGAATATTCCGTATATATGATTATGTAATAATTTAAAATATAAGGTGACACAAGAAAAGGTGTAGCTACTTTGTTCATTAAAAATGCCACACGTTGTGCGACAATTGTGATAATTTAAAATATGTGCTTGAACTTTAAGAGTTCTTTTATTTTTTTGTTACGAAAAAAAAATGTGAAAATGAATTTTAATTTTATTATTTATAAAGATATGCAAAGCTTTATGGGCACCAGATGAATTAACATCGATTTTGAAAAGAAAAGAATTTAATTAAATTTAACCTCAGGGTCGTAAGTTCTTTTATTAGTGTACTCACAGTGATTTTGGTTCCTTGAAATGAAAACACTTGCAGCTGAAATTGAACATAATTTATTGAATTAAGATTATACATATATATTCATGATACATTTCTTACCGCTATTTAAAATCTCTATGTTCTTTAACTTTAAAATTATTTTGCCTTGAAGAGGCTTAAATCCTTTTTTATGACTCTATATTAATAGTTGCAACTTAAAACAAAATATTTTTTATAGTGAATTCTTATATCCTCACATAGCAAAGATTATATTTATATTAAAATGAAATTAAGTACTTTAAGTTTAATAGTGGCTATACAAAAATTATTCATTAGAATAAATTTAAAAAGTTCATACAAAAAGTTCTTTTTATACAAAATTATTATGAAACTGTCAATGATTCTTTGTTACCGCTTAACCGTTCCTGTAGGCTGAGAATGTCCTCATGGTGAGTTCCTCTCATCTTGTATTGCAATCACCTTGTAGACTCAATTTATACATCTGATGATCAATTGTCCTTTCAAGTTCACAATGTTATACAAGAAATTCATCACTTTATTGAGAGTTATTGTCCAATATTCTCTTCAAACACAAACTACGTCTTACCACGTCGAAAACTGTCTCTAATCTCATTAAATTACTATTATTCAATGTTCTAAAACTTCTTTTAAACCAAAACATCTCTCACTGACTCAAATGTCATAATAGGACTCTACTTTAACAATTTTCGTTACATTTTTGAAAAAGTTTCTCTCTATCAAAATACGTCTGATCACTTCAGAAACACAACCTTACTCTGCTAAGCTCTGATCTCGACTTTTTTAACACTACCTTCGCCTCCAAACTCTGATCTAAGACTTTTGTTAAAACACGACCATCGCCTCCAAGCTCTGAACTATGACTAAAAGAAAAACCACGAGATACCTTACTTCCGTAAATGAGTTCTTCCGGTTTACCGTTATAAAGGTTCAACACACTCCCGATATTTCACTCAAATTTATAAACACCTTATATTAAACAATTTATCCTAAAATTAAACATGATTATTTATTTTATTGTTTTGAAAATCTATTTTCATCTTAAAAATGAATTTACCGAATACAAAATGTTATTTAAACAGCCTATCCCCTCTTACTCACCCGCGTCTTTCAAACATACAAACAAACTTTAATTTTTCACGTTTTTACAATTATGATCAAACATTCAGTCTGTGTTGTGAAGATTGTGATTGTTGCTTTGATGTTCTACTTTGGACTTAGAGCAGCTGCAATCATTAGTTCCAAAGGAAATTCACACAAAAACTGTAATCTAACATCATACATTATAATATAAATATTATTTTTAATATGTTTTGAAATAAAATTTATAATAATAATCAACCTGTTTGATATGTTAAATGACAAATGGACAAATTTTGATATTAGCAGGATATGGGATAATCTTAACAAAGGTCGATATTATGTCAAACAACTCTCAGAGCTCTGATTTTGTACGTTTTTGAGCCAAAGTTTGTCTGGGAATGTCTTCAAACTCTTTCTCAGCTGACAAAAACAACAACATTGCTGAGATATGAGAGAATCCTGGAAACAAAAAAGCAGATCGCCGTGCAAAAAAAATGCAGTGCCTAACTTTGTAGGGCTTGAATCATCCTTAGGAGTGCTCAGTACCAATTATAAACATGTTTTAAAAGCCTGGGTTTCGACAAAAAATTCAAATATTGGAGACAACATTTTAGACTATTTCAGTCTAAAAGGTTTATTGATTTTTCTACCAAAAGAGGTAAGCAACTCACAGTTCACAAGTAAGAAGAGTTAAGGTTGATAATGAAACTGCTATATGTTCACTGTCAAGTGAATAACCACCTTAAACATTTGGGCATTGTTGAGACATTTGTCCAACTGCTACAGAGTTTAGCAAGGAAACGGTTGAACACTGGCTATGTGACTATGAGTCTCTAGCTTACATAAGACTGTTTACCTTAGCAGCTATTCTATACAGTCTCTAAGGTTAAAAAAACAGCATTCAGAGTGATCATACACTTCTTAAGGAGCTTGGGTTTAGATTGCATTTAATATTAGTAGGATAGTTAGGTTAGGTTAGGTTAGGTTAGGTTAGGTTAGGTTAGGTTAGGTTAGGTTAGGTTAGGTTAGGTTAGTGACATGGGTCATAGTGACAGTAGGCAGAAATTATTTTGACCCCAGGATAACATAGACTGTAAAATAAAACGTCCATCTTTGATGTTCTACCAATTAAACTATCCAGTCAGGTACTGATTAACTACAGAATTTTCTTGCTTTCCAAATAAAAAAAAATCTTTAAATACATTACAATTAATATTTAATTAAAATTAAGGCTAACAGTTGAAGATATCAGTCGTGTATTAACATTATTAAGTAACATAATTCTTCAATACTAGCAAGATCTGAATTCACTTGGTTTGGTATTTGATTAAATTACTTAACTAAAATCTATAGTACTACATTTTGTATACGATATATTTGACTATACAAAAGCATTATCTCTTCCAAGATGGAAAAGTTGGAACAAATATAAAATGTAGAACAGAAAGAAGTGAACTATTTTATATTTAAAGTAATATGAGTAAATTATTGTTATTTTTCTTCAGGTACTTGCAGGATCTGCTAAGAACTTGCTCCTGTTTGATCTTGGAGCTGTTTTTGGGTTTCAAACTATTATTATAGGAAACATATTAAATGCAACTAGTCAACCTTCATTTACTGAAGATGAATCTTCATGGTTTGGTGAGTAACATACACTTCGTTTTATAATACAGTACTTTTTGAGCCTGCCTCCTAACACTGTATACTTCGGTTTCATCTTATTTATTCTGTGAAAATTTTGAAAAGTTTTCGCTTATAATTTAGTTTAAAACTTTATACTGATAATCAGCAATGAATTAGTGACAAGTTTTGTGTTTGTGTTAAGATTAAACAAACTCAAAGAGAATTATTGATGTAGTTTAATCAGACATTTAATGACCGAACTATATCAATAATATAAACAAGCCATCTTTGTCCAATATCTTGAAAACCACAATGGGAATAGTTCTATGTAACGAGTGTTACTTATTAGTAGTATAGAACAAGTTATTTGATTGGTTACAAAATGTATGTTGTGTCGCGTTCATAACGGTCGCTACACAGATACATTTTGTTTTGTTTTTGCATAAGTCCTTCATTTTAAATAATAAAAATCTTAAACCTAGATAGATGTTACCATAAGATTTACTTTAAACCACCACCAAAGCTTTGCTTGCAGGACTATGATCAACTCACCGCATGCACTAGAGAATAGGAATGTTAAGATCTATTCTCGACTCCCAATATGGTGAACTTGAACATACCTTTCTCTTAATTTCTAGTTTCAATTTTTGAAAAACAAACATACTATAGCTTAACAAGCCAGAAATTTTTGTTTAAAAAATTAACATTGTTGATGTAATAAAATAAATAGACAAACGCACAAATGGTAGTGTGAACGTCAAGTTTACAGAAATCCTGGCTTTGTCTGAAATGACTGTCACACACATTAAAACAACTTCCAGGTAAAGAAAATTGTCTTACATTTGTAGTATTTCGTAAGTTTAAAGCCAAGCAGCAGTTTTAAATGAGTTTACTGTAGTTTAAAAATTATTTAGTGTAATTTTCGAACTATAAAACAATTATAATTTAATTCCAATCTTTTAATTACAAAACTTACCATCTGCTTAAACATGTATAGAACTGCGTCATAACAAAAAACTCTCTTAAAACACATTGTAATTTGTCACATAAATATATAATTTTCACATATCTTTTAAAGTAATTGTGAATAAGTCATGTGAGTTTTTTAATAAGAATAGTTTCATAAAAATCTGTCCGGATCAATTTGAGATGTTTAAAATTTTAAAAAATCTGCATAAAATGAAAATTCAATGTTCTGTTTAATTCAAATTTAGATTTATTGTTTTATAAAAAATTCAAATCTTTCCATTTAACTGTGTATAAATATCAATCTGTTTATTATCATTAAAAAATTATTTTTTTTAAATATCAATTTAAAACAAGACACTAATAATTTGTCATTTCTTTCTTTTAAAGTGTGTAACTGCACTGGTTCCCAGAATTTGGATTTACTAATTCTTCAATATTCACCTGTGAAGTGATCAATCGATTTCATTATGATAAACCTTACTTGAACAATAATTCAATCCTACAAGTTTATTTAATACACGTGTCAGCTTTAAGTGTGTCTTATACAACGTAGATTGTCTCTAGTTTTAATGCAAAAATATGTCAGCTTGAGTTTGTCTTTAAAAAAAAAATAAATAAATAAAAGGTGTGAAATCAAAATCAAAATTAAATGGACGGAGCTTTTAAAAAAAAATAGGCTTTCAGTCCATCAGGGACTCTTTAAAGAAGTCATGACTTTAATTCTTTTATCTCTTTTTCTTAAAACAAAATAATAATAATAATATTTATATGTTTGTTATATTTTGTTTTGTTATCAAAATATAAATTAAACATTTTAATTTTTAAATAAAAACTAGGTGTTTGGAAAATATAAATTGTAATAAGTATTTCTTTCTCGAAATGCATGTTAATAAATATATATAATATATATTTATTTAAATGATAATGTATACAAATACTTTTAAATAAGAATATGTAAATGTGTTTTGGTTTCAATTAAAAAAAAAATGGTGTAAACATATGACTCAGACATTATTTAAACAGCTGCAGGTATTACATTTTGATAAGGAAAATCTAAACATTTTTGTTTGTAATTCTTGCAAGACTGATCGTGTTTTCCTCTCACTTGTCTCGTTTGTAGCCCAGTACACGTTAAATTCAAAGGCAGCAAAAAGTGGTTCAGTTGATTTTTTGTGAAAATGTGTATTTGTAGATCCACTAAATCTAAAAATGTTGTTTTGGAAATGGATGTTTATTGGTCTGTTGTCCATTGAGTGCTCCCAGCCTAAATGAGTGAGTCAATTTTGATCAGTTCCATAAAAACAATAACCCATAATTACAGTTTTCTCAAAATCGGCTTTTGATTAAAATAAAATTTTGCTAAACTGAAGTCTGTAAGGACCAAAACATAATGCTGTGGATGCTATCTTCTCCAAAAATGATGGCTTGGAAGTAGTTAGTGATTAAAAAGACGAAATGAGAATAGGGTGCCTTCATGTTTGTTTTGATTCTTTCCAATTAATTGACTCAAGACTATAATTTTACCATATTACCAAATACCATATTAATTTGGATTATAAACTTTCACAACTCACCACAATTTGCTTTGATTTTGAGATATTATAACGTGCTTCGATGGTGCCCATTTTTCATTTTCCTTTTTAAACATTAAATCTGGTACCAGTATATTTGGAGAGATAAGTGAACAATAAGTTTTATTTGAGCTCTAAGAACTACATTTTATCAAAAGCATTACATGAACAAATAAATTAGTTGTCATTTAGTTCTATGGTAAATACTACAATTCTCACAAATGTTAGTGACTAACTAAATTTCCTTTATTTATGGATGTGATACTTTCATTTTAAGTCAAAGTCATTTAGTACTTTGTACTGGATTTGAGAAAATGTGTGCAACATAATTTACCTTAAGGTAAAACTGTGAAACTCGTCTGTATACTTACCATTTTATTAATGAAATGTTAAGATAAACTGATGAAACTAATTTGTTTATAAACCTCCAGATTATCATTTGTAGTAAATACACATTTTAAATTGTCAATATAAACTTGTGATATTTTTGTACAGTTAGAAGAGGAAATTACTATTTTAAATAGAAGTAGTTGAGAACATCCAATTGTTGCAACAATTTTCTGATTTCTACAAATTAATTATTTGATTTTTCTTAAAATGTGCCATTTGATTGATGTGTCTAAAATTATAATTAAGCTTGACAGAAAAGTAAGATCTTTAGTGCTTGTAAACAATTTTCTTCCTATTATAATATATTATACCACATCATTCTGTTTTTATCTCTGTGGTACTACAGTCTCTTAATTTATACATAATTCCAATGATACATTTTAAAATGCTTGAATTTTGTTCACAGCAAGTCTTCTGTTCATAGCTCAACCTATCGGATGCCTACTATCAGCTATAATTCTGGAACCAATAGGACGTAAGAGATCAATGATATTTCTCAATATTCCACTTTTCATTGGTTGGTTCATGATGTCCACAGCTCAATCAGTACCTGTACTATATATTGGAAGCTTTTTACTGGGGTTAGGTAAATTAAACTTAAAATTTACTGTAAATATAATTTCTAAATACAGCATTTAATAGGTTAGATTTGAGTATTATTGTACTTGTATCCTAAAGTAATAATCAGTCTTCTAATTTTATTTAAATATTTGACTAATATAAATATAAAATAAAATTCTCTTATACAAAATTTTGGGCACTAATGTTAGAAAAAAACATCAATTTTAGCTTTACTCAAAATTGGATTAAATAATTTTCATTGAACTTTGCTACAAATAAAAGATATTGATTACAAAATTTTTCTAATTTCACATACCGTACTCTCTTTTGGAATTATTACTAAAAACAAAAAAGAATCTAATAAAAGTGTCCAAGGGTAAATTTTCATTAAATGTTTGTAAAATATAAACTTTATATGGATAGATTAATGTTTATGATTAATGTTAATCATAAATATAAATAAATTGCAATTCAGAAGTAATTTGTAAGACTAAATTAATATTGCTTGCTAAAAGAGGCTGAATACATAATAATTGTAATATTTTGCTGTTAATTCTCAAAATTGTAAACTAAATCAAAATCATCAAGATTAATAAATATAGGGCAATTCAAAAGACACATTAATGAACAATGAAGATCTAACAAAGATGAATGATAAATAATATACACTGATAATATAACATGAAAAACAGTATTAAAAAAATAATGATTATGTATTTTCAAATTTCTAATATATGGTATAAATATGAGCTATTGCGATCTCTCCCATGAAAAATCTGAGAATGTGAAAAGAATTTAAGTGGGACCTTAGTTAAATTTAGCATGCAAGGTAGGTTTATTATTTGTAAAATATAATTTACAAAATGGTTGTATTGTTTTAAAAAGCGGCCAGATTGATAAGATTTTTTATTAGTAAGTTCTTACCTAAGACGTATCTGAGGCTATAATAACTCATTTTGTTCAACTGGGCGATAAACATAAATTACTTCTAAGGTCAAGGTACACAATCGAGTTGATTCACAAAAGAAATGTGTGATCTATCATGTCAACAAATCAGCTGCTTAAGCTCAATATTTTTCTGTTTGTATGTATATTATTGATAATGAAGTTTGTGAAATGTTTATGCACTAAATATTAACAAATATGTCGTCAGGTATGACAACTCAACTTCACATATACTGTATGCTTCAGGTCTTGGTTTCATGGAAGCCCCAACAATCACATACATTGGTGAAATCACAGAACCTAAGATGAGAGGAATCATGACTTCATATGCTGAACTAATCATAGGAGTTGGTACACTTGTTGTATATTTTCTAGGTGTATTGTTTGAATGGCGTACAGTTGCGTATATGTGCACTGCTATTCCTATAGTTTCAGCTTTAGCCATTGCCTTCGTAAGTTAACTTGAGCTTATATCATAGGTTATTTTTACTTTAAATAGGCACAGAGAATATCAGAACACTGCAGAGAGTCGTTATTGTCATTTTTGTATAAATACTAATATGATACATGAGTTATTATTACTTTTGATTTATAATGTACAGTATTGCATTGGAGTTAAAATTGTGATAAAACATTTATTATACTTTTCAATATTTGGAACCTCCATTTAAAATGTTTAAGAATGGTGTCTCTCTATATATTTTCCATCTGTCTGTGGCAGTTATGTTATTAATTATCTTGGTAACAAGTGATGTGATTGTTTAAATTTCATGTCGGTTAGGTTTGGTTTGGAGGATATTACAGTATATGAGGGTAGAAAAAGATTGTTCAGTATTATTTGAAGTTCTGGTGCTCCAAATTTGGAACGATTAAAACTTTGGAGTTTGATGTGGCATTGGTGTTCAAAGATATAACTGTACTTTGTAAAAATCAATTATGTGGGAGGGATGTGGAATTATGTTGACCCATGTTTATATCCAACAATTTCAAGAAATTATCACTGTATTCTTGATTTTGGAATAACCTGCATTTAAAAATGAAAATTAATATTTCATTTATTAATATTAGGAGGTTTTCATATTTAATATGATTTAGTGATAAAACATTTTACTCCTAAATGAAGCAGTTCTCCTACAACAGAACTAAGACACTTTATCAGAATCATTTTACATATAAATTCTTATAAGACCACTTAAAATGTGTTCTAAATATTAAGATCAGTTTTTATTTAACATATATGTGTTTCACCATAAGGAGTGTTCTATGGTAGGAAAGTAAGTTCCATGTCTGTCTGGCACTCTGATAGGGGTAGTGGCATGAACTTTGCACAGTTGTCTAGATTGTCTCAGTATTTGTCAGGCAGTGCTAGTGGGTAACTCGTTCAGTCTGTTTGCATGTCAATACTGTTGTTTAAAATGGCCCCTTTTAGTGAAAATCTGACTGATTGCAAAGTTATTGCTGTTATTTGTTTTATGTGGACAAATAACCTTATAGTTGTAAACATTCATCGTGAACTTCGTGTATTGTATGGAAAGAACATTAAGTGATAGTGGTGTTAGAAAATGGTGTCATTTGTTTTGGGATGGAAGGAATAAGTGAAAGAAGTGAATGATCACATGTTGTGTCAGTTGAAAAGATGTAGGAGAAAATTGGAGAAAACCGGAATTTCAAAATTATGGAATTAATATTTAGACATTTTCCCTGAAACTGATAAGCTATAATATCACAGTTTTGTTCGCACTAGGTGTCTAAACTTTTTAACGATGACTACAAAACTAAGATGATGGGTGGAGTGCTAATTTTACTTTTGCTACACATTATGAAACGTGATGATTTCCTTAGTTATATTGACAGACAATGAGATTTAGGTGTTGTATGTCAATGTGGAGATGAAAACTTAGTTGATGAAGTGGGGCCACACTAATTTGCTATGAAAACCTCTAAAGTACAGGAAAATTCGAGGTTTTTCTTTTGGAACAGAAAAGATGTACACAACTTCTGGTGGATTTTATGGAATACATCCAGTAATCTCTGCAATTTGCTGTGGCATTTTAATGAAGCTGAGAAGAGTCATTCAAAACAAATAGTGTGGCATTTTGAGTTCTGATATAGTTTTTTTTTGTATGACAATGCTTGCTCGCATATTGCTGAACACACACAAGGCCGACTGGATAGTTTGAAATTTGAGTTGTTTACCCATCATCCATACAGCCATGATTTGAGTCGTAGTAATTATCACATTTCCCCTATCATGAAAAAATGGCTTGTGTTATAGCAGTTTTACAACAATTTGAAGTTAAAGAGTGCCAATGCATGGCTTAATTCACAGGCAACAGAGTTCTACATGTCAAGTATATTCAAAATCTTGTTCACCGATATGACAAGTGCCAATATGTCACAGGATATACTTTGTGAAAAAATAGGTAAATTTAATTTGAGTATAATAAAAAAACCCCTTTAATTGTATTGATGTCTTTTTATAACAAAATGGAACTTACTTAAACAGCTCTCTTGTATAAACACATTGGAGTTTAGCATTTGTTAGCAATTGTTTTTATATTAGACTTATGGGAGAAAATTATTTGTTTGAATAAGTAAATACCGGTATGCATAGCAAAATTTTAAAATAGCACTTTACCACAATATGTGGAATGAAAGGAAACACTACATAATATATATATATATATATATATATATATATATATATATATAAGTATGTAGGAACATACTGGAGTAAAATGATACACACCCGGATGAAATGCCATTTTAAAAACATAATATTGTATATTATGTGTACACTAATAGTTTTTATATTTGTGCAGGTACCAGAATCACCAATTTGGCTTTTGGCTAAAAATCGCACTGAAGAAGCAGAACAGGCTTTATGCTGGTTACGAGGTTGGGTTACGCCAGAGTTTGTTCAAGAAGAGTTTTTGGAGCTAGTTTTGTATAAAAACAATAAAATTTGTATGAACAATGTTATATCTCAGTCAGAATTAAATTACGGACATTCAAATACGATAGATATAAATGATGAAAAGTCACAAAACGATCATGAATACAATGAAGATAAATATGAAAACATAGAAGATAAACATAAAAACTTAGAAGAGAGACATGACAAAATTAGATTAGCAAACATAGGAGTAGTTGATAAATCTAGTTTACAGGATAAAGAAAGATTGGTGGAATATGATAAGGACGATGAAATAAAAAATGTCAATTTAAGTTGTGAAACTAATAAATTAAATACATCAAATGATAAAATCATTAAATCGAGAAATGTAATATCTGATTTATTGGAACCAAATATGCTACGAACTCTCTTGCTTATGATTGGATTTTTTTTCTTAACCACAGCAGCTGGTGCTAATGTTGTTCAAGCATATGCTATTCCTGTGTTTAAAGAACTTGGATTTACTATTGAACCTTTCAGAGCAAATGTAAGTTATCTATGTTGTTTTAAAATTTTGATAAATAGTCTAAAACAACGAACATGACTCAAATAGTTGATAAAATATGACAAACAATAATAATCAGGTAAAGAACATAGCATTTATTTAATAACTTAACCTATTTTGGTCTATAATTTACATTAATTGTTCTTTATCATGTTAAGAACATTATTGATTTGAGTACGTCATTCTACCATTCCTAGCATCTTGACTTCTTGTAACGAGTTTCGGATTAACTCTATTTTCAAAAACCATTTATGTACTGCTTTGTTCCTCAAAAGAGTCATATTGTATAACTCATATAACCTTCCCTCTCATCTACTGATCTACTACAATCCCCTACTCATCTGCTTTCTTCCAAGATTATTTATCATATCTGTTAGAAGACGAGAACATCCCAAAAGAAATGGAAGATTCTATGAAATTATTCCATTACTGTAACAAGGGTAGACAGTTTAATAAATTGAAAAATTTGCACATACTTAAACTAAAATTAAAAGGACAAAATGTAACAAATAGGAATAGGGAAATCAATTATGTCAGATATAGTTTTTAATATCTTACGTTGTTGGGTAAACTTTACTGAAACACCAAACTGTGAAAACTAATCAATTATATAACAGTAGGGTGTCAACTAATCACAGAAGAGGTTGGAGCCTACAGGTAGGCTACTTGAGTTATATAAGATGACTCGTTTAAGGGACGAAGTAGTACAATAAATAGCTTTCACAAATAAAGTTCATCTGAAACATGTCAGCATCAAGAGTTAAGACGATGTTAGGAATGGCGGTAAGAATATACTCATGTACATCCTAACAAAAATATAGATTATCATAATAACTTTAAAAATATCATCTTCAAAAAATAAATATGTTATTGATATTAAAACACATCAAACAAGCTATGACAAATCTCATAAGTTAATACAAATAACGATTAAAAAAAAAAAAGCGAGAAAAATTTGCGGAAGAAGTAACTCTTTTATATTCATAAAAGAAAATGTTATTCTTTTAGCCAGTAAAACATTATTTTTGATATTTCCCATCTGCTTTCCAGATTCTTGAGATAAAAAATTGTTTTCTGTACCAAAAGTGAGATATTGTTTGGGGATTGATTTTGTTAAATTATAGTATGTTGTCTTTTTTGATCGCATATCAATATATATATATATATATATATATATATATATATATATATATATATATATATATATATATCTGTTAAATTGGTTAAAATTATAACATATTATAGACACTCTATTACCACTCGATTTTAGGATATTTTTACAAATGGCATTATTGTATGGGTAGTCGAAAGATATCTATAATATATTTTTATTATCACAGTTAATTTTTATAACTATGAAATCTTTTTTAATACAAAATAAATTATCTTTATAACAAACTATATATTTTTTATTTTTAAATATGTAATTAACGGTTTTATTTTAAGGGTAATTAAATTGTTTTGACAATGTGGAAATAATAATCATGTAAGGCTTAAACGGATTATGATTTCATACATTTTACAAGAATTTTTTTTTGCCTTATAATAATAATTTATCATATATTTGTAGAATAAAGAAAATTGTACGATGAAGCACAACAAATTATGTTCGTTTTTTTATGGAATTATCTCTTTTGAGGACCCATGAGTCAATTAAAATTATTTTTGTCAAATAAAGATGTCAGTCTGTCTCTCTGTTGTCTGTGTAGTTTGCTACAGTAAAATAGATGGATTGATTTTTATGATATTTGGTATGTGGCCATATTTTTAAGATTCATAATTTCCAGAGATAATTTCTTTTTCATAATTTAAAATTTACAGGTATAATATGGCATAATACCAAAACACAATATTTACATTTTAGGACCCAAAGAAAATATTACCATCTGCCCCAAAATAATTGAGCAAAACCAAAGTTATACCTGATTTTTGTCAAGACAGTTTAGTTAATTTTTTCAGTTTACTCTTAAACTATAATCTTATACATTGTTTTGAATCATGAAGTTTCAGATTTGATAGAACATTCTGAAAATAGTTTAAGGCTATTTTGAGATATTTGACTTTCTAAGGCAGCGTTCATTTTTATTCTTTACCTTGTACCTCCTCTATGGAAATGTTTTGGGCAATGGCTACTTTGAACAATGAATACATTGACAATACTTTGACAATGAATACTTTTAGTTGATTATGTTAGACCTTTTGTATTTTATTAGGTGGTGGAAAAGTTAGAGTTATGTTTTGTATGATTTATTTTACTCATGCTAAATTTCTCAAATTTTAAATGACATAATTTTGAAAAAGAGAGAAATAGATATAAATTATCAAACTGAAGATTTTTTTTTCACTAATTTACTTGTTTCAGGTTGTAACGGGAGTTGCACTGACATTAGGACAGCTAACATTAATGGTAATAGTTCGCTGCCTAGGAAAGCGTAAGATTGTATTATTCAGTATCTTAGGATGTGCAGTATCGTGTGCTGCTATTGGTGTTTATGCACTACAAACGAACACCATTAATACAGGCAGTTGGTCGCTACCATTCATTATCTATACTGTTAATAACTATGTCTATGGACTTGGACTTTCACCTATACCTTACATGTATCTCAGTGAAGTATTTCCATTCAGGTAAAAAATTTATCTTACACATTAGCTTTAAACTGGGACATAACTAGAGGTACTCTGATGGTAACTCTTAAATAATGAAATAATATTAGTTTATTACTCTTCTTAGACCATTCAGAAATCTATGTCATCTGACATATATAGTTTAAGTTCAAATACCCAATAAATGAATTTAATATGTAATGGTTTATCATCCATCGATATGAAAACTAAATTTATTAAAACACTCTTTTCTGAGCTGGTTCGGGTTTAGACTGAGGATAGAGGTACTATCGTTTAGGTGTCAGAAGGGCTTCGACAATATGCATAATCAGTTAAAAATAGGAAATGACGTGGTAGGAATTAGAATGGAGTTTGTCCCAAGGGGATCAGCCCTCAGACTACGTATGAGGTAGAATGTGTCGGGATTAGCCGACAGACCACTTGGAGATTTGGAATGTTTGTCCTCGAGGGATCAGACTTCAGACAGTGAACGGCAAAGTTTGTTCTGCCGGGATCAGCCAACAGACCACAGAGGTAATGCTCATCCCGAGGGATCAGCCTTCAGACAATAAATAAATGAGGATTTGTTCTGCTAGGATCTGCCGACAGACCACGGTAGGAAAGACAGTTAGGAATAATAAAGGAAGCAAGTGTTTAGGTAACAAGAGCAGCGAGAGAGAGAGAGAGAGAGAGAGAGAGAGAGAGAGAGAGAGAGAGAGAGAGGAGTGTTGTGGGTGACTCTATTAAGCAGAATGATTTTGAAGCAGATGCGACTTGTATTTATAGGTTGCCTGTCTTTGCTTGCACATGCCTCCCCACTCTGCACAACCTTGGAAAGTTTAGTGTTTCTCACTCTCTCTGTTCATAATTTATTTTCAAGATTAGATGTTACATATGCAATTATATTTACTTATGCACAACAATTTCGCATCACGATATGAAGGGGTAGTGTATCACTACACTCTCAATGATCAATTCTCTAAAATAATCACTATACAAAATTTTAATCTTTGGGACCACTTAAGTAACACTACATTTTGTTTTGAGAAGGGGAATTATACGATCTGCATCTAGAGGTATACGACTTGCACCTACTAAAAAACTCTACTTTTTCTTCAGTCCTCAAGGATGGAACCACTTACACATTACTTTACCCCAAGGTTATCTTTGTCCCTTATGCTGGGTCTTTTCCTGGATGTTTACCCTATGTTGCCACAAACCAATTTACCACTTCAAAGATTCTCTTACTTCTAGAATCTTATTAATCTACCATGTCTGGTGTAAGATGACACCTGTCTGGCTCCAACAACATGCTCTTTTCCTCTCTCATTGGTTGCACTAAAAATGGCGTGGGTTGCATTATCTAGTCTTAGCTGTGATGGGTTCTGATAAAATGTCACTTGCCTATGTATCATTGATTCAGTCCAGATTGCAATTTTAATTATAATCAGGGTCACTAACCACATTATTTAGGAGGCTGGGGATCACCTGCTGACACAGAGAAAAGCCTATGGCATAAAAGGTAGGCTTGTGGGGTGCCTGTATTGTGTGGACAGCTTAACTGGACTGATATCATTTCTCCTGGATTTATTTAGTTTATTCAATTCATTGGTTTTTCTAAATTATTATATCGGGATAGGTTTTGATAATAGTATTCCGGCGTTTTCCGAGAAGGCCAAATAATGGATTGTACTGCAGAAATATATACATTTAAATGGGTGAGTTAATAGTAGGCGAATAAACTTGCTCACCCATATTTCAATTTGATGTCATGTGCAATTACTTTTATAATTAATTTTAAATCCTCTAAATTAGTTTATTATAATTAACTTGTTAAGAACTGATTATCTAGAGTGGTGGTTGGTATAAGAATAGAGGATGGGTTAAACATATTTTTCTCTAGTTAATCCTATCATAGGTTAGTATAACTCTAATCCTGGTATTAATTAATTAGTTTGACCCCAAGCAGCCATAATGTGTTACATAGCAGTATGGGACTTACAATCGTCTCCACAACTTAAATGGCTAAACTGATTTTCTTATAATTTTCACAATTTCATCCTTGAGTGGTACAAAAGGAAAAATAAGTTGAATAATTTTGCAGGAAGTTGGTAAAGGCTCTTTTAAACTTTTTTTTTTTTTTTTTTTTTTTTTTTTTTTTTTTTTTTAAAGAATTACATAGAAAACTTAAAAATGTAAAATGATACTTTTTATTTGTTTATATTTATAAAATTCATTATTTACATTACTGATAACATGAACAAATATTTTGCACTGATTTTCTTAATTTTTTCCAGAAAGTATATCCTTATAAGTAATTGATTTATTGTTGTTGTTTTTTTTTATTGCAGAGGTCGAGGAGCAGCTACAGCAATATCAGCATCTATGAACTATTTGTTTGGGTTTTTTGTAACAAAAACTTTTTTTACAATGAAAGGTGCCCTGACATTAGCAGGAACTTTCTTCTTCTATGGACTTATCAGTTTGCTTGGGTTTGTCTACCTGTATTTCCTGCTACCAGAAACTGAAGGCAAAACATTACAAGACATTGAAGAAGAATGTATACAAGTGAAGAAAAGCAAGACATGACTTTTGAAGCATAAAAAACATCAAAACTTGCTACAATGTCAGCTTATTTAATAATGAATAATTGTAGTATTTTATTTCATAAAAAAACAGTGAATAATATTTTAAACATTATAATAAAAGTATTTCAGAACTGTAAGTGTGAACAGTGTATCCAAAAAGTTGGTTGAGATCAAGAAAATTAGTTGATTATGATTAACAGAGAAAACTTAATGTATGTAAATAAGTTCTGTGGTTTCTATAAAGTGTGATACAGAGAAAGACATTTGCTTTACATGGCCATCTAGTAAATCTCTAATGTAAAAAAACTTCTAAATTTCAAATATTTTGAAAAGATATCAAAAAACATTTACAAAAACGTTTTTTTCAAAAGAAGTGAACAAGTCTCATTCAAAATCACAATATTTAATTCTTACCATTCAGTAGTTACGCCTAATATAAATGGTACTTATAAGCAATTACTGTTTGCACTTTATATACTTTATATTATTCCATTCTTGCAAAAAACAATCAGAACGCATAATCATAAAACGGTTTATTTGGTATTAGAATTTCCTATAGTGAGCAGCAGTGGTGGAAGGGTGGGCTAATGTACAAAATAATCCGATATTTTATATTGTACCGAAGCTGGCCTGGTTCTATTTGGAATTTTCCAGGGAGCCATGCTGAGTCTAAAAGGAAACGATGTTTGCTGTAATACGGTACAGATAGGTAATTCATTTCAATAAAACTTTTTATTCATCCTCTAGTGAAATTGTACAATTATTATAAGATACATCAATTATAAATATGATCTATGTATAATTTTCTAATTATGAAACATTTCACACAAAAATAATAATCACAATTAATTGAAAGCATGTATAAATGAAGTTAGTTATTAACAACAATACAATAAATTAAACAAATAGATACTTTAAAAAAATTTATAAGTCATCAATTAAAACAAACATACTATAATACAATTTTAAAATTAAATAGCATACCTACAGCCAAAAACATGGAGATCACTCTAGGTAAGGGATTTAAAGTCATGGCATATAAACTCCCTCACCAAGTAAAAAACATTCAGACAACCTACAATAGTTGCCAAAGGCTGTTTATAAAAGAATTATGATTTTATAGATTAATTATCCTACTGAGAAGTTTATTTATAAATAATATATCTGATTTTGAAGGAAGATTACCATATAAATTTAACTTTTGCTGATTAACATGACAGTTGTAAGCATTCCTGGCGATGCAATTGTATACGGCCTTATTCTGTACATAATCAAATTTATATATAAAATAGAGAATTACTTCAGGTATTTGGAAGTGTGGAAATGCTCAATTCTCTAAAATTATTTTGAAAATAATGGTATAAAGTTATTCCTGCTACCTGCCAAAATGTCCTGGATTGCTGTGTTAGCCTCCTGTGTTTGTGTATAACAGATGTTGATGATCAACAAATGGCATGGCCTGCTCTTTCTTTTCCTTCATCTTTCTGGGACCAGGTGACTGTGTCTTCTGAACCAATGCACTCCTTTAGAAAGGGTGTCCCTCAAGATAAAAATATTCTACCATTGGATTTACCTGACATAGGTAAATCCAATGGCCTGGGTTAACTAAATCCAGAAATCAAACCTCCTCCAATAATTCTTTGTGGGATTGATGATGTAAATGAATTAAAAAAACTAATAGAAACTGTCAATGACAAAACCAATTTAAGTACATAATCATCAATAAAAATCTATTGTATATTCTTGTTAAAATTTCAATTAATATTAGTGACTCTGAGCCTGTGTGTGTACATTTTTGATGGGTTCCACCCTGGATCGACCCTTAGCCAGTGGGTTGAGTAAGTGCTATGACCTTCTTACAGCAATCCTGAAATACATAGTTGGATGTACACTTTTTGTTGTGTCACACCCTAAGCCAGTAGGTTGGGTAAGTACTATGACCTCCTTACTGCAATCCAGAGATACAGGATACTTCTTTGGATTGATTAAGTACTTTGGATCCCTTCTACCAAGTTGGGGGAGTATTGTGATGACAGATTCACCTTGATTTTGGATTGGGTAAGTACTAGTAATCCTGAGGTAGCGTAGCTGGATGTACACATTTTTTAGTCGGGTATGTATTATAATGGTGGGTCTGATGGCGGATGCACCTTGGGTTGGGTAAGTACTTGGCAATCCCTTTCACTGCCCCACAAAGGGGAGGAGTTTAGGTCATGTGACACCCCCTCTACTTTTGTCCTCAAGTGTCACAGACTCTATTTGTATTGATATATTAAAAAATCTATTTTCCATATGATAAACCATGTCTATGCTTCTGTGACACTAGGTAACGAACTGAACAAATATTTCTTTTAAAGTCACCAATGATTTGATAGATTTTGTTGGATTATGAAATTCTATAAGATGTTGTAAAAGACAACCTGTAAGTTATACCAAATTTCAACAAAATCAGACAAAAATTGTAACCTGTAGAATATTAACACATAATATATATATAACTTCTGTGTATAAATGATTTTATACCTTCCGTTTTATAAAATCAGGAGGATTAGATAGATGAGATCTCTCCAGGGACAGAAGCTATGAGGATGTCTTCCTCTTGGAAACATTGACACCAAAGACCATGAAATGTCCACCAATCCTACCCTAGTTCGTTATCAGAAAAATGGGTCGGTAAATTTTAAAATGATGACCTATTTTCAAATATCAAACAGATTGATTGTGAATCATTTTTACCCGAACACAATTGCTTTCCTGATTCGTATATTTGTGATAAAAAATAAGAGCTAGCTTTATTACTAGAACAAAATTCTTAAAAACATAACCTCAAAATATTTTTTATATCAGCATTATTAGCATTGTTAATCGGAATTTGAATAAAATTTAGCACGTCAATTTGGTTTTATTATTCGTTAAATTTAATTGGATAAATGGTCGCAAAATTTTTAAATTGCGAAGGTTTGAAACTGTGTTTGAATGTTTCTTTTATTTAGGATTTACATGAAACTGTAATATATAACTCTATGCAAGTAGCGATCTGTATATTACGATATTACCAAGATCGATGTATTAAAACAAAGGGATACATAAAACAGTGTAAGAAATTCATGTGATTTCACGTTAGCCTATAGAACCAGTTGCCCGCCGATGTCATTAATTATTTACACTAACATTGTTACGACCTAAGGCAGTGATAGGTTTTTGGAGAAATTTGCTTGAACCACAATTTTTTGGTTTAATGTATAGTTCGGGGTGTCCATAAACATACACTAAGTGAATATTTATTATTTAGGGAATATCATTTAAAAGTAGAAAAACTAGCGAAAATTGGCTAGAGTTAAATGGGCCTAAGTGTTATGAAAATACGTAGCGTGTATTTTATGTCCTAATATTTAGATGTAAATATGTAGGCAAAATTCTTTGTATATAAAAAGGGGCCAATGCAATGTTTAAGACAATTTTTACAAGTGAGTTGATACAAAATATTATGATATTTGCAGTTTTGATTTTTGTAGGGTAAATTTTGGCTGTATGAGTAGTCTACTTTTAGTTAATATTTTACTAGTTAGACAACGTTTCCTAACAAGGAACGAACATGCCCTGTGGTTATCTAAAATTAATTTCTGATTATTATTAATTTATTTATTGGTAATTTTGGTCTTACCAGAAGGTTTTTAGATTAAGAGCTTTTACTATAAATTAATTTGGGTAAATAAATAATGATCTTCACTTGTGATGCGATTTAAAATTAAAATAAACATTGAGCAAGTTTTTTTTTTACAAATACGTTTTTTAAAGCAAACGTGTTTCATCGACAATGTCGTCATCTTCAGTGATGCCTGATTTACTGATGGGTCCATTTGTCTGTGCACGCGGCTTGCTATGGCGCGGCGGGGAAGAGGGGAGTGATTATCGCTCATTTCCAAAAACATGTGGTCCCGCGCGGGGCGCTGGACGTAGATTATTCACCTGTCTTCAATGTAGTTTCGAGTTGTTTGTAAACATCATGTTTCTATATGCACTACAAATCTTGTAAACTGTAATAAATTATGTGTCGCGAAAGGTAGACAAACATAGTTGGGTGAGCGAGCCCTACTTTTACAGAACGGCTAGTAGCGTCAGAGCCGCGCGCAGAAACAAATGGTCCCATCAGTACAACAATCGAATCATACGGAGACATTGTCGTTGAAACGACTTTGATTTAATAAACGTCTTAGTGAGAAATTGTGTTTAAGTGTAATTTTAATAATTTAGGTGGTTATTATAATAAATTTTGAGTTTTGGGTGCAGATTGTAATATAAACTGTAATGAGCAATTCTAAGTATACTGTTTACTTTGTAAATAGCAGGAAAATATGTAGTACTGTAATGAATTTTACATAGTCATTATAATTTTGAATTTTAAAACTTTATTTTTTGTTATTTGTTGATTTACTAATTTGTCAGGATATCTTCTATTAATAAAATTGTTAATCAATTTTGCAATCTATAAATGAACAACACCACAATTTTTCACAACCACTTTATTTGTACAATACAAATACAAAACGACGTTTCATTGACTGAAGTCATCATCCTCAGTTGCTACATACACAAAACCCCCTCCCCCTCATACTGACACTGGACTGTGGATGACAAAGCCAAAGCTTCATAAATTAACATAATTTTATAATCAACTAGCAGAGTACCCGTCCTTCGTACGTGGTTGACGTATATTTGTATTGTATAATGGAGTATAAATAATTGAGTGTTAAGGGAGTTTTCAAGACTAGTGGGGCGGTGCCCTGATGGAATTTCTAAATAAAATAGGCCTATGTGTTAACCAGGGACCCTAAGAATGTCCTTGACAACAATTTCAACTCAATGAGTCCAGTAGTTTTTATGTGATTGAGTAACACACACACATACGCACACACACAAGCACACGCACACGCACACGCACACGCACACGCACACGCAAAAGCACACGCACAAGCAGACGCACACGCACACACACGCACACGCGCAGACACATACACACACACACACACACACACTTGGTGCTATTTTTAGTAAAATTATAACCCTAACAAATTTCATTTACTCATTTAAAAAAGTCGGCTATTTAAATTTTTAACATCGAATATCTCGAAAACAGTTAATTTTACAAAAAACTTATTTCTAAAAAAGTTTCCTCTTTTAACGACAAATAAAATCTGTTTTTATATTATCTTTAGATCTACGTCAAAGGATAATCGATTTATCAACAAAAAACCGAAAAAAATAACTTCTCGTAGTTGTCTATGATAGCCATGATAGCCTAAACTAATTTATTTTTTGGTAGTTCTGCAATTTAAAAAAATTCTAAATAGACTGATCTAAATAAAGTCCATAGAAATTAAATACAAACTTTAAAAATAGGTTTTTTATTAACGCAAACAAACCAAAAATTAGTAAAAAATCGTTGTATTTTGTACTTAATAAACATTCTTTGCAATATCGAAAAAAGAGAACAAAAAAAATATAATAAAATGATAAATGCTAACAAAATAACAAACCTCAGTTACAGCAATTGGGAAAAATTCCCTCGTTCACACTGTACACAGCACTCTGACCAACATAAACAACACCTACCCAACATATTTATTTTCAGTGGCTTTTCGTATTATGTAAGGATAGTTTCGTATAAATTCAACTGCACTGTAAATTTTAATAAGTAACTCTTTATTTTGTATTAACTTTCTGTTGGTATGCTATCACTTTAATACTGCCCCAAATGATGTAATCGTGGTGGTCAATTGATTAGTCCACCACGTCCAATCCAGTTCAAAAAATTAACATGCAAGTGATTTCTACCTACTAAAGAAAAATGTGCAGTTGAACTATTGTGTTCGAAAATCATTTGCAATCTAGTTTGTGAAGGTATATCTTCTAAAAGAGCCGGAAAATTATTTAAAAAAAAATGCACATATGCATCTCCTGTAAGATTTAGATTGAAAACAAATGGACTCAGAATTTTGCCATCAATAACGCTACACTAAATATTAATGTGAAATCTATGTTGGAAATTAGTTTCAATAGTACCATGTGTTTCTGTAGCCATGTAAATGACTATTTCTAAAAGACCTGTTTCTCATAAAAGTGGCTTCTTCAGTAAATAAAATGGAATTATCTTAGGTTTAACCTCCAGCGGGAGATGATCTATCGGTAGCAAATTCTGAACCTTCTGCAGACGGAAAGAATAAAGATTTTCTTTACGAAGGATGCGCCAAACTATTTTTTTAAAGAGTACGATATGAAATTCGCCTTTTACAATTGCCTGGGCAACGCTGAAGATACTGACACGAAATTTTCATTAACACGATGATTTACTTGACTTTCAACAGAAAAAGAAAACGATGGAAATAACCTTTTAGTTTATAGGTACTGATGAAAAAGTTATTCATGTTTCAGAATTTCCGTTGAAAAATCCATAAACCAAAATTATATCGCCACATCTCTCTTTAGAAAGGTGAAACGTTATATTTACACTACGATGTATTCACACTACAGTTTCTTTATTTATATGATACATTATTGATGAAAAAACCCTCCTGAGGTTGGCTCTTTCTGAAGCCTTAGGAAAAAAATTAATCAAAAGCTTTTTTAATATTAAGAGTTGTTAATAGGTTTTCCATAATTAGTTTGGTCATAACTAGAGAATAGTCATGCCACATGTTATAACTTCGTTTACAATTTATGGTCTAATGTCTTTGTATAAAGTTTGTTTTCCAAACAATATATATATATATATATATATATATATATATATATATATATATATATATATATATATAGAGAGAGAGAGAGAGAGAGAGAGAGAGAGAGAGAGAGAGAGAGAGAGAGAGAGTTCAGTAGGTAATTAACGTTGTTTTTTTCTATACAGTAGTATAAAGAATGTTTATTAAGCAGAAAATAAAACGATTTTTCCCTATGTTAGGTCTCGTTGCCTTTAATAAACAATCTGATTTTTTCAAGTTTATATTTAATTTGTATACTGTAGACAACTACGAGAAGTTATGTTTTCAGTTTTTTTTGAAGAATTATCATTTTCTAGTTTTTTTTTTTTTCTATTGTCATTTTAGGTACAGAATATATATAATCATATTTTATTTGTCGTTGAAAGAGGAAACCTTTTTGTCTCTTATACTTTTTTGTAAAATTAAAATTTTTCGAGATGTTCAATGTTAAAAATTTTAAATGCCCGCCATTTTGAAATGAGTAAAGGGAATCGATTGATATATTTTCAAATTGGGTATTTTTTAAAATTCAAAACACAAAATGGTTGCTAGACAGACAACTAATCATACTAAAGCACATGTTCATATGGACTTTTTCTTTATTTTCACCAGTAGAATACGTCCTGAAAGTTTCTCCGTTTTTTAATGGGACACTATATAATTTTATAATTTTTTTGTTAATATCAATGTTTTTAAATAGATGCAAATATACAATATTTGTGTTATTTATTACTACTATTATTTTTCTTTTCATTAAGCATTGATAAATAATTGTTCTCGAGTGTAAAATAATTAAATATTTGTACAAATAAATAGTAAATTTAATTATTAACACATAAATAGTTGTCCACTTTAAATTTCTTACTATATACTAGACAGTGTACAAAGCAATGATCTTGTCAGGTCAAACTTTTTATTTCGATTTTTTTTTATAATCAATTCGTTATAGTTGTTAACAGTGTTAAAAAAATTGTAATTATATAATTTTAAAACGTATTATATATAATTTAATTGAACATAAAATAATTTTTGATAAATAAAAAGTGATTTAAAAAAGCCCAAAAATTAAAAAAAAAAACTTTCCTAAATGAGCAAAAACTAAATTAATGTAGACCCTATATCGAGTGCAAAAACTGTCCTCACACTTCTCCAAAACGAAATATGAACCAAAATTATTTGTTACCAAAAATATCAGTTCGGTAGTCATCTGTCAAAAAGTAAAAATAATTATGGACGTCGTGAATGAAAAAATATTTATGTATTTCAAATAAGTTCTAATCTTGCTTCAGTTGTTGATAAACGCGTCAATCGTAGACATTTTATTAAAATCAAGCTTTTTTTAGTGGTGTAAGTTCATTTTTGTTTTTTACAAATTATTGCTGAAACGTAATATATTTTTTATTTGCGAGTTAAAATTATCAGTTTTTACTTCAGATTTTACTAAAATCAGAAAGTTATCGATATAGCAGATTTTGAGGAATTACGTCTTTTATGATAGCCTCATTGCCAGTTTTTTCACGTTTTACCGATAATTAAGGAACCAGAGTTTTTGGAGAGATGGCGACAAATACTTTTGGGTTTTTAGAAGCTACACTTGAGCCAAATTTGATCAAAATCGTTGGAACAGATTTTGAGAAAATCTTAAATTCCCATAAAATTTGAATTATTGAAAAATGAAGAAAAAATCCCAATATATGCCTACAGATCAAATTTGATTAAAATTGGTACGCAGACGTGATCGTAGAGTACGGCACAGACAACTTTGCTCTCCTGTAGTTTTATGCTAAAATCTTTCAGAAACGTGTTAATCTACAGGAACGAACAAAAACAGGTTTTCCCATTTAAAAATCGTATTTGTCTAAAAACTGAGTGTACAGATTTTTAGCATATGTTATTCTATACGAATTCTATACTTTGTGTTTATAAAAAACTGAGATTAAAGCACATTTCTCACAAAAACGGCACCATTTTGCTTCATCCGATTGGCCTAAGGCCTACAACTAATCAGGTGATTTGACAGGCATTACTAATACTGAAGGTTAAATGTTAGATAATACATTACAAAACTTCAGACATTGCATGAGGGAGAGATAAATACAATGTTTATTGTATCTTCAAGGAGCATAATGGTTAGTTATTCGCTGTGTTTTGCATCCAAGTAATCTTATTATGGAGTAAGTATAACTATTAATAATTAGTTAAACTTGTATTGTCTTTTAATAAATAGTTCATATAGAGTTAAATTGATATTGCTAGGTGTGAATATCGCCAAGCAACAGAAAATGATCTAATGTAGGCTCATGTGGAAGTTTACTGCAAGTAAACTACGAAACTAGTTCTACATTGATTGATGACCGAAATGTTTTCTCTTTTAAATACAAAAAATATATTGTATAAAGCTTTGCCAAGTGTACAATAACCTAGCTTCAATCGAAATTCTAACCCAATAATATGTCATAACTACAAAAATTGTATTTGTAAGAAATAGAAATAGTTTACTCTTTATAGTTTTGAGAATTATTCATTGTTCTTTTCCGCCTCCCCTTAAATGAATACTTTGTTAAACTAGATTTGGTTGCCAAGTAAAACAATACAGAACACCAAATATTGGTATTAGTATATTTCATCACTAGGACCAAAAGTGAAGTTTTTCGATACAGTCTCAAGTTTAACTTGAAAATGAGCGAGGATCGAAAACTTCTTTTGGTCCAAGTGATGAACTATATTTTTCGTTATACTACAAATAATATAAGAAAACAATTTCACAAATACTAAAATGTTATAACCTATTTACCTTCAAATCGATGGTAACAGCTGTTTTAACGGTCATTTAGAATCGAGAGTATCGGTAGTTTTTATAGATGTTTTACAATCGTTAAATAATTCGTATACACGAAGTAGCAGCTGATAATCTCGACCTCAGCTGATGTTTTTAGGTCCTAGGACTAAAAAGAACAACTTTAGCATCTCAATGTTGTTAGCATTTTTTAACAATGCTAAACATGTATTGAAAACAGCTGTTTTGAAGCAGTATGACAAAAAATAATTTAATACTAGTAAATTTTCATATTATCTTATCGATCGATCAAGCCGCGTTATCGTTGGAATAGATAAGCAGTGTAACTCCAGTCAGTTAGTTGTCGTCTAATCTTGATTGTGAGTGTGACAATTCATGGCAAGATCCAAATAATAAATTCTAACTATTATGACTTGCAGAAATTCATACAGAAGTTGCGCTAATGCGCATGCGCCAATAAAGAGCAAACCAGAATTCCATTTTTTTCAGCTTTGAGATTCATATACTTTCATTTTATGATTTGTCGCAAAAATTTTAGGCGTAGATTGGCGGCACTTCACTTTTAAAGCTCATGTTTATCCATGATCTAATTTCAAATTATTAACTTCAACAAACTTACGAAAGGTTTGGCCAGGTGATTGTATATACAGTATATATATATATATATATATATATATATATATATATATATATATATATATATATATATATAAGGTGATTATATTATAACGTTTAAGACGCTCTCTTTTTTTTATTATTATTATTTGCTACACGTTGGTCGCTTAAATATAGGAAAACTCTCCTATATTTCTTTTACTATTTATTAATATTATTATGATTCATTTGGTTATTAGTTCGTTAGTTATTTGACAATTGATTAAAATAATAACACTCAAAACATGTGGGATTATAACTCAATTTTAATTAAACATTTTGAATAATTAACTCTTTTAAATATTAATTTTTAATCATTTAAAACATAAATTTTACCTTGATGCTCAAAATATTACTGATTAATATCTTATTCTACAATTTTATACTACGGGTTAAACTAGGTACATCTTCACTATAAATTCTTATCCTAAAACAACTTAGTCTAAAACAAGGAATTTAAGAATGCATCAATTTAATTTGTATTTAATTTTGACTCTAATTTTAATTAGCTTTATAAAATATTTGCTCCGGCTAACTGAAGGTTATTTACTTGAATTTAATTTAAATCTCTATTGGGGTTCGTTGGTTCTTAGGTGGCTATAATTTATTTTATTATTACAAAAACAAAATTTGGTGGTAATTTATTAAATGTATTGTCCTTTAAGTTCTACTTATCAATTGACGTGTTCCTTTCCAGTTTTTTGGGTTGTTCTCGTTCCGTGGTTCTCTCGAAGATTGCGTCATGGTTGGATGGTTTGCCTCTCCCGTAGATGATCCCAATCGCGGGTTACACCTTTCTTCACTCACTCTTGCGACGATGATGCTTTTAATTCTTACGACGTTACTTCTTCTCACTGATTTAAGTTTAATACGACGATGACTCCTTAAACTTCACACTTATCTCACTTAACGACCACGCAGACTTCTTATACTTTAATACGATGATTCTTTTAGTTTTTAAAACGACGGATAACTTTTTATTGACTTTTATAAACTTAACAGTTCTATTAAAAAAGAAAAACGACGAATAGGATAGGCAAAGTCCTTCACAAACACTTAACTCTTTCGATCAGGAGAAACACTTCCCCGGAACAACCTTCTAATACGACGTCGGAACCAAAATACCTAAAAAGAACCACGTGTCCTGCCTTTTACCCTTATTTATAAGTTCTCCTCTTTTTAAAACAGCGTCATGATGCTCTTCTTCCATTGGTTAGTTTTAATTTTTGGACGTTATTTCTGAACTGATTCACTTGCTCTGATTGGCTTGTTACAATTTGTTTCGGTATTAAAAGCTTAATTTTGATGGATCTTGTGTGACGGTTTGGGTGCGTTGTTTCCCTGTTGAAACATTTTTTTTTTATGTCCGTCAATCCTTTCATGTCTTGACGATTTATGGCCTGCCGGGTACTGACCTTTGGAGCTTTCTATTTCGGTATGTTATATAAGTCCCCAAAATTTTAAAATTTTCAATTTAATTAAAATTCTAAAATTTGATACACCCTTAATTTCCTTTTACAACTATTATATTACTTACTAATTAATTCACACATATTTGTTTTCTTAATCTAATCATGTAATTACCTACTTAACTTTAAAATTCATATCTTTCTAACAACGTTTAATATTTACAAACTACCCTTCAAACATAAAACCTATCGATCGGTTGTTTACATTTGTCTATTGTCTCTTTAAACTTAAAATTTATGACCGTGTCAACCTTTTCTATACTAACAATAACCCCAGGAATTTGACCTACATACTGACTTCTATTATGGTTAACCGAACAATGCCCTTTCTTTTATACACTACCCTTCCTTTTAAAACAATTTATCGTAAGACTATCTCTATTTTGTTTAAATTTATTTATCTAGAATTTAAAAAAAACTTTATTATTATTTATCTTTATGTGTTTACTTAAGAGTTGTTTGCCCCTTCCCCCATGTCATTGTGAATTGTCTTGTTTTTGTCGGCTAGTCCCCTCACCATTCTGGGTTTCTCTTTTCCCGTAATATGTCGGTCCTCTGTTGTTAAATTTATTATACCCGGTCGTCCAGTGACCTGGATGTCTGTCTCTATTGTCCCTGCTTTCATAATGGTTGTTTTTGTTTGGAGATTCTTGTCGATTGGGGGGTTCCCTAAAGTTGGTAGGTGGTAACGGCACATTCTTGAACTCCATTATTAACTTTATGAACTCGGTCTTCGTTGCAATACCCCTCGTAATAACGGCGACCAACGTTGTTGGGTGAAAATGCTTTGCAATTTTATGGACTAACTGTACCTCAGTAAGACGCGGCTCGAGGGATCCAGATTCCAATAGAATGTTCTCTACGTAACTTACTGTCTGTTCATTAATTGGTCCTTTATATCTTCCGAATTCTAACCTATCTCTTATCTCCCCCTGTATGATCTCGTTAAAGTACTTTTCTTTAAATATGTGTTCGAACTCACTGAAACTCTTGATATCTTCGCGATGCAACTGCCACCATATAAATGCGCCATCCTTTAAATATTTGTCTATCCAATTTAAGTTTTCTTCCCCATAATATTCTTTCATTTCTTTTAAGGTTTTTAAAAATTGCATTGGGAATCTTTCCCTCCCCGTAAAGTTAATATTTCTCATATTTTCCGGCTCCTTTATCACTTCACCATTTTAAATTTTATTCAAACGCGTATTTACTTCTGTAATCCTTGTCTGCAACTCCTTTGTTTTTTCTACGTATTCCCTAACCTGGTCATTTGTCTCTGAATATTTATTTTGAATTTCGACATAGCTATTTTCGTTTATTTTTGTCTCTAAATCTGTGGTCCTAATTTCTAGTCCTACAATTTGTGTCCGGGTGCCCTGTTTATTTTCTTCGATTTTCCGATCTAACTGAACTTCTACATTTTGAATTTTCTCTCCCACTTCGTTAATTTTGCTATCGACGGTCCTTATCTTATTATCTATGGCTGAACATTTCCCCTTTATAGATTTTTCTAATTTTTCCTCCACGGCTTTACTGGCTAATTTAATTTCTTCCCTAATCTCTTGAATTTTAAGGTTAACTGCTCCAATTATCTCTGCCTTATTTGATTCTAACAACGTTTTCATACTTTCTATAGATTCTGCTTTATTGGCTTTCTCGCGTTCAATCGCGTCTTTTTCGCGTTCAATCGCGTCTTTTTCGCGTTCAATCGCGTCTTTTTCGCGTTTTGCATTTTGTTCCATCATTTGTCTCATTAATAATTCTATATTGAAACTAGGCTCCGTCCCCAACACCCTTTCATTTTGTTTACCCCCGTTAATTTCGTCTACTGTTTCCCCATTATTAATTTGCATTGGTTCCCCCGTAGATTCTACATTTAATTCCCTACTCTCAACTCCTTCTACACCTAATTCGTTATCAGTTTCCCTGTTTTCCCCTAACTCAATTTGGTCATTAGTTGCCATTTTAATTCTACTATTGTTAGGTTTACTTCTTAACCTATCACTTCTTCTTAACTTAAATTGGCTTATATTTAATTTCTTATCCTTTCTAAACATGAACTTAATTTATTAATTGTCTTTTTAAACTTGTTTGAATGTCTTTCTTAACTTATTCAATATACCACCAATCTATCAATTTAATTAATTAATTTTAATTAATTATAGCCACACCTGTTGGGTCGCCAAATATAACGTTTAAGACGTTCTCTTTTTTTTATTATTATTATTTGCTACACGTTGGTCGCTTAAATATAGGAAAACTCTCCTATATTTCTTTTACTATTTATTAATATTATTATGATTCATTTGGTTATTAGTTCGTTAGTTATTTGACAATTGATTAAAATAATAACACTCAAAACATGTGGGATTATAACTCAATTTTAATTAAACATTTTGAATAATTAACTCTTTTAAATATTAATTTTTAATCATTTAAAACATAAATTTTACCTTGATGCTCAAAATATTACTGATTAATATCTTATTCTACAATTTTATACTACGGGTTAAACTAGGTACATCTTCACTATAAATTCTTATCCTAAAACAACTTAGTCTAAAACAAGGAATTTAAGAATGCATCAATTTAATTTGTATTTAATTTTGACTCTAATTTTAATTAGCTTTATAAAATATTTGCTCCGGCTAACTGAAGGTTATTTACTTGAATTTAATTTAAATCTCTATTGGGGTTCGTTGGTTCTTAGGTGGCTATAATTTATTTTATTATTACAAAAACAAAATTTGGTGGTAATTTATTAAATGTATTGTCCTTTAAGTTCTACTTATCAATTGACGTGTTCCTTTCCAGTTTTTTGGGTTGTTCTCGTTCCGTGGTTCTCTCGAAGATTGCGTCATGGTTGGATGGTTTGCCTCTCCCGTAGATGATCCCAATCGCGGGTTACACCTTTCTTCACTCACTCTTGCGACGATGATGCTTTTAATTCTTACGACGTTACTTCTTCTCACTGATTTAAGTTTAATACGACGATGACTCCTTAAACTTCACACTTATCTCACTTAACGACCACGCAGACTTCTTATACTTTAATACGATGATTCTTTTAGTTTTTAAAACGACGGATAACTTTTTATTGACTTTTATAAACTTAACAGTTCTATTAAAAAAGAAAAACGACGAATAGGATAGGCAAAGTCCTTCACAAACACTTAACTCTTTCGATCAGGAGAAACACTTCCCCGGAACAACCTTCTAATACGACGTCGGAACCAAAATACCTAAAAAGAACCACGTGTCCTGCCTTTTACCCTTATTTATAAGTTCTCCTCTTTTTAAAACAGCGTCATGATGCTCTTCTTCCATTGGTTAGTTTTAATTTTTGGACGTTATTTCTGAACTGATTCACTTGCTCTGATTGGCTTGTTACAATTTGTTTCGGTATTAAAAGCTTAATTTTGATGGATCTTGTGTGACGGTTTGGGTGCGTTGTTTCCCTGTTGAAACATTTTTTTTTTTATGTCCGTCAATCCTTTCATGTCTTGACGATTTATGACCTGCCGGGTACTGACCTTTGGAGCTTTCTATTTCGGTATGTTATAATATATATATATATATAAGGTTTGGCCAGGTGTTTATATATATATAGCTAGCTGGCCAAACCTGTCGTGATATATAATTATATCGCAAAGTAAGCAAATATTGGCGCATGCGCATTAGCAACTTCTGCTGCGGTGGCGTTAATACGTAAGTACCTGGTTTTTTAAACTGAATAATTTCAGAAGTCTATAACTATATAACTTAATCTGGCCTAACCTTCCTACTAGAGGAGTTACTGTTATCATATTTCTTGTTTGGTAAATAAATATTCAATTCTGTTCAAACATTTTTTGGTCGTTTGAAACTTAACTGCAAGATCGTATTTAATCTTGCTGATAAGGTTGTTTGTTATAAAATCCTCTACGTTGTTTGTGTAATCTTCTGTTGTTATGATTACAATCGATTGTTCTTTATCTGCTTTCGGCACCATGCACTCATTACTTATTAATTTATCCCTAATACCTTCAAGAACATATTCGTCCTTTTGTCTAATTATATATTGTTTTGTTATTTGTGTAAAGTTTAGGTGAATCTTTGTGGAGTAATGAGTTAGTTTTTCTGTTAACAACATGGCTTATAGCAGTTCTATACTGATTACGGTTTCTGCGTTTAAAATGTCTGAAATTAAGTTCTTTTTCCATGCCTTCTGAGAAAAAATTGGGTTTCAATCCCTTTTTTAGAATTTGCATTTCGTCACTTTGAATTGTACGCCAGTACAAACTAAGTATAACTCGTTTATAAAAAGCATGGTTAACGTTTAACAGTGCATTATGTTCAGAGTGAATTTGTTTTAGTAAATGTTTAACCTTTTGTACTGAGTTTTCTTTTTATCAACAAATTATTATTTATTTGTTTGTCTATGATGTGAATAATATTATCCCTTTGTGCAGGATGGATAAGTTATTGTTGGCCAATTCGAAATATTTTCTAAATAAGATGATATTTAAATCGATTTTCTTGTTGTAAAAACATTTTATCTCATTCTTCAGCCATTGGATTTCTGCAGCTGATTTAGTTATTCTACCAGGGTGTGATTGGTTTTTTTATGCTTATATGTACGTACAATTCAAAATAAGTAGCCTACAGAGCCAATATTGAATAGTCTAAAGCTATTAATTATTGTTGAAACAAATTTAATTGAAAGATTTAGAGATTTACAATGGTTTTGTCTTATTAGCAAATCGAATAATCTAAAATAACAATGATCTCTATCTTACAAAATTACTTAGTTGTTTTATCATACAAATTATTTAAATATTGTTTTTAGGGAACACTATGCATTATTTTGTATACATCTTTCTCAACATTTAATTATATAAAATTTCCCCTTTTACTACTTGAATATCTAAAATAGAATTTTTTACTTATTGTACATAATTAAAATATTTTATAACTTAAGTTCTTATACAGTTTTAAATTCTATTTGTATTTTTATTTAGCTTCAGATTTTCCTAGCTCCATTAAAATTTCTTGGTAGGTACCTTAAGAGCATTTTATCAGCTAATATGTGTCAAAGGAGTTTCTAATCTTTGATTCATACTCTTTGTACAAATTCTTCATATTAAGTTTATTTTAGTTAGACTGAATTTGATTTGATTTTATTGACAATTATTTTATTTTAAGTTTATTTTAGACTTAGTGTTATTGTTATTCATTATTTTTTATTTGCTTTAGTATTAACTAATTGATTTTGATTGTGAGATCTGCCTTAGATAAGTTTGAATTTGCAAGAGTTCAGAGAGATGAATTATTAGAGTTTTTATGTGCAGTTTGCTTATTTTCCTGGTAACGTTTAGTTGAATATCCGTAGACATGACACATATCTCTTTATTAAAACCTGAACTTGTTCTGCACTCTTGTACATCTTATCTGATTATTAATGTTAATTTCCTATAGTAATTATTTTAAAGATATTAGTTTTTGAGTATATCTCTGACATGTTGTTTGTGGAAATTAGTTTGAACAATCTTATCTGCTACTTCAAGGTGTAGACAATTATGATTTTAAATTCGAGTACTGTATATCTATCTAATAAAGTGGCCAAAATCTTTTATAAACTGAAAACAATGAAACATGATATATGCTTAATATCTGAAAATTAATAATAATTCCACAGTAAACTTGAGCAAATAAAACTGAAGCAATTATGATTTTCAAAATTGCTCTCTTTATTCAATTGTAGTGTAATCAGTTGTTACGCAATATCTTGTTTTTAGGTCTGAGTAATAAAGAAAAAGCAAAAAAAAAGAAGAAAAAAAGCGTACTCAATGAAATTTGAATGCGTAAAATAAGATCAAGTTTTTCATAAATTTATTACAAAACATTTTTAAAATTCAGTGTAGCTTGGTAAACATTGTTGACTCTATTATATCAAGTTTATATTGATAACGATTTGGAAGGAGGGGCGCAAACAATTTGATTGCATAGAAGCGCAATTTGTCTAATTGCAGCACTGAATGTGGTCACATACTTAATACATGTGTACAACAT
The DNA here is from genome assembly GCA_963513935.1 of Aphrophora alni. Lineage (NCBI taxonomy): Eukaryota > Metazoa > Arthropoda > Insecta > Hemiptera > Aphrophoridae > Aphrophora > Aphrophora alni. Next base: position 73,359,351 of record OY740772.1, read on the forward strand.
ATAGGCTACTGTAACTAGAGATTAAAGTAGGGACTTAATTTCTTGTGAATCAATTTTGAAGGAGTGAGTTTCAATGTTTATTTGGATTTTTATTATATTATATGTAGAATTCGTTGCAAAATTGAGATTTTAATTAAATAGAAAGTGTGGGTTATTTTTATAATTTGAGTAAATTGTTTATTTTTAAATATATTGCGATCGTCCTTTTAGAACTTTATAAAGAATGGTTAAATTGCTATTCATATTTGTGTAGGCATGCTTCTCTTTAATCAATGTTAAGCGTAATTAGATCTTTGTTTAGTTGCAATTTTTTTTTATTGAAGGGCAAATGTTCTTTGAATAAATGATTTTCATGTTTGAATTAAGTAATATTTAAGGATTAAATAAAGCAATAAAGCTAAAGTTTCAAAATTATTTTAATAATAAAAATGAGCTACAATTATTGTTACCTTTTTTGTCATCATTGGGAAACTGATAATTAACAAGTGTTGACAACTATTTATACATACACAAGTAACAGGAAACTGAAATATGATAGAAATCGGTTCCCGAATAAAATAGGTCATCCCCCCTACCCTTCCCGATTTCTCTATTGTATTTCAGTTTCCTGTTACTTGTGTATGTATAAATAGTTGTCAATACTTACTATTGACAACTATAATAAGGTGGTCAATTATCAGTTGCCCGATGATGCCGCAATGCGAAATAATTGTAGCTCATTTATATTATTAAAATAATTTTGAAACCTTAGCTTTACTGCTTTATTAATCCTTGAATATGGAGTTTCAAAAAGAAATATCTGCTGTTACCTTTAAAATTAAGTAATATTTGCTACAATCATTTCAATTGAGTTTATAAACACCAATCTTGTCCTATTGATTAGTTGTAGTAGATTTGTTGTTAAGGAAGTTATATAAACTGTTTGAGGTTTGATAAACTATGTTGTAGCCTTCCATAGTTATGATTTTTTGTTTTTCCTGTTCATGTGTAAGTTTGTTTTTCTGTATTTATGATTTCATATTATAATTTTATTGTGCATTAAATTGTCAATAATTATTTTTGGTTGGTATCCATTTGATTTGGCTATATATTTGTTTTATGATTTTTATTTCCTGTGCAAAGTCTTGATGCCGATTAATTGGTATGATGCATGTTTTATGAACAAATCTATTAGGGCCTATAGGCTGCAGACTTGTGACATTGCACATGTCTAGAGTCATTGTGTAAGGTGTGGTCTGTTTGTGATGGTTTTATGTAAACCTTGTATGTATGTTAATCGAAATGTAAATGTTTTACTCAATAAAGTTAATATTATTTGACCATGCCGCACATGTTATATCTTTAACAATTTTTTCAAGTTCTTTAGTTTCAAAAACTACAACACTACAATATAACCATACAATTTCTGTGTCAGGTTTTGGAAAAATTCCAGCATGGCTGATAAACCAAATTTAATGTGTGTATGTATACGCCGAAAGGAGTACTGAATTAGTATACTTTACTAGATTCATCAACTAATAATAATGATTGGAATTCATTTTTTAATATGACAATTCGCAATATTATCAAGGAACTAGTATTCCGGAAGGTCCTACTATTAAAGATATTGTCGTTAAAAAATCAGGATTCGTTTAAATACCACAGATAAAAAACTTGACATTTTCCAAATGGAATTTCACAAATAATGTGGAAGGTTTACAAAGAAAGGTGGTCAAATTTAAGAAAAAGAAACTTCCAACTAAAATATATTTAAAAATAAGAAATAATATCATTGTAAAATGACTTGATTTACACCACCGAAAATTATTTAATTATGAAATCAAAAATAAAAGAATCTCATGATTTATCCTTTTACAAAAAACCTCTGAATATTGTGTATAGAAATAAAGTTACTTGGTTGAAGTGCAATGCTATTCAAGATCTATAGAAGCTGAGTAGTACTACTTACTGTTTTAGATATGTTAACACTGGGATATCCCAATATTTGAAAACTGGGAACCACACTGATTGTCAGAAATGTCCATTTATGAATAGAGTAAATGTTTACTTTATTAGGTCCTCTCTTTTACTTAACCTCAATAATTAAAAATATATACATTAACATTAAAGACATACTAATTAAATCAAATAATACAGAATATAAAACGAAAAATTGTCTACTTATTTATAAAAGACAGAAAATGAGAGAATTTGACAGAGAATGAAAATTTGAAATAACAATTGTCAGCCTTCATTATTCTATTATCTGGTTGCAAGTTAGCTTTTCAAAGTTATGAAAGTGTAATTTTAGTCACAAAAACAGGATTTTTATCTTTTTCTTCTAAATTACAGATATTTTCCTGTAGTTGAATTTGATTATTCTCCATTTCAAAACAAACAATTAGGAATATATACGTGTTTTTTACACACTTTTTAAAAATTTGTTTTCACGTCTGTCTGACTGTCATCAAATCTGGAAAACTCTGTTTGAGACACTTTTTGTTGATAAACAATTTGAAACTTAATATAGATGTTGATGTCGATTGATAATACAATAATTCACTGTTATATACACATGTTTATTGTGGGAAAAATACATGCGCAGTAGGCTGGGTTTCGCAGTATATGAGATGGGTAGTAAAAATGCGCAGTAGGTTATTATCTTTCGAATGAAAACCAAGAAGAACGCGAAGCGCGTTTACAATCTGATCGTCAACACAAATCGCAACGGCTTGCTGTGGAAACCCTTGAAGAACTTCAAGTTCGCTTAGAACGTGATCGACTACTGGGGTGAGAGCAAAATTTTAGTCTGGCTGCGTTCGAAAAGGCGAACAACAAATTTTGTGACAAAATGTGTGAAATTTGTACGAAGCAATGCTATCACAGCCAAGTTGCAACGTTGACATTTGTCGGAACAAAGTGTGATGTTGTACAGCATAGGACTACCTTTTGTTTTGTCTTCGGTAGTTATTTAGTTATTATGTAAATAGTTTAAAATATAAATTGTACACTAAAAGATCTTGAAACACACTTAAGGGAAGCTAAAATAAACTTACTTTTAATGAAATAATAATAATAAACAAATAATAAAAATAATCTCACAAGAGGGCCTAGTCCTAAGGCAAACTAGTCAAGTTGTAATAGAGGCCTTTCTAATAAATAATAATCTTGTAATTATTCCAAGATAAATAATATTCAAGTGGGAACAATAACAAAAAACAAATAACAAAAAAAAAAGAAAAGATAGACGAGGGAAGTCATAACCAAGTAGAGTTGTTAAAGCGACCATGTTCCATGGAGCGAAAATGTGTTTTAAAGTTGTAAATGGGAACAACAAATTTTGACTAGAGGGCTTTTTGCAAATTCCAATGACGTCATGGAAAACACGCTAAATCAATCAAAATCTGTTTTATTATAACAGATGAGATAATAGAATTAGATCGAATGCGATTACTTAACGTATACCGCGAATGTAGAATTTTGAATATAAATAAACCAAATTAGTTTATAATAAAACTATATAAAGGATAGATTAAGAAATTTAATATAAAATATAAATATAACAAAATTTAAATAACTAGAAAGGAGATGCAGTGATAATTGTTGTAAAATTTAAGACATTATGTAAATAGGCTATCTAGATGGCTGTTAAAAAAAGATGGCTTTTTGACGGACAACAATTGGGATTCCCATTCTTGCTCTCATTGAAGGCAGATAGATCATTTTCTCTCTTTGCTGCTGTAAGAAAATTAAAATTAGATTTTAGAAGATAAAGTAATATGCAACTTATGCAGTGAAATATCAATAGTTGTTACATGAAAATAAATAAAGAAAAAACTAATAAGTATTTCATATGTTAGAAATATAATTTGTATTACAAGGTAACACCCAACAAATTTAAATTGACTATCCAAATTTAAATTTCATCAAGAAACTAAAATATTTCATCATTGTATTTTTGAAACACACTTGAATTTATAAAGGATACATTTATAATTTATAAAGGAATTTAAAAAGCTTACATGTAGGCCTAAATGAAAATAACTAAATTTAACTAAGGACAATATAAAACTGAACTTTTATAAATAATATTAAATAGATAAGATAATTAAATAAGCTAATGTAGAATAAACGCTGCCTCTAAATCCCATTTTCCCCCTAACAACCGGTAGCAATGATTTTAACGTTGGCCTTTGTCCTTCATTTACATGAAATTCATGTACTGTTCTACGAATGACGGTTTTTTCAAAATTATCAATTGAGGTTTTATTATTCACATTCTTCCATTTCTTCCTTGGAGTTGAAAACGTTGGTTGTCGTGGAGACTTAGGAGTTTTATTTTCCTTCGGAATTCTCTGGAGGCTGCTCCTTGAATCCCCTGTTGCTTCGGCCACTCGTTTTTGTACTTGTTTCAGTAAAATTGATCCTTCCTGTGCTTCTATCTTCATGAAATGGTATAATTTGCAAATAATTTCCCTTGCCTGACTATGCAAAACTTTACCACCTACGGTTTTTGTTCTATTAACATTTTCGTCCATGATTGTATTGAATAAAATTAACAGTTTACTATTATTTTATATACTAACTATTATTGTATTAACGAAATATATAAAACAAATCAAAACAGTCACTTCCGGCCCACAAGTCACTGTCCATTCACTCACACATAAATCATAGAACGAAACTATGGCCTAAACATACATATCACCAATGACTACATAAATACTATAAGACACGACATAGGATAGGGAAATAGTCTACGCTTTACGGGTACTGTTCGTCACAAGTTTGACACACAGCTATCAGAAAGCGCTAGCAGCAGGTGCTTGACTGTACGCATCCCACTTGGTTGAGACTGTACAACTGTTGACCTCTCTCTCACAAACCTTCTCATTTACTTCCGTCAGCATAGTCAGTGTTGTCAGTTCGTGCGCTGAGATAAGCGATTCTCGACCTTCCCTCGCATCTCTGGTCCCATATGTGGCATCAGTGCGTTTTCTCTTACCCGCCTGAAACATTGTTTGACCGTAGAGCCACCTAGCGCCAGTCACATCAAATTCAGATTCTCTAGCAGAGCGACCTAGCGGGTATTGGTCAACTCAAGAATAAGCGTAGAATATTTTTAACATGGCCATGTCATGTCTTATAGTGTTTATGTAGTCATTGATATCACTAAAAACATTGTATTTACACAACACTGTATACTTAAAAAAAAAAAATTGTAAATTACAATATTTTGTAACAAATTCACTAGACGAGCAAGCATAATGTTTTTAGAAACGAGATGATACGCGCACGTGGTGATAGTGCAGACTTGCAGACTGCAGACTGACGTTAATTTACCCCCACCCATAAATAACCGGTTATAAACAACTTTCTCCAGCCAACCTCAGGCTTCACGAAGAAACGCACGAGCTTTTAATGATAAGTAATAACTATGCAAATATATTGAAATGAATAAATAATACCCATAGTAATCCTGTGAGACGGAGAGAGAAATTTCGTAATATCTAAAAATAAATAAAATATTGTTAAAAAATAAAAAAAATTAAATTAAAAAAAAGTGTATATAAAACTTATTTGACAGAGAAAATATCAAAAAGCCATCTTATTTGCCTGACGAATTGAAAGATAAAAAATTGGTTTATAACTAAAAAGTAAAAAATAAAAATAATATTGAAAAAATAAAAATAAAAAATTTAAACCCACTTTTGTAAAAAAAAAAAGTTTATAACTAAACAGTAGAAAAAATTAAATTAAAAATATATTAAACCCCACTTTCATTAAAAAAAGGAAATAATAAAAAAAAACAACACACTTAGTACAAATTACTAATTAAAATTAAAATTACAAAGTAAAGTGTGGGCTCTTAGAATCTTAAATTATAATTACGAATTTTAGGAGCGCGTACACTTTATTTTGTAAATTATGTTTGAATTTGTACTTTGTAATAAGTGTGTTTTTTATCTTTATTTATTTTTTAAAAAAGTAGGTTTAAATTTTTTTTTACTTATTAAATATATTCATTGTATATAATACGAAAATATGTACAATATTACATAAAAAGTAAACAAAAGTCACATTACTCCATAAATCACATTATTTATTACATAATAATTTTTAAGGAAAAGTTAAAAAACAAAACAAAAAACAGCCAATGGCAATGGAGTCCTTCATGTCCTTCAGAGGAGTCAGGAGGATCTAAAGAAAAAAACAAATGACAGGAGTAAATTTTTTGAACTAGAATTTGATTTTGAAAATATATTTATTGTTCCTCCATTTAATATTGTATACAGTATAACTTAACTCATTAATTGAAATAAATAAGAAATAGGAAAACATAAATAAATATATACAAATAAAATAAAACATTCTGAGGTAAACTTGTTTGGACAACTTATCACAAACCTTAAAACTAAATAACTTGAAGGGGCTGTCTATCATACTTTGTATGTAAGTAAACAACCATTTCACTCCTTTATGGGATACTTTTCTTTAGTCATATCGCTAATACAAATATAAATACACTCAAGTAAAATATACAACCTGTTACAAATCAAAACTTTTTATCTTAAATTATAACTTATATACAAAACAATTTACAGAAATTCATAAGTATGGCTAGATTACATTAACATTACAATCTTGAAACACGTAATTTATTCAAATTAGACTTCATTTCAAATCAAGCACATACATAAACACATACACACACATATGCCCCTACTCACATTTAAACTCTCACATAACATAATCTCATACACACCAAAAAGTTTACGAAATAGTTTTCATAAAAACATCCAATAATATCTTCTGACTTTAAAAATTGTTTATGTAACTTAAAAATTTGAATTTAGTAGAGCAAGTTTTAATCTCATTAGCTAGTAAGTTATAAAATCTAGGTGCAAGATATCAATAACATTTTGTTTAAATTAGTTAATATAGGCTTTGGTAGTCTTACATTCATTTGGTTTTTAAGGTTATTTAATTGGTATTTAAATGGGTCATCTTTGCTTCTGTAAAAATAATAATCAAAGTACTTTAATAAATGAGTATAAATTCCTAACGGGTAAAATCTTAAGAGTTTGAAAAATTGGTTCTGCGTACTGCGATTTTGTATTATTTGCAATTATTTTAAATTAAAAAACCCTTTTTGTAAAAATACAAATGGAGGTAAAGTGGTATTCCATATTCTAATTTAAAATTTACGAACACGTAATAAATTGTACTTATAAGTTAAATTACACATTTATCTCAGCATAATTAAAATCTTATGTATTTAATCAATTTTACTTTTATAGAAGAGACATATTCCAATACAACTCAGACTCAACCCACAACCCTAAATATTTAATACACTCGTTTGTCCAAACGCTGGACAAAAGCAATTTACATAGTTGCATGCAATTTTATGGTATTTTATTGATGATGAAAAATATATATTTCGACTGATATTAAAAATTATATAGTCTACTTAGATTTCGGACTCATGACTATGAAATTATTTGTAAACCACCATCTTAAAGCATTTACATTATGTTCAATGGCATATTTTAATTCTTCAATTGAATTTGCTTTATAAATCAGAGCCGTGTTTATAAACAAAACTAATTAGTTTACCCTGAAAGATTTTGTCACATAAATTATTTAATGTAAATTAATATAGCAAGCCCATGAGTGCAGATCTTTGAGATATACCATATTGTAAATACCCTAAATCACTAGTTACATTGTTTACTTTGTTTTTCTGTTCTCTTTTTAAGCACATTTGTCTTAATCCGGCATCATACGTCTTCAACAACAATATACCAGATCTAATGTGTCTAAAGTTTTCATTATATTAACAAAAAACCAGCACAATATTTACCTTCGTTTACTACTGTAAATACTTGTGACATGAAATCAATTAAGGACGAACCCATATTTAGTTTATTTCCTGATTCCAACTAAAAAAAGTTATTCTTAGTTAAAAAACTTACTGATCTGCATTTTACACTTTATCTAATTTTTTTTTTAAAGATTGACGATAATACTATGGGTGAGTAATTATCTGGACGTAATTAAACAGACATTACCAGGACTTTTTAACTCACTGTATATTAGTACACACATTTTGTCATATTTACTTATACGATATTCTTTTCTTCTTTTCCAGAAATCAAAATGAAATTAACTACAATACACAAAATGAAAGTACTATTAAGAAAATCATAAATAGAAATAATGTTGAAGAAATAAATAAAAGAGTGAGCAGTTTTCGTAGGATCTTACCACAGGTAAACAAAACGAAGTATTTGAGTATTTGGGAGAACTTCTCTTTATTAAAAAAAAAAAAACTGTATGCAGCTGATATTCTGACGTAATAAAGATGAAAGTTTCATTAAAAGAGATTATTGGGATATCTTGATTCAAGTATATCCCAAAGTAGCAGATCCCAAGTTGAATAAAATGAGTCAATGAGGCTATCTAAATTCTATACATTAGAAAATGTATAGAAAAACTTCAAATGGAAAACTAATTCAAATGGCCAACATTTTTACATTTCAAAATTAAATTAAGCTTATATATAAAATTTGTCAAATAGTCTAAATTTGTAGCAAAAGTCTCAAATAAAATAATAAGTCCAGTAAAATTATAGTATTTAAAATTTTTTTATTTCTGCTTTGAAAATGTGGAGTTTTTAAAGTAATAACTTTCTTAATATCTATAACAAAATTATTGATGCATATTTTCAAGCTGTATTAAATAATTAAGCTATTTTGTGACATCATAGGAAAATATAATACAATAACAACAACAACAACAACAACAACAACAACAACAACAATAACAACAACAACAACAACAACAACAAGAACAAGAACAACAACAACAACAACAACAACAACAACAACAACAACAATAATAATAATAATAATAATAATAATAATAATAATAATAATGATAATAATATAAAATAATAGTATAATTAAAGTGTGTTATGTTCTGAAAAAAGTCTACACAATATAATACTGAAAAATAACAAAAACAAGTACATAATGTATTGTAAGTTAATTTTAAATAATACAATATTAAATACAAGAAAACAAAACATTTCTTACACACTAATATCTTTTTATTATTTTGTGTTATCTTGGACTGTTTCAGTAATGTAGTAAAAATACCTTGATTAGGTTGTCTTCAGTACGTTATGTAAACGTAGCTTAAGCACTGTTTTGCCGAGACAGTTGGCTTCATCAGGCTAAGCACTAACATATAAATATATAAAACGTGACACAAATACTTACCGCTTTGAAATAATCTGAGTAAATATCTGCGACATCGAAATTAATGTCTGTTGCCACATTATGGTTATTCCGGTTTTGCGACGGGTAGCTGATGACTGGATGGGAGTAACCCGTTAAGATACCTGATTCAACTACAGAATTTCCACATTTTCTAAATAAAAAATTCTTTAAATACATTACATTATATATTAAATTAAATTTAAATTTAACATTTGAAGCTATCAGACGTGTATGAACATTATTAAGTAAAATTATAATTATTAATTAAAATCTGAGGTACATTAATTAATTTTGTACATTATATATTTGGCTATCAAAAGCATCATCTGGTCTGAGATGGAAAAGTTGGCACAAATATAAAATGTAGAACAGACTGAAGTGAACTATTTTATATTTAAAATAATATGAATAAATTATTGTTATTTTACTCCAGGTACTTGCAGGATCTGCTAAGAACTTGCTCCTGTTTGATCTTGGAGCTGTTTTTGGGTTTCAAACTATTATTATAGGAAACATATTGAATGCAACTAGTCAACCTTCATTTACTGAAGATGAATCTTCATGGTTTGGTGAGTAACATACACTTCGTTTTATAATACTGTACTTTTTAGTGTGCCACTGTATACTTCAGTTTCACCTTATTTAGTCTGTGAAAATTTTGAAAGATTTTAATATCCGATTAAACTATACTTTATTTATTATTCTTTAAGTATAAACAATAGGAATTGTTATTATACAAATACATAGAGACTAAAGTTAGAACAAACTTAGCAATAATTAAACATATAAATTCAATCAATACTAGTTAGTAATAAGAGTTAAAGTTGGACTCAGAAATTACCTGCTAAGAATTAAAATTACTCTCCCTAAACTCTGATACACCATATAATTAGTTTTCAATAAAATATTTATAATAATAATTTATATTTAAAAAAATTGGAGAGGTAATTCTTTCAGTTTAAGTAGTAAGTTATTAAAAAAATCTTACGCCGAAAATATAAAAATTGTTCATGGCCAGACTAAGTCTAGAGCAGGGAATATCAATTAAACAAATATAATTATATTATTTCTGGTATTATAATTATATACATTATATCTTATGTCTGTTCATTTAATTTTAACACATATCCACAATTAAAAAATAATATTAGTTTATCACTCTCCTAATTACCAGTGTTCTAAAAATGTACCGACATTTCTCTCTATAGCTATCATTAAATAATAATCTCAATATAGTTTTTGAAGTTTTAGTGTAACACTGATATTGCTGCTATTACCAAAAAGGTAGAGATAATTCTGATTGTGGTTTGGAAAATTTCTCAATAGGCAATTGAGATTTTATATTTCTAATTTAATAAATAATACTATATAGTTTTAAACTAATTTCTTCATTAACATGGTAGTGCTATTTAAGATTCACATCAATGTAGATAGCTAAAACCTTAACTCTATCCCTGATGCTATGTTTTGTTGAAAAGGTAAATATTTGTTATGTTTTCATTCAGAAATAAATTATCTGAACCATACCAAAATCTTGTTTCTCCTGAATCATCATCAGGAAAAGAACTAGGTGTATTCATCTGTAACCATTAATGAAAGTGGTATCATCAGCAAAAGACAATACCATATGAAGCGGTATTGCACATAAGATCATTAATATACATAAAAAAAGTAGTGGGCCAAGAATAGTGCTTTGAGGAAACCATGTTTGGTGCTATTAACATTAGAACATATGCCATTAGTATTTACCACTTGCTTCCTAGAAACAAGATAGGAGTTAAAAAATTCTAGCTATTTGTCCACAACACCATAATAGTTTAATTTGTCTAGCAAAATGTAATAAAATACTGTGTCAAAAGACTTACTAACGTCACAAAAAGTAGCCCAAACAAAGCTTTTCCCTTCTACTGTAGATATAAGATAATATAAATAATCCATTATTGTCAAATAACTTAAAAACTGTAATAGATATTATTCTACATAACAAATTTTATTTATATCTTTGTCCATATAAACAGTATAGAGAAAGTTAGTCGATCAGTTAAAATATGTATGTTGATTTTTCATAGAAATATTTGTTTTGAGATCCTTTGAGTCTAAAAAAGTTATTTTGGAAATGAACGTTTATCTGCCCGTTATCCGTTGAATGCTCCTAACCTCAATGTGTCGGGCAATTTTGATCAGTTCCATAAGAACAAAACCCATGATTCCAGTGTTCCCAAAATTGTTTTTGATTAAATAAAATTTGCTAAACTGTAACCTGTAAGGATTCAAACGTTGTGGTTCTCTCCTCAAAAAAAATATGGTTTGCGATTAGTTGGTGGTTAAATAGACAAAATGAAAAATCGGTGCATTTATGTTTGTTTTGATTCTTTCCAAATGACTCATGAATTATAATTTACTTTTATTTAAGATTTAGCATATTAGTTGGGTTGTAAATCTTCATATCTCTTTAAAATTTACTTTGATTTTGAAATATTAGAACAGTTGTCACCAATTAATTTCTAGAATGGTTCACTCTATGAAGGTCTTGTAAGTCCATGATACCCTTAGAAAATTGGGGGATCCTCTCCTGGAACTTTTTTGAAAATTAGAAGCTAAAATAGCTAAATGGTGAGTCTTGAGGCTCTCTGAGTGACGTTTTGATGGCAAAGCCCATATATTATCTTACATGTGTAGATTTGTGGGTGGTAATTTCAAATAAAATAGTCAAATAATACAAAATGATGTTTATTGTAAAGTATAGGTACAGTATTTATAAAAATATTGTAAGATGACCTTCAACTTATATTTTTACTCACTGATATATAATTTTAACAATCCAAATACTTATAATTATAAATTTTTAATGAAAAAAGATGTTTAACAATAGATTTAAAGCTAGTATTTTATTATTAGTTTGTATGTTAAAGAATTTTTACAAATTTATGCCAATATATATTTATTATAAAGGAAAATTTGTAATGTTTACATTAATATTTAATACTTAAATATTTAATTGACATGTAAACCTTAAGGCTATTTAAAAGTTCACTGAGAAAAGTGATTTTTTTTATTTTGAACAACTGGATTGAAATTGGGATCAGATAATTACAGCTGATTCTAATGAAGTGGTCATGAGTGACCTGATCTCTGTACTTGTTTTTAACAAAGTTCATGATTGAGAATGAAGCCTCACTTATGTAAGTTGATCCAAACATGGTGCACATTTTCAAAGATAATGTTTTTAGTTCAGGGTATTTTTGTGTGTGACAATTTCTAATTTGAGTTTTCAGAAATGTCATCGAACTGCTTTTAAAATAACGTCTTCTTTGAAATCTAGGATTTCCATTTGCAATGTGGCTTTATCACAGTTTAATATTTTTACTGCTTCTAGTGACCACACGCCATTTGCTTTCAGAGAAAAACAGTTGTTTAACATCTGAAAAATATTTATAATCCTTTAAAAGTTTGCAAATCTTGCATAAAATTCTGATTTATGGTCAATAATAAAGTTTGAGAATTGACTTCTGTCAATGTGTTCTTATTTTACGTGTGACTTCAGGGATTGACGGTATAAAAGGTAATTGTTAATGTCATTGACCATTAGGGCATGTTTATTGAAAAACTTATTTTTGTTAGAAGTTTGCACACAAGTTTTCCCTTTATCTGTAATTTTAGGTTCAAATAATTGAAGTGTCTGTAAATGCCTGTCAGAAACGCGATTGTTGTAAGATTGTGTTCTAAGTGAAAGGAGGAAGTCTCAGTATTCATT